>OX608082.1:71242269-71858376 GCA_951509765.1 Sphenella marginata
ATGGTCTTCCCAATTTGAAATAAGAACAAGTGACTTCATTTGACCACCACCTGTCGTAAGCAGAGACTAAAACCTAAGATCTGAAGATACTCTGGCCCTCTAGATCTTAGAAATTTTTTGCTTTTCCAATCTAATCTAAGCTTATCCTTATTTCCTCCACATCCTGCCGCACATGCTTGCTATAAAACTCTCACTCAATCTGCCAGTCCATTTGCAATGAAATCACCTCATTAATATCTCATTGACAATTCCATCGGGTGTTTTTTGCGAGAAACTAAAGTACGCTGTCAACGAAACAATCAAGCTTTAGCTTTACGATGAATGAAGCACGTCAAAAGTTTGTATTATTGAGCTTATGCAGATGTAAGGGAGTATGTATGTACATTAGACTGCGCCGAAGAAATGTTTTTTTTTTTAAATTATAGTAATTTAGTTTTGAAAGGTCTATCATTATTGTCTAGATTTTTTGTTGGAGCTAGAGTCGGCCATAACCTCAAAAAAAAAAAAATTTAAAAATTGTTTAGTTTTCGTTTTTTTTTGTGGTTAGGGCCGAACCATGACCTGTAAAGCAAATCTTTGGATGTCACCCGTCAAAATAATTGAAAATACGTGTATCGTGACATTTTTCAGCGTGAAGGGCTCTTGAACTTAAAAAGCTTGAATTAGATTCCTATATTTTAGAAAAATTTTGGTAAAATAATGTTTCTAGATGATGAAAAATTCATTTTGAGTAAACCAAACTTTGGTTTAGCACCAAAAAAAAAGTAGAACAAAAAAAGTTTCAAAATTAATAATAAAATTTGTTTTTCTAATTCAAAACACAAAAATAATTTTTTTTTTCCAAATGCAAAAAAAATTTTTTTTTTTTAAATTGAATAGTACTCGACACTTCGACACTTCTCCATCTGTGTGGGAAACTAACCTATAATTATCAAAATAATTTAAATACACTCCCTATTTCATGATTTTTCAAAAATGCCCTAATTCATAATCCATCTCAAATTTTCCTATTAGCTATTTTAAAATTCCATTAAAAAAATTCCGATCTCAGCAGGAAATTAAGTGAAATATGGCGTTTTTGAAAT
Source organism: Sphenella marginata (assembly GCA_951509765.1). Lineage (NCBI taxonomy): Eukaryota > Metazoa > Arthropoda > Insecta > Diptera > Tephritidae > Sphenella > Sphenella marginata. Next base: position 71,243,355 of record OX608082.1, read on the forward strand.
TCATTTTGATATACCTAGTGCGTTTTTAAACGAATTTGGAAATGAAGACTTTTTTGTTTCAATAGTTCTAGAGTTTGTTTTCTAGTTTTAGTCTTTCAAAATCTAGTCAATGTTAGACCTATACGAGCTTATATTAAGACTTTTACCTTTTACAGTACTTTTTAGACATTTTCTTAAAATATTTACAAAAAATATAAAAAATAAAAATATTTTGCTCAGTCTAATGTGCAAAAAATAAGTATGTAGGGATGTATAATACACTTGTATGTTTAAGCCGTTGTAAAGTGGCTTTCAAAGCACTCCAACATACATACATTAAAACTTAAAAGCTTTGGCAAAGCTTCTCGGCCAAGAAGCTTTCTTTTTGTTTTTGAAGCAAAAGCTCAGGAGTTTCATTCTGTACGAAGGCTCCAAATATGTACATACGTACATACTTCAGTGACTTCATTGGCACCATACATATTTCATTCCTTTAACTGTTAGCTAAAAGCTTTGCAAAGTTTTGTTAGTACAGTGTGATTCAAAAGCTACAATTTTAAATGGAATATTAATGCAATATAGATTCTTCCTTTAAAGAATTTTTTTTTCATTGTCTCCATAGTATGTGTTTCCATCTATTGTGTTCTGTGATTAGTATTATATCCTTTCAATAATAGACCACCCTGTGAATTACTAGCAGGTCAGGCTTTCAATTACTAGGTGTCTCATATAGGTCTCTGCTTTCTTGCATTTTACTACATAGTTGAGAATGTAAATTACTATGTCACCCTGTAAGTGAGTATTTAAACTCCATCGAAACATCTCAACCTTTCAACTAATCTCGCTCAAGCTGTGACTAAATAACGTTCCCACCAACAAATAAGAAAGTAATATTTCCCACGAGAGAAGACGCACCAGGTAGGCTCAACAAACCCACAAAAGAGCACCGACTAAGCCAGACAGACTGTCGCCAAGATTTTCCAATACAAATTTACTTTGGCGACGAACTGTCTGCTGGTCAGCATGAGACAACAAAAGAAATTCTAACGAATGTCTAGGAAGAGCAGACTAATGCAAGGCACAAACAAATGATTTTCAAAATACTTTTGTTAAAAGTCAAGAATTCCAAACAATTAACAGACGAGTCTTCTCAAATAAGAAAATTCGTAGAATTTACAAGTGCTCAAACAATGAAAAACCCCGTACAACAACAAAGCAGAATTACAACAAACTACAGATATTTGTCGGCTAATGATTTTTTAAATAGATTTCAAACATTTTCGTACAATACCTTTGCGAGATTGCCAAATCATACCATTGTCTAATAGTGGTGCTCGACCTTCGTTTTGTATTTCCTTTTGTTTGTTTTTCTACATTTCATTGTCCAGTCTCTCTTTCCATTCATGCCCAAGTGCGTTGTAAAGTGGGCTCATTCATAGCAAAATATCTCATGGCTATTGAGAATCTGCAGCAGGTATGCACTTGAAGTGAAGAGGCAGGCACTTGTAGTCGTCGCATAAACTCAAAATACAACAACGTATTTGCAATCGTTTTTGGCCCGTTTTTGGTTATTCTTCATTCATTCCAGTCATTCATGAGGTACTCGTTTTGTAAGTGATCGCCGTTGTTTGGCTATTGTTCAAAACAACGGGTGCGCATGCGCTGCAGGTGGGTGTGAGACTATGCCATGGGGGGCAGAGTACGCATGTATTGTCGGCTGAGTGTGCGTAATGCAATTGTAAGCGCAAAGAATTGCACACCTGGCAGAAGTAGCGGAGAGTGGCAGACAATTTGTGTTTGGTGTGCAAGAAACTGTACCAATTTTAGTTTAAATGAAATTCTAGTTAAATTGGTTTGAAACTAAAATTGTAGAGGTTGAAAGGTAAGGTATAATTTAAATTAAATTCAAATAAAATTCCAAGAAGCTGAGACCAGATCTGTTAAATCTGATTAGTAATAAGTAATCAATTGAATAGACTGATTTTTAACTCGTAATGAGAAAAAGAAAAGGCAACTAAAAATGTATTACAAATAAAAAAAAATAAAAAAACAAATTAAAAACAATAAAAATAAAATTAAAAATAGTCAAAAAAAAATCTAAAAAAGTTAAAAAATTAAATTAAAAAATTTTTAAAAAGAATATAAAAAAATTAAAAATAATCCTCCAAAACCTAAAGAAAAGCCAAAAAAAATCAAAAGTAGTAAAAAAACTTTATTGATTACTTTTGGTTTTTTTTGATTATATTTTAATTAATTGAAGAGTAATCATTAAAAATGTAAATTAATAGTAATCAAACCGGTAGTCATTACGATTAGTAATTATTATTTAACAGCCCAGGCTCAAAATCCCTTAATAGGGACTGCGAGCTTATAGGATTTCGACTTTTGTATAGGAATTTAGTTCAGCCTAAAGTGGACATCGACCAAGATGGGTGAAGTTGTGTTACAATAACAACAACAACAACCTTTGCCTAAGCCAGGTAAGTATTATATGAATCGAATTGCAAAACCTTAGAGAGGTCGTATGAAAATAATCAAAGGGCAGAGTCTTTAAGTCGATCTCAAAGGAGCTTTCGATAGCAGCTGTCTATTTTACTAATTAAAGAGCCAAGCTTTTTCAGCTAAGAAGATGTTTCAGATTTCGTCGTTCATAAGACATTAAGCACATCGATATTATCGGCATTAAAGGGTTTGAGTACTCAAGAAAGGTCACACTCTGAATGTCGATTTCCATCGTAGAATTATGGTCTTTATCAATATTGGCTGATATGACTTATAGAAAATTCTACAAAAAACTTCACATGGACCATGGGCCTATTGGTTTCTGATCGGTTCTACACGCTCAGCTGAATTAGGTCAGACTCGTTTATGCGATTGAGGGCCAGTTCGAGGAAACGGTGCGCTTACATCGGCTGGAAGCGAGAAAGGCCTGTTGTTTGGATGAGTTTTACGTGAAAGCTCAGCATTAGATTAGTTAAAGATGAAATGTGCTTAGCTTAACAAAACTTCGAAAGTATGTATTCCATCAGCAACCATATTCAACCTCCACAAAGGCTCATATAAGCAAACCGTCAAACGTCATACACGCACTACCCAGGTGGCACTTCAAATTCAAGTACCCGAATGGAGTACCCACTCGAAAAAATACAACAACAAACAAACAAATCAATACTGTCTGTGACAAATAAGCATGCGATAAGATCGATGAATCTTTGGAGTCGTTGTGCCATTGAAGAAGCGAAGCAAAGTATCCAGCCACGAAGGGCTTTGTAAGGAACTGCAGGAGTTTTATGGTCAACTCGATAGTAAATGCGTTACAAAAACAAAAAACAAAAACAAAAGAAACGAGTCATGCTAGAAAAACATAGCGGCGAAGAAAATTCTTTTTAAAACCGCCGACGGTGTTTTTCATTTGCTGCCGAACAATCAATGATCAATCGAAACGAGCAAAGTAAAAGAATGAATGAATGAATGAATGGAGAAAAAAATAAATAAAAAGGAAGAAACGAAAAGTATTACAGAGATCAAGCGAATGACAATTGCAATGACGGGGCGTAGGTGAGTGTACAATTGGCAACAGTTTTTTGGCCAGTTGGCAATCGATGGCACTTAAATACAGTGGTGGTCTTAAAATTAGAAACGATGAGCAGTTGAACGAAATATTGGCATATGCCACTTGCTGATATGCCCAAAAAAATCCAATAAATTGCGATCCACCTTTTAGGCTTACAAATCAGTCATTGAATCCCAGAGTGATGCTCATACTCGTACCTTCGTTGCACTTCAGAATTCGACAGCTTAACTGCAACGGTCCTATGGGTGAGATCGGTGAGCTGCTCAATTTTATAAAGTTGTACAACATAAAAAGTAAGACCGGAGGGGACTTGGTTTTGGACTAGATTTTATCGCATGTCACAATGTCGACTCCAGGGATGAAATCTTAGATACCTTGCCAAGTTGATGCCACTCATAAAGCCCGGGAATCCACATAAACAAGGCGACCCTCCTGGACTGTGCAGACAATTGATGAGAGAAGCCATCTGCTGCGGTCCTGAAGCGGTTCTTATTGATATACGATTTTGTTTAACTGAGGAAGGGAAAGCCCCGCTTTAGTAGTTACGGACCTTTGAAGGATGGTTTGCTTTCGTTTCCTACTTCCTACTTCCTTTTTCGTTTTATTTTCTATTCTATTATTTCCGTTTCCTTTCTTTTATTTTCTTTTTTTTTTCTTCTTTTCTTTTCTTTTACTTTTTTTCTTTTCTTTTCTTTTCTTTTCTCTGCCTCAATAATTTTGTTTCTTATCTTTACCCTCTTCTTCTTCATCTCTCCATACATATGTACATATCAAATCCATTATGTGAAGTCATTCCTAATTACATGCCCACCACTGTATATGTGGTATGTTTTTATTGTCATCCCATTCACCAAACAAAAGGTCAATTTTCGAATTTTCAAATCACAATTTCCAATTGTTTATTTTGTTTTAAAATTACGACTACAAATTCATAGGATTGTTTGATTTTTTCTTTCATTAAATTTCATTCTTTGTTATATCTCAAGAACTCTCGCATTACCTCTCTTAACTATGGGCACTTTGCGACATTCGTGTGTGCGTTGGAGTATCGCCACATCACCGTACGCGTCTGCAGTCTCAATGATTTTGCAGGTTCTTTGATTTTTTTAATTAATGCCAAACGTTTTAGATAACCATCATTGCGTTATCTTTGCGCTCGATCTGTCTTTGATTATTTACAAATTAAATTTTTGCATCATCATTTATGCGCTAAAAATCAAGAAGAAGAAAGTTGTGAAAAGATTTCGCCAATTACTAAAAGTCCCATATCATATCCATAAGTGTCGTGGGAAACTACTAACAGAATTTATTGCATTTGTACCCGAAGTAATGATTAATTAAATTTGTTATGACATAGCAATTTTTTTTCGCAGGCAATTATGTCACTTTAATGCCATTGAGTGAGTGGTGAATTTCTTGCTTAAAAAATGGTCTTCGATAGCAAAATTCAGTTCGTTATGGTTGAGGTTATTAAAAAATAGTAGTACATATGTAGTGAAGTCCTCTTTCGACGATAAAAAAATAACACTCGTAAGCATACATAAGTCAGATATCGTACCCGATACGATTTAATGATTGGCTGTATTAGCTTTACGAATACGTCAACCCAGTTCAAGGAGTTAAACTCCCAGCTTAGTTGTTCGAACAGAAAACACAACTCCACGAATAGGACTTGGCAGCATTTACCTTTTACTAAGTTCTGTAATTCATTTAGACCTTTCTGTTTATAGTGGACCTGATTTCCTTAGGATTTTCGTGTCCACATTTTTATAAAACATTTTAACAGTAAGTTTATAAAGCGACCAATCGGTATTATTCATAAAATAAAAGGTATACTCCCTAATTGAATTTAGAATAGATGCGTATGAATATTTTAATGCCTATTGCTCAGCTCATCCCTTTTAATCCTGTCACTCAATAGAGCAAAGTAAAACTCTTAATCCTGTCAAAGTGAGAAATGAGCAAATTGGTAGCAAACTCTTACAACAACGTGCATGCGTTTGGAACGGAAATTGAATTGAATGAACTCAAATGAATGTGAAAATTTGTCAGATTAAATTTTCACACATTTTAAGAGTGCCCATTTACGAGTAACGGTCACATACAAAACACGGATATTGAGGACTATCCTTTGGGAAAATGTCTGCTTTGAGCGCATAGCTCTCATTCCTTAATCAGGCAGTGTGGTGAATTTTACCGTAATTAATTTGACAAGCATATAAAATAAAGTAGAAAGTTTCATTATGAAAATATAATTAGAATGCTTTCTGATTAATTTAAATACTTGAAATTTTAATGAGGATAGGTAGAATATGTAGAATCTTCAAATTTACTGTATCTTAAACTCGATTGCTTTTAATAATAGTGTGGTGAATTATATCGGTAATCGTAATTCGCAACTGAGATAATGACAGTTATAGCAAAAAGGGTTAGTAGGAGTGAAAGAGATAGCAGTAATGTTAATGCACACAAGGAGCAGTGCGCCATAAATACCAAATTTTATATGCGAGAGATTTGTTAAAGGTTCCAGCAAGAAAGGTTCAACCATGACGGGATCTAAGCTCGTTTGGCAACTCACAAAGAGTATCTGAACATTGCTTTATTTCGGAGATCCCTAAGTCCTATCTGCTCCGAAGAAAAAATTTTTTTTGTGTGTAAATTGAACTAGGAAAGGGTATCTTGGACTGCGACTTGTATCCCAAAACTTTGTCTATCGTGCTCATTTTGTATAGATCAATTTTACCTTGGAAAGAGTTTTGGATCCCGAAAACTGATCTTTGATACGCTTAAGAAACTTTGATTACCCTTTTTAGTTTAATGCACTCACAGACATTCATTTACAGTGGCCGACAAAACTATGCATATCCCCTGTTTTTATATGTTTTCACCAACCTCGGCTTCAGAAAATTCATTTTAACTATTTTCCTGTAAGAGAACTTATCAAGATCTAATACAAAAACTATAAATTATATTTTAAACATGTATGGGAAATTCGCAAATTCATACAAAAAATGCCTGAGACCAATCAAAAGAAAGGAACGATTATCGATTGTATTTAAAGTCCATATCCGTCTAGATATAGAGATATGCAGTTTGAAAGACTTTGTAGCTAGTTTGAAAGTCTTTGTATGAAGTTTAAAAGCGTTTGTATTCAGTTTGAAAGCTTTTCAAAGAAGTTTCACAGCCTTTGTAGGCCCCTTTAGGATTATATCACAAGCAATCTAGGTCAGGAAAAATTTTTTTTCATAGCTTTGAAGACATTAAAGAAATCGAAAAACTTCAATATTTCCAACTAGGAACGCGAGCTTTGGAAGAAATATAAGATAAACAGAGTTTTTTTTTTAATTTTTCTTTTAATATCTTTTTTAAAAATAATAACAACTAAACAATATTCTTAAGCTTAGTATATACAACCTTAAGCTAAGTATTTACAATAAACACGGGGCCCATGCGCATCAACTACAACCTTACTTCCGTTTACTTTTTACATCTCAACCACACCACAGGATCGATTCATACAATACGACTGACTATCCGAATGCGTCTTCGCCCCCAACTTCACATGTTTCGCACAACAACAATGCTGCGCGCTAGTGGAGCGCACTGGAGAGGAGGTGGGACTCTGCGGCAACTGCAATTCACTCGACGATGAAGATGGGCTCATACCACCACCACCGCTACTGCTTCCAAAATTAAAAGTCGGACTATCCGAACCTTTCTTTTGCTTTACACGACGATTTTGAAACCAAATTTTGACTTGTTTCTCCGAAAGACGTAAACGATTAGCAATCTCAATGCGACGCAAACGTGACAAATAGGCATTCAATGAGAACTCGCGTTCCAACTCGAGCAATTGTGTGCTAGTGAAAGCGGTGCGTATGCGTTTGCTGGAATCCGCATAATCGGTTATGACGGGCGTAACTTCCGTCGGCATGCCACGCCCACATGAAGACACCGCGATGGCAGATGATGTATAATTGGGACTGGCTGAAGTTGACACTACGCACTGATTGCTCGGGCAGACTGAGCTCATTAGGTTCATGGGAGCACTCTTATTTGGTGAGCTATTGGGTGAGCAGGAAGCAGAATCTTGTTTGTAACGTTTAGCCGACGGCGTTTCATCGCTAAAGCTGCCGCAATCGATTGTTGAACCCGTCGACGAGGCGGATGGTGAGGTGCAAAAAGCATCGCTCAAAGGTAGCGCGTGGGCATTGTAAGGTAGCGCAGTGGGTAGTAAATAATTTTCATAGCCCAACGTTCTACGTTTCTGCGTTAGGAGCGAGGCGGTGTAGGGATGGAGTAGTGGCGCTGTTGGCGAGTTGGAGAATGCGGCAACGGCGGCGGCTGCTGCAACGCTTTGTTGTTGTTGTTGCTCGCGTTCTCTTTGCTGTGCTTTATGTTGTTGTTGTTGCTGCTTGTATTGTTGTTGTTGTTGCTCAAATTGCTGTTGTTGCCTTTGCTGTTGCTGCTGTATGCCCAACGAGAACAAATAGCTACCGACATAGCTCGCTGGATATGGAAACATTGGCATGTTGGGGAGCATAGCAGCCGCTGCTGCTGCCGCCGCCGCCGCTGTAGCTGCATCCATGGCTGGTGGTGTGCGTGGTGTGCCGTTAGCCAGCGTTGTGGGCGTTGGTGAACCCAAAGTTTCTTTCTTCGTCAAAGGCACATCGCTGAGTAGCGAATCCATGAGAAATGAGCGCGACATTTTCACTCGAAATTTATAAAATTTTTTTTTTTTAAACACGTAAATAAAAACTTTCAAATTTTTTTTATTTTGCGTTTAGTCTGTTTGTCCTTCCACGATCACTCGCAATTCGTAACTGTGCTGACAACCACCAAGTGATCCTGCTTTATATACCAGGGTTGGCAATGTGAAGGGCGGTTTTGCGTTGAATTGGGAAACTACCCTTGGCAGCACGGCCATATTGTACAGCAAATACAACAACAACACTACACCATTTCAAACCATTCAATCTTCCTACCACAACAAATTATCATTTGAGGGTAGTTATCCGTTGCCCTTACTTCCAAAACTCATTGCTCGCTTCAGCCAACCAACTATTAAGGGACCATTTAGAGTTTCTTAACACGCTGTCAATTAACAAATTACCGTTGTTGTTGTTGTTGTCATTCTTTGTATGCATTTTTATTTGTTGTGTTTTTCAAAAGGCGAAGTTGTTAATAGTTTGTAATTGTTGCCATCGATGCTCCGCCCTTTCTTTCCGTTTTTCTTTGCTCGCCTTGGGTTTGTGTGCGCGCTCGAGCGCTTCCTAGTGCAGCTGGCAGGTAGTTCCATCTGTGGCGAGCTCAGCACATATATCTTTTGTATGCACAATATTGTATATGGCTTATGCCAAGAAGCAGCTGTAAGGATGCATAGCTGCTGGGATTGGATTGGATTGGATTGGATTGGAATTGTGTGCGTGTCGAGATGCAAGATGGGAACGTTAGTTCGTTTTTAAATATTTTTAAAAGCTTATGTAATGGTTGGAAAGTTCGATGTGGATTTAAAGATGATTTGATGAGGGAAAAAAATATACTTTAAAATCTGTTTTCATATAAACCCCAACCCAGAAGATTTTTGCTTCGAAGTCCGAATTCGGTAGCCAAGGAGGGCGTAGTTCTCAACGGAGATGAAAGTAGGTAAAGAATGACTTCACCTCTGTTGGTACTTCCAATTGGCGTCAATTAAGGAAGGAACCCTTTCATCTGCATTTGTTTCATAAACTCCCATAGGTGGGCAATTCCACGCCCTGAGCTAATATAAAGTTTCGTTTTGTTTTCCGAAGAAATATTGATCAGAAAAAAATTAAAAAGAAAGCCAGACCAGAAAGAAGGCAGGCCTTTTCTGGCACCAGAATCTGAGAAGAGGTAGGATTTCCTAATAGATTCAAACTTGGAAGCTATTCGTTCTTACTTAGTGCTTCTGATAACGGGAGAGTTTCTGCGATTACTGAGCTCATGAGGGCACTACTTTGTGCTAATTCATGGACTGTAGGTGTACCTCACAAAAATGGAACTCGTCCTTTTCACTCAAAAAAAAAAAAAAAAAAAATGTCTACTTCAATTTTCCAAGTCTGAATGGTACATTGGCAAATCAGGATGCCTAAGTGAATTGTACAAGAACTGCCAAGGAGAGGGCAAAGACGGCTCTGGCACAGTATTAAACCGAGTCAAAATTAGACTCACAGATATTGACTTCAGGTCATAGAAGGTAGAGTGTTCTCCGAGGGAGAAATGGGATAAGAATGTAGTCGTTGGTGGAGAAGTAACAATCGCGATGGACGGCTCAAAGGATTTAAAGGGGAACAGGGATTTGGCAATACTCTTAAGAAGTGCCAGCTCGACTGGCTCATGCAGTGATCTTCATAGAAAGTGCCGCTGGCCTGGTAACCAACATTGAAAAATATTTAAAGGAGAGTGAAAGACCAGACTTTTAAGGTAACCCTTTAGTCCTTTTTATGTATGATTTTCCAGTGCTTCCTATTCAAAAAATCGGTCGGTTGAAGTTGTATTCCTTATTTATCGAAGAGTGACTATTTCCAGTTTATGGGAGACTAAGACCAGATATATTCATTTCAAGTTCAGAAAGTTGCAATCCAACTTCAGAAAATATTTCAAATAACTTTCTCCATCTTAATCCTAAAAACCATATTCGTTTAAAAAAACCGTAAGTAACGGTAACACCGAATTCTTATTTTCAATCCCAACTTCCGAGCGATCTTCGGTAATCTTCTCTGCATATCCGGCTACTGAAGATATGCAAATTTGTGTTTTTCATTATTTGAGGATTTCGTTTTTCGAATCCCAGCTCATTGTTACACAAAATGTAACGAACAACAAAAATACTGAAGACTCAACACACGTGTTCATGAATGAGCAACCGAGCCTTAGTACTCGTAGAAAACAATTTAAGCATTACCGAAGATCAATTACACACGATCAGTTAAACGTGTTAAATCGTTTGTGAAGAATACAAAGAAAATTAATTAAGTAGAAAAAGAGCAAAGAACGGACCATAACGGAAATTGGCTCAAAAAAGCATGAAAAGAAAATTGGACTTAACACTAGAGATAAAGAAACAACAACAAAGCAAAATTATAAAAATCTTAAGAATCAACTCAAGTGGGCAACAACAATGAACAAATGAAAAATAACAAAAAAAAAAAAAAAAATCTGCAAAAATGGGCAACGTCCAAGCGAAACGCACGAGACCAACAGACGCCCCAAAACAACAGATGCGCTAATAAAAAAAGAAAGAGAAAAAACTTTTATTGCAAGCAAAAAAAAAGAAAAGAGCAGCTGTGAAGTGAAAAAAGTGAATAAAAATAGAAATTTTTTAAAAACAATAAAAAAAAACCTCTGCCCAACAATTCAAAAGTATCAATGAATTTGAAAATACAAAAAAAAAACTTGCGAAAATTTCTGCAGAATTTCCATTTACTGCAATTTTATTCCAAAGAAATGGAACGGGACACAAAATGTCCAATGCCAATTAAATAGAAAACCGAAAACAAATGAGCGCAAAGAGCATTTGAAATGTACAACGCATGGGCGGTTCTCTAGCTACGGTTGGGCATTCGGTCGTATTTGGCATTTGGCTACTTGGTAGCCGACATGCTCGAAATACAAAGAAAATTCGAAAATTACACAATTAATGCCAAATTGACGGGCATTTGCGCACAAATAAATTGGAAAGAAAAGATCACTTTGAGGTAGGTTTTTGTTGTTGTAACATGGGACAGTCACTGTGCGCTGACTTGAGACCAGAAAATAATTTGTGTTTTGTGCCTTATAAAGATTCACAGTTTTGAACCGATTTTTGAGAAATTTGCGTTGTTGTTTCAAGTGGTTACTGGGTATAATATAGGTTATAGGCGGTGCCACGCCCCCAGTCGCTAAATTGTCACAATTCGTCGAACCTTTTTGCTTCAAATTGATGTAGTTTACTTATATGGGTACTATATATCAGTATATTTAAAATTTGAAAAGTGGGAGGTGCCACGCCCCCTACTAAAAAAATCTAAATTATATATATCTCAGAAACTATTAGTTTCAACTGTTCAATATTTGGTATACATATGTAGACCCTTCCCATGGGAGGTAGAGAAACTGAAAACCAAAGAGACGTAGGAGGACGAGGACGAAAAAATTTAAAAAAAAGGAGTATAAGGGAAAATAGGAAGATAAAAAAGGAAGCCGCAACTATTTGGAGATGAAATGAAAGCCCAGATAGAGTGGAAATGGGACTTGAGGAGGAGAGATAGCAAACAAGTTCAAACACGGGCGGATCCACGGCGGTGGTTTTCGGGTCCAAACTCCCTCCGTCGGAATTCAAAAAGGCATATTCTTCAGAAATTGTGGATAAAAGATGTCCTCGAAATTTCATAATACAAATTTGGACCCTCCACACCTTCCCAAATCCTGGATCAGGTATTTGAGCGCGGCTACTTAACTCTTTAGCTAGGGAACTGCCAATGAGCTTTCGAGACTACAGCTCTTCACTTAAGTCACTTGGTGGAGTTGAAAACAGGAAAATATATCCAATTTAGACTAGGACTAATGCACAGACATCGACATAGGCTTCCGCATAGAAGCTCTTCTTACAGAAAACCAATAGTGGAAACAAAGGAAGATGCCACCACTTCAATAATAGGACAGAGTGGATACCAATTGGAGATACCGTACACATTCTACTTGTCAACATTTAGCAGAGCCGAGAAAATTCGGGTGGGCTCTGTTGGTCTGCCAAACCCGTTTAAATGATTAAGCGTCGATTTCTGTAAGTAAGAAAGTCCTCATTTGAGGTATGACTTTATGATAAGATAGGACTCTCTAGCGGATTTAGTTTCGGAGGTTGCCCCGGAGCCGACGTCTATTGAGCATGCTCAGCTGGTTAGCCTCTTAAAATCTACCAGCGATAAAGTAAGTCGGCTTTATTAGGCGTCTTAAGTCTATAACCTGAAGGTCTAGGGTGGCTGAGATGGTGTACGGGAGAGGAAGCGTCGCTCGAGAGTTGGGATTTCGAAACTTAATCGCAGAACTTATACGCACAACTCAAACTCGCTTGTCACACTTTGGGAAAAATTTCCCATTCATTCAACGGTCTTAGTTCAATGCACGCTTACTGTACATACATACATAAGTACTTGCAGACAGCTTGAAGAGCTCCTTCGTACGTTGGTGACTTTTTGACATTTTATAGCCACTTAACATGTGATAAAATATTATCAAAATACAAAAAGGACCACCGCTGCGACATAAATGCTACACCGAACACATAAGGCAACCGAACACTAAGCACACGATCACACATCGGCATTAACTCCAATCAATCGAACGAACAATCAGCCAGTCAAGATCATAAACAAAAGCCTCACTAAAAATCTTTCAATGAAAAGAGAGCGAAAAGCAAGCAAATAACACCCAAAAGACACAAAAAGGACAATTCATAATCCTTAAATGCTATTATTTAATGGAATTTATGTAAGAAAATCTTTGGCATTTTTTGTATTTTCGACGAATTGTCACCATTGTGCGCAGTCAGCAAACACCAGCCAGACAAACCGACGACATAGACGACTCGCCCTTTTTTCTTCCTTATTTGTGCTAAGCAGCCTTGCTTCGAAGGATAACAAAAAAGAGTGCTGCAACATTGACTGCTGCTCAGTGATCGATGAATGAAAGTGCGAGTTTCATACATCAAAAAAAAAAAAAACAACAAAAAAATTCTAAAACTCCTTGTGCCATTGTGGCTTTTGATTTTCAATTTGACAAACTACGCAGGACACACAAAAAAAAGGCAATAAAATATTTGACAAAAAAAAAAAATTACGAAAAATGTCCTGAAAAATGTTTTCTGCATTCACATACACACACTCACACTCTCACAGAAAAATCGATCATTGCTCGTTAGCCATAAACGACGCGTTGTCAAAGGAGAGAACGAGAGCGAGAAGTTGAAGTGCGCGCCGTTTTGTCTGGCTCGTTGACGTGCTGTGTGTTTCGTAATGAATAAAATTGGTCCCTTTGGAATTTTTTTATTGTTTGTGTTTTTAGTGTAAAAAAAAATTGATTTTGTATGGTATGTAGGTACTCGTAGGGCTTGGTTGGAGAGCGTGTAAAGTGTGTTAATGAATTAGCTAAGTAATTGCCATTATTTGAAATTTGATTGGCTCAATAGTATGGAAGTGAATGGGCAGCGCAGTCAGCTGTGATGACTGAAGCGCTATTTTTAGCTACTTAAACATGAGTTTTAAGAATACTATTTGTATGCTATTGAATATCGCAAGCTTCTGCTCCTTAAAAATATGCGAAGTTAGGCCACTTTGCTTCACATATCGGTCGATATCTCGCAAAGTGGTTGAGCTAACGAAACAAGTGATATCTTACATTTTAAGTTGAGCTTCTTGTAATGCAACGATAGAAGTTTCGTTCAATTTAATTTGGCAGGTTGCGCGTTCAAACATTTAGACAAACAGACAAAAATTTGAATCTAATCCATTGATCAGTGCACTAACAGCTTAAATCGATGTAAGATAATTGACAAATCGATATGTTGCATGGCTATTTTTTGATAACTTAGCCAAGCATATTTCTTGAATAGCTAATAAAAAAAAAAAAAAATATTACAAGGCTGATGGAAAATTATACGCCACTCGAAATTGATTTTTAATTTAGCTAAAATTAAAAAAAAATTAACAACAAATTTTTCGAGCCACGCTTTACTATTTTTTTGGAGAAGTTAAGTATTCAAAGGAAAGGAAATTTTTGCTATGGGTAACTTACTTTCTTCTTTATTTTTAAAGCGATTTTGATCAAATTGATCAAACAAGTTTTGCAAATGCCCTAAGCTCCATGCTGTCCAGTAGTGAAAATCTCATAAAAATACATTTTTTTGTTTTCGAGATCAGACGAAAAGTGGTTCAATTGAACTCTAAAATATTTTCTTCAGCAAACATTTTTTTTTTAATTGCAACTCATTCGCATAAGTTTTTTGTTCGTAGAATGAAAAAGTTTTATACGCTTTCAGGTTTCGACTAAAACACGCGACCAATAACGAATTATCCACAACATTTCGAATGTATTGCTAGAAACAAGCTATGGTGAATTCATCAAAGAAATTGACGCCGACAAAACTGAAACAAACACTCAATGGAATAAATTGGTAAGTGCAATAAAATATATGTTTTTTATTGAAACAATGCACATTCAACTTCTCAATGCTCAATGAAATGCATTTTTATTGTAAACAAAAACAATTTTTTTTTGGTCCCTCAATGCTTCTGAAACAATTCAACGCTAGAACAGGCAAACATCTTCGCCGCATAGTAAGAATGTTGTCATGTGTGGGGACTACGCGTGCAACAAATCCAGGTGTGCAGGTAATATATGACCTATAAAGTTACTTTTGCTATTTTCATTTTTTATGAAAAAGAACAAAAAAAGAAAATATAACAATTTTATAGTTGGAGTGATAGAAAAACCTGACCGCAGCGACAAGGTTTAAGTTTTTTTTTGTATGGAAGCGCTCAGGTGCATTCGATTTTTTTGAGTTCTCTTTTGTAGTGGTCACTTTGTGGTTTGATTATTGTTTATATTAGTGAATGAATGTTTTGTAAATACAATAAAATAGAAATCAATTTTTTAAGACCTCTTTTTTTTGTATCTTTCGATTTGACAAATTATGTATGGATATGCGATCCAACCAGAAAGATATAAAAATAATTTAAAAGTAAAGAAAACTATTTTTGTTAGCACATGGAGTTACAAGATCGTTCATAATTTCAGCTACTGAGTTAACACCTAGTGTTGCCACCTAATCGAATTGCATTGCAAAATAACTTAACCTATTTGAAATGAACTTTTAAATATTGCTTTTATGCTATATTTGAAGCTCTCTAGTTGCTTAGTAGTTATTAAAGAGTTGCCACCTATTTCAAATACTCAAAAATTTAACTAGATATGTTAGCATGGACTACTATTTAGGGTTATGTATATAATTAATACTGTTAGTAAATAAAACTGTGTATAAACACCACCATAAATGCTTCACTAATGAGTATCTACAACGAACCTAATTATATGGCAACACTTCCCTTGCCGACATTTTTAACTGTCTTCTCTGTATGCACGAAATGGTCTCAGCTTTTCATACATTTTTTTTAACTGTTTCTCAATTCGATATAATGTTTAAATTAAAATTAAAATTTTAATTAAGGAGGCTGAGAGAGCGCGAAAGAGAAGGATAGGTATTTGTAATCCTTATCGGCCTTGTCGGACGATTTTTGCTCCATGCTAGAATTTTTAGGTTATGTCAAAGTTAGAATACGCATTTTTTCTAGAATCCGATTTATTCTTAGAGGCTATTTCCTCTTTCTGAAAGGTATCAAACTTGATGTAGACGAATTCTTGGGTTCGCTTTCGGCTCAAAAAGTTCATGCTCCTACCGACTGCGAATCAGCCAATTTCAGCCATTTTCTCACATGCGACAGCCTTCTACCAAATCTAAAATCACTTAAAATAGCATACAGTCCTATTTGGTACACAAAAAAAAATATTAATTGAATCAAAATACACTTTGGTACTCATTTATGAAAACATACAAATGTTGAAATCATTATAGCGTATGGCATATTAAAATGCAAATAAAGAAGTTACAAATTAATGAATAATAGACAAATAGGACTGAGACTTTTATAGCACATTTGAATGTACAAAAAAGCATGTTTGTAAACAAAGCGAACCCAAAAAAAAATACAAACTTCAAAATTGAATGGAGGCAAAAATAAATCCTTTTAATATGCAACAATGGCAGCTTAATGGTATATACGCACAAGCATACATATATAGAAATATTTATCTAGATATAATATACTTAGGAAGGCAGCAATTATATGAAATTTGAAGCATGTTTGCTAGTGATGCACAGAATTGTAAAGAAACCGGTTCGCAAGTACCAAGTACTTTGTTGAAGTGATTGTTTCGGGTACCTCAATAGCAGGAAAAGGCAAACGTGCATCTAGCATGGTTTTTTTTTTCGTTCGAGCTTTTTACTGCAAGATTTATAGCCCAAAACCCATTTATCGGAACAATCGATTATACCGGAGCTATATGTTCTAGGTGATTTTCACTCCACACATTGAATATATAAGAAGTACCAAAAATTTACGTTCCTAGCTTTTTAATTACAAGATTCAGGCCAAACCCCATTTATCGGAACAATCGATTGTTTCAAATACCCGACTTTCACTACGAACCCATCTCGGGTGAACCGTTTTTTTTTAATTCGAATACCCGCACAGCACTAACGCACAATCATAAATCTAACAAAAGTTAAAACATTAACAACAACATAAACAAACGAATAGCAACAAAAAGAATCTGTATACATTATTAACAACAACACAATGGTAATCAGTCAAATGCAAATGTCATTGCCAATTAATGTCAATAAATGACTGTTACAACAACAACAACAGCAACAACAAAAAAAGCGACTTCAAGTACCAACTTCCAGCTACTGAGTGTTGTAGTAGTGGTGAAATAAGTAAGCCACAAGCAAACACAAAATAAATACAAAAACGCAAAAGAGGGCGCTGAAAATGAGCGACCCTTCAAATGAATCCGTTTCATATGCTCGACGACAATTTTTTTTTAGTGAATGGGAAAAGGGTATATGGTGCTCATGGCAACCGACAGACATACAAACATAACAAGGCGCTTCCTTTCTCCCAGCGGGCTGCTCGCATCCAAATTCAAAGCCTTTTGCTTGCTGCTACCCTCACCGACCCTTTCCGCCCGTTTACAACACGCTGCTGCTGCTCCTGTTACTGTTGCTATATTTGATCTTAGCCGCGAGCTCCGTTTCGCTACACTATCATTTGTTCACATTTTATGGCCGATCAGTTCACAATTAAAATAAAATTGCACGCTTCCATGCATCTCAACCAGTTTGCCCATGGCCAATGTATGTAGTATACATACGAGTATGTACATCCATGGCTGCTGATTATCATTTTATAGCTTAACAATGGGAATGTTTTTGATTTGTAATTGTGTCTGTTGGTGATATGAATACATTCATTTCCATGTTTTTCAAAATGACACAGCGACTCATATAGCCTTTCACTCGTGTGATGCATCTCTATGGTGGGGTTACAAAATTGATTCCGTTGAGACTGTGTTAATAGTGGTGGAAAATCTATGAATGTGTCAGTACATACTTCAGCCCTACCGCAAACGCCATTTTGTAATGGACAGCGAACGTGAAACTAATGTCATAGAACGTCAGTTTTTCCAGCTCAAATGAAATTTGTGAAAGGTAAGGAACCAATTATTCTATAAAACATTTGATATTAAGAAAATGAAGCCTCCTTCAGACGATGTATTCCAGTAACGTTAAGGTGTAGGAGGAGGATCTACATTCATTGTTGCCGTTTTCCACTCGAACTTTTTGAGCAACTTCCGCTTAAAGCTCCACCAAAGGCTGCGTTTTAGTGGCATAATTTAAAAGCAAAATTCGAGCTATTCCTGATCTTGTTGTTGTCGTTGTAACTGCCTTGGAAACCAATCAGCAAATCGATTGGCGTGTTCCAGTTAAACACAAACCCAGACCTGTATAAAATTTTGCATGTAAATGCAACAACAACGCTGTGATCTTGATATTTTTCTGGGTCAATTTCGGACCCGTAGTAGTAGATTTTTTGTAGTAGATTTTTTGACAGCCAACCCTTATTTGCTCAGTAGCACAAAGATGCATATGTATACACACTTATTTACACAAACAACTCTCATGCAGCTGACCCGCATCGTTCCTGTTAAATTATGACCGTGATCCGACCCAGGTCAGCAAACTGGAACACGCTAAATTTCTTTCGAAGACCGCACGACACTGGCTTCAGATAAGGTTTCATCTAGATATCAAGCTCAAAGAAAGTCAAGAGTTGATTGGAAAGATCGATACGCACAAATCCAACTTTTTTTGTTGTTTTAGAAATGTCTAAATTTTTTTCTCAAAGTTAAATGAAGTTTGAGAACCAATGCAATTTATTTTAAAAGTGCACTTGCAATAGTTACACACGGCAACACTCTTATTTGCTGTCATATCTGACATCAAAAATTAAACAAAACACGTGGGCGAACGAAGATTTGCCAAAATATTTTGCAAAACATCAAAAAATCAGAGAAATGAAAAGAAGTATATTTGTGTGATAAAATGTGATATTTATAATATTATATAGCGCATTGTGTTTCAATAGTTAATGAAACTCCTTACAAAAAGTAAAATGTGAAGTGTGATTTCAGTTGAAAAATATTGTTGTAATTCAAGTGGGAAAAGTAAAAATATTTTCATATCAAAAATCTTCGCTTTTGAAATGGTTCAGTGATCTCAAGTCACAAATTAATATTAGCAATTGGAATACGGATTTGATCTCAAGTAAGAGTAAACACTTTTGAATATACGGGCAGGTAAGCATTTTAAGAATTATTCTTGAGCTGTTTTCTAGGGAAGATACCTATGTATTTTTATATAACAGCTGTTCAAGACAAAAATCGGTATATTATAATTTGACTGAGCTTGAATCTACTCCTATTACCATCATTGTTGACAGCGTGAACAAAATATCCCCCTTAGAAGGGGCCGATACTTCAAGTTCGATAACGACCAATGCATACATATGTACATACAGACAGACAGACAAAGATACTACAGTGGAACTTCTTTATAGTGAACTTCCCTACAATGAAGCTCTCCCTATAATGGAGTCATTTTGGAGACACAGCTTTTTGGTTATATTTTAGGTGCATTTTTGTCTCCTTATAATGAATTTCTATATAGTGAAGTTTTCTATATAATGAACAAATTTTACTGCTTGAAAATCAAGCTTCATACGTTTTTGTCTCCGTATAGTGAATTTTTTCAAATATGTTGTTTATTTGTAACTGCGTATTCTCAGAAATTAACGAAATGTAGAAATGAAATACGGGGAATCCCAAAATGAAAATACATACATACATACATATGTATGTACATTGTAGTAGGAGTTCAGTTGTGTTAAGAAATTGAAGTAAAAATGACGTTTCTATATAATGAAGTCTCCATACAGTGAAGCGATTTTCAGGTCCCCTGCGAATTCACTATAAGGAAGTTCCACTGTATTACTATTTTCTTATGTTCGTATATAAAAAAGTATTCGATCTACTACCTTAGTAATGGCACTGCTTGCAATTGATCGTTGTTGATGTGCGACAAATGGCGCGTGGTTCGCAATCAGCTGCTCCCTCAGCAAAGAGTCACAAAGTATTGTTCCACATACACATATGCTCCATACAGTATTAAATTTTTTGTATCAAATCTTTTGAATTAAAATCAATAAAATTACAGTAGGGAAACCTCTCAACAATTACACAATATTTCCATATGTTTCGCTCGCTCGTTCGTCCTTTTTTATTTTTTGCTTCGCACATTAAACGCGTGTTTTGGTTGTATCCCTTCTATGCATCGGTCCTTTGAAATTGATTTCGTTGACATGTTTTCATCCTTTTTATTATGCATTGAGTACATTCATGATATTGTTTACCTATTTGTATTTGTGTTGAATTTAATTTATGATATTTAATTGCCTAACAAATGTTGACATTTCGTTCTTTTTTGTAATTCGTTGATTGAAAGAGTATTTCCGATTGTTAATTGTTAAAACATTATATTATATTAAGAATTAGGGAAACAATAAATGGCCGCTTAATTTAGGGAGTTCATTATCTACTTGGTTAGCCAAGCAGAGATTTTTAAAGTACTTTTTTACCACTTACGAGTGGAACAGCTGAGGAGTGGTGTCTTGTGTCAAAATTAAAAGTTTCACCATCAAAGGTATTTTATATTCAAAAAAAATTTGAATTTGAATATGTGCACTTATTTTTTTTCAGACCTACCCGTTTCTACTGAAACTAGTTTTCAACTATTACTTTTCCTAGTTCCATACATCACTTTAGCGAAATAATAACAACTTTCACACACATACAGAATACATACATAAATAACTTCATCCCCCTATAAATTTCCCATTCTACATGAGATAGCCAAATTTTCTATTTTAAATGTACCTTTCTATTTAGTTCAGACAACAACCGCTGTTGGCAACAGTGCTTTCAAAACTGTTTGCTGGAAGTGTTCTCGGTAACAGTTTTTTTTTGCAGGAAATAAATGTACAGCGAAGTAAATGTACAGTTAGTAGACGCTTGTCGCAATCACAACCTTCTCAACAAATTTTTTTGGCACGTGTTTTAATTTTCTGCATTCTGCAGTTGACGGTTGTAGAAATTTGAGTTTTGTGAAAATAATATAATCAAATGGGTAAATAATCTTCCTCTAGGATATGTGTGTAATTCAACCGGTATCACATAACAAATTCTTTTACTGGCATGTGAACGTTGCTGACTTTGGGAAATTTATTGTGTTTCAAAATTTGTAACTATGCTTAATATGAGATGCGTCATAAGATGAAAGATACAAATCAACATGGAGCCAATCTGGATATGAGAAGATTTTAGATTTCTTCAAATTAAGGGCACAATGGAAATCTTGCAAGCTCTTAAGGTGAGACAAGTACCTTGTGGCAAGTTGTGACCAAAAATATATTACATACATAAGTAGTAACTGTTCTCTCTGCTTTTCTGAAGACCTTCTGTTTAAGAGTTTACTGCGAGTAGTCAAGGCAACTCTGAAGAAAGCTACGTCCAACTGAAACATCAACATTTGGGCCAAGTTATTATTTGTCTATAAATTTAGGTACTAGGATGTGATTATTTTCTGGAGGATGGTGTTAATGTGGGTCAAACCACGCCCATTAATTTGCTGCATCAATGTAATGCTCCGAGTGGCTATTCTATCATTACATAAGGATGATATTTCATATAAATCGACTTTTACTTTGGCAATATGGAACATTAATGGGTCAGACAGAGCCACCATAGCCATTATCCGTTCAACGATAGTTGTTCTTCTACAAAATGCCTTCAGGCGAATTTAAAACGAACGCTCATACTTTCATATTTCCCGCCCCCAACCCACACTTACCTTCAATTGTAGTTTTCTCATAATGCGCGTCTCCTCCCAACGATCCAATTCGTCCCATTCTTTGCAACGTCGACGCGCCAAATAATAACGGTACATAACAATTGTGACCGCAAGCATCAAAGCCAAACCAGTGCCAGTGGCGGCGCCCAAAACCGCCGAACTCACCATAACCATAACCTTAATTGAACAAGACTGAAATAAACACTCACTCTCCCACTTACTCTCAGTTGTTGAACTTGAATGAGTGAACTAGAGAGTGACGATTGGTACGTTGTGGTATTTTCAACGCAAATCTCATGCGACGTAAATGGCGATTCTTGTGGTTGTGGACTGGAAATAAAAAAAGAAATGTGAAAATATTTTAAAGTAATTTAAGGTTCAAAAAGATTTAGACATTTATAATAGGTCTTATTTGAAATTAGAAGAAATGATCGATGATAATTAATTAGCTTCGCATGGTCCAGTGTATGAAGCATAACAAAAATATTAGTACACGAGCTATAGGATTACTTAAGGCTACTGTGGGATAGTGTATAAGTACTTGCGTATGAGTTTGATATCTTTCTGTCCTAATCGAGATCATTCCAAAAATTTTAGTTCTGAACTAATTTGCTGCTGAACATAACACCCTTCAAGGTCAAATACATGTGCACTAGAGTGGTCCGAAAATAAATATACAAGGGGGGAGCTGATGAAATCTGAACTTTAACCCTTGTGGTCCACACCTTAAACATTTAATCTTGCTAGTAGGGATGGGCTTGAAAAAAATTATTCAATTTATTTTTTCAAAAACCACCCTAATATACACATACATATGTATGTATACACCCGCGAGTATCCGATATTTGAATCTTCACACAAATGAACACATCATGTAAGCTAACTAAAGCGATTCCTTCCCCAAGTGCATTGAAACCGTGCGACCGACCTAAGGGCATACAAGTTTGATGTGACTCAAGCATTGTATTATTTTTGTAAGCTCTTATTGCACGAACCTTTTTCTTTCTTTGATGTTTCGAATTAAGTTTATATTGTACAAAATAACTTCGAGGAGCGAATGTAGATGAGCTGAGTGGGTTGTTTAGCAAAATCAAAAGGCGAGGGTGGACTATTTTTTAGAGAGAGAGAGGTTTTCGACGAATGACTCTTATCCTTAAAAAGCTCTAACTTTTTGGGGCGTTATTTCTTCACTTCACTGGAATCTTGGTATTGTAAAATCAGATCCCGAAAATTCCGGTATTACTAGTATCCACGGTATTACTAGTATCCCCTGTATATATGTATCTACATAGCTCTTTGTAATGTTTATCAACCTCCAAATCGATAACTGCCTTTTTTGACTATTGTTAGTTGTTATAAAAGCTGTGTAAATATTTAAATTTACTAATAGTTGCTTCTATTTGCATATGTTAATTATATAAAGTTAATGATGTAATGTGTAGAATAGAAGTTGCTAGCTCCATCGCTGTTTTAGAGTCCCCACTCTCTTTCGCCACTCTTGCTCTTGAGGGGGACCGTTTGCTACTCTCAAGACCATGGAGTTCAGCATATACTATAATTATTTTAATTAAAAAACAACTGTCAAGCTCTTATTTTTGGTTTATAAAACGTATACATTTACATATAAATACATGGTTTTGAAGAATAAAAGTCAGGACAAATTTTTTTTCTTACTTGTGTAATAAAACATAAACTTCCTGCTGAATATGTATTTAAAAAAAAAAAATTGTGTAAAATTTACTTTTTTGAAAAAATTTATAAACTTTCATTGTTTTATCACTTTTAACATTACTACATACTTCTTGTTTAATTTTCATCATTACTGCTTTCTTTGCTACACTTTTTACTATTTTTTTACCGCTTTGTTTCTTCATCTGCATTCTTTGTTGTTTATGATTCTTTGTGATTTTCTGTATCAGTTTCCTTATCATGCTTGTCACCTTCTTCATTTTCTGTCTCGGTTTCCTTATCTTGCTTGTCACCTTCTTCATTTTCTGTCTCGGTTTCCTTATGCTTGTCACCTTCTTCATTTTCTGTCTCGGTTTCCTTATCTTGCTTGTCACCTTCTTCATTTTCTGTCTCGGTTTCCTTATGCTTGTCACCTTCTTCATTTTCTGTCTCGGTTTCCTTATCTTGCTTGTCATCTTCTTCATTTTCTGTCTCGGTTTCCTTATCTTGGTTGTCATCTCCCTTATTTTCTGTCTCGGTTTCCTTATCTTGCTGGTCATCTCCTTCATTTTCTCTTTCGGTTTCCTCAT
This sequence comes from Sphenella marginata, assembly GCA_951509765.1. Lineage (NCBI taxonomy): Eukaryota > Metazoa > Arthropoda > Insecta > Diptera > Tephritidae > Sphenella > Sphenella marginata. The sequence continues at coordinate 71,267,248 of OX608082.1, forward strand.
CTTGCTTGTCATCTTCTTCATTTTCTGTTTCGGTTATATGATCTTTCTTCTCACCTTTGTCCTTTGCTGTGTTCTTGTTCTGATCTGGCTGGCTTTTTCTGTTCAAAATGTTTTGAAACTCCCTCCACCAATTTGTGGCCGCACCTTTTGGTCTGTACCTCGGACCTTTTATTGTTTTTATGATTGATTCTTTCATTGTTCCCAAAGTTGTTAGTTGGCGCTCTAATCTGTTCAATACGGTGCGATCATATTCTGGCAAAAAACCTCGTCGTTGCAATCTCTTTAATGATATCACCCTCCGCTTGTGCGATAATATTTGGTGATTTACCAAGGTTACTGCTTGGAGCAATTCCCTCTTGCTAAGCCTCTTCAAACTCTGGTCCACTTCATTGATGGCCTTTTTGATGGTATCCGCTACAGCTGCGCCCTCACCTGGTGTAGCAAAAGCCACAAATAGGCCAATAAGTCCAAAAACAATCCAAGTGCGCATTCTGAATTTTGTCTCAGCAAACTTTCTCTAATCTATTTCAAATTAGACTGATGCTTCAGCATTTGGTGGATCGCCATTAAATAGTTTTTGGAACAATTACTTTGAGATAGGTTTTTAATGACTTTTAGGGTGATTGTTTCACGTTGTAATAATAACAAACATGCTTATACATATATTATCTCGAAGAAAATGCATTTGAATGTTTACGAAAGCATTTTAAAATTTCAATTGTTCGTAAACGTGTTTGTCATGTATATCTCAAGAATAAATTGAGCAATTCCACAACGGCTTAGAAAAAGTTTAAAAGCTTAGCGAATTTGCTATAAACAATCCATACAAAATTTGTTCGTAGACCCTGTATGCTCGATGATAATGAACAATCAAAACAGATTTTTACCTTTTTCTTTGTGAATATATTTAAAAACAAAAGTGTACTTTGTGACGCAGGTTATCGAAAACTTTTTTTTTCATATAACTTAAGTTCCGTTAACTGGGAACCGTTAAAAAATTAAAGCTGGGTGAACTCCAACGGTTCACCTTTTTGCAAATAAAGACACTAAACTTAGATTTGGTTCGTTACAATTTAATGCGTGCTTCTTGCACTCCGAAACTTGACTGAATTATCATTTACATTTCACTTACAATCTAACTTCCTAAACTAAGCTTACTGCTAACGTTGCAGTTCCCACCACTTGCCGGTATTTCGCAACCGTTGGGTTGCGCGTGTTGATCAATACGCTTGCATTGCAATTCCCAAATATTGATATTGTTATTGACCGCTTGCGCGTGTGTCGCGTCAGCGAAAGTTCTTCTGTGAACTTTAATTAGCGCAATGGTGTCACGTGTAGTGCAATGTGATCACAGGGTGTGGCATTGGCAAGTTTGGTAGTATAAGGCAACATAACTCCTCCCCCTTTAAAGATCTGCGTCCCGCAGATCAAAGGTCGAAAATCGCGATGGGGTAAAATTTTGTAGAGAGTAATTGCAATTTTCTGGCGACATATTGGTACTGGCTGGTGTGACTGGTAGGCTATTGTCCAGGCGATAAATTTCAGGAGCTGATTTTCCTCTAATGATTTTGTTGTTGTGAGTGTCATCTGACCAATGAGTCGGAATTTCAACTGGCGGAAGGTCTAGCTTTTTATTATAGCATTTCCACAGCATGGCGGCAATAAGAACAATTGCGCATATTGAGAGGATTTCTGAAGCGAGATAGAAGTTTACCTTTTCATTAACGTACCCAAGATACCTTATGTTTCCCATAGTCAGGTCGTGGACGTATTCTAGGTTGACTTTCATTGTATGGCTCTTCACCTTTGATAGTACTGCTGGAAGGGCCTGTGCGGTAATGGTTTCATAGCTAGAAAATACTTGGTCACCAATGGCAACTGTTTCGTTATTTAATTGGATTACATAGGTGCCATTTACCGTACTCGAGGCATTGCCACTTTTGATTACTCCTTGGAAGTTTGATATAAACACCGTGTTCTCGTTTATCAGCTCTATATGTGACCCATTCTGTCTGATGAATTCGCAGTTGGCTTCTCCACCTTTTAAGAGTCGCGGTAGGCAACTGCTTTCTTCCAGTTTAGTTAAGGATTCTGATTTACATACCGTGGATGAGCTGATTGCCAAGCAGTTTCCTTTTAGGCCGTACGTCTCTTCCTGGTTCATGAGCATCCTGCCAAAAGGAAGATCTAGTTGCTTACCTCCATAGATTCCAGCGCGAGTGACCAGTAGATTATACTTCTTAGCTGTTACCTTTGGCATTGAAAGGACGTAGAGGAGAAGTGTCCCGTTAGTCAATACCGACGGTTGGCCATATTCGATTGCTTCTATTATATTCTGATATGGGAGCGTTTCCATTTCGGATAGAATCTGGTTAACTTCGTCCATATCCAGTAGGTTGGTGTTGACAATTCCATTCTTTGCCAACTGGCATCCCCGCACCATTTCGTTTACATCCTCGCGAAGAAGAAAAATGTTGTGAAGTGCGTTTTGTCTGAATTCCATGATTTCTGTTTCCTTTGCCACGTTATTCGTGCGGTCCACAACCTCGTCGATTTTTCTCAATACCTCCTGTGTAGCCGTGAATAGTTTCTTATTGACTCTGTATTGATGGTTGCTATTCTGAATTATCTGATTTTGACTGTGAAGGATATTGTTCCAATCCGTTGAGTCAGGGGATCCTGCTATCCATTTCCACGCTGAGCCTAGCCAGTCAATAGATCGAGTGTTTCTTCTTTTACCCGTGTTGCCCATTAGTTCATGAAGTCGTTCTAGCGTTTGATTAATGTAGTGCTGTGCTAGTGTCTGGTCCTCGATTCGGTTTGTTAAGTTTCTCATTTGCCTCATAGTTGTAGCATATTGCTGTAGATTGATGACGTGTACCAATTTGAATGACCCACCAATGATCCACCCGTTTCCATTTTGGATTGTTACGATCGGAGCCTTGTAATTGAAAATGTTCAGACCGCTGATGGCATTTGCCAGCAGTGGGAATCTGCAACACAAAATATCTAATTTTATTTTACGTTAGTGTGTTAGTGTTTTAGTAAGTAGTAGTGGTTTAGTAATTAGTAGTTCATCTTTTTTCATTTTTTCAAAAACAGTAAAAATAATCATATTAATTTAAAGTTACTGAACAAAAAAAAAATTTTTTTTTTTTTATTTAATTTTATTTTGTAAACGCTTTTTGTATGTTAGTACGTATTAGATAAACAAAAATAAAATAAAAATTGTTTTTTTTTTTTTTTTTTTTTTTTTTTTTTTTTTTAGAGAAATTGATTTTAGTATGTGTTAGATAAATAGAAATAAAATAAAAACATTTTTTGGAGAAATTAATTTTTCTTCCTTTTTTGTTTATCGGGTTTGCAGAAAAAGAAAAAGGGTAATTTTTCCTTTTTTCCTTTTCTGGTTTCGCTGCGTTGTTACTGCGTTAAAGGTTGATTTTTATTTACTACGTTGTCGTTAATTGAGAAAGAGTGAAACGGTATTAAGGAATTAGTGCTAAGTTACAATCAAACGAAATTTAACAAATTGCAGTAGTATAGTATAGAGAAAAAAGAGATAGAATAAGGAGAAATAAGACATGAAAAAAATTGTGTCTTCTTTTTTCTTTTTTTTTATTTTTTGAAGAGAAAGAACAAATTTAAATTTTTTGCGAATTAAGAGCAGGAAATTAAATTTGTCTCTTTTCTGGAAAATATTTTGTTTGTTTGTTTCTCTTCTTCTTTAAATTGAATTTTTGAAAAGAATTTGCAAATTATTTTCTTAATTTTTTTTTTTTTTTTTTTTTTTTTTTTTTTTTTTTTTTTTTTTTTTTTTTTTTTTTTGGTCAATCTACGGATTAGGCGCAGAGACTTTCATATTTTTGCTTAGCGGATTAGGCGCATAAGCTTAATTATTTTCTTAATTTTTTTGGTCAATCTACGGATTAGGCGCAGAGACTTTCATATTTTTGCTTAGCGGATTAGGCGCATAAGCTTAATTATTTTCTTAATTTTTTTTGGTCAATCTACGGATTAGGCGCAGAGACTTTCATATTTTTGCTTAGCGGATTAGGCGCATAAGCTTAATTATTTTCTTAATTTTTTTTGGTCAATCTACGGATTAGGCGCAGAGACTTTCATATTTTTGCTTAGCGGATTAGGCGCATAAGCTTAATTATTTTCTTAATTTTTTGTTGTCTTGTTTTGGGGCAGAGGTGTTGCCATTTCTCGAACCAGTTACGGGGGATCGTGTTATCCTTTTTGGGAGCAACGTAGCCATTTGTCAAATTCGATGGCGCCGCAACCTACTAAGGCACGATTTGTCCCACTAACAAACCCGCTCTTGTTAGATCAACTCCCTCTAAGTACCCAATTATTTATTTTCTCTCTTTTTTTAATAATTTTTAAAATGTTGTTTCTTTTTTTTTTTTTTGAATGTTACGTAGGAGGAAGCTGTCTCCTTCGTTTAACGTTTTTTATGTGTAATTTGTGGATTCTCTTACCACTTTGCGTGGTCACCGAGACTTTGTTATCCCTAGCAACAACTTCTTTTTTGTAGAGAGGCTTTTGCTTGCCTTTTATTTGTTTATCTTTTACGTATATGACGTCATTTTCGTCATACCGCTCCGGGAGCGTTCTTCTTTTATTATGTTTTTCTATTTGTGCGATTTGTTTCTCCATTAATAATGTCTTGATGTGCCTATTCATTTCCGCGCTTTTGCCAAGGAGTTCCTGATAGTTGGAGGATTCTGAGCGGTTAAAGAAAATTTCGGAAGGTTTTTTATTTGTTACTGAATGGACTGAGTTATTATAACGATCTACCGCTATATTAACGAGTTCCTTAGTCCTGAGATCCGTGTTTTCCGCTTTCAGGCATCTAAAGATTTCTAGTAAGGTGGAGTGGCATCTCTCTATTTGGCCATTCACCTCACTTCTCTGGGTTGGAGTGCGGTAAAGTTGAATTCCCAGAGACTCTAACAAGTTTTGTACTATGGGGTTGACTAATCCTCTTTCGTTGTCAGTAACTAAAATTTTTGGGATTGTAAAGTAGTGCAGAAGTTTGACAAGTTTTTGTTTAAGGTGCAGGGTTCCTTTATTTCTAATATGAAAAAGTTTAGTGAATTTTGAAAATTTGTCGATGCAACTCAAAAATTTTTCCCCCTGGATCTCAAATATATCTACGTGAAGGATCTCGCACGGTCGCGATGGGATCGGCGTAGTTTGTAGTTCGGGTTTATTAGGGTGCCTATCATACTTATTAAGCTTGCATGTTTCGCAAGCCAGTACATATTTCCTAATTTGGCTGCTCATTTTGGGGAAATAATAACGCTCAAGAATCTGCTTCCTATTCTCCTTGGCATTGCGGTGGGCCCTCTTGTGTTCTCTCATTATTGCATCGCACACCATATCTGGATTCCGCAAATCCTCGACAAGGGTTTGCGCTATTCGGATTTTGTAATTATTAAAATGCTCCAAATAAACTTTCTGTAACAGACCTAATTTATTTTCCGGGATTTTGATACCGTTAATAACATTTGGGTTTAGCTTTGCTCTTAATATGTTGACCATTTCGTTTTCGCATAAACCCTCTATCCCCACATAGTGACGTGAGTGTCCAGGATGCGGTTCTTCGAAAATCTGAAGCCTACCCCCGAATATTATCTGGTTCCTGTAAACGTTCAACGGCACTTCTACGAATGGGATTAAGTCTGTATTGTCTTGTTCTGCGCTGTGAACCGTATCGGAATCTGATCCCATAGTTGCGCCCTGGCTATCGACCTCGGATGCGGGCGGTATTGCATCCGTCAATTGGTTCGCCTGTGTTTTAAGGCGCGAAAGGGCGTCAGCCACGACGTTTGATTTCCCTGGTTTGTAGGTGAGTTCGTAATTATATTCTTCGATTCGCGATTTCCAGCGCTTCAGCTTGGCATTATAGTTACGATTGCTAAGGGAGAAAGTTAGCGGTTGGTGGTCAGTAAATATGCGTATTTTCTTTGCACCATATAAATAGCTACGGAGGTTATCTAATGCCCAGACAATGGCGAGCATTTCTTTTTCGTTTGTAGCATATCCTTCCTCTGTGGTTGTCAAGCTTCTCGATATGAATGCTATCGGCTTGTCCTTACCGTCGTAATCCTGGGATAATACTGCGCCAATAGCGTAGTCTGAGGCGTCTGTAGTTAGATTAAAGGCTTTCTCGAAGTTGGGAAATGTTAAGACTTCTGAAGTTGTTAACACCTCCTTAAGCTCTTCGAAAGCCCTTAGGGCGTCTTCGTCTAGTGATATTGATACTTTTTTGGACTGTGTAGCTTTAACTTGTGCGTGTTCGCCTCTTGTAAGGTTAGTTAAGGGTTTTGCAATTTTCGCGTAATCGCGAATAAACTTCCTGTAATAAGAGGTTAGACCTAAAAAACTTTTGAGTTCCTTTAGGTTTGAAGGTGGCAGCAAGTTCTTGATCGAGTTTATTTTTTTTGGATCTGGCAAAATGCCATCGGAAGTTACGATGTAACCCAGGAATTCTACGCTGGTTTTAAGAAACTGGGTTTTTTGGAGGTTGACTTTGAGCCCCGCAGCTAGTAGTCTGGAAAGGATTATTTCGATATCCTCTAGGTGGGTAGATTCATTTTTGCTGAAAATGATTATATCGTCGATATATACAAAACAGATTCGACCTATGAATTCCTTGAGGACATCATCTATCATGCGCTGAAAAATTGAAGGCGCGTTTTTTAGACCGAAAGGAAGGCGCAGGAATTCATATTTTCCATTCATGGTGGAAAATGCCGTTTTGGGAATGTCAGTTTCCTTCATTGGGATTTGATGAAATCCCGAAGTTAGGTCCAGGGTGGTAAAATATTTGGCTTCGCCAAGGCTAGCAATTGTGCCGTTGATGTCTGGGATCGGGTATGTGTCAGGTATGGTGACGGCGTTCAGCCTCTTAAAGTCAATGACCATCCGATATTTCTTTTCTTCGTCTGGACCGGACTTTTTCGGGACGACCCATATGGGAGAGTTGTAGGGACTCCTTGAAGGACGAATAATGCCCTGCGACAGGAGTTCCTGAATTTGTCTTTCGACTTCCTCTCGCATGTTAACTGGGTATGGGTAGCTTTTGGTGTAGATTGGGTTGTCTGTATTAGTTTTAATTTCGGCTTGCACGTTGGTTTGGATTTCCATGCCTTGATCGACTGGGCCAAATAAGATTTCATATTTCTCTAGTACCTGGTAGAGTTTCTTTTTTGTAAGGTCCGTAATATTGTTATCGAGGGGGACGCTAAGATTGATGGAGTTAACTTGCTGTGTTATTTTTCGTTTAAGAGGCAGCAGGATGTCTGGTTTTAGAATGAGAGTGTTAAGTTCCCTGTCTAAAACTGCCTTAATTTCCGACAGAGTATCATCCCCTATTATCCCATCGAATGTTTCTAGTCCCGGGAGGACAAAGAATGTTGTGATGAGGTCTCTGCCTACGAATTTAAAAAAATTTCCGCATATTTTTTTGTCAACCTTAATGGTACCCCCCGCGGAAGTCACCTGAAACGGCTTCTCTACTGGTATAGTATTTCGAGCTACCCGCTCGCTTATATAATTCTTATTTGCCCCCGTGTCCACCAAAAATTCTAAGACACCCAAATCCTGTGTGGCGTATTCTAGATACGGTACGCCGGACACGAGGCCCCTATGGTAAAATTTACTTGGTCGCCTGTTGGTTCGTTGACTACGATCTCCCCCTCTTCCTCGTCTACGGGTACCAAATGGAATAGTTTTTGTTTTTTGAAGGGGTTATTAGTTGGAGAGCTCGTAGGCCCTTGACTCCTTCTTGGGCTGTCGTACCTAGAGTTACCCGTCTGGCGGGTTTGTGAAGATGAATTGTCGTTCACCCTAATGGTCGCGGGGGAGCTGCCGTTGGTGCGCCAGCTTTGTGCAGACTGGTGGCTATTCCTGGTTTGGCCTGATCCAGCATAGGGCGGATTCGTTCTCCCTTGATTTTGGGGTCGGCTACTATAGTTCCCATTTGGTTGTGCGGCGTAATTGTATCTACCCTGGGCTGGGTTCTGCCATGTCCCCGTATATCCTCTGTTATTTCGCTGAAAGTACTGGTGTGTCGGAGATTGGTATGTGTCGCCGAACATTCGGCCGCTTCCATTCAACGCCTGTGGTGGCCGGTAGATCGCGTTACGGCGATCCACATTCATGAACGTGAGACATGCCGAGTATGCCTCAGGTAGGGATTTCGGTTTCTGCATGAGGAGCAGGGTAGGCAGGTCACCGTTAAGCCCTCGTATGAATACGTCCAGTGCTCTGCGTCGGTGTGCCCCTGCCAGTGCTTCAATTGTTTCCCCATGGACATATTTGTCAGCGTTGATGGTGTTAATCATTAGCGATAACTGCTTATTAATCTGGGCGTAAAACTCTGACAACTTCTGACGCCCTTGTGTCATGAGCGTGAGTTGTTGGTCTAGGGTTTCTATGTCCCTAACATCTGCGTAGTGCAGAGCGAGAATCTCCTTAATCTTTTTCCAGTCGGAATTAAGAATGTTATGGGACACTAGCGCAGCATCTGCTGCCCCCCGAATCTTGCACCTAATGTGCCTCAATATGGCCCTATATATCGGCTTGTGCCGTACAAGTTCGTAGTCGTTGAGGACCTGTTCTACGCTATGGATCCAGGACGCATAATGCTCCCGAGATCCATCGAACACCTGAAGTTCCTTTGCGCAGTCAGGCAACTTCGAAATTTCTTTTAGCTCGTCCTCCGTCTGAGGACTCGCCAGCGGTTCCTCAGTCAGCGTTGGTTCCGCCTCGGCAGACTGTCTGCGAACCTCTTCCACTTGGTTCTCTAAACGTTCCAAGTTTTGGCTAAGGCCTTGTATAGACACTTCCCTATTTGCCGACTCTACGCCTTTAATACGTTCGTCAAAGTGTTTCATTTGGGAGAGAATGGCATTTATTGCGCCATTCATCTCCGTTAGAGATTTTTTTAACTCGTCGGCGTTCATCTTGTTATACTTTTAGCTGAAAAATAGAATATCGAGTTATTGTATTATTTGTTACTTACAGGATCCAATGTTTCATTGGATAATTCGCTCTTTTTTATTCTTAAAATGATTCACTATTTTTTTTTATATAAAAAAAAATTTTTTGCAATGCAGTTCGGCTCTTTATATTGATTCGCTCCAATTTATTTTTAAAACGATTCACTATTTTTTATAAAAAATTTTTTGCAATGCAGATCAGCTCTTTATATTAGTTCGCTATAATTTATTTTTAAAACGATTCACTATTTTTTATACAAATTTTTTTCAATGCGGTTCAGCTCTTTATATTAATTCGCTCCAATTTATTTTTAAAGCGATTCGCTATTTTTTATAAATAAATTTTTCTTAATATTTTATTTTGTTAGCACTGATTTGAACTTAAAAGGCTTATAATTTTGTAGGTAATTTCCTTCTGCCCTCATTAATAGTAAGTATTTAATTTCTTTCTTTCTTTTTTTTTTTTTTAAAACTTTCACAATTTCACTTTAATCACTTTAGGATGGACCCTGCACCGACCGAGCTCGGGCGCCACTTAAGTTCCGTTAACTGGGAACCGTTAAAAAATTAAAGCTGGGTGAACTCCAACGGTTCACCTTTTTGCAAATAAAGACACTAAACTTAGATTTGGTTCGTTACAATTTAATGCGTGCTTCTTGCACTCCGAAACTTGACTGAATTATCATTTACATTTCACTTACAATCTAACTTCCTAAACTAAGCTTACTGCTAACGTTGCAGTTCCCACCACTTGCCGGTATTTCGCAACCGTTGGGTTGCGCGTGTTGATCAATACGCTTGCATTGCAATTCCCAAATATTGATATTGTTATTGACCGCTTGCGCGTGTGTCGCGTCAGCGAAAGTTCTTCTGTGAACTTTAATTAGCGCAATGGTGTCACGTGTAGTGCAATGTGATCACAGGGTGTGGCATTGGCAAGTTTGGTAGTATAAGGCAACATAACTTATATTTTTCCCCCTAAGCTCTGTTTTGCTACCAAAAAAAAAGCTTTTCTTTTCTCAAAAATGGTACCAATAAAAATAAACTTGATCTAGAGATCCCATGGAAGGCTGTCTGTTAGAAGACATAACTAAACATATACTTGGGCTTTAAAGACCAAACATCTGTACATATATTTCTGAACTATATCCGCGTGACTTATACTCGTACGCGATGTTATCATATAGATACATATCCATGTTTTTCTAAATTACTATATGTACTTAACTAACTCTAAGCAACTAAGGGGCTTTAATCGCTTTTATCCGTTTCGTCCTTGTTAGATTTGTCGGATTTGCGGACTTCATCAATTTTGCTGTCATCGTCATCATCATCAGCTTTCTCATCACTGTCTTCCACCACTTCTTCATCCTTATTCTCATCTTCGGCTTCAGCTTCTTCTACATTGGCAGCTACATTGTCATCAGCTTGCTCTTCACTATTTTGCTCTTTGATGTCCTCATTGTTCACAGAATCATCAGTTTTAACTTCTTCAACTGGTTTCACAACAGATTCCACAATTGGTGCTTCCGGTTCTTCAACTGGTTTCACAACAGATTCCACAATTGGTGCTTGTGGCTCTTCAACTGGTTTCACAACAGATTCCACAATTGGTTCTTCTGGTTCTTCAACTGGTTTCAAAACAGATTCCACAATTGGTGCTTGTGGCTCTTCAACTGGTTTCACAACAGATTCCACAATTGGTGCTTGTGGCTCTTCAACTGGTTTCACAACAGATTCCACAATTGGTGCGTCCGGTTCTTCTACTGGTTTCACAACAGATTCCACATTTGGTGCTTCTGGTTCTTCAACTTCCACAACAAATTCCACAATTGGTTCTTCTGGTTCTTCAACTGGTTTCACAACAAATTCCACAATTGGTTCTTCTGGTTCTTCAACTGGTTTCACAACAAATTCCACAATTGGTTCTTCTGGTTCTTCAACTTCCACAACAAATTCCACAATTGGTTCTTCTGGTTCTTCAACTGGTTTCACAACAGATTCCACATTTGGTGCTTCCTGTTCTTCAACTTCCACAACAAATTCCACAATTGGTTCTTCTGGTTCTTCAACCGGTTTCACAACAAATTCCACAATTGGTTCTTCTGGTTCTTCAACTGGTTTCACAACAGATTCCACAATTGGCGCCTCTGGTTCTTCAACTGGTTTTGCATGTACAAATGGTATTCTGCCTAATGGGCTGTGTGCTGCAAGCACTGAAGCCAATCGTCTCATCTCTTCTCTGATTACAGGCAAAAGGTAGATGGCTCTCGCAGCTCGTGGATGAACTGCTTCCGCAACTGGTTTCTGCACCTTTTTCTTCTCAAAAAAGGACTCGGCCTTTTTAACCATTTTGTCGAGAGAAGTGAACCAAGCTGGCTCCCTTACAACAGCTGCCTCACTTTGTTGGATTGCAGCAACAATCACGCAAAGAAGTGCAAAACTTATCCATGTACGCATTTTGATATAATTCTTTGTAGTTTTCGTTAACTTTCCTCTAACTTGTTTCAAATTAAAATGATATTCGATTATGCAGAACGGCACCTATAAATACTTTTTAAAGAAATTTTCTTGAACTTAGGGTTTATTGTTATACTAAATACATTCAGTTGTTGCAAAAATCAACAATTAATTTCAAGGAACTTGCTAAAAAAAATTAACAGAGAGTTTGTGTCAACAGCACTCATGCAGAAGTGAAACTTCTTTTGAATACCGTTTGGTTCGTCAAATTTTTTGTAAACTGTCTCAATTTATATTATTTTGTGTTATTTTGTTCAGTTTAATTTAATTTAATTTAATTTAATTTAATTTTATTTTATTTTATTTTATTTTATTTTGTTTTGTTTTATTTTATTTTATTTTATTTTATTTTATTTTATTTTATTTTATTTTATTTTATTTTATTTTATTTTATTTTATTTTATTTTATTTTATTTTATTTTATTTTATTTTATTTTATTTTATTTTATTTTATTTTATTTTATTTTATTTTATTTTGTTTTATTTTATTTTATTTTATTTTATTTTATTTTATTTTATTTTATTTTATTTTATTTTATTTTATTTTATTTTATTTTATTGTATTTTATTTTATTTTATTTTATCTTATTTTATTTTTTTATTTTATTTTATTTTATTTTATTTTATTTTATTTTATTTTATTTTATTTTATTTTATTTTATTGTATTTTATTTTATTTTATTTTATCTTATTTTATTTTTTTATTTTATTTTATTTTCATGGATTAACAACCTATGATATGGTAAAAAGTTTTTACTTCTGCAACTCAAATGGCGATGCACTTGAGAAAACATTCAAAACCAACAACAACATTCAAATATTTTTTGACGTTGATCAATTTTAAATTTCTCTTCATAACAGAAATGCAGACTTGTTTGCTCTTGCAATGTACGCAATTGGTTCTAAGCGAGGTCTTTTATACCTAGTTGCGCTTAGCACAAAATATATGATGAGTGCATGAATTTATAAATTTTTGAAAATGGTATCGGCTATATTTACCTAACCTTTTCATTAAGTTTTATCAGGCGCGTAGCCAGAAAAAAATTTCGGGGTGGGGGGGTTTTGGCCAAAGTGTCAGTAAATAAGAATTACCTGTAAATACCCACATACATATTTATATTTTTACATATTACATATTTATACTTTTATTTATTTGAAAATTTCCTCTTTCTACACGGCTAAAAATTTGAGACTAAATTTTAAACCATTCATTGGTTTACACAATTTTTAAAACTGTTTTGTAATAAATTCCAAACCTTCCTAAATTTTTTGCGGTTTAGATTTAAAACTTGACCAGGATAAACAAACACTGCACTTTTCGCACAAAATTCATGAGTGCGCCGTAGCTCAGTAGGTAGAGCGAGGCACGTCGGCTCGAGACCTAACATTTAAAAAAAAAAACATAAACAATTGTTAACAACATTTTCGGTATAAAATTTAAATAATTCTTATTAGGCGCATTTCTATGACAACCGGCGTAAATTTAATTCTAAACCAAATTTGGTCATACACCTAGACCAGTATGTCTGCGTTCAAAGGGTTTTTTTTGGAATTGCCAGTAAAATTAACTTCTTTAGACTAATTTAATTATTTTTGAATGAAAGTATGTGCAAATACTTAATAAAAATTCTGCAAATCAAAGTTAAAAAGTTTGTGGAAAATTCATGAAAATTTAAGAAATCTCGAAAAAATGTCATCGAAATTTCTAACTTTCTTGTAAAATTTTTTTGATTTTTTTTGAGTATGCAGTTTTGCTGCTCGTTCAATTGTCAAAAGCCGACCAAGAGCATTTTCTTCAATATAAAAATATTACGCTTATAAATTTGTATGGAAGATAATGCACTTTGCTAGAAAAAAAATGGCCAAAAATCGAGTAATTCTTCTAGCGGCTTAAGATTGCTATCTTTGTTCACTTTAATTGAACGGGCCACAAAACTGCAAACTCGAAAAAATTTAAGCATTTTTACTAAAAAGTTTGAAATTTTTATGAAATTTTTTCGAGTTTGCTTGAATTTTCATGAATTTTGCACAACGTTCTTAACTTTGAGTCGCAGTATTTTTATTGTTTTTTTGCACATTCTTTCATACAAAAATAATGAAATTAGTCAAAGGAAGTTAATCTTACTGGAAATTCCAAACAACACTTTGAACGCAAACATACTGGTCTAGGTGTATATGTAGCCCCAAAAAGTTTTAAATCTAGGCTAAATCTTTTAGCCGTGTACAAAACAACATTTATTTTTATTGTTTGTTTTGAAATTTTGTGTAGGATTTCTTCAGGCTTTGGCAAGAAGTAAATAGTTGTCGCTTTATTTCTTGAAGAAAAACTGAAGCTTCGGAAAAATAAAAACAAAAAATATAATGAAATAACATTGAAATTCATATAAAAAGCGGAAAATTGCAATTATTCAACATGCAAAACGGAACGTCAACATTTGTTGGCTATTCATGACAATTTCATAGTTAAGAAATACTTGAAAATATTTCTTAAGCATTTTCTTTTCAACAGCATACCGGGCTTTCTTTTAAACCTTTTCAATCCTTTTTTGCCAAATTAGCGTCACTTTTTATTATCACCTCACAAGTATAAGTACAATTTAATTGTTACTTTCTCTGATAATTCAATACGACTGCGTTGTGTACAGCTTAGTAATTTTTGGAAACTAACTTCTTGTTAATTTTTTTGGTTAAACCTCTGGCAACCGTGACTATAATAACGAGGGACACTAATTTTTACGATTTTTGCCCGCTGTATTCATAGCTCGAAAAGCAGTTAATTTAAATTTCAACAGACTTTAGTTCGAATCACTCTTACTGTTCTTAACATGCTATGTAGTTGAGATGCTAAGTTGATCTTATGCAGAACAAGTCTGATAGTTTTGCGCGAATTTCTTAAAGGGCCAAGTGAGTGAACCGTTGCAGGAATTTAGTTGTGACCTCTCAAACTTACTCTGACAATTGTTTAGCGACTACCAATAACTTCTCTCAGTGTGAAATATTATTTAATTTTATTCTTTCATATTTTCATTATTGCTATTAATGCTAATTTCTTAACAGGGGTTTTAAAAGTGAATAGAGTAATTATTCTAGTACAGACGCATATTTTTTAATTTTCGGTAATTTCGGGGGGAGGGGGGGGGGGGGGGGGTTTGAACCCCCGAACCCCCCCCCCCCCTGAATACGCGCCTGAGTTTTATATTTCCTGAAGCCTTTTCGGCCGTTGAATTTGGATTTTTAGGTAGCTTCGCCCTCAGCTAGAAACTTCAACTTTGGAACTTCTCGACGAGCCAAAGACCTCAATCAACTTCAACAAGGGGGTATTTATTGTCCTTTTGTGCCAAACCAAGACTACCTTACTTGCACGCATTTAGACAACTATTTTAAGAAAAAGCATATCGGAGTATTTTATAAAAATGTGGAAGTGGGTCATTCTTCATTTATGTTGGCTTGTTTTCTTTATTTCTTACGTTATACTTACTGCTAATTAGTTTGCGGTGGACAAGATAAAAATTAGTATGAGGGCGCCCTATATAAGACAGATCAATTTTCTTAGATTTATCCTTTATCGGAGTATGTAAGATAATAGTTTACATCGTAATCGATGTTATCGATACTAACAAGATATGTATCGATAATCAATAGAAAGACACGACTGATATAGCGATAGGTCTACATCTTTTTATAAAATGTCGCGACCATCTTTTATCCACAGTTTCTGAAAAAAAAATAACTTTTTGGATTCCGAAGGGGGGTTTTAAGGGGAGGTGGTTGATAGTTTTCCACCTCTGCTTCAAGGGATTTTTCTTTCAAAATAATTCAAGATTTGATGTTCCTTACCTAGTAAAAGTGTAAAGAGGCACTTGTGGGCAAGACTTAACTCACCATAGTGATCAGTGTTCGGACTTGAAAATTTTAATATTTGGTGAGGTTGCAAGAAAATAGTGGTCGCAAAAAAATCCTAGATTACGGATCAAAAAAATTAGCCAATTGCTTTCCTCTCAACGACACTTGAATTGGAGCCAACTCCTTAGGGTTTCGAAAGTATTGGAGAGGAAATGATATAATTTCTACCACAAAAAGTTTTTCACTTATTAAAAATTAAAACTTCCAGCAAATTCGTGGAGCTGTAAGGAGCAAACTAACCCTATATTTCTAACATGAAGTAATTAACATATACATATTTGCATATATAATTTATGTATGTATATACTACATATATTACTGTATGAATTTATTCTTTGTCTTCATCGGCTGCCTCTTCTTCAGCAACTTCTTCTTCGACTGGTGCTGCTTCTTCGACTGGTGCTGCTTCTTCGACTGGTGCTGCTTCTTCAACTGGTGCTGCTGATTCATCTGCTGCCTCTTCTTCAGCAACTTCTTCTTCGACTGGTGCTGGCTCTTCTTCAGCTACCTCTTCTTCGACTGGTGCTGCTGCTTCGACTGGCGCTTCTGGTTTCTTTCCATGGTTGAATCCTGGGAACAAGGAACCGGAATGATTTACGGATTCCTTCTTTTCGTGTTTGAAGTAGGATTCCACCTTCTTGATGGCGTGATCGATTTTAGCGACAAGTTTTAAAATGCCTGGTTCATGGACAGCTGCTGCCTCGCCTTGTTGAACGGCAGCAACAATCACGCTGAAAAGTGCAAAAATTACCCAAGTACGCATTTTGATAATTTAGTTTTTTTCTTTTAGTTTTTGATTCTAATAAGTTTCGAATTAAACTGATGCTTGAAGTGGTGGAGACACGCCTTTAAATACCTTTTGTAAAAGTTGTTTTTTATTTAATTTCTATTTGCCTGATCCACGCAGTTGTAGTATTCTAAGAATTGAAAAAAAAATACATGTAAGGAAGGCACTGTCTTCGACTCTATGCCAAAGGTCTTATGCCTTTCATCAGCTCAGTTAAGAGAGTTTTGTACCGATTATTCTGATTCTTTTTTCATTCGTTCTGTCATTCCTCCACCTCTTATTTTTCTTTCAGCTCCTGTACAAATTCTTTCTCTCGTATCGTTATTCCCTTACAACCACTTTATTTCCTCCTTTTCTTTCTTTATGTCTCCCAATTACTCTTCCTGTCTCTGTCCCATTTTAGTTATCCCCTTCCTATTTGTAGATATGAATCTTCTTTTCCTTCTCCGTAGCATTCCTTTTCTATTTTGCTTCCTGTTCCTATTCACCATTTCATTTCATTTTACTCTATTTCTTCTACTAGTTATCTCTTCCTGTTATTCTATCTCTCCACGCCCCTTCTCAATTTTATATATCTTTTTCTTCCTGTACTTAGACAGTTTTCGTGTAAACGTACCATTGCTATTATTCCGTTTCATGTTCATAAACGGTATACAAATTCAAGTTCTCTATTTAGGCGCCAAAATAAAACTAAGATGGCTAAACAGCTGCGAAAACATTGCAATATTTAAAGATAAAGGTTAAAAAATATTATGGCTTTCCCCCCCCCCTGTGCATGACGTAAGGAAGCAGTGTCTGTATTAAGCTGGAGGCATTGGTGTGGTAGTCGTATCGCTGTAGTCGTATCCTTAACGTAAGAGAAAACCGAACATACAGTTGGTCGGTAAGGTAACGTTACAGATAGCAGCAGCAATAATGGATTACATTGCTTCTCATAAGGTTGGCCGAATAAGGCCACCGAGAACGCACCAATGATCCCTGCTTTAGATACTAGATACTCTACGTGATATAAACATCGCAACAGAACCCGGATGACTACGGTCGTAATGGGAAAAGCACCTAAAGTGTTGAAAGATCTCTTTATCTTTATTTTTATCCTTATTTTAATTTATATATTACTCCCCCCTTCCTCCCCCTACAATTTCTTTTTTTGAACCTGAGTTGAGCCAATTACCCGCCGCCTTTGACATGCGCGGAAACAAAATTAAATTAAAAAGCAATTTCTTGTTTTATTATAAGTCGAAATGTCCACACAGACTTTATAAATATTTGCGCACTAAACGAATGAAAGAAATATGTCAAATACATATGTATGTTAACGTCCCTTGTTTGCATTTCTTTAATTAAATAATTAACAACAATAGAAAAACAAATAAAGGATAACACACGTCATACCATTTCTAAGATATTGAAAATATGAAGTCTTTCGACAAACTGTTTAAACTACACAATGCCCTGTTTTATGCTCCACTCCCAGGTGGCAACTCTGTTTGGAATAATATTTTTAAACTCTATTCTTAAAAGGTACTATTTAATGTATTAATTTAAATGTAAAACAAAATAAAGACGCTATCCGGCAGTCAAGTTATATATTACTGAAACTTTGCGAAGTTATGAAAGTAGTTTATTTTACTTAAATGTGGTTTTACGACCAGACAAATGTGGTTTATGTTTGTGCAACCATAATTTATTTTTCTCAAATATTTTTATTGCTATAACCCGAAAGCTAGTAAAAAAGTGTAACGAGCGGGACAGGTCCTTGTAACGGGTGTGACATGCGTGTATTTGAAGCGCTGAATGAAGTTATTTATAAGAAATCGAGTATGCCAAAGAGGCAAAAGGGGATACTCTGGAAAACTCTATTTCACAGGCGAAATTAATTTTAGTTTTATTAAGTTTACAGGTTTGTCGCCTAATAAAATGTTTACTCAGATATAAGGGCTATGATAGTAGCTAATTTACTAGTATAACTTTTTCTTTTAAAATTTTATTTATTTATATATGTTATTTAGTGTTATAATGCTTATCAGTAACATTAACCCCTTTCTAACCCTTATTTCCCCATAGCTGTAACGGGTGGGCCATGCTAGCTTTTTCAAAACAAGGCAAATTAACCTCATTCAAATAGCTATCAGCGTTGCTGATTTCAAAAAGAAAAAAAATTTACCAAACATTTACTTAAATATTACATTTATTATTTTGTGGTTAATAACCATTTCTACCATTTATTTATCGATAAAGTTGCTATTTTTATGACCAGAATTATTTACACAGCAAGGCCCATTTCGTCATGTAAACCCGTTTATCGGAACAATCGATTGTATCGAAGCTATGCGTTGTATCGGTCCGATATTGCTAGTTCCGACAAATTTTTATCGAGATATCTCTAAAACTGATGGACTACATTGCGTTCAAACAGTCAGACGGACATAGCTAAATCAACTCAGCTCCTCGCACTAATGATTTCGGTATACATACCTAATGGTGGGTCCATCGCTTCTTCTTCTCATACTTACAAACATCGGACCAAAGATATAATACCATTTCATGTTCATTCAAAGTATAGATTTCGGTTAGGGATTTAATATTATTGCTCAAAAATATTAGCCACTTACTTTCCTTACAAAAGGAAATTGTAAGAGGCTCTTTTTGCATTACGACACTTGAATTGAGGTCATCTTCAAATTTGATTGTCTACAACAAAAGCAACTATATGGCAACACCTCAAAATGCCTAGTAACTCTCAATCGCCCATCTGCTGTAACTTAACTTAAGAAACTCCTTAGGGCTTCCAAAGTATTCGAGAGGTAAAAATAAAAGTTTCCAGTAAATTTTGTGGAGCTGTAAGAAGCAAACTAACCCTATATTTGTCACATGAAGTGATTAACATATATGTGTATGTATGTATATATATATGTCTGTAAGCATACGTAACTAGTAATTTATGTATATACTATATTACTGTAGGAATCTATTCTTCATCTTCATCTTCATCTTTATCTTCATCTTCATCAGCGGCCTCTTCTTCAGCTACCTCTTCTTCGACTGGTGCGGCTGCTTCAACTGGTGCTGCTTCTTCGACTGGTGCTGCTGCTTCGACTGGTGCGGCTGCTTCAACTGGTGCTGCTTCTTCGACTGGTGCGGCTGATTCAACTGGTGCTGCTTCTTCAGCTTCCTCTTCTTCAGCTACCTTTTCTTCGACTGGTGCGGCTGCTTCAACTGGTGCTGCTTCTTCGACTGGTGCGGCTGCTTCGACTGGTGCTGCCTCTTCTTCAGCTACCTCTTCTTCAACTGGTGCCTCTTCATCAGCTGCCTCCTCATCAACTGGCTCTTCTTCAGCTACTTCCTCATCAGCTACCTCTTCTTCGACTGGTGCTTCTGGTTTCTTGACATGGGGGAATCCTGGGAACAAGGCGCTGAAATGATCTAAGGCTCCTTTGATTGCGGGCAAGAAAAAGCGTGCTTGTACTGCCTCTGCTTTTTTCTCATCATCTTTGAAGTAGGATTCCACCTTTTTGACGGCGTGATCGATTTTACCGACAAGTTTTAAAATGCTTGGTTCATGGACAGCTGCTGCCTCGCCTTGTTGAACGGCAGCAACAATCACGCTGAAAAGTGCAAAAATTACCCAAGTACGCATTTTGATAATTTAGTTTTTTCTTTTAGTTTTTGGTTCTAATAAGTTTCGAATTAAACTGATGCTTGAACTGGTGGAGACACGCCTTTAAATACCTTTTGTAAAAGTTGTTTTTAATTTAATTTCTATTTGCGTGATCCACGCAGTTTTAAGAAAAACATGTAAGGAAGGCACTGTCTTCGACTCTGTGCCAAAGGTCTTATGCCTTTCATCAGCTCAGTTAAGAGAGCTTAGTACCGCTTATTATGATTCTTTTTTTATTCGTTCTGTCATTCCTCCACTTCTTATTTTTCTTTCAGCTCCTTTACATATTCTTTCTCTCGTATCGTTATTCCCTTACACCCACTTTATTTTCTCTTTTTCTTCCTAATCCATTTCATCTTTCCTTTATGTCTCCCAATTAGTCTTCCTGTCTCTGTCCCATTTAAGTTATCCCCTTCCTATTCGTAGATATTCTTCTCCATTTCCTTCTCCGTAGCATTCCTTTTCTATTTTGCTTCCTGTTCCTATTCACCATTTCATTTCATTTTACTCTATTTCTTCTACTAGTTATCTCTTCCTGTTATTCTATCTCTCCACGCCCCTTCTCAATTTTATATATCTTTTTCTTTCTGTACTTTACAGTACAGTTCTATTATCCCGTTTCATGCTCATGAACGGTATATAAATTCAAGTTCTCTATTTAGGCGTCAAAATAAAACTAAGATGGCTAAACAGCTGCGAAAACATTGTAATATTTTTTGAGTTGAACGTATTTATTTTTTGGCTGAATATTGATTTTTCCCTCGTGTACATGACGTAAGCAAGCAATGTCTGTAATAGATACCAGATACTCTAAGGGATTAAGACATAACAACCGAACCCGGATTATAACTTTCGTAATAGGAAAAGCACCCAAAGCGTTGCAAAATTAATTTATCTTTATCTTGATCTCTATCTTTATATTTATCTTTATGTTTTATACACGTGGAAACGGAATCAAATTGAAACGCAATTTCTTTTTTTTTTTATAAGTTGAAATGTCCACACAGACTTTTTTTGTAAATATTTGCACACTCAACGAATTGTTTATAAAAGAAATATGTCAAATATGGTAAGATCCATTGTTTGTACTTTTTTACTGAAATAGTTAAAAAAAAAAACAGAAAAAACAAAAATACCGGTTCCATCCAAATAAACGATAACACACGTCATACCATTTCTAAGATATTAAAAACAAGAAGTCTTTCGTCAAACTGTTTAAACTACACAATGCCCCGTTTTATGCCCCACTTCCAGATGGCAACTCTGTTTGAAATAATATTTTAAAACTCTATTCTCTAAAGTATTAATTTAAATACACATTTTTTTTTGCCTAAACCTTTGTTGCCTTTTAAAAATTGTATCATACAACACAGAACGTATTTTTAAAAAGGAAGTAAGTTTATTTAAAAAAAAATTCTGGTAACTAAATTATCTTATACAGTTATACCAATCATCAAAACAATCATAAAGCATATTTTATAAAAAACGCACTTATGTCCCATTCCGAAAAATTCCATCTCATATTTCTACAACGCTCGCGCAGCGTCACGACTTTTTTGTAAATGGAAGCACAAAAGTTCCTAACTTGCGTTACGCTTTTGACAAATACTCCAATTCAGAATTTTATAATGACTTAACTTAAATCCCTATGGGGTTATAAACGAAAAGGTACAAAAAAGCTCATAAGAAGATTGATCAAAGACAAAAAATTCTATTCACGACATGCGCCTTAAATTATACTACAATCGAGATTAGTTTGTATCTGTGTGAGTGTTCGTTATTGTACACTGCAAAAAAATCGTATGATGTAGGGCTAGAGAGCGTGGTCCGCATTTAACGCTTTCGTCTATAGTGGGCTGTAATTGATTTCAACTGGTCCCTTATGGGTATAGTTGGGAGAAATCAATTTGTTTTTTATTTTTTATTTCTTTGTATCATACTTTTATGGTATAAATAATTGACTCTGAGTGATTTTTAATGAAATTTTAATTGTAATCTTTTTGTCTGCATGTTTGTTCGCGCATCACTCAAAAACCGCTATAAATAATTGAATAAAATTTTCACCAAAGTACTGCTAGCAGTCCAACACAACGTAAAAGATTAATTTTAGCGCACAAAAATTATTTATTAGTGCTTTACAGTGGTGGCAATATAAATTAGCTCCAAATATACAAATATAGTAATAGGGAAATTAGAAAAAGACGTGCTTAGATAATGAAGACAAATGATTAGTCAATTCCTAACAATCTGTCTGTATGTATGCATCTATGTATGTTTGTACGCGCATCACTAAATAATTACAATACGGAATTGAATTTTTCAATACAGTAGACCTATTCTGTGTTTGCCAAAACATTTTCCGATGGCGAACATCTAGTAAGAAAAATGTTTTCTTGAAGAAAAATGTTTTCCTTAAGAATTGTGTTTACCAACAACTGGGTATACAAAATGTAACTTCAACAGTACTTAGTGTTCGTCGCTTGTTTGTGTTTTTTTTTTATTGCTGTTTTATGCAGTTAACGTTACGAATCCAGTGTTACACAAACAAGTTGTGTTGTTATTGTAATTTATACTTATTATCGTGCTTGGAAATTTACATTTTCCTAATCGCTACTTGCTATCTTATACAATTTTTTCTACTTATTTCTGCAATTTTCTACATTTTTGCTATGCTCCTTTATTCTTTTACCTCATTTGTTACAAAAAAAATATATGTACATCAGGCTGTCCCATTTTTTTTTTAATTACAAAAAAAACTCTCTAAAAGTTTCCACTAAATAAATAAAATATATATATGTATGTATGTACATTAGGGTGTTCCATTTTTTTAATATTATATTAAATTCTTATTAAATTTCTTTTAAAGTTTCCATTCAAGTGCAGTTTTAATACACATTTTGTCACCCTTCCTCTTCTTATTCCCCATTCTTATCCCGGAGTGCCCAGATAACTGCCCAGAGCAAAGTATATTAGGTACAGCAAGATTTTTTTTCGTCACGGTCTAATGCACATACATTCCTGTATTCTCACAGATAACGCTAGACATATTTATATTCAACGCTTTAAATATTATGCAACATTTTTTATATTTGCAATTTATTTATTTAATTTGTTTATTTTTCTATTCTACTTTGCGTGTATCCGCATGCTGTTGTTGTTGTTGTTTGTATTCGCATCTCTGGGTTTACCTCACAGCTGGAATTTTCTTGAAAAATATTTTTTATTCAGCCAACACCTCTGCAGGAGAGCTTATACATATGTGCGCCTGGAGGTATGCTTTGAATAAATGTATTTGTGTTCATAAAAATTCCATAGTTCTTATTGAAAGAGTTTACATTAAGGTGGGTCAGAAATTTAAAAGATCAAAATATTGGTACTGGTAGCTTTTTCTTTGGAAGGCGCTTTATACCGACTTATTGATATTAATGGTCTTTGATAATTCGAATGAGGAGACAAAGTTTTTCGAACCTATACAACTTGCCGGCATATTTTGATCGAAATGGATGTGTCGCTTTATCGTGACTAGAAACAACAATAAATATTTGGTTATTTTCCTCAAAAAACTCGATCCATCCTAATGTTGAAAACATGCTTCACTGCGGTATATTCATTAAATTTTTTTCCATCACACTACACTCCCGCTATTCGTTACGTTAATTTTTTATGATTTCTAACACAAACGATGCGCAAAGCTTCATACTCCTGGCGCCAGAAACGATTTGCTACAATCAAACAAACGAGTAGTAACAGCAACAGTTATCTTTTGTAGTTGTGACGTCGTGAACGTCAGTCATGAACAATGTCGGTTGAGACTTTGACGAGCAATCTGACAGCTGCCACAAATGAAGTTCACACACATTACACACGTCCACATACATATATTTATGATTAAGTAGAGCCATCTTTTTTGTTTAAATAACGGTAAATATCTCAAAAACGGTACCATAGAATCAAAAATAACCTCGATTCTCGGAATCAGGAGGTAATTTTACAGACGAATGTCATATTCGTATCTCTAATGGAGATCTCTGGTCCTTTCGTTTGTATGGAAGGCTGTCTGTGGGATCGTATGCTGATCTGTGAACCAAAGCGGTAGAGAAGAGAAAATCCAAAAACCAGTGGAACTAACTTTAGTGCTTAAAGCTATGAGTGTAAGTTTCTAAAAAGCTTACCTAGCAAAAGACCTTAGAAGACACAGAAAGAAAAACACATGATTTGAGCTCTAAAGACCAAAAGTCTGTATATTTCTATTTTCTAATCTTGCTTGCCGTCTCCTTCATTCTCTGTCTCGGTTTTCTTATCTTGCTTGTCATCTCCATCCTTTGCTGTTTCGGTTTCCTGATCTTTCTTGTCATCTCCTTCATTCTCTGTCTCGGTCTTCTTATCTTGCTTGTCATCTCCATCCTTTGCTGTTTCGGTTTCCTGATCTTTCTTGTCATCTCCTTCATTCTCTGTCTCGGTCTTCTTATCTTGCTTGTTATCTCCTTCATTTTCTGTCTCGGTTTTCTTATCTTGCTTGTCATCTCCGTTCTTTGCGGTTTCGGTTTCCTGATCTTTCTTCTCACCGCTGTCCTTTGCTGTGTCCTTGTTCTGATCCTTAGCATCTTCTTTATTTTCTGTTCCATCATTATCATCCTTGGTTGGTTGGCTTGTTTCGTTCAAAATGTTTTGCAACTCCTTCAACCAAGCCGAGTTCTGACCTTTTGGTTTGTTTCTCGCGTCTTTTATTGTTTCCTTGATTGATTCTTTCATTGTTCCCAAAGTTGTCAGTTGGCGCTCGAATGTATCCAATACGGTGCGATCATATTCTGACAATAAACCTCGTCGTTGCAATCTCTTTAATGATCTCACCAGCCGCCTGTGCGATAATATTTGCTGATTTACCCAGGTTAATGCTTGGAACAATTCCCTCCTGCCAAGACCCTCCAAAGCCACATCTGTTTCATTGCCGACCTTTTCGGTGTTATTCGCTACAGCTGCACCCTCACCTGGTGTAGCAAAAGCCACAAATAGGCCAATAAGTCCAAAAACAATCCAAGTGCGCATTCTGAATTTTGTGTCAGCGAACTTTCTCTAATCTATTTCAAATTAGACTGATGCTTCAGCATTTGGTGGATCGCCATTAAATAGTTTTTGGAACAATTACTTTGAGATAGGTTTTTATTGACTTTTACGGGGATTGTTTCCCGTTGTAATAATAACAAAAATGCTTATACATATATTATCTCGAATCAAATATTGTTAAGCCCCAACACTTGTTTAAACAATTACAACACTGCTCAGATGGTCAGTAATTGCACTTCAATGTTTACGAAAGCATTTTACAATATCAATTGTTTTCCTAAACGTATTGGAATTAAGTATACATATATGAAACTTTCTTAGAAGCATTTAGAACAAAACATTTCAACATTGCAGGGTCGGGATATAGAGGCTTGATTAATCAACCCTAAGCTCCACAGTTTTCAAGATTCGACCATTCTGCGCTCATTACAATTTGTTATTTTATTTTATTTTATTTTATTTTATTTTATTTTATTTTATTTTATTTTTATTCTATTCTATTTTAATTTTTTTTATTTTATTTTGTTTTATTTTATTTTATTTTATTTTATTTTATTTTATTTTATTTTATTTTATTTTACTTTATTATTATTATTTTTTTTTTGTTATATCCTACTATTTTAGTTTTCTTGTTTCACTACGATTTTTCAATTTCAAAAGTCCAACACCGCTAATTCCCACCGCTTTGTAAATGCCCACAACTCTATGCTCGCGCTCTTCTCATCTTTGATAAATTATTCAGCATACTTTTAGGCGTTTTGCCATTTTCTATTTCTACCTTTCACTACAAATCAATTGCCCGCAATAATCATCTTGTCGAACACCTTAACTTGCAGCTGTTGGCAGCTTTAACGTCAAATAGCTTTTCAAGTTGATGTGGAAAATAATTTGCCAGTTGTATAGTATTTAAGTATGGAGGTGTGTCAGGGCTAACGTGACATAGGATCTATGAGTCGGTTCGAAGTAAGCGTAGAATGGTTTATTTATGCTCACAAAGAAGACTTGGTAAATAGATTAGGCCCCTTAGGACACGTTAATGTTGAATCAATTGGACATCGTGGGAGTTGAGCAAATCATAGGTCGCTAGCATACATTTCCTCAATTTTGTTCGAATTGGATGCAACCGGTTCATTAACTATCGAAACCGCACACCACTAGTTAGTGAGTGCTAATGAATGATACATACAAGACGATATTTACATCTGCCCGCATGTAGCCGTTTCGTATTCACAACACGCGCGTTCCCATTTTTTGTACTTTTTGTTTTCGGAATGCCATATGGTAGCATAAAATATAAAATTTTTTTTGGAAATGGAAATTACCGAATCGCCTAATAGCAAACTAAGTAAAGAAGGAGTTTAGGAATTTCGAGGTTAAATTTCCCCTTGAGTTAAAATGGAATTATTTTGAAACATTGATGTAGGGCAAATTCTAATTGACAATAACCATCTACAGCTGCTCCAAAAACGAACCGAAAATGTGCTCAAATCCGAAATTTCTACTCGGTTTCGATTTCACGCTTCATCGATCTTGCTCTAATTAATATGTGAACACGCTAACCCTGCAGTCAAATGCCATACTAACCAGATAGCATTTCAGCTTAAAATAAGAATTTTTTGGTTGTAGTAGAACTAGTTCGAAAAGAAACAAATTTGCTCGCTTAACAAATATTTTTAAAGGAAATTTAGGAACATTAAGCTAGTAGGTAAAATCAGAAACGTATTTAATTTTAGTTGTTTAGCTGCAAGCGACTTATTCACGTACAGTTTTTTTTTAATACAAATTGCCAGCACATTTTCCATATAGCGTTTTATTCACGCTCCGCTAAGTGCTTAGGAGTAAAAAAATGCCACTTTTCTCCTGACCTTCACTAACCACTTTTCTTTTGAAATTTTGAAATCAATCTTTAATATTTATTTTTAATCATTTCAAGCTAGTCATCTGAGCTAGATAAAAATTTGATGTTCGCTTAACGAATATTTCTGAAGCGAAATGAACGGAAATTAAGCTACTAAAATTATAAGCGCCCATAATATTAGTTCCTTAACATTGAGCAACTAATACACATAAACTCTTTTAAAGAAACTAACAAAAAGCCAATAAATTTTTGATTTCTGATAAGCGCTTACGAATAAAAAATTACCATTTTTTATTGGTACGGTATTTTTTTTTTTTTTTGACAATTCAAATTAGCTTCAAACTGCTTTAATTTAGATCACAATTGAAATTTCCTCAGGCACATCCACTTTGCTAGCCAGATTTTCCCTTCGGCAAACTTTCGAAGTACTTTACAACAATTTCATTTCACTGCGGGGTTTAGAATGTATCTAGTCCATACCTACATAGGAATATTGACTACATCGACCGACGTACACATCATTTGCCTTCATTTTTGATAATAAATTAAGTGATTAGATTAAGTTGTCACTCTCCGCATTAAGAGCACATCATTTTTCCGCATGAGTAATAAAAATAAAGATAATGTGATTTCATATAAAATCAAAACATATTTTTAACCACCGTTATGAGATTACAGTAATGGAGTTTTGTGGGCTGTCAAATTTACCAAAACCTCAGGGCTAAAGTTACATTTGGCTAAGAGGAAAAATGTTTATGAATTTTATATAGAAACATATTTATTAACGTATATGTATGTACCAACAGTGCCTTAGACCTGTTAAAAAAAATGGTGTCTTGTCAAAATATGAATGGAATTAACGTCGCTGACACTATTTCACATGCCATTAATTTAATTTAAAAAAAACTAAACTTAATAAAAAAATTTTCTACTCTCTTTCTTTCAATGTCTCTTCATCTTGCACTCTTTCTGAACACCCCCTCATGTTTTTTATTTCTCGAAACGATAACCTCATAAAACTTGGAAAATATTTAATTGAATATGGGGTGCAACCATTTCGATAAATTTATACCGATAATTTACGACGAACGTCGTACCGACCATACTATTCCTATGATTACAATCTAACTTGTTGTATAGCCCGACGATGAATGATATGATCAGACCACACCAAACCATCTCGTTTGTACCAATTCGTTCTACTACTAGGAATTGGAGGTCGATCGAGCCTCGAGACCCGTTAATATTTAGAAAGAAAGCTATAAATGTTAAGGTTATGTTGAGAGGGCTGTAATTAAATTTAATTTGGTTTTACTTATTGGATTGAAGATTTTTTCCGTTGTTTAACTAGTTGCTTCAGGCAATCGAGTTGAACGTCCTTAGCCTCTTAAGACCCCCAGTACAGAAACGCGCCCCTTATATTTTGGTACAAATGCTAGTACAACAATTGCTATCTACAGCTAAATGTGTTAAAAATTAATTTTAAAAAATGTTTATTATAAGACAATTTTTTCAAAAAATATAAAAATTTTCTTTAAGGAAAAAAAATTAAATTAAATTAAATCTTATTTTTTTTTTTTTTTTTAGTAGGCAATTTTTCTCATTAAAAAAATTTCCATTTTTCTAAAAAATTTGTATAAATAAAAATTTTTTTTAATGAGAAAAATTAAATTAAGTACACACAAAAACTTTTTTAATTTTTTTTTTATTATTTATTTATAATTAATTATATTACATTATTTTTGAATTTATAAAATATTTTGTTTTCATGTTATTTTTAAATTTTTTTATATTTAAAAAAACCTTTTTTTTGGAAGAGAAATGTTAAGTAGCTAAATTTGCTCATGAAAAAAAATGTTTCGACACAAAAAAAATGTAAATCATATAAAAAAAAAATGTTTAATAAAAAAATATTACATAAATGTTTCTCCATTCCACTTGATCGTCACCATGTAAGCCACCATTCATTGTTCAACTTTCAGCATACTACAAAAGACCTTAATCGGACAAGATTTCTCAACTCTTCACTATTGGAGAAGCTAAAGGTCATAAATGAAGCCAATACAACCACAACAACAACAGCAACAGTAATAATAACAACCCACTCCCCTACTAAGCCTCAACAAATTGCACACAAATTTGTATGTAACTTATTGTAACCCACTGTGAGGTCCCATAAACAAGCGTGACAACATGACTGACAAGCGAACAATTTTAAATCCCGTTAAGCATATCAACAGCTAGATACATTCAACGATGCCAATGGCTTTAATCATAATAAGTATGTGTATCAGAGTATAATTAAATGTAATTAACGTATCGACGTATGAAACACGCCAGTGTGCAGTCATAAGCAGGCGAAGAAGGGAATGTGGAAATAGGACGCAATGCTTGGTGTGTTCGCTTTCCGAGTGTGGTAGCTTAATATAGTTAATAAATCGACTCCTCTCTGATTTTTATATTTAAAAAATACGCCGAAATGGTTTTTGAATAAAAAAAAATTTTAAATAAATATAAAATATTTGTTTGATAAATTCTTTTAAATATAAAAAACGCAAAACCAACAACATAAGAATTTAAAAAAAAAAAAAATTTAAATAAATAAAATGAAAAAATAAACAAAGCAAACAGTTTTTTAATATAAAAAAAAAAAAAAAAAATTTTACAAAAAAAAAATATAGAAAACATTTTTTTAAATTTAAAAATAGAAAAAAAAATTAAAGAACTTTTTAAAAAAAAAAATAATAAAAAAAATATAAAAACAATTTTTTTAATTTAAAAAAAATTAAAAAATAAAACAATTTTTTTTTTCAAACCTTTTCACTCCTGTCTACTCCTCATTTGGTTTGCTGGGTATACTTGCTTACATTTATTTGTGCTCATACAAGTAAACACAATACAAATTTTCATTGTATGATAATATATTAATTCACATGGACTTTCAAGCTCCTCGTAGTCAATAAGTATAATGAGGCTTTAGCTGGCTCTTAAGCAAATAAATAAAACATGAAGACATAAATGTGAATATTTCTATACGCTTTGTTCGTGTACAATAAAATATGCTGCGGTGTATAAAAAATGAGTAAATTTACTTGTTGAAATTATTACTTTGATCTGCTGGAGCTACATATGAATAACACTTTTGTCCTGGTTAGAATTATATTTGGGTTTGCTTTTGTCACATTTTATTGTTGTTGTTTTTCTTGTATTAAGCGTAGCTTGTGAGCTTGTTGTTGAAATCAAATATTCAGTTATGTACTACATCTTATTTTCATTGTTGGGTTATTTACAACCGGGTGAGTGTTGATATCTGATTCCTATTGCCTATTTTTAGGCGTAAGCAGATAATACGCTTTGCACGAAAATTCAAGTATGTTATATGAGATTTTTTTATGTTCCGACGAAATAAAAACATTTTGTGTATATTTTGCATTAGGCATGCCTATTTTTTGATATTAAACATATCCTGTTTTTTTTGGGATTTTATTTAGCAAACACGGGCTTCATCTCCTTGATACAACCAACATACTTATAAAAAAAGATTTATAAAGGTTTAATAATTCAATATTTGTATGAAAATGTGTGTTAAAAAAATGTATATAAACCAATTTTATTTTTCATCAGTCAACTAAAACTACATTTTATGTTTTAGACGTAGTTTTAATTTTAAAATACCAAAAACCTCATTTTAACATTTTAAAATTACGGTTTGTGTCTGAGTTTGACTCTTTTCCCTATTGCTACAGCTATGCTAGGGTTTGCGAATGAAATAGTTGACACAGGGTGACCTTGCAAAAGATAAAACGTTTCTTCTTCTTCTTCTCCATAAACTTAATTTTTTTCATAAGGCCAACATTTTAAATTTCTTTTTAGTTAAGTTAAGATTTTGATTAAAACGGCTATGATTGTGGATCATAGTGTCTAGAAAAAACTTAAAGTAAAAACTTTCAAAAAAAATTCTGTTTTAAAAAATACTAGAAGAAAGTTTTGGAAGTTATAACAATAAAATTTTTACGATAGATCAGATTTATATGTATGCAAAACTAAAATATGTACCTAAAAATATGTTACTTTTTAACATTTGACCAAAGACGGTTTTAAAATTTTAGCCGGGTTCACAACGTACCCAGGGTGTCTGGTATATTTAGGTGGAAAGAAAAAAATTTGGTGTAAAGGACCTGAAATAACCAAAAATAAATCCCAAATTGATTTTTCAGTAACTTATTTCCAATCCCGAAAATACCAAAAAAAATCATAAGAAAGAAATACTAAAATTTTGGGCATCTAAAAAAGCGCAGTATTCCGGTACTGGTATCTCTAGCATGCATGTATAATATATATACATTTATATTTAATTTAGTATATATGTATACACTTATGTAAGTACATTTGTATATGTGTTTTATTA
Organism: Sphenella marginata; assembly: GCA_951509765.1. NCBI lineage: Eukaryota > Metazoa > Arthropoda > Insecta > Diptera > Tephritidae > Sphenella > Sphenella marginata. The sequence goes on from OX608082.1 coordinate 71,298,463, forward strand.
TGTTCCATATAGCCTCACGTGAAACCATAGCCATTTGTAATTGCTTACGCATTAAGCATCGTAATAAATTAATACATCTTTGTGAAACATTTACTTGCTGTCATTGTGGTTTGAAAGCTTGTTATTAAACCTTATCTGTAAATTGATTAATCTGTATATTTGCGATAGATGTATGTATGTCAAGCTTTTCGGTGCTAAATTTTTTTTTTCATATCAAAGTACGCAATAGCAATCCTGAGGTATAAAGAATTTTAATGCGAATTATTTTTAATTGTTTTTTTTTGGGAAAATTAATCAAACTTAAGAGGATTTTATTATTTCACTTTGATACATAAATATGTAATTCAAGTTTTTTTTCCATTTATATATGTTATTGATATTCGAGAGTATCACAAAACTTTCGTCTGCGTGGGTTGTAAGGACATGTTTGGCTTCTTCTCAACTTTTGTCATTACACTTAATAACATACATTGAGCGTAATAATTTGTAAAGCATTTGAAATCAATTTTGGTCACGATTTCAACTTTTCTACTTTGAATTAATGTGAATTGGTTTTCATTATTTATAAGCTAATTTTGAATTCGGCGCAAATATTGTCTTGATAGAGTTGGGATTATATACTTGAAACGCCTACAATTATGCAATATAATATTTATAAGTGAGGTGTAGTGGCAATCCTTTTCTCTTTTAATGTGGGCTAGCACTCAAAAAATAATAATTAATTCTTTTTATATTCTACTACATCATGAGTTTTTTATTCGCCATTTACAGAAACTTTTAAAATTAAAAAAAAATTTAATTTTGTTATTTTATTCATAAGTCGCTAAGTGCTTACAAAAAAAAAACGGACATAAAAGGTGAAAATTTTAAATTCTTTTTTTTATTCTCATTTTCGGGGAGAAACTTCGCAGCTCAAAAATTGAATTCAACTTACATTGGTTGTTATTAACTGAAGCCACACACTTGTTGTCAAAGCTTTAAGTTAACATGTAAATAAAGACATGAATGTTCAATTAAGTGAGTAAATATGTTCGTTGTAAACAAATTCATGTGTATTTAATTACATAGCTATGTAAATAAATGCTACCATATAAAGGTTTGTAATTACATACATAAATACATGGAATGTATGGAAATCAAAAGAAATTAGCTAATGATGGGTTTCTGCAGAGAAACATTAGAAATGCGCTTTAGGGTTGTCGAGCAGAAATTTTTTCTTCGAAAATCTGGAATTTGTGTTTCAATCGCGAAGCTCAACGGTTTGTTCGTTTGAATATATGGGTTGCTATATCTAAATTAGAATTCCGAACGATGTTGGAAAATTTGGAAAAAAAATTAATTTTGTTATTTTATTCATAACACGCTTAAGTGCATACGAAAAAAAATCGACTTTAGTCGTCGCTTAAAAACTAAGCAACACAAATTTTAGAAGCTTGTTAATTTTTCTTATATATTTCTTTTGATTTCTCCCTGAAATTTATAGCAAGCAGAAAAAACTTGAATTAAACAACCAAATGATTATTTTGCAAAAATCGAAAATAATTGTAATCCCTACTTTATAGAAATATAACTTGCTATAAGAAAATTATGGGCCAAAGGTTTTTAATTAAAAACTGTATATCAACAAAAACATAATTTTAGAGTACTCCTCTTTGTTATTCAGAAAATTTTTTTTTATTTTGTGGAAAATATATAATTTTTAGTTTATTGCGTTGGTTATTCATGTTTTTGTTGCTCATACGCCATGGCATTCCCATGTACAGTATGCAACCCCAAGGCATACCTGACAAGTACTATCGTTATTCTTGAGGGCAAAGAAATTGAGAACATGGAAAGCAAGAAATATGAAAAGAAAGAAGGCAAGGAGATGTAACAATAAACATAATAATTTCTACTACTTTCTTGGAATAAACAAAGAAATTAGTTTTGGATAAAAAATATTCTTCGCAAAATTTAGTTGTTGCATACTTCAAGGGGCAACAATTTATATTTCTATACCCTCCTAACCATCAATGCGAATATTGAAGTTTTTCTAAAAACTAAATAAAACGAAGTTAAACTCACCAAAAACAAGATTTTCCAACTAGAAGTTGACAATTTAATCTTTTTGTTTTTTAAATTTCACTACAAATTTAATTTTTATTCAAATGTGTATGACAATTTTCTTTGCTGTTGTTTTTTTTTTTTTTTTGTTATTTATACACCAAACTTCAAATTTATTTCTTTAAATCTTAATTAAATTTCATAAGTGCGGCTGTTTTTAACTGGGTTGTTTTTATAACAATTAAAAAAAATGTTTTTTTACTAATATTTTCAAATCTTTTATGTTTAGATTTCAATTAAATTTTTTTTAAATATCTCGTTTCTATAAATAATGCTTATTTCCTTATTTTTTACTCAACTATGTTTTAAACTGAGTTGGCTAAATTTTTTTTTTAATTTTTTTAGTTTTTTTTTAATTTATTTTTTTGTTTCGTATAAATTTTTATGCATACACTTTTTTTTTTAATTTTCATAATTTTAATAATTTTTTATTTTTGTTATTATTATTTTTATTGTTAGTATTATTTATTTACTATTAAAAATTTTTTTATTATTATTATTTGTTTATTATTATTTTGTTCTTTTACAACAAATATTTTGAAGTTTTCAGATCAAACCTTTTTAAATTTTTTTTCCTGCAATATTTTGTATTTAATATTTGTAAAGAGGTTTTGTTGAGCTCAAGGTCTTTATTTATTTTTCAATATAAATTTGTTTACTTACCAAATTGCTTGCTATTTTTTTTTTATCTTTATAAAATTTTTTTTTTGTCCAGAAAGGAAAGATGAGTGATTTCAGTTCTTCTTTATAGTGTCGCACATATTTTTTGCTCGCTCCACCTCACTGTCTATATTTGGTTTTTAGCTGTTTGTTTTTAAACTATTTGTTTTTTATGTGAAGTTTCTTTTTAGGGATATATTTCATTTTTTTAAATTTGTTTTCATCAAAATTGATTTTTTGTTGTAATGTTTCTAAAATTTGTTTCTTTCTTTCTACCCAGCTTAATTATTTTGTTTAAATATATTTGTGAATAAAAGGTCTTATTGGGTATTTCATTTTATTTATTTTTTGTTATTCAAAGATATACAAATATTTTCAAGCACTTTTTAAATATATTTTTTAAACTTTTTTTATCAAAATATATTTTTTTAGTTTCACTTTATGTTTTTTTGTAATATTTTTGTACACAAATTTTTTTTTTATTTTTTTTTTTATAGTTTTAACAATCACTGTTTCGCTTAAAAGTTTTTCAAAATTTTGGACGCATATATTTGGATAGCACGTAATTTCAGTTCAGATTTGCATTCAAGAAGAAATGCGAGAGTAAAAATTAAATAAAAAAAATGTCATACTCAAATTATAAATAATTTTCCCAGGGGGGTTACTCTGTATCGCGATGCGAAAGAAATTTCTTTCGCATTTGAAAAAAAATGTATGTGATTTGACAGCTTGCTAATAGCATTTGCTTTCGCATCGCGATACAGAGTAACCCCCCTGATTTGAGATTTTTACTGATTTTAAAAAATTTTGGCATTTCAAAAAAATTTTTTTTATGAGCAATTTTTTTTATTTGCTTTTTTATGCCATCAATTACAGTCCCTTTACGCCCATTAATATACCACCTCCGCACAATTTTGTTTATTGCCACGAATACAAAACCAAACAAACAAACACACTTTCACCAATTGCATATGTATTCATTTACGTAGATTTTCCAGCGTGTTTTGCACCCGTCCACACTGACAGCAGGACGACAAATGTGTTGGCAAGCACTCGTCAGTATGCAGCCAACCAAATAAACAGTTAGCTCTAAAGCAAAGACAACAACGTTGCCATATGGAGCAGGCTGCTCGTTTTGTTTCTGTCGTAACAAACACACACACGCATTCCATTCGTATCCAATAAACGTTAGAAAGCTGCTTCGCACTTTACCGCTACAAATAAAAAAAGAGCCCAACAAGCCTTCGGTAGCACAAAAAATAAAAAAATGAATATAAAAAAACCAAAAAGAAAAAAATAAAATAAAAAAAAATAAAAAAATAAAAAAAACTCTCTTATCACTTGGTGGGCGTTTAGCCCAAAGCGTATTATCAATAGACGAGGCATACCGTTGCTCACTGCCGGCTACACAGCTTTGCATTCCAAAGTAGGCTTGACAAAGTCTCAATATTTTACCTTTTTTTATTTTAACAGCTAACACCTACATAGGCAACATTTGCTATTTGTGTTGCGCGCCTAATGGTATGCTAATAATTCAGTCATTTTTTTTACTTCGCCTCCTGTTGACATTGTACTTCGGCACGTCTTGCATGAGTTATGCTTACGAGTACCTTCAACAGTGCTACCAAGTTCATTGAGAAATTAAAGTACTGCATATATATTTAGCAACTTGTTGATCTTGTTATTAATATACACTTGAAGCATATACGGGGTGACACAAACAAGTGTATACTACTTTTAGGCGCAACATTTTCTTTCAGTCATATTTTCTTCAAAAAAATAACTGGCCGAGTTTCCGGAATTCTGATATATTGGGGTCTTCACTGTGGCAAGATATAAAATCTATTTAGTAAATGAGGTTAGTTTATCTACAACTAGGTTAGGTTGAATAGGTTATTTTTGGCCAATGAATTGTTTTTTTCGAGTCTACCTCGCGACTCTTGAAACTGTCCATTGGATTTCTTCTCATTGAGTCCCACAACATGATTTAAACAGCGATGTCCCGAGTTGTTCCTTGCTCTGAGGTTTCGAAGAAAAATTTCTTATTGGAAAGAGATTAGTCTCGGCTTAACCCTCTCGGGATGCTATGCTTCGGTGCTTAGTTGTATCGAGCTGCCCTTGGGTAGTTTTATCATTTCGAAGGTTTTGTTGGGAATATCTTCGTAGTTAGAGGAATGAGACTTAGATTACGTCTCTCGATCTATCCGTAAGATCCACAAATCTCAGTTTTACAGTGACCGAAGCATCAATACATGTCTTTATCGCTGACAATACATTTTGGGCTCGTACAGTCATGGACCCCATTTAGCAGTCGCGCCCGAAGACCTGAATCACTTTTAAAGCTACCAATGGACTATTCTACTAGGAAAAACTTCGCTCAAGGTGCTTTAACCACAAGGACCGTATCAATGTGCTTCAAGACCAAAGTAGCACTCTACCCCCGATAAGCTCCCTATCAGACCTCTTTGACCTCATTTGATCACCCTTTTTGCGCCACCTTGTTTCCACCTGCAATACCTCTCTCTCACTTTCATTTAATCACCACCTCCTACAGCTGGACTTTCACAAATTGCATGCAAATTTAATTTAAAAATTCCTCGTTCTTCACACATTCGTGTTTTTGATTCATTTGCTTTGCACACTTTCGCGTTCCCTTTTTTCTGATTCGTTTCAATATCTGTCTGCAATTTTTGTTTGTGGTTTTTGTTTTCTCTACGTGTTGGCCTCGACTTTGCTTTGTGATGCGAGAGGCATTTACCTCTGTCTTGCATCAAGTTGAAGGACTCTTAGCTATCAACGGCAGCTGTGATGTATTTACTCTAGCATATGGCACGCCGGAACTATTATTCTTATGTATTTATGTATGTACTGCAAAGGTATTTTGTCGAGTTACAGTGAGTTGCAGGAAAAATGTGACATCTCAGGAAATTAAGTTATGTACTATGTTGAGGGGGGAGTGATTGGCCACTTAAAGGTATTGATAGTATTTTAAACCAGATAGATACCCGATCCACATGGTCAAGTTCGAAATCGTTGCATACATTCAGGAGCCTTCTAGAAGGATTCTTTATTGCGTTCCACCTTTTTACTGATTTTCGAGTAAGCTAAAAAACCACAGACCTTGCTTACTAGTTCGTATTATTCAAATTATTCATTAGAAACACTACAAAAGTAATTACAACATTTTAAATAGTTTATTGTTAAAAATATGTTACTTGTATATTAATCTTAAATATTTTGTTTTTTTTTTTTATTTAAAACATTTTATTTTTGTGATAAGAAATTTGTTAAGGCACTTTGATACTGAGGAAGTGTGATTGGTGAAATGAAAATTAATTGCAAACCGGAAAGGAAACAAAAAATTATAAAAAAAGGGACAAGAAACCTTAATTGCGACTCTCCACAAAACTTGTTTTCGAAAATAAAAAAAAAAATAAAAATCATGACACAGAAGCCAAGTTTTCAATTGAACGCTTAGGCTAACATAAAATGCATAAAGAAAACCAATACTTTTATTTTTTCAATTACAAACAAATTCACTTTAATTTGCGAAATGAACATTAAATTTGAACATAATTATAAATACAGTGAGAAAATAATTTGTAAAATAAAAATACGTTATATTAATAAAACATTCAAAAGGCAATTTTTAAATTAATGTTAAACTTGTCAAAACAAACGTTAAATTAATAAGACTTACATTACAAAAAAAAAAAGAAAAAGGTTTGTAAAGTTAGTAGAAACTCCTTTAAAATACTGGATTATGATACATAGTACAAACTAACATAAATTTAATTTTCAAAACGCATAACAATATTGTGCGCGCATACATACATATATGATATGAGAATAAATGACATTACATTAGTAGGGTATAAACACATTAGCGACTAGACTTATAATTTATAGTTTTCTTAAGACTAAATTTAACGCACAACTACAAGGTAAATAAATTTATGCACAATTGGCGGCATATGTACTTGAATTTGTTTCGCAATTTTTAAATTTTTTTTGACTTTTAAGATTTTTTAAATTATTTTACATGCTTTAAACTTTTTTGATCTTCTAAACTTTAGTGGTTGCCAAAACATTTTTGAATAGTTAAATTTTTTGTAGTTTTTTATAATTTAGAAATTTTTTGTTTTTTTTTTTAATTGTTCTTGAAAGTTGTTTAAAACATTTGTTTTTGAAAATTTTTTAAATAATTTTTGTTTTTAATAATACATACATATAAACTAATCTCCATTGTTCTTTTTTTTTGTTAACTTTAGTTTTAAAACTAATACAAAATATGCTTATTCTTATGATACACAAGAAAATTTGTAACGCAAATGCGCAGCTGGACTTCTTTAACTACAACTTGAACCAACTTTCGTAGCGTTTTCATAGTTTTGTTTTTGAGCATTTGTTTACTTTACACACATTTCACATACTTATTGCATATTATCAGGGCTCTGGTTGTGACAAATGCTATTGTTGAAATGTTTGCAAACGTGGCCAATCGAATATTGGCACTGAGTTTAGATTTGTTGTTGTTGCTGTTGTAGATGAAACGGCATCATCAAAGCCACCACCACTACCCACACCATTCAAACAGTCGTGTACTAATGCTGGCGATTTCAATGATTGATATTGTCGTTCCCTTTGACGCATGCCATTGGTTGGTTGATTAAAAAATGGCATTGCAGATGGCGATTTGGGGCAGGATGGGCTGATGGCAGCGGCACCACACGAAATCATTGGTCTGTGCGGGGAGGTGAAAGAAAGTGTTAGAATTTGTGTTTTGGTATTCAAATGTAAATATAGGTAAATAAGCTTTGAAAGTGCTCCATAATGCGTGTTTTAAAAATACAATTTTTAAACTACTCGCTACTATGTGCTTGCAAAAAACATACGCACTACTCTGGTGAAAACTTCTCTTCAACTGTTTGGTCTACAAAATATATTTACTCACTTAATTCTACACCTGTTTTTTGTCTTTTGCTATTTTGTTAAGTTTAACTTGTAGATTAACAGTCACAGAAGATTTTTTATGCTTATTAGCGCTTAAAGGGTTAAGAAAAAACCAAAGGATGATAGAAAACAGAAGTTTATAAATATTTAACTCAACGATAGTAATAGTATTATAAGTAATCTAAGCAAAAGTTGACCGATTTAGGCAACTTAATAAGTAAATTTTTATATTGCAATCATTTTTCAATTCAATGAAACATTTTTTAAGTTATACTTAATATTTTTAAAGCAAAATAAAAGCTTTTTTAAATCAAGCGAAAACTTTTTTAAGTTAAATGTAATTTTTTCACAAGCCAAATGAAAATCTTTTCAGATCAAATGAGTCTTTTTTAAATTGTTTTAAAACTTTTTTCAAATAAAATTAAGCCTTTTAAGTTAAAGTAATTCTTTTTCATGTCAAAAAGGAATAACGCGTGATCCGGTTTGGAAAACTATTTCTAAATAATTTTGTATTGCCTGTCATTAGATATAAAGCTGCAACCGCCAGTGTAATAAGGAAGTTCACTATCCACAAATAAAGGGCGCTCTGATCAATTCAAGTTAAGTGACCACGACTTACTTTTGTTGAGTTATCGTAAATACTGACTTCGAAACGATGCGCTTTCCCGTGCGCCAAGTACGGCCAATGAATTTCATGCGCTGAATAGCTACAACCGTCAAAGCAACAGTCCTGTAAAAGAGTAGCAAGATAAACTAGTTAAAATATTTATACCAAACAAAAAATAAAAAAGAACTCACTTGAACAACTTCTTTTTGTTGCGCTGCGGCTGCTGCGTACGTCCACCATTTAGCGCTGCCAGCGCGCGCTGTTCACTCTCTTGATAGCTTTGCAGTGAAATTTTCAAATAACGCTTTTGATATACCAAAGCTTTACGATGCGATTCAACGCGCAAGTAGCGACCCAACAAATGATTGCAACGTTCCTCCAACTCCGCCACATTCGCTGTACCACCCAATTGTCCTTCTAGTTCTTCACATTTATTTTGTAATTGACGCCGTTCTTCGACAAGAAATTGCACCGTCTCAGCCATTTGGCGATTCTCTTGCGTATTCTCTGCCAGCAAAGCATTAATTTCTTTCATCTTTTGCAAGAATTGTTGTGGCACAGATGTCTCAGCCGCTGACATATTGGCATTAGAAAGCGCTTCAGCTAATTTGGCTTCGCGTTGCGTTGCGCGCTCAACTTCGAAACGTAATTGTGTTAAATTCTTAAGTAAATTATCGCGTTCTGCTTCGGTGGATAGCAGCATGGCCTTTACTTCTTGTATTTCGCCAAGCAATTGTGCGCTTTCTTTTTGTTGACGATCACGCCGCGTTGTACGGCGCGTTTCGGCCTCTTGCAGCGTCGCCAATCTAGCCTCCAAACTTTCGATCTCTTGCGTTTGCAAAGTTAAGCGCCCTTGTAAGTGTTCACACTCTTGTTCTACCAAATCTTTATCCCGCGCTTGCTTTTCCATTTCACGTTTCAATTTGTCACAATATTCAATGCGCTCTTGTAATTCGTTTTCATAGCGTTGACGTTCACGTTCACCAGCGCGTACCGTATCAGCGCAACGTTCACGTTCACGCTCATTTTGTGCGGTCAGCATTTTGATTTCACTGCGCAAACGCTCTGCTAACTCTGATTCGAAATCGTTGGATAGCGCGCGTGGAGACTTACGCGGTGAATCGCTGGGTGATTTTAGCAATACAGAATTGCGACGCGACTCAGCGCGCTGCATGGCGGTCAATTGCGTTTGCACTCGCTCACAGCGCTCACGCTCAATATCCAATTGCTTATGTAGTTCATCCTCTTTTTCGAGCGCAGTTTCGAGTCGCTTGCGCATAGCTTCAATAATGAGCACATCTTGTTCTTGTATCTCCTGTGAGTGTTGCTTCTCCAAAAGCAACTCTTGACGTACTTCCTCGCTTTGTTCACGCTCTACAGCGATTTGTGTCTTAAGCACTTCGAGTTGATTCAGCAAATCGCGTTCACCTGTGAAATTCTCATCATCCGTTCCCTGCGCTTCAGTCTTATTGGGTTCTTGCGTTGCTTTATCGCGTGATTTGCGATCTAAATTATTTTCTTCTTCACTCTCAATGGCACGTAATATATTCGAATCTAATTGTACTGAATAGTTTAGCTCCTTTTCAACTTGCTGTGCGATTTCATCTACCGAATATTGTTTCGAGCTGTTATCGCTATTCGGTTGTTGACGCAAGCGTTCAACTTCCTCTTCGAGCCTATTGATTTGCTGTTGCAACTCACTCGCCTTCTCATCCGCTTGCAGCAATTTGTTGGTGAGCATTTGTAAGCGCTGCTCCTTCGCTTTAAGTTGTTCACTTAGCTGCGCGCTCTCTTGCTTACGCACCTCCAGCTCTCGCACTGTATTTTTGCATTGTTCGTGTATTAACGCTAGCGTTCTGAGCTCTTTGCGCAAGTTCTCACGCTCATTTACTTCGTTTTTAGTTGTTTGTAGGAGATTCTCTTCGAGCTCGTTAATGCGCTTCTGTAGATGCTGTTCATTTTCTTTATAATTCATAAGCTCCTTCTCGCTCTTTGTCAAGCGTTGTTGTTGTTCTTTATTCTCTTTAGTGAGACGCTCTTGTGAGCTTAGCAAAAGCTCAATTTCTGCAGTTTTCTCAGCAATTTCCGTTTGATAAGCTGAACATTTTTCCGCTTCCTTTTTCAGTTCAACCATTTCATTTTGTCTTTGCTCCAGCTCATGCTGTAAGCCACCTAGACGTACTTGCGTGGCAACCAATTCTTCTTCCATGACTTGCATTTCTTGTATTTTCTCGTTCAACATTTTTTCTTTCTCACCTACAGCTTGTTCCTTCTCAGTCGATACTTTTAGTAGTTGCTCCTTCAGCTCGTGTACTTCTTGCTCTAGTTTTTCACACATTTCTTTCTCCTCTGTCCTATGCGTCGCGAACAACTCAACACCGGGCGTTTTGAGCTTAGAGTCCTCGGTTAAGCTTGAGAAATTAATTTGACGTGGCACCATTGGTGGCGTCGCTGTTGCCGTTGATTGTCCAGTCAATGTGAGTGCATTCGGATCTTGGAAGTAATGCGGATTTTCAAAAGTATTCATTGGACGTAAAGTGGCGGTGGCAAAACCGGATAAATCCTCTGTGCGCTTATACGTCAAATTTGCCTGAGCTTGTTTGGAGGTATCCTACAAAAGTGTGGAAAGTTTAGAAATCAATTAAAGTGCCAACAAAAAAGTTAATAAGCACGCTTACCAATCCCATAGCAAGCTGATCTCCTTGCGGCAGCTGTATTGGCGTAACTTCCTGCGCTACAGCGGCGCGCCTCATTACACCCGGCTCATCGAATTCGCTTATGGATAAAATATCGCTAAGCGTACGTGCGCTCAATTTTGTGCTTGCCTCATCTTTGGCTGGACCAATACTCTTACCACCGCCGCCTAAACTAGACGCCTGACTCGAATTCAATTCTTGTATTTCCTTCTCTTTTGATTCTAATTGCTCGCGCAAATGATCGATTTCTTCATTTTTATCCGCTAGCATTGTCTCCATTAGATCGGGTAGCGCCAATTTATTGATCATTTCATTTTTGATTTTTTCCTTCAACAGTTGAATTGTCGAATTCTTTTGCTTTAACTCGGCCTCCAAACGCTCAACCGCGCTACGATCTGGTTGATGTTCCACCGCCAACTCTGCTTCGAGCCGATCAATGGCTACTTTACTCTTTTCCAATTGTTGTTTCATGGTCGCAATCTGTTTGTCGCGCACGGTGAGTGTTTCGCGTAGATTGTGCACTTCGGTTTGGAGATCGTGTATACGCACGTTGACGTCGGTTGATCCGGCACGCTGTAGCTCCATGGCACGCTTGCGTTGTTCTTCGAGTCGTGATTGTAGCGTAGAGATGCGTTGATTTTGTTCGGACATGCGATCTTGTAGTGAGTCGCGCTCATGCTGGAGTTCCTAAAGAAAAATTGAGACAAGAGGAAGCGAAAAACAGTTATATAAATAGGTAATCCATAAATATTTTCTAATTAAAAAACTGATTGGAAGCAGCAGTAGATATGAAAAGTATAATTCTCATAAATTTGATTTCCATATGAATTACAAAAGTTCATTGCTTCCCAGCGTTAACGCGCATTCCGAATTCCTTTCATTGCAACAAACAAATTTGCATTTTAATTAATTCATTGCAAAGGAGTAGTGGAGAAGGGTTCAACTTGTGTTATGGCTGAGTTGGTGGGATTGTTATTGTCATCGAACTCAAGTGGTACAATTGCCACACACGCCAGTCAAGTGGAAAATGCAAGTTCAATGAACAGCAAATGTGAGGTTAGGTTAAAATTAGTGTGGCTCTACACGAGGCGCGTGTGTCGTGGAGAGCGATGCATTTGAGGAATGAAAGAGATGCACTTGAGATAGCTGGTTCACTGCAGTTTTTAGCCAAATTTTTAATAAATATTTTTTTTTTAATAACTGAGAAAGTAATTTATAGTTTGAATGGCATCGAAAATAAAAATAACACATTATTGTATTAAAATTTAAAGAGCTACAAAAGTGCATACTTCAAAAAAATACGGTGAAAGAAATTTAAAATGTTTGAAAAAAATTAAAAGATAGTTAAAAAAATTTAGAAAATTTAAAAAAAAAAATTCAAAAACTTTTACAAAAATTGTTAATACTTTTGAGGCAGTTATGGAACATTTTTTAAAGTTTAGGAAAATTTTTAGAAAAGATTTCCAGTTGGAATGTAAGTATGGAAGAACTTTTAAAGTTTTAGAAAAAATTTCAAAATATTTGATAAAAATTCATTGAAAAAAATTTAAAATGTTTGAAAAAAATTTACGATATTTAAAAAAAAATGTAAATGTTTGAAAAACTTTGAAATAAAGTTTAAAATTTTGATAAAATTATGGAAACATTTTAAGTTTTTGAAAAATTATAGAAATAATTTCAAAATTTTTGATGAAACTTCTTTAAAAAAAATTTTGAAATGTTTAAAAAAAAATTTTAAATATTTGAGAAAAATTCTGAAATGTTAGAAAAACTTTGGAAGTAATTTTAAAAGTTTGAAGAAATTATGGAAAAATTGTAAAAGTTTTTGAAAATTTTTAGAAAAAACTTCATAATTTTTTATAAAACTTCTTAGAAAAGAGTTTTGAAGTTTTTAAAAAAATTCTAAAATATTTCAAACGTTTGCAAAAACCTTACAAAATTTCTGAACAAATAAGCAAAATTTTTAAGTTTTTGAAAAACGTTTAATAAAACTTCTATGAATTTTCTGGAGTTTTGCGTCCATTTTTTAACAAAATTTACAGTTCTTATATTAGACCGTGACACAATTTTTTTTATAGGTTTTGGTAAGATAATTTTTCAAAATCAAAATTTGAGAAAATCGAAGAAAACGGTTGTACGTATACTTATATCAGCCATTGCATGTATGTTCCTACAGGGTCCACATACACATCTATGAACCCACATAATTAAGTCCCGTTTAGTGTTATGGCGCACACTTGATTAACACACACACACTCAGCCACAACGAACGGCAACACTTGAATGGCCTCAGCTAGTGCGATGCAAATGTGACGATGGAGTGTGGTCTGTGTAGCGCTTCACCAGCCCCATGCACAATTCTTCGTGATGCGTAAATGCTGCAGCATATGATGAACCACAGCTTCCTCCTAATTTATGCTGTCTTGATCTGATGGATGTTTGTGTGTTAAGAATTATGTCAGCCCTCATCATCGCTTCATTGTCTGTCGCCGCTGCTGGATACAATTACACTTCACACAATGAGACACAATTACTTCCCGTGTAAATGATACTCGTTACTCGTACTTTTGTTATTTACTTGGGTACATTCTGGCGCTCAAATGAGTTTAAATTACAATACATCGAACTTCTTAGTTTTATTGTTTGGCAATTTCAGCTGAGTTAATGCATGTTTTATTCTTGAACAAACTTGCATAGACGAGTGTGGAATAAATAATTTTAATAAACATTGAATGGGTAAAACGATTGTCAATTAGGTGAAGTGAAATAAAATGTCTTGGGTGAGGTTAGGACACATGTCCTCAAAAGTACACCTACTCCCTCTCTCGTACACCTACTCCATGGAGTACTCTGAACTGAACTGAAGTCAATTGAAACAAATCGGTAGCAGTAAAAGGCAACTGAAAGAAATTAACTGACGGCAAATGTAAACAAGACATTTTTATGCCGTACTTTTCACTTTTTTGTTTGTTTGTTTATGCGCAATGTTTACATTTACATCTATTTCCTCTCTTGGCTTCAATTGTATCACTGTTGCAACATGTAAGAAGAAGAAGTAAACAAAACATACATACCTCATTATGGCCTTATTTTTATACTTTCAACATCAACCAAATTCGAATTAGAATTTTGGTAGCAGTTCAACGACCCAAATTACAAGAAACATGAAAATATGTGTTGACTTAGTTTGAGGTGTATTTAGATGGATAATTTCGATATTGGAATATACAGCATCACTCGTACTGAAGTTAGGTAAGGTCAAATGACATTTTTGAGGACAGTCGAATGCTCGTCAAGACCAAATCTCAAAATCTCGATAAAGGCCAAAAATGCATCATGTTGTTTTTAATAATTTTTTTTTTTAATTTTCCTTAAGTTTTTTTTTAATTAAAATTGTTTTTTTAATATTTTTTCTTCTAAGTTGTTTTTATTTTTTCCTTTTCAATGTTTTTCTTCCAAATTTTTAAATTTTGAATTTTATTCTTCCACATTTTTAAATTTTGAATTTCTCTTTTTTTTTCTTTTAAACATTTTTCTTAAGATTTCTACATTTTTTTTAATAGTTTCAACATTTTCATTAATTTTTTTTTAACTTTTTTTCTTTATTTTATTCACCATTTTATTTTTTTTTTTAATTTTATTTACACATTTTTTATTTTCTGCATTTAAATTTATCTTATTTTTTTATATCTACCTTTATTTTTTAATTTTACTTTTTTTATTTAATAATTATTTTTTATTTTTTTTTATTTCTTTTTTTTTATACATATATTATTCTATATTTTCTTGTTAATCTTATATTTTTTATTTTATTTTTATTATTCGTTTTTTTTTTACTTTTATTTTATTTTTTTATATTTTTTTAATTTTATTTTATTTAATTGAATTTTATTTTGTGTTTTTTTTTTTAATTTAATTTTATTTTATTTATAACTTTAATTTATTTAAATAACTTTTTTTGCCTTTTATTTTATTTTATCCATAATTATCGGGAGCTACATATTTTATTTCGACTCCAGAAGCTTTTTAGGTGAGAAATACACTCTGAGGGTGGCTTTTAACGGAGTCGCCCCCATTTTATGTTTCTTTTATAATTTTGTTTTCCTGTATTTCTATTGTATTTTTTAATCTTAATCTTTGAATTGCGCTTTCTTTCTTTTCTTTCAATTTAAGCAATTTTCTTTTTTCGTAAAAAAAAGACATACTTTCCAGAAATTTTCAAAACTAGGTCTTTCTAGGGAGTAGCATATTCTATTTTCAGCAACTTCAGCAAAAAAATAAAATCATTCTAGCATTCTCCACAAAACACACACACACACCACACTTAAAGAGAAAAAACATTTTAACATGTGTAAATATGATTTTAAATTTGCTCTGCTTGTGCTAAAATTAAATTTGAAATAACGCGGAAATGTGTCGTACGAAATTTTGCATACAATTTAAAAACATACAAAAATGTAAGTGTAAACACATGCCCATATGTATGTATGTATGTATGTAAGAACATCATAAAACTATTTTGGCAAGCAAAAATAATGACGACAAAATGTAGACGAAAGCTGAAAAGTAGACTAAGTGGAGGCAAAAGAGAAAAATGTATGTATGTATGTACCTATGTGCATACATATACTGAACTATCGAACTATAGTTCCATTGCCTTAAAAATGGACAAAAATAAATTTTGCCCAAAAATTTAACTTCGAAAATTTTTCGAACTTCGAACACTTTTCGAAATTTAGCGGGATAGGTAAACAACGAACTCAACTCTTGGAATATTAATTAGTTGTATTATTTGTTCATTTATTACTTTTATTTTTGAACAAAAATTAATTTTCGAAAAATTTTCGAAATCGATTTTGAGTTAGAAGTTGAAACAAAAGGTTTATTAATTTGACTTTGTAGTGAGCAAGAGTTGTTAATGCACTTCTACAAGGTGGTAAAACTCGAAAAAGCATATGTTTGAAAAATTCGAACATCTCACTATAACCTCAAATACACTTGCTTACCTTAAGCGGACTCAATCTCAGCGCGTTAGTGCCTTGGTTAAACTGATTCAACATAACTTAGCAAAGTTTTTTAAAACTGCAAACTTAAACGCGAATTTGATTTAAAAAATCATTTTATACAACAACAATAACTGGACACCAATTTGATTGATTATAATTAATAACGAATTTCACATGAATAGCGCATTGTAGAACGTTATGATTGTAAATAAAAGCTATTTAAACTCATAAATCTATATACATAGAGTACATGTATGTACGTGTGTAGATGTCAATAACACTACAATAAAAACAACAAAACAATTTTATCACAAACAAGCGCGTTCTCTACAACACAACAACAGCGAATAAACTAAATTACGAGCCCACAATCAGCCACCTTCTTTGTGGTCCACACAGCATTGCGACCGTATAATCAGTGTGAGAGCGAATAAATAAAAAAGCACCCTCCTCCACACACACACACACACACACACACACACACACACACACACAGCGTATGCACATTTGTGTAGAGCACTGTTATTGCGGATAGTGGATGCTGAGTAATTGAACAAAGAAATCATCTACTTCCTTAAAGCAAATTTAAAAGATGCGCTAACAAAATCGCATTGTATTAAATTCCTACAGGGTGTGTAAGCTAACAGAACGCTGCTGCTTTTACTTTCAATTAAGCAGAAATGAGTTCCACACAAAAAGTTAACAAAGAGCATTCAATTATTTTAAAATTTCAAATTTCAACAGCTTTTTAACGTGCACACGAAAGCTTTTTCCTCGCTACAACAAAAAAAGTTTCCAACTCACCACACAGGCCTCACGCATTTGTGTAACTTGCATTTCCAAATCTCGTATACGTTTAACAGCTGCCTCTTCGACACGCGTATGTTTGGCCACCTTATCGGCTATGCGTTGTACACCCTCCATTGTGAGTGAATGTTGACGTGGTGAAGGATGGAGTGGTGAGCCGAGTGTTGGTATTGTTGCTGTGGGATTGCTTGCACTTTCGGGCATTGAAGTTGGTTGTGGGCGTGCGCCATTGACGGAGACATCTTCTGTGGCACTGTTGGCATTTGAGGAAATTGAATGATGTATTGATTCGAGATTTTTTGTTTTTTGATCGAGCACATTTTCAATGTCACGAAGCTGGAAGTAAAGAATTGGAAGGTATTAAGTGAATTCAATTGAATTTATAAATTCGCACTCTAAGGCTAAATCAAACTAAATTGTAAATATAGGTATGGTCTACGTATGAATCCGATGCGAACCGAAGAAATTAATGTAACCACCCACCTGTTCCACCACTTGATCCAACACCATACTTTGTTCAGCCGATGGACGCATATTTTGCAGCTTCTCTTCCAGAAAACGTATACGGTCCTGATAACCTACGCCAATTTCTAATTTTAAGCTTTGCACCTCATGCTGTAGGGTTTCATTTGAGCGCGTCTGAGAATTAATATAATCCTCCAGTTGCTTATTTTTCTCCCCCAGGACTTGTTCATTTAATGCTTTTGTCTCCACTTGCGTTTCCAACTCGGTGATAATTTCACGCAAAACGAAAATTTTATCAATTGAAGCTTTAAGCTCAATCTCAAACTTTTCCCGTTTAGCATTTGATTCGCCGAGTTTTTGTGTAAGTTCGCGTATTTGGCACTCCAAATGTTCAACCTGCAAATGTTTGTTGTCTTTATATGAATATTGAAAATTTATTTTTATGTTGTTCCAAGAATAAAAAGGAATTTTTCAAACATAAAAATTGAAAAAAAAAAATAAGGAAAATAAAAAGGGGAGAGTTAAAAAGTGGAGACATAAGGGTTGTTTGCATCTTAAAAATTATTTATACATAAGGAATTTTAAATTTAAGAACCAATAAATATTGCTTACTTGAGAGTGAAATAACTTTTTCAAAAATATAAACAAAAAAGTAAATAAAGAAAAAACAATCATTAAAATGTATGTGAAATAAAAAAATAAAAGATAAAAATAAAAATATTTATAAAATATGTACCCAAAAAATAATAATTTCAATAACAAAATAGTTTAAAAAACAATATTAGAAGACGCGATTTCAAAAACAATAATTTAAAAAAAAAAAATTTAAAAATAAAAAAAGAAAATAAAAAATAATAAAAAAAACAATAACAAAATTTGAAAAAAAATTTCAAAAAAATTTAAAAAGAATTAAAAAAAAATTTTAAAAAGAATTAAAAAAAAATTTTAAAAAGAATTACAAAAATTAAAAAAAAAAAAACAAATAAAAAAATAAAAGTAAATAAAAAAATGCAAGGAAAGAAAAATAATAAAAAAAATTAAACAAAAAACATAAAAAAATTTAAATTATTTATCTTCACAAAATCAAAAAAAATCTTTTGGGAAAGTCAATAAACAATTTTTTAAATCTTTGTTCACAACAACTAAAATATGTAGAAAATCCTGAAAACATGTAATACAACAAAGATATGTATGTATGTATGTATATCTATAAAATTAAAATTTGCAATAAATATATTAATATATTATTATTAGAAACAAAAAAAGGTAAACATTTTTTATACTAAAAATTTATTTACAAAATGAACAGTAATCAAAAAGGTTACAAAAAAATTGGAAAAAAAATACTTGTAAAAAAATTGTATTTATCCCAAATAAATAAGAAAAGTTTGAAATTTAAACGAATAAATAAAAAAAATTAATATATTTCTTACTAAAAAAATTTGTTTTTACATACAAAATTTAAAGTTAAAAAATGCAGGCTTTAAATGGGCTCAAGGCCAAGAAGAGCAATTTTGCGGAATATTTCACGTTCAATTCTTACAACTAAACGTTTATGTCTATTTTTAAGTTGAATTTATGATGCTGAAACAGTCTGCGCTCTTCAAAAAAAATTTACATAATATATTTTTTTTGCTAAGTTTACGTCACAATTTTTATTTGGAAAACATATACACATACATACAATTGTATATTCACATAGACATACATAAAAACACATATATATTGTGTATTCAGATATTTCAAAATTTCCATATATTCGCCCTTGGACTGGCCATCAACAGAACTAAAAGTTTGTTTTAGCTGGCACGCGTCTGTATAAACTTTTGGAAGTGAACTCTATTAGCTGGATGCCATCAAATTCGATTGAGTGAGAAATATATTTCGCAGATTTGTATTTGTTTAAAATTTAGAATAAACATAAACAAATTGTATTCTAATTATTTACTAAGCGAATTTGTGTAATACTTTAACAGGGTAGGTAAAAAAAAATTTTTTTATTTTAAATTATTTTTTTTTATAAAGAATTATGAGATTAATTAATAAAATTATTTCGTAACTCAAAAATAAACATATTTCTTATATAATAAGTTAGAATAATCGCTATTTATTTTTACACATTAATTACAAATGTGGATTAGTACTGACAGCTTGATACAGAAATAATATTCCAAAACAACAATGAAGATTAATTTAAAAAACTAAATAGATATCGTATGTCAAAAATTAGTAATCAGAATAAGTAAATTAGTTAGTAATCAAAACAAGTAATTAAGTTAGTAATCTTAACAATAAAATTTGCACAAGGAAAACAAAGACATAAAATACAATTCGTTTTAGAAAATAAATTCATAATCCCATTCATAGTACTAGAAATAGAAATTAAAATGTTTCAGTTAGTAAATCCAGTGTAGCCGAAGTAAAGGAAAAGGGGTTTGATTTGAAAATAATCTAACAAATACTGCTGTTTTTAAAGAATTAAATTTAGTGTTGCATTTTGAGGGAGAACCAAAGAATAGGTCAAATATAAATAATAATAATAAATAAATAAGTAATAAATAATACAAAACAATCGGTCCAAGAGACCCACAAATGTGTAGACTTAGAAGTGCCGATTTTTCCGAGTCTAGGCGTCTAGTTGAAACCGAGATTACGAATATAAAATAATAATTAGCCTCGCAAAATAGCAGTATTATCAAACTTAAGTTCATACCAAATCGTACAAAAATGTTAAAAACTGAACGAGAACAACAACAATAGCAGATAGTCAATAGAAAATAGAAACTATAACTTAACGAAGCACCAAAAACCACCAATTAAAAAAAACGTAACGTTGAACAGCTGATAGTACAATGAAATGCTATGGAAATTGTTTGGCCACTCACCTCCTTGGAGGCGTTTTCAAATGTGCTACGCTCCTTCTCCTTATCACGCAGTTGCGCTTTCAAACGCTCAATTTCACGCAAAAACTCATCACGTTCCTGTTCACGTTCGCCAGCTTGTTCTTCAAGAAATTGACGAGTTGCTTTTAATTGTTTGTCCGCAGCGACGATCTGCATATTTTACATGGAGTGTTAATTGTTAACAATTATACAATTTTCGATGTTTAAGTTAAAATACACATAACATGCGCTTGTCTTAAAGATCTTAAAATACTACATAGTTAAAAACTTAAATTTACAAACGCTCCAAACAATAACAAAAAAAAACTAATATTAAAATAATAAAGCATGCTTTCATACTTAAGCAGTCTGAGTTGAGTATAATTCAAATCATCCATCTCTCTCTTTCTTTCTTTTTTTCTTTACTCACCTGCGCTTGCAAATCTTCGCGATCTTTCTTTCCACATTCCATCACCTTTTCGCCTTCACGACAGAAATCTTCAATCATTTGCAACAACGCTACAGTCGCATCTGCGCTCGGTTGTTGTTGTGTTGGCGATGAGAGTATATTGCGTGCCTTCTCTTGCAGCTGCGTAAAACTTGTTGATGTGCGCTCCACACCCGAAACGCGCGCTGGACTTCGTAGCGAACCATGCCCATAACCTTCACTAAAATCAGTTTCATTCGGTGAATTCAATTGTGATAATTGTACGCGTAACGTTTGTAACTCTTGGCCCAACTCTGCATTACGTTTGATCGTGTGCTCTAATTCCTCTTGTAGTTTTACACGATCACTTTCGGATTTTACTAAACGATTTTTAAGTTCATGCACTTGGAAATTCAATTCGGATGCATTACCACCGGTTGTCGAAGATAAGAGCGCATCATCATTATTATTCATAGCTTGCTCATGACGCAAGCGATTCAAATCGGGTGGCAATGAGGTGAGCAACTGCGCTTGCTGATCTTTTGTATGCTCCCTGTAGGTAGGTAATTGCTGTTCATTGAGCGATCCTGTACGCATGAAACGGTGCTTATTTTCACCACCCAATGATGGCAATGACTTTTCACCTTCGCTATCACCCTCACAACAACTATCGATCTTTTCCATGCCGCTTGATAAACTTGACAGTCTACGCCTTTGACGTTTGTGCAACTCTTCGGAGAGTTTAAGTAGATAGAGCGCTTCGGCATTTAGACGTTCCAAACAGTCACGCAAATCAAATTCTTCACCTAAATCGCCACTACTTTTGTTGCTAACAAATTCGACCAAACTTGGATCTTCCAACACTTCCAATAAATTTTGTACATCGGGTATGTAGCGTGATTGTTTTGTGGAATTGAAGGATGCATTAAAAAGTGATAGATTCATATCGACTTCGGGTACTTGCTCATCTAAGGTGCGATTGTGTGCCACTAGACGGTGCACCTCTTGCATTAGCGTGTTGTTTAGGTCATCCTCACAATTTGCCACACATTTCGCTAGCTCGGCTAGCACGCTACGGAACGTCTTGCATAGTTCACGTAAATTGTCGCGATCACTAATTACCTGATCGAAGTCACGTGCTGAATCGAAAGTTGAGTGACGTTTATTCTTTCGATTCAGCTGTTTTTCATAGTCCAATTTTAAGCGCGACATCTGTGAAAGGAGAGGGAAGAATAAATGTTTGAATCCAGAATGTAATAACGTTTTCGCTTCTCAAAGTAGATGAAGTCTCTGATTCTACAAAAGTAACCTTAATCTATCGGTGTCAACATTTTTTACACCATCCTGAACCACCCTAATACTATACATTTCTACTTAAAAACATTTCGCATACCTCTTCTTCATGTTTAATTTTCAGTTGTGCAATTTTCAATTGGCTTTTAGCGGTAAATTTCTCACGCAATAAAATCAGTTCCGGTGGCCAATGTTGATCATCAGTTGTTGATTCTGAGAGTAAAGTCTAAAAGAAATTAAAAAAGCAGAATATAATAAATTATTAAAAACAACAATCGTTTAATATATATATTTAAACGAAGTGATGCGTTTGAAAAATGAATTAAAATTAACACCCACGTAAAGCAGTGAACTCTTGCAACTCATGAGAATTAAAATATTAAAAATTAAACGATTCTAAGACTACCTTTATATAAATGCACCAAGAAAAAAAAATGTTTTCCAGTCCTGGTGAATTTTATCATGAATCGATTTTTTTTTTTGAACATCGATTTTGTGACTATAAATTTTTTCATGGATTTTAGTTATGGTAAACATTCACTTTTAATAAATCAATTTTAACAATTAATTTTAATATTTAAGCTTAAAATTTAATTTAATTTTTTTATTTTAACACGAAACTTTTTTCATTTCAATTTTTATCAGTTAATTTAATTTTTAGTATAGTAAAGTAAAACTGGAAAGCCATATAAATCGATAAAGTTTTAGTGTTCCTATATGTGATCCCTAAAAATTTCCACATTAAACTATCGAGTAGAATGTATCGATATCGAAAAGAAAAAGTATTGATATCGAATGGAAAATTTATCGAAAATATATCGATATTTCATTAAAAACTTATCTAAAAACTATCGGTATCGAATTCAAAATGTATCGAAAATATATCGATATCGAATTGAAAATTTAAACATATCGATATCGAATTGGAAATTTTATCGTAAATATATCGATAGCGCATGGAAAACTTATAATTATCGAATAGAAAATTTATCGAAAATATATCGATGTCCAATCGGAAAATGTATATATGTATATATATGTCGAGTGGCATATCCAGCTTATCGGGAATTTACCTATTTAAAAATCAATTACAAAATTTTCATTGAAATTTCCGAAGAAACAAAGAAGCAACCTCAAATGATAATAAAACGGGGAAGACATCAAAGCTTTAGGATTTAAGTTAGGGCAACCACGAAAATCTAATAAATTTTCATAATTGTCTATGTTTATGAGCAACATAGGGAGATGGCACCCTGTTTACAATACAAACAAAACGAATTTGATGTCCAGCCAAGGCGCCGAAAGTGTAAAACATTTCATTATTCAATGTTTGCATTCATCAAACGATTTTCAGGGGCGGCTGCATAATGCGGTTGGAAATCTGAACAATGAAAGCTTTTTTATTTTTATTTTTGCCTTTTCTCGTGTGGTTTAATGCATTTTGGTTGTAGGGCGCAGAAGATTGTTTATTGCGTTCAGTGAAATTTGTACACTGGCAATGGTTAGCTCCACTTTTCTAAAGCGAAAGTTCCCTTTTGTTGACAGATGGCAGGCACATGCTGACAGATGAAATGGCATTTGTTTATTCGTGGGTTTATTTGGGGAGTTCTCGGCGATTGAAAATTGTTGCAGTAATTCCATTGGCAGGCGGAGTTCAGTGTTTTTAACTGAAATGTGGGTCATAAATAAGTTGGAACAAATTTTTTTTTTAATTATAATTTTTTTCTGCACTTTCTGCACGATGGGTTTTTACTATAGAAGCAATACACGCAGAGCGATAAATGACAAAAAATTAAAGATATATTTTTTTGTTTTAAAACACATTGCACAGATCTGCAGGCCAAAGCTATTATGCTGAATGTCCAAGCAAAACTACTGAAAAAAGTATTAAAAGAAAAGAACATTCATGGTCAAATACATGGCGCCACAGATGGTAGAACATCAAAGAGGCAGATCAAAGATATCAAAAAAAAAAGTTCGTTATAGTTCGAAGCTGTACATCATAAAATTAACACATGCAACAGTTTATATCTATTTCTAAAGAGTCAGATGAAAAAAAAAAATTAAGCCCAATGTTGTGAACTTCAATTCAAGAAATGTAAATTAACCACAAATTGGCACAATAAATGAATGAATACATAGTGGGTATGCATGTACAAATGGCAACACAACAAAAAATAGAATAGGCGATTATAATGAACAAGTAAGGAAAGCGCTGACAGACTTCCACTGGGGGTTAGGCGACTTAGAAGATACGTTCCGAAGGCACCAAATCTATATCAGACAAGGGACTGATCATCAGTGACACACTTTTAAATAAACAACAAGTTTCAAACCTTGTGTTGTCAAGAGCCTTATGATTAAGCGACATAAGAGCCTTATAATAGTGCACATATTTTCTGTTGGGTAGAAAGTACATACAAGGGTTCTGTACTCTGCAGCTTTGTTAAAATAATAATTGGCTTCTAACGGCCACAGATAAATCAAATGAAATATTTATATGTCTTTTATAATAGATGTTGAGCCGCAGTTAAGTGGTTGACCGTTAAATTTTGAATTTGTACAAAAAAAGTCGCATGGGGTGTGCTGGAAATAGCATTCGATACACACATGGATTCATACATGGAAACCTTATGTATTTTTAGGTTGCGTAGGTGACAGATAACGACAGCTCTTTGAGCAAGAAATAAGCAGTTTTGACCTACAGAAGTCAAAAACGGTGAATGTTTATTTTTGTTTTTCCTAATTGTACAGTGGTGGCAAAAATAATAGAACGAAAATTATCAAATGTTTTTTTTTCGTAAAATAAATTTTTTCAGCTGTCATAATTCTTATTGTAAACATATACATATAGCATAGTTCTTTTTTAATTTCACTACTATTATATTGAACACAACTGTATAGGAGAAAAAAAACTAATAAGTACATATGTCTGCGTAGCACTACTGGTTATACCCGAGGCATGTTCGTATGTATCTACTTGAAAGATTGATCTATGCATGTTAGATCCTGTTTTATCGCCTTCTATTTGTTTACATACATAAATACACACACACACAAGCATAAAAGAAAAAAAACTATTTCGTTTCCAGAAAAACAAAAACCAAATAACTTGGCCAAAGGATCAATGCACCTAAAACAGTGTTGTTGTCAATTCATTCACAATGTTTTTGAAGGTTAAGAATTTCTGTTGTTGTTGAATTTGCTGATTTAATTTTATTATTGTTTTCTTTTGTGATGCACTTGCTCTTTCGCTTATTGTTCTAGTTCTGTTGCTGCCATTTTTTATGCTATTATTTTTATGTGTGTTTTTTACTGTTTATTTTATCCCGAGATTTTAAACTACTTATAAAAAACAACCTATAGCAGATTTTCTTGGAATTTTTAATTTTTTAATTTTTATTTACTAATTTTTTCTTATTTCTTATTTTTTTAATTTTTTTTAGTTTTTTTTTCTATTCATTTAAATTTTTTTAATTCTTTTTTAATTTTTTTTACTTTATTGACATTTTTTCAATTTTATTTTTTTTCATTTTATTAATAGTTTTTTTATATTTTTTTTCATTTTATTAATTTTTTTTTTTTTCATTTTATTAATAGTTTTTTTATATTTTTTTTTTTCGTTTTATTAATATTTTTTTTATATTATTTTCATTTTATTATTTTTTTTTTTACTTTTTTATTGTTTTTTCTATATTTTTTTATTTTTTTCTATTTTTTTGATTTTTTTCTATATTTTTTAATTTTTTCTATTTTTTTTTTTGATTTTTTTCTATATCTATTTTTTTATTTTTTTCCTATATTGTTTTTGTTTCTTTGTCCTTTCAGCTATTCACAACACGTCCACTACAAGGAGCAAAAACGAAATTGATCAGCAGCTACAGCAATTAAAAGAAAAAGCGCTTATAATATAGAGAAGAAACATCATCATCTCTTCTTTAGGTCTTCGCAATTTTTCAGGCCATCGTATGGCTTTACAGCAAATGCAGCTGCAAGCCCTTCATGAGCTAGATTGGAAATTAAGAGTATTTAATTAAATATCGCTCGCTACTTCAAAGACTGCTATCATCTGCTTCAATTAGTTACTTATCAGTTTCAATGCACCAATTAATCCAACAAAAAAGTATGCGATTGGTAATGAATGGAAATGACGGCCCAGCAACAAATGGGTACCATGAGTAACATGTGTTCCATCTTTCTAATTTCGCTAGAGTAAGTAGTGCATATATTTATTTAAAAGGAAATCAATGAAAGATTAAAGGTTAAATCTTGATATGATTAAAGCACTAATGAATTGCTTAAAAATAAGCAAAAAGCGTTTTTAGCACGTATGAACAAATACAGGGTGGTAGATGTACTTTATAGCGGTGTAGGGAGAGAAAAAATAATAATATTTTTTGTATGCCATATTTTGAAAAACTAACATTCATTATTTTGAATTTTTGTTTTTTAATTATTATTTTTTTTTTTATTTTTTTCTTTCGTTTTATTTTTTTTTTTTTAATTTTTAAAGAAACATTTTTTTTTTAAATTATTTTTTCCTTTTTTCCGTTTTTCTCATTTTTTCTTTTTTTCATTTTTCAGCATTCAGGTGTCAATAATAAATATTTTTCAGGGTTGCATTTTGTGGAAAGTAACCAAGAAATAAAATACTGGAGTTAAAATTTCCTTGATTTCCCTATAAAACTGACTCAGTTTAAAGTCCACTTCGAAAATCGAAGTGATCCAACAACAGTTCAAAATTGGTTTGCAGCCCTGGTCACAAGTAAGTGCATGTTTTGTCACAAAATTTCTTATCATTTATTGCGATTTATTCATTTCATCTCATTTTGCTTTCTCATTGATATTTATACTCGACTGATGGTCGTTTTAAGGCACTGCATCAATATTTATTTATTTCCCAGTAATAGCTAATCTGATCTGTTAAATTGTCGCTTAGCAAAGATTTTCCGCAAAAACATTCTGAACTTTGGAGCGTCCAAGTAAAATTGGATGGAATTTATTTTTACTTCGCAACATAAAAATTGCTAGAACAAGCCAAATGAATCTGTCCATAGAAAAGCATGCATAAGCGAATGTAACAGAGTTGGGCATAGTGCACTAAATTCAAGACAGCACTGAAAATTATATTTTTAGTGGTAGTGTTTACCGAGTTTAGGGAGCGCAATTCAGTGCAAGATTTCGACTTTCGAGAAACTTCAGTTTGGATGTTAAAGCATTTTTTAAAGGGCAATTCCTAATTGTTTGAAATAAACACATTTTTTGCAAAAATTTCTCTGAAACATGCACTGTGTCCAACTCTGATATGCAACATAAACACTGCTGCCGATCTGTAGCATATCTGCTGCACATGCAATTCACTATTTTTGTTCCAAATTATTTGTTGTTGTTGTTATTTTATTTTTAGCTGGACACGAGGCAGCACTTTTTCAATGTAAGAAAGCATTTTTGAGTGTTTTTGGTGGTATTCGAGGCTGTACTTTTTGAATATTTTCGTATCAAAACTTTTGGCGCGCATTGCTCTGGCCTTACAAAACAGGGTGACAAAACTTGAATATTAAGTGATGGGTTTTCACATCTGAGATTTTAAAATAAACAATGTTTCCCTGTAAATTTTTTTTCGATTATTTTAAATTTTTTTGTTACTTCTAACTTTTTTTTAATTTTTTAAAATTTTTTTTTATTATTTAAATATTTTTTTATTTCTTTTAAATTTTTTTATTTTTAAAATTTTTTTTTTATTTCTTAAATTTTTTTTTATTTTTAAAACTTTTTTTTTATTTTTTAAATATGTATTTTTTTTATTTTTTAATACTTTTAATAAAAAATTTAAATTTAATTTTTTTTTATCCTGGTTCGGTACGAGCTATAGACCTATTAATACTTTTTTTTTTTAATTTAATTTTTTTTTAAATTCAATTGATTACCATTTACTAATCTAATTTAAAGGTCTGATGGCACAACGAATTTATCTCGAATTTATGAAAATTTAATACTACAAAGCTGAGAATATTACCAATTTGCGTTTGAATTGTCAGAGCTAATCAAGACATATCGACGGCGCACAACATCATATTTGCCGGTACTTGATTTTATTTATAGAACTGTCACCAACAATTTTCCACAAACAAAAAATTTATGAGCCACGCGAAAACATTCATATACAATATGTTCCTATGTATGTATGTATATAGTAGTAGCTATGCAAAACTTTTTATGTAGAATTTTTGTAGGCAACACTATTATTAAAAGTACCTACATACAAATTCTTTTTTAGATATCAAATATTTTAGCTTAATTTTGATTTTTGTGTAAATTTTCAGAAACTTTATGCTTGAATCATGGAAACAAATATTTCTTAGTTTTGTAGAACTTTGATGTTTTTTTTTATTTCAAGTTTTAATTTTTTGTAAATTAAAAAAAAAATATATAATTTTTTTTTGCTAGGAACATATTAAAATTTTTTTATTAATTTTGCAGGAGTTTCTTTTCTTTGTTTATTTTAAGTTTAATTTTTTTGTAAATTTAAAAAACAAATTTTCTTTTTTTTATTTACCTTTTTTCATTTATTTTTTTTTTTTTGTAAATTTTTCTTAGTAACTTTTTTACAATTTTTTTTTTCTTAGATTTTTTTCTTTTTAATATTTTTTGTCCAAGTTTTTGAAATAAAAAAAAAAAAATCAGTTTTTTCTCACATACGCGTTTCCACTAAAATGTATTCAAAATACTTTTCGAATGGCATAGACATAAATTGTTGTCCTCAATTTTCATTTAGCATAGAATTTGCTTGATTTTCTTTTCAACATAGCCAAACTAAAATTGTATTTATTAGTTTATTACCGAACACGCTTTC
Organism: Sphenella marginata; assembly: GCA_951509765.1. NCBI lineage: Eukaryota > Metazoa > Arthropoda > Insecta > Diptera > Tephritidae > Sphenella > Sphenella marginata. Next base: position 71,327,215 of record OX608082.1, read on the forward strand.
GTTCAAACGCATACGCACGCACTCATATGAAACTCACGTTGTACTGATGTTGTTTGCCAACAAATCGAAAACTTTTATTGAATGAAATGAAAATAATGTTAAGAAATTGAAAGCAATGCGTGGAAGAGAGGAAATGAACAAAGCAATGATGCTGGATGATAACAGAGAGTACAAATATGCTCTAGTGGAGAGTTTGTTGGAGAGATGGAAAAACAAGAGAGAAATTAAAAAAATATGTTGAGAGAGTGCGAAGAGAGAGAGGGAGAGGTAGACAAATTTAATCAATGATCTTTAGAATGATCATTAGCGCACTGAATGTGGCCTGCTGGGAAATTTGAACAATTTTTAATGGATAGAAAGACAATAATTTATGTTATAAACACTAAACAGAATTTTGACTTGAGGATACCAAAAGCGTATTCAGCGACAGAATCAACAGTGGAATAAAAAACGTAATTTTGTAAGGTTGTTAAAATGCGAAATTTAAACTTTTTTTTTTTGAGGTAGAAAATAAAATTTGGCTAGCAAAACTGCTTTACTATTTATCATTGAGTAGAAGATTACCCTATTTCAAAATATATTTGGGGAACACTGTATCTCAGTTTTTTTTTGTCCATTCACGTCCATTTTTAAGAATTTTTTTGAGAAACGCTCTATCTCACAATATTTTTCAAAGCGGTCGTGTAAGCTAAAAATTGAAAAAAATGAGATGGGCCTTTTTTTCAAAAAAAAAAAAAATGTATTTTGTTTTTTTAATTTCAATGAACATCATTTGTTTATTATAAAACAAGAAATCAAAATTTTTCTAATTCCAATATCTTTCTTTCTACTTTAGAGGGATTCTACTTATACTTTACTCATAGTAAATCAAAATATTGATCCAAAGCAAATACGCCTCAATAAGTTTAAGAAAAATATTGAATGCAGTGTGCGATTGTTTCAAGTCAAAGAAACTAATGAGCTCATATTTATGTAAATACTAGTTATGCCATTTTTTTAGATTTTTACAATTTCGGGACAAGATTTTTAAAATCGGTCATGCCGAGGTTTTTCAACTATTTTCAGCTTTTTTCCAACAACTTAGTTGAAAGAAGTTGCTTTATAAACTATTTAACCATTATTATTCAATTTTATGAATTTAAAAAAATTTTTTTTTTTTGCTAAACAAAATTGAATTTTAACAAGTAAGAAAAGGGCTGTCTTCGGCTGTGCCGAAGGCTTTATACCTTTCATGAATATGCATATCTTTTTTAAGTGTCCTACATGGCCAAACCACATTTATCGGAGCAATCGGTTATATGGAAGCTATATGTTATGTTCCTCCGATCTATATGATTTATTATAAAAACCTTGCAAAATTTTACGTTCCTAGCTTCTTAACAGCAAAATTTATAGCCCAAAACCCATGTATCGGAACAATCGATTGTATGGGAGCTATGCGTTGTATTGGTCCGATCTTACTGGTTCCGACAAATGATTAATATAATACAAAATGGCGGCTCCATACCAAATTTCATCGAGATATCTCTAAAATTGAGGGACTAGTTTGCGTTCAAACAGACAGACGGACATGGCTAAATCAACTCAGCTCGTCGCCCTGACCATTTCGGTATACTTAATGGTGGGTCTATCTCTTCTTCTTCTCATACTTACAAACATCGGACCAAAGTTATAATACCATTTCATGTTCATGAAAGGTATAAAAATAATGTATTCTAAAATTTAAATTATTTTTTTTTTCAGTGAATTTTTTTTAATGTTTTCTTCTTAATTTTTTTAACTTTTTTTTAATATTTTTTAACTTTTTTTGAATTAAAAAAAAGTTTTTTTTAATTTCATTTTTAATTTTTATTTTTTTAATTTTCTTTTAAATTTTTTTTTTCTTTCTCAACATAAGTAGTAACAAAGCAAAATCAAACAGGCGCCCAAACAAACTTGTCAAAATTTTTTAAGTTTTTTATCAGGTCGATAAGTTTAAAATTGACGTGAGAAAACGGCACTTTTGTAAAGTTTAAAATTCGGGATCGCGGCATTAATATCCCTAACAAATACTTAAATGCACCAGAACTTGAACGCCAAAAAAAAGTCCAAAAATAGGTTTGGAAATATAAGAAACACAAAGAAGGAAGTCAACATCTTATATTTGGACCAAAATAAATCAATACCGGAGACGAAGTTGCTTTAGCGGCAAAATTGAAATGTTTAGATACAAAATGAATGTACATATGTACATACATATGTATGTGTGTATGCACTTTTACAAAAATAAGTTTTTGAGTTGTAAACACGTAGTAAGAAGTAAAAAACAGGCAATGAAAAGATAAATCTCAATTGTTTTGACAATATTGATGTTTATTGCTGTGGCATTAGTACCGGCACTTGAGACCTTATTGAGGCTGTTGAACTCTTTTGTGGTAGACCAAAAGAAGCTGGGTATTTTGGGATGGATTTGAAAACAATTTTAGAACGTTTGAGTAACTTTAAAACTGGAGACTTTGGAACTAAAAACCCACCTTTGGGCGAATAAACTTGATCAGAACGAAATCTAGCGGACATAGCGCTACGCTCATTTTGGCAAAACACCAAATAAAATGTTTAGCCTGTACACGTCAATAAGCAAATTGCACGGATTTAAAAGAGAAATTAAAATTTGTACAGGTATGTAGTAGATACATACATTTATACGAGGGGTGCCAACAAAAGGTCGCACAACCGGAAAATCTTAATCGAAATATTTTGCAATTTAACGAAATGGTTTTAAAATTTCAATGGCGGAGATTTAATTATATAATATAAAATAATTTTCTTTTTTCTTGTCAACTAAGCGAACTTTTGTTAGTCCCCCTTTTTGTATACCCATTTACTTTAACAGTTAATGTCAGCGATGGGCATTTTCACAGAAATTAATAGTGGTGTGGTGAAAAAAAAATAAAACTAAGACCTATCGTCCGGATCACTAAGAAGCTTCTTCGGGGCCATTCTGGGACAATAGCAACTAGTTTGGGACACTTTTCGGGGTTACTTCTGGACAAAGATAATTTCTTTCTTTTCAAATTCGAAATTACTTTTGGGCACACGTTCGGGGTATTTAGAACCATTTTGTGATTACTCGAAACCGCTTTTCTGACCATTTGTATTGAGGGGTAATTTAAATATTATTTTGGGTCTATATTGCAATGATATCGGGACTTTCCATAATTATATCGGAATTGTTTCGGAACTCTTTCGGTATTATTTTAGAAATATTTCGAGATTATTTTCAGCAACATTCTCGAAAGACCAAATCAGTCCCCAAAATAATACTAAACTGGATAATGAAGGGCAATTGCCCAACTCTGTCTCATACATATTGATGCAAGATACAATTAAAAAAAATATAATGAATAAGATTTGTTAGTGCAACAAATAAAACACAACATAAATACATGGGAAAAGGTGGATGCATGGGATGCTGTATGAATCACAAGCAAGATTACAGGATGCTCCAAACGACAACAAAAGTGATGATTCACAAGCAATTAATTAATTATATACGAAGATAAATAAACAAAAAACATTTTTTTTTTTAAGTTTACATTTCAAAAGTTGACTTTTTTGAAGAAACCCAAAATCTCAAATGACGGTTGATAACTAAAAATTTTGATTAATCATATGCTCCAGTATGCAATTAATTGATTAATTTTAACTATTTATTAATCAAGAAGAGCGATAAGTAGATTAATTAACTTAATTCATTAATTTTTAGATTAATTAAAAATCAAATTAATTAAACAGTCGCATTTTTGTTTAATCTCAATTAAGAATAAACCTATTAATCACATTGTAAAGTCATATGACTATGTGACTTTTTGATTTACCTAAGCATTTATAATTACTCGATTGATTTTCGTTTTGATTAGTCAAATTTTTTATTAAACAAACAGTCAACTAACTGATAACTAAGCTGACCAATGTTCAATCGAATAAAAATAATAATAAAAAAATAATAAATTTAATATCACCTACCTGTATTTGTACTTCCAACTCACGCACAATATCTTCACGTGCCAAAGTTAATTGCTCTTGCAAACGTCTCTCATATTCTTCGATTATTTTTTGTATCACTTGTGATTCATTGTGTAGATTTAGCTCATCCTGATCGATGATAATGAGAGATGTATTTGCATCGCATACTTGCAACGAAACTGTTTCTTGACTTGCATTGTTGTTGCTGTTGTTATTAGAAGCGTTTTTGCGTTGATTCACCTGATTGTCATTTAAGGCATTGTTGTTGCATTTGTTGTTAGTTGCATTAGATGTTGTTGTTTTATTTATGAGCTTTTTAGCGCATGCATCAGTTGTTGTTGTTGTAGTGGTCATTTTATTGGCCGGCTGAGTATGTGTGTTTGGGTATGTTTGGCGTTATATATATTTACATATGCATGTATGTATGTGCATGATTGTTTGAATGATGTAGAGGGTTAAGAGTCACAAGAAAAAAAAGGATGCAAAAACACGACATGCGGTTAGCTTATTTCGTATTAGTAATGAATTTAAAACTATGATTTAAATACATATTTACATTTAATATACAAATATTTTTAAATGTCAAACAAACACATATACATATATTAACCCTCATAAGGGATTCGGTTCAAATTTTAAACATATTTGGAAATATCGTTTTTAAGGAATTGCTCACATACGTTATATCATTAGTTTTACTTCTATGGAATATTTAACCTTTATATGTTTCAAGAGTTAAAAGTGTCCGATTTAATGTTGTAATCCTAAAGTAGTCCATACTAGGTTGGCATATACTTTAAATACGGTTCAAAGTTTATTAATTAATTCAAACTACGGATATCTAGGTAATCATTATTTTAATAGAGGACGAAGGTCAGTGCATCGAACTTTCTTTGGGAGTGTTTTTTGAAAAGTATTTTTTTTGCAAGTTTCGTTGTTGTCTAGGAAAATAGCAATCGATTCACCTCTTAAAGGCATTCAGGGAATGAAGGACCACAAGAGACTTAATAAGGTCTCGTTGCATCTGGAAATGCTTTATCAAACCTCTAATCATTTTCAACATCCGGCTTGAAGCACATGGATAGAGAGGAAGTGACGTAAGCTTAAAGGTAAGGCGTGGCCAAATGAACTAGTTCAGAGAAAACGACTATAAAAGCAACGTTCCAATTCACCTTTGCGAGGTGGTTTGGTCAGTATATACTCGAAAAATCTCATGACGACAACAGATAGCCGTAGTAAGAGTAAAGTAAAAAAAAGTAATGTGGGAAGAGACTGAATTTCGATCCACAACGGGCTTACTTGTAGTTAAATGACTTTTTAAATAAAGCGTTTTTAAGACATTTGTTGATAAAAGGAATTTTGAACAAATTGATGGATTTATAACGAAAATACATAGAATTCTGCTTCTTCGACTAAAGATGAAAGAACTTTAAAATAAATATCCTATGTATATATATGCAAGTACGAGCATGATATGGCTGCAGGGAAATACTCACCATAAACTCATCATCTGGATAACGGTTCTCATAATACTTTAATTTTTCAGTGACTTTACGCAATTGTTCATCATGCGTGCGCTGGCATTCATACAACTTTTGTTGATAGAAAGTTTTTATCTCAGCAATTTCAGCAGACTTCTAAACGATTGGTGAATTGAAAAGCAATAAGATTTAAAAATTAATACACTTCACAAACAACTACAAATTAATTTCCATACATTATCATCTTCATTGAAGGCATCAGAAAATGGCGTAATTTGTCTATGGCTAGGACTGAGTAGTAGCTCTGCACGTGTGCGTTTGCGCGGCGAAGTCTCTTTGGAGCGTGTTACACCGCTTGAGCCAGGCACAATTTCCTCAGGCATTTGCTCTTGATCTGAACACTCCGAAGATGATGTATCACCGGTGTGATTTTGTGACTTATGCGAAAACACATCATCGGAGAATCTAAAATGATTAGATAAAGAGAGTTATGTTTCTGATTTATACTAAATTCCATTTTAACTACAAAACTTACTGTTTTTCAAATTCTGCGCATTTAGTTTCGAAATATTTGCGCAACTCTTCCACTTCTTTAGCATGTTTGATGCTTTGCTCTTCAAGCGTTGTTGTCAATTTCTTCACTTCTGCTTCTTGACGCTTTTTCTCCAACTCAAGTTGTTCGAATGCATCTCTTTGCTCAAATTCACATTTCATTTTACATTTTTCCAACTCTTGACTTAAATAATCATCGAATTTCTTTTGTACCATAAAAAATAGACGCACTTCGTTTGGGCTGAGATATTTTTGGAATTGTTCAATTTGTTTACTAAATGGCGGTTGTGTCCATTCGGGTGGTTCCATATCACCACCGGCACCATACCAATCTGTTGTTGTATTACTTTGCCTGGGCACTGAGAGTTGTCGTTCGCGTGAATTGCGTGAATATTTATCTTCATTGTCTGTGAAGAACTGACGTTCTAAGTCATCGTCGCTTTCACTTATCAAATCCATTGATATCTCTGATATACGTTGACCACAATTACTATCCAAATCGGTGCGTGGCCAGTTTGGACGTCGTAACGTATCGAGCGCATCGTTGAGTTGTTTGCGCAACGCTTGCACCTCGTTCCCAAGTTTGTCGCTATCTGCCTGTAGTTGTTCGCGTACATTTATTGATTGTTGCAGAGAATCGGTGAGTTTGGCAATTAATTCGTCACGTCTCGAGAGTTCCATATACAAATCCGTAGTCTGAAAATTAAAAATGAAATCATTAGCTTTATAAAACAAAAGAAATTTCCGTTCAAACATTGTACTCACCGGACCGCCAAATTCCTCCTGCATTGTACGATACTCAGTTGAGCTTGTGACCAATGAACTATTTGTATCACGTCCAGAACCCAATTGATCCGCCGAATATGCGCCACTCGATTCGCGTCTTTGCGCTGTTTCCAACTGCAAATTGAGTGCGGCCAGACAAGCATCCTTGCCCGTCACCATATCCTGTAATGCAGACACCTTATTCTCCAACATTTGCAACTTATTCAAACTAACAACGCTGCTCGCAGTTGTGGTCAAATCTTTCGGCTCGTGCGCGTCGTGCTCATCGCGCATTGTTTTACTTTCATCATGTCCATCCGGCGTTGTCGCAGAACGTTCCATTGAAAGTGAACGGTGCTCTTCGGCGGTAGAAAGCGAAAAACGTTCACTCTCTTCTGTGATATCTTCGAGTACATCGGTTAATGGTACACGTTCCATGGGTTTGATTTGTTGTGTATCGGCAACACCGCCAGCGTTGGCCTTCACGACTGGCACATCTGTGTTACTTGTGGACATTTGTTGTTGTTGTTCTATGAGACTTTGCTGTTTCATGGCTAGAATACGCTGTTTCATCAACTTCAATGAGGTATCATCGTCATCGTCTTCCTCTTCTTCGTTTTTGGACGCTTCGAGTTCTGGTGAGACGCTTGTCATTTGCAACTGATTGCCAAGTAAATTTTGCAGCGCCGCACGTAATGCATCTGAGTCAAATGTTGCGGGTTCCTCATCTTCCATAAGTTCGACACAAGTCTCCATAGTCTCCACTTCGACGGCAGCCATGCCTTGCAGCGGAAATGTTTCCGAGATTGTAGCTAGTTTTGTTTCGAGTATATTTTCTTCATTTAATGGCACATTTTGTTGGCTTACACTTTGCTCTTCACCAGCCCTATTTCCCAAATTTATATTGGCGTGTTCAGTCTCTTCCAGCTCAACGTTTCTTTGCGCGCTGTCTTGTGGTTTACTCGCTTCTAAACTCGATGCAGCGTTTGTTTCTTGTCGCTTGTGCGCTTCTGCGCCATCAACAGCATCTAGGTCAGTTATCAGGCGTGCGCTATTCGCACTTTCCATCTCTCTTTCCATATCATCGACCTTTACGGAATTGGCACTGTTACTCTTCTCAATTGTTTCTCGTTCCTCAATTGTGTCCGCTAGCAAACGGTTCACTAGCGACTCATTATGCGCAAGAAAGCTAGGATTCAATGAGCTCAAGTCATGCTCATCTAAAGTATATTCCAAACTATGATTACGTTCCACAATCTCTTCTACTGCGTTATCTTTTTCACCATGCTCGGGTGAACCAGCCGTTAAGCGTTTAGTAAGCTCTTTTTGAAACTGTTTGCTCTGCTCAATCGCCTTATCTTGCTCTGCTCGCTCTTGTTCTACAGATGTTTGTGTCACTTCCGGCGCTGGCACTTGCACCTCATCACTCTTCAATGAATCCTCACCTTGTCTCACTTCTTCCACTAATTCGGACACATCATTCGCTGTACTCTCATCACCTAAGCTCGCCTCTTGTGGTACACCCTCGAAATTACTCAACAGCGTGTCTTCGTGACGTGAATGTGGCATGCGCTTTCCTAATGGCAAACTCACGTCCACATCTTCAAAATCCACTTCCGCTGAATCTGTTGCAGATTTGCTAGCTCGTGCGCTTACCTCACTCGACGATGCGTGTCTGGAGTGTACTTGCGCCTTTACAACCGATCTATTTGTATGAATTGCAGCAGCGTGTCTATGTTCATCTTCATCTTCTTCGTCTTCATCATCCTTTTCATCTAATAAAAAATGTTGTGCTAATTTACCACCCGATAATTGATCGTCATCAATCCTATATTTTTCATCCTCTTCCTCTTTGTCTTCTACTCCTTTCACCGCCACATTCCTTATTTGCTGCCCCAAACTATCACCTTCGGATGTTTCAAGTTCGTCACTTTTATTTGTCTGTGTTTCTTGCTTCTTTTTCTCCTGCTCTTGTGTAGTGGGCTTTATATAGCCTGCGGTTTCGGATAACTCTATTGAGTGTGCTGCGGACGAAATGGGTACATCCTCTTCACTTATTTCAATGGCTTCTTCAATTTCTTCTTCGATACTTTGTTCAGCGCTGCTACTTTTCGTTGTGTTTGAAGTGATGGCACTTGGATTACTATTCTTACGAGACGTCGTCGTCGTCGTCGTAGTGTCTGTCGTCTCAGGTACTTCATCGGACGTTGTCGTTGTGCGTGTCGGTGTTGTTGCCGCTGTTGTTGTGGTGGCTGTTGCACCACTTTTACCTAAATTGTACATGTCAACGGATATCAAGCTCGTGGGCTGGTGATAACAATGGGCGATCTCCTGTCGCAATAGCTCTTGAGTATTTGTGCTGCTGCTGCTGTTGCTGTTGGTGCCGGTATGACGTTCAATTATATATGTATGTGCGGAGTGATCACTAGCGGCATAATCATTTGTTGGATCGTGTTCAACATTAAGTCCATCAGCTTGGAGTTGCAATAATATATCGGCAACATGTTGGACATCGAGCTCTGTGCCAGCAATTGGCTCATGTATCACAAAATCTAATGTTGGTATAAGTTCTACCTTCTCGGACGCTTGATTTGGTGATCCAAATTGTTGTGATGTTGTTAGCGCGATCTCTGTAACTGTTGCATCAGCGGCTGTAGGCTCGATTGGCTCCGACTTTAGGTGACCACGCGGCCGCAGCAGCGAGGTGATCTTCAAAAGGAAGAGAAAGAATAATGAAATTTCTTTGCAAAAATTTGGCTAAATTTTTAAAGTCATGTTCTGGATTCTAAGAAATATAGATTCTATTGGTGGGACCCCCTTTGCCGAAATCTTGGATCCGCCACTGCTATAGCAGTCACAAAATGCATTCTTTCTACGTAAATTTGCCTGAAATGAATGTGTTTGTAGTTCAAACATAATTGACCTCCGACGTCGTACTCTTATTACAGTCAATTCGTCCGTCGCTTTTATTGGGAAAGTAAGTTCGCCAACAATTTTCGAAATTAAAAGACTGCCACACTGTGTGTTTGTTGTTGCTGTGGCTAATGCAATAATTCTTTTACATATACCAATAGAGTAAAGCAGGGGAAGTGGGAAATCACTAATGCTAAATAATATTTGAAGTGCATTCAAAGAGAAAAAAATTATGAAAAACAGACGCATTTTTACGCAATTGACCTAATTTAAAATTTCTTAATAATGCAATGATTAAAAGGCAACAAATGAATTGCTACTAGAGCAAAGTAAATTCAAATGTTTTTTTGATTATTAAGAAATATTTATTAGAGAAGGACCAATGGCTATCGGGACCACATGGTTGGCAGAAGACAAGAATGGCGTTTCGTAGTCGAGATTTATCTTGGGAGCAGGCCTGTTAAATAATGATTACTAATCGTAATGATTACCGGTTTGATTGATTATTTTATAGAATCCATTTAATGATTTACCAGTATTTTAAGTTTTTGATAGTTATTTTCTAATTATTTAAAAATAATAAAAAAATCATGATTATTCACGATTATTAAAAATAATCAAAAAAAAAGATTAAAAATTCTCAATCATAAAATACATTGTTTGATTATTTTATTTTTTTTTCATTTTTATTTTTTGAATATTTTTAATTCAGTTTTTATTAATTTTTCATTTTTTAATAACCGTAGAAAAACATAATTTTTTTTTGATTTTTTTTATACTAGCAATGCCTTTTCTTGAATATTTTTTTATTTAATTTTTTTTTTTTTTTAAATAATCAAAAAAATTAAAATTTATCATAATCATTATTTTTCTGGATTATTAAAAAAAAATAAAAAAATAAAAATAAAATTAAAAAAAAAATAAAAAATTATTATTTTTTATTTTATTTTTTTTTTCTTTGAATAATTTTTTTAATTGTTTTTTTAATAATTTACACAACGTTTAGAAAAGTGCATTAATGTTTAAGTGCTGCAAAAATTTTTGGCAGACATTTATATAAAATTTTTGAGTACACAGTTTGGTAGACCAATCAATTTTGGTATAATAATTTACAAGTTATACCAGGATTTATAGAATTCTTATTCTATAGGCTATTCGAAATGTTTTTCCATACAAAATCAAATTTTCTTCATGCGATCACTCCAAGAAAACCACCCGTACAAAACTTGCCTAATCCATAAATAATCTGAAATATGCATAAACATACACAAGTTTTGTGGAATTATGATTGAATACTCGTACTCGTACCGACACATTGGAAAATATGAAAAATATCTTTTTGTGCTGTGAATAATTTTTGAATTTATTTTTAGTACAAATTTGTGTTACCTTCAGACAACAAGCAAGCACCATATGATGAAGTAAACAATCTCGATAAATTTGGCACTTGAAGCATGTGGTACAGATATAACCCAGTTAACCAGTTGAATACAAAAGGTGGTCAATTTATGAAAGTGGGTGCGATAGTCTGCCCAGGGAGGTGCTGAAGAGGTACTCAAAAATGTGGATCCAAAAAAAGAAAAGTATAAACAAAATATGTTTAGAGGACAGCTTAATAAAGTTTTGTTTTAGAGTGGCAAATCCAAGCACTGTTTTAGATGATCTGTAGACTGCTGTTCTTTGTTTTTTTTGTTCCTCCTTTCTTTCAAAAATAGAGTTTCCACATATTTGCAGCTCTTCTTCGTCAGCTCGTTCCGATTCACTTTTAACTTTTCGAAGCATCCTGCAATTCGTTTTGGCTGACTGGGTTGCATCTTCAAATAGCTGCATTAAGGTAGAGTTCATTCTAACATCAAGAATTATGAAAAGATGAAAAGATTACCGACGCAAATTATGAACGACATGGCATGGGAAGAATGAACTTTGCTATGGCCCTTACTTGTTGACAACTTGAGTTTTTGACGAATGACAGTACGGCTTCTAAATAAAAGAGGCACGTTTCCGACAGGTGTTGAAAAAATTTTCAAATAATTTTTCAACATAAAAATAATGAGGATAATGTGCGCTTTAGTAGATGTCAATCATTTAAGAAGATCTTTGATGATACGCTTGGAAGTAGAGAAATGTTTGAGGTACGAGTACATATGTTCTGGAAGCACTGGGAGTATTGGGGAAGCCTGACTTTTAACTTTAAGATGGATCTGATGCGTTGGAGCTAGTCTGAAACGAAAGCTTACTTGAATCACAATCATTGATGATGATCAGAGTACAAAAAGCTCTTACAAACTGGCTACTTAGTTCTAATCAGGGTTGAGCCTAATATAATTATCAACATTCACACATGACCTCAAAATGTTAAAATCAAAGTCGACATCCCATTCATAAGCGCATTTACGAAATGATGTCACCTAACAAGAGCAACGCATTGTAATAATTAAAAAAGCAGAAAATGTAAGCAAGTGCATTGCTCAACATAAAAAATTAATAAAGCTCAAAAAAAAACTGAAGCGCACTTGTGCCATAAAAAACTTAGACAGCAAGAATAAAAAAAGGAAAAAAGAACACTTTTCAGGCGACAACGAAAAACATTAAAATTAAGCATGTAAAACAACAAATAATGGCTTTGGCTGGGTTAGTATAGCATCAGCAAGATCAACACACAGTTTTTTATAAAGAAAAGTGTGACAAGCACTGATATGTCAGCCAACTAGTTCAGTGCACGCAACATATTTCTTCATTTTTTAATTTAATTCTTTAAAAAATTGTAAATTGTTTTTGTTTTTTCTGCTTTCTAATGCAATCTGTGTTACGCTTAAAATGTGAGATTTGGCTGTCATTTCTATGTCACATTCAATTAAATCAAAAGAAAAATAACTTAGCATAAGTTTTGGCGCCACTGTAGTATTGCGCATATGTGTAACAAAATTTATAGGTTAGAACATGTATAGCGGTAAAATAGCAAAACAAAAGTGAGAAAGAGTTACAAAACAAAAAAGGTTGTTTACAATTGTAGGTCAAACGCAACGCAAAACTGCGCTAACGAACGTCCTTGAACTTGTTACAACGACGCCAGCCACCAGCCACCAGCTGAGTGCTTTTCACCACGCTCTCGCATCCTCTCAAAAGTAACGGTAGACGTTTGTAACCATGGTAACGCAAAAATAACAGTACACATGGTAATGAGAAAGGGGAGTCGTGTAAAAGCTTAAAGGGAAATATTGTAATTTCACCCACAAATATTTTTTATTTATTGCTTCAGCATGTCATTATCTACGTACCGTCGGAAATGTGTCATATGTATGTATGGTTGCATACTTTTAGGCGCAAATATTTTATATTCGTATGCTTAAAATAACTTTTAATCGGTAGATAGACGCTGACACTCCTTTGAACATGCAACCTTTTGTGTTTTAGTTGTAGTTACAAATGTGCCAATATTTTTGTTGGTTTTGTTGGAGTAAAGATAAGCAGTTAAAGTTATTTGATATTTTTCCATTTACATAACTGACACACTTTTTTCGCAAATATCAGACAAACATGCGAATTGTATCTAATAGTTGTGCTAGCATAGCCTCTGCCAAACATAATATTAATTTTTTCTGGCAAATTTTATGATATTGAATTGACAAAATTTTTGATTAATGTTTATTGGCGTTCCCTATTGACGCAACTCGGTAGCTCTTAATTGGTTTATAATTTCGATAAGGGTCGTTCTGCTGTTTCAATTAAAGCAACAGAGGTGGACGCTACTTTTTATAGCATTTAGCTTGAAGGAAGTCCCAAGCTATAGCAAAGCCTTGTGCCACTTTTCTAAAACCAAAAGCTATTCTTCGTCGATCTAGGGATTGAACGCCTTTCACATCTCACTTTCAATAGATTTATCTATACTTCAAAGAGAAACAATAACGAAAGAGAAAGCACAACGAAATTAGAACGATTTGAAGTAGTCACATAAATCTCTCCCGCTACAGTCGGACTAGTATTAGAAGACGCGTGTACAAGATCTGCGTGCAGAAAAGGACTGAAGTGTGGAGTTGGTCAAAGAGAGCAAAACTTCAGGAGTTTCATGTACACAAATTGAGCATCGGACCAAGCAAGCAAGCAAGCGGTAGAGTTTCTTCAACGTCACCAAGCGATCGGCGGAACTATAACTATAACAATGGTTATTGGAGTTAAGGCGTGAGTTGGTTGAATATTTTTTGATAATCCCAGCAGTGTTAGCTGCATGAAGGATGACAATCCTCGAGCCAGATCACGGTCGGGTGCCCGTTTCGTTTCTTTTGTTGATTTTTCGGAAGCATAGTCTAATACATCCCTTTCTAGGTTTGCGTTTGCATTTAGCGTTCCACTTTAAAAATAATCAATTACTTTTGCAATTCCTTCGAGTAAGGTGAGCTTCGAAAATTCGCTTCTCATTACTTGTAATGTAATTGTAATGCAATGTAATTAAACTTTGAGTTTGCATTACACGTATCACTTTAAAAATATTAAATTACTATTGCAATTCCTTCGAGGAATGCAAACTTCAAAAGTGCTGTTGCCATTACTTGTAATGTAATTGTAATGCAATGTAATTAAACTTCAAGTACATGTTTAGTTTTTCTTAAAGAAATTGTAAAAGTAATTAAATTTTGTTCAAAGTAGTGTATATGTAATGAAACGAGTTCTCAATACCCAAAACAAAATAATTAATAATTCTTTTTGTTTTTCGAGTAATTTTTTTTTAAGTAACTAATCAATTCATTTGCTGTGGAAAAATAATTGATCACTTTTACTCCTTAATTGTAATTGAAGATAATATTATTCGCAAAGTAATCATTACTACCCAGCTCTTTAAAACAGTTGGCTTTGTGCTTTCAAATTTCGTAGTTCTGTGCATACGAGCAAGTAGAATTGGCACGCTAGTTGGACTCCCACGGGGTTTACAAACACATTCAAGGAAAAATCGGATGAATTATTCGTTTTTTCTATTTTCTGATAAGTATTTGGGCTGCTGATAAAAAAAAATTTGTGACTACAAATGTTGCACAATTAACAAATTTTGTTTTTCTTACAAACAGCGACTCACTCACATGAAATTTAGGCATTCTTCACTGTCCTTTTCCGCTATATTACAAGATCTTATTTTTATGTTTACATAATTTCTGATGTTTCGGTGCACTGCCAATAACTTCCTTAATTAAACAATTACTTGTACGCGCGCACTAACGCACTCGATGTTTTTAAGTTTTCCTACAATTTCCTTTATTTAATTAATTACAGCTTAATTGCTTGCTATGCGAATAGCGTTTTTGTATATTTTTTTTAATGCACTTTTCAGTTTCTTGTAATCAAATGCAAACCCAGCAAAACGTCCCACCGTCACGTCATCATCAAAGTTTTATACAACAATATGAACTGAAGACAAACGATAAGCGAATACAATAACGACCACCATCAGCCAATATGCGACCGTTGAAAGCGAATGTTTTATTATAAATAAATACACGACGTATTGTGCACCCATTCAACGCCATTGGCATCGACATCAACCAAGACGCAACACAACGCCAACAATGCTAGCAGCAGCAACAGCAGCGCAACGGGAGCAACAACAGTATCGTCGCAGTGGCAGCAGCAACATTATCAACTAAACTGACGCGCCAATGGAAGCCCCCAAAACTTGTGTCTAGAATGAACACTGAAATTTTCGCAAGTTAGCGCAAGAAAGTATAAAAGTGAGGCGGTAGCAGTGGCGCTAAGGTGGACGCAGCCGGCGGCAGCTACTGAGTAATGGAAGCAAGCGTCAAGCAATACCGGTGGCAGATGCCATGGTTTGGCTGTAACGTTGTCGATAGTGGCGTCGCAGTGTTTTTGTGAGTATGAGCGTATTTATTTTAATTTATCTATCATATACTATTGACTCCTTGATTTTGTTTTACTTTGAGCGTGAGCGTGTGGCGCGTTGTCAGTAGCAGCGTTGACGATAGCAGCAATGATTGAGGCAGCTACAGCGGTTCCAAGCGGTTCCGTGCACCGTTTACTTATTTATAATCTACTTGTGGAACCTACGTATATGTACATCTTTGAGGTAATAAACTGAGCGCATTGTGTGATTTGTTGTTATCGGCATTTGGAGAGAGTGAGAAAAATTATGCTAATTCAGTTTTATACCCAGCTACTCGATTATACAGGCAGCCTATCCGCCTATCTGCGGTGTAAGAAAAATTAAAAGTAGCACTACCCAAATTGATAGAGAAGCTTGACTTTAATATCTTCCGATTTGAAATCAGTTTTTCACTCTTCGGCTGTGAGTTTCGGAAGTATCTGTTTTTCTACGTAATGAATTGGACACAATAAGCCTTGAAACCCCGTATTCGTTAATTGGATTATGTCTCTTTTGATATTTTCACTTTATAGTTAATGCATAATCCTTTTAATTGAAACACAATAAGTTTCCTCTTCCTATCTCATTTTAGTGATTACTGCACCTTCAAATTTTGAGAGAATGGAATTCGAAACCTTTGCTCGGGGTATCTTCTCCGCCTCTTTTGTAATTTGAAACACAATAAACTTCCCAACCGTCATTTATTTCTTTTCGCTTTCCGGTAATTACTTTTGCCTTTCAATTTTGAGTCTGTCGAATTCGAAACCTTTGGTACAGTTATTTTGAAGCCGTCACTGTCTTTCCCGTTCAGGTAATTACGGGGAATCACAGAATCGAAATGGAAACCGTTAAGGCTCTCTTATTTTTTTGATGAAATCTTTGTTGTAATTTGAAACACAATAAACTTCCCAGCTGTCACTTTCTTTCTAGTTCAGGAAATAACTTTTGCCTTTAAATTTTTAGACAATAAAATTCGAAAACTTTGGTACCCTTATCCGTTTTAACTGGTGAATGTTTTGTTGTAATTTGAAACACAATAAACTTCCCAACCATCACTTTTTTCCAGTAGATTAATTCTAAATTTCGTTTTTCAGTTCATCTCCGGTTTGATGGGCAATTATCTACAAAGCAACAATTTTAATTAAATGATGTATAACTATTAACTAGAGAAAGAAAAATTTTACAAATATAACTAAAATAAAAATCATTCGAGCTTTTAGTCATCTAATTATAAATAAAATAATATTTATCTTGAAGTGAAGAACTAGTGAAAATTTATCAGATAAATACATATGTTAATAGTTATATATGTATCATAATCAATTCTTATAGGTTATCATCCCGCTCATTAATTATTGACCTAAGTAAACATCAACCTATCTGCTCAGTAAAGAGCTGCATAAGTCCTAAAAAAGTTAACTTTTCATAACTCATACAAAATTTGAACTTCAACTCACACAAACAACAAAAATATGTACTCGCATGTTCGGATAAAATATGGAGCAAATATTGTTAGTTGTTGTTCTAACTGGTGCGTTTACCTAAAAATACTCGCACAAGTACGCAACTAACTCGTTTGCTGTGAGTAAACACTGTTCAAGAAATTGTGGTGCGAGTAAATGAAGTTGCACTAGTGAACTCAGTTAACTCATAGTTTTTAGTTAGGCAAGAAAATCTGTACATAAATTGTATGTATGTACATATGCAAGTTCGAAAACAAAGCAACGCAGATGTGTACATACACATACATACATACATATGTATGTGCGCGTCCTAACCTGGCAAAAAATGCGATTAGTTTAGGATGCGTTAGGGATCAGTTGCAAGGGAATATGCGGTTAATGTCAGCTCACATTCGTTTGACATACATACATATGTATATATTTATACATACATATTTATACCCGAACGGGTACAAAAGGACTAATCCACTTTTCGCCCAAACGGGTACTTTTAGCTCCTACTCTAGTATGAACATTAGACTAGGGCAAATAAAAAAAATTGTTTTTTTTTTTTTTCAAAAATTAGATGACATCAATCAACATCAAATCAACAATACAGGCTAGCATTAGCCGAAAACAACAATAATTGCCTAAGATACATACTAGTTAACTAAATCCAGTTTAAAGAAATATCCGAACAATGAGTGCACATAAAAATGTGTGCAAATACTTCTTGTAGTCGAATGTACTTGAAGTTGAAGGGGTGGTTTATTTGTGTTTATGTTACGAACGAGTCGAGTTCACCGCTACCCTGCAAAAAACCGAAATCCTCCGTTCCATACTCCATAGAGTACTCCTTAAGGAGTATCGGAGTACTCCAACACTTATCCTCGCTCATATAAAAAAGGTGGTCCAATTTACATGGCGATGGCCGGTAATTGGATCACCTAATCCGACTCGGAGTACTCCATTTCTTTGCTTTTGAATACTCTATAGACCACCTACATGAGAGTACTCCCAAAATACTCCTATTGGACTACTCTATGGACTATTCAACAGCAAAGCGAGAGAGGGAGTAGGTGGTCCTTAAAAAGAACACATACTCCCTCTCTCGCTTTCCTGCAAAGTACTCTATAGAGTAATATTTTGTCAGCATTTTCAAAGTACTCTCACGTAGGTGTTCCATAGACTATTCAGCAGGGTGCTCCGATATGGATTAGGTGATCCAATCACCGGACATGGGCTTATAAATTGGACCACCTTTTTGTATGAATGAGGATAAATGTTGGAGTACTCCCATACTCCAACGTTTTTTACAGGGTAGCGAAAAACTACAACCAACAATAAATTGCCTGTATGTGTATTCGAACAAACGCAATCGGCGTCAGCGCAGAACTCGAGTTATGCGTTGAACTAGAAAGTTATTTGGTTTATTCGTAGCAGAGTTAACGCATGCAACTCTTTACTGCTCAGTCAATAATAATCCCTTTAGCCGACTATCAGCTGTACTGGAAATTACAATGATCACAGCTGATAGTTGACAAAACAGCTGTTTAAATATTTCTAAAAAGCTCTCTTAAGTGGGTCAACAATCAACAATCAATAAACATTCTTCTTTATTCCTTAATCTAGTCGTACATACCCAATCGTAGAGTGAATAAATATCCATAGCTGTTACAATTTACGAATGTGCTCTTATATTAAATGATCATATTCCTCTCAGAGAAAACGTTTTATTACACTGAACAGCTTCCACAAAAAGAGCATCAAAACATTGCACCAAAGAGTTCTAGCAGTTGGATGCAGATGTAAGGCAACAACACATCTTAGTTCTTTGATGTGATCTTTAGAACGTTATACATACATATATACCATGAATTTCAAATATATAGCATGGTTCCATATGAAAAGTGTGCCTTTCGTGCGCCTCTCAACAAAACAGATGTGGAGTGGGTGAAGACAAACACTATAGTTTTACCGCTACAAATAGCTTTGTTTGTATTTTATTACGCGTGTGTTGAGGTGACAGGTGAATGGGAAAGGAAAAAAGTAGCGATCAATTCGTTTTTAAGTTTAAAAATTTTGGCATTCATTTCGGTCTCTTCAAGTGCAAGGAGCTACGTTGGGTGTTGCTGATGGAGTTAGGTGAGCGCATGAAAATTCGAAAACCATGACTTATGTCGCAACTGTAAGGACGAGGGACAGATAGAAAGTGGTAAAGTTTGCTGGAAAAAGGTCGACGGACAGGAACGTTAAACCTTTTAGTCCCTAAGAAAAGCCCAAATGTTCCTATTAAAATCAGTATGCGTCTCATGAAATGAGTTCATTTCAGACTAGTTTTGAATTAGTTCAATTTCCTATTGGGTATGAACGTGAACCCCAAAAATGTCAGTATGCAACATTGGCATCGAAATGTATTTATTTAGGGCGCGTAGGTATGTTTGTGTACAGAAAACTTGTGCGTGAATATTAGGGATGTATGGTACCGAACGAGTATTCTTGGTCTATCGAGTACGGTTTCAAGCTATTTAAAATGGTTTCGGTTCTCTTAGAACCATTGCTTAGGTTTATTCGAATGGAAACCACTTTCATTGAAACCAGCTTTGAAATCTCGTTACGATTTCTTTGAACCCCACCTAAGTTTTTATTGGAAGAGCAGCCGAACCCAGTTTCGATACTTTCATAAACTCATTTCGCACACTTTTGGAAACAAATATCAATCCCATTGCACTGCATTATGGTCTCCCGTTCGGTGCATGTAAAAGATTCGGTTTTTCGCTATTCGGTGCATCACTAGTGAGTGAACACACAACTTTTTAGCCCGTTAAAGCTTTAAATCGAGCCAGCTATTAAACAAATCTTTTATTTTAGTCAAAATGCTATCCCATATGACAAATAGTTAAAGAATTTTGAAAACTTGACATATTGAGTTCAAATTGATGGATGTCTTTGGAGAAATTTCATTACGTTTCATTGAAAATTTGTGGGAGCTTCTGGCATGCGAAATTGTAGATTCTGATGGGATGCGGAGGCCTCATAAATAAATGTGAAATATATCCAGACTTTCTTTTTAAATTAAAATTTGTACAACTCGGACTAAGACTTTGAGTGTTTTCATCCCAACCGGCACTCCCAAAATCTCGAACTTTTAACTCCCATACAACGGAACTGTTGCTTCTTATCAGGGGCGGATCCACGGCGTTGGTTTTCGGATCCACAACTCCCTCTTCGGAATCCAAAAAGTCATACTTTTTAGGAACTGTGGATAAGAGCAGTCCTCGAAATTTCATAAAAAAAAGACCGGGTCCGCTTCCTAAAATCCTGGATCCGTCAGTGCTACTTAAACTTTACTTTATCGAAAAGCTAATGGAGCCAAGTGGATGCCGAATCGCTAAATGATTTAATAAGCTCAATTTTGTTTATTAAAACACTTTGAATAAAAATCCGCGATTTCGAAAATGCCAAAATTCTTAAACATTTCCCATTCAACTTCATATTCATTAAAATGCAACAACAAATTTACTTGTTTTTTAGGTTAAGTTCAAAATTTTACGTGAATTTCACAATAAACGATACGAAAACGAAAATTTTCCAAACATAAGAAACGCGAACCGCACAATTTTGAAATGAAAAAAATTTAAAAAAAAAACAATTTTTTCAAATCACAATCTGTCACTTGACTAACAGTACAACACACAAGCACACAACACCAACAATTAGTGGATGCTTAATTATTGCAACATTTCCATTTATTATTTTATGTTTTGTTTTGGTTTTTTTATTATTATCTTAATTTTATTGTGTCTTTAATTCAATTTTTAATGCCAATTAATTTTGAAAAGAACAAATCGCGCAACGCGCGCTCTGTTATTAACGCACACAAAAACACGCCGCAACTGCCCACTCAGGGGCTATTGATTTTCAATTGCGCCACCACAACCAAAACGATCAACAAAATACCGAACGAATTACTGAGCCGAAACAACGACGCATCGAACTTGAACGAAAATTCTAATTTGTGATCTGCAAACAAAGAAAAAAACATAAAAAAAAAAAAAAAATTTATTTTCAAAAGTGCACAAAGAGTATTCACTCCGTGCACATTCGTATACGAAAACTCAAAATTTGTTGTTTACAAATTGTTTGAATAGTCAATACGTTTAGCGGTTGGTTGAGCAGACTCATTTGCAGCTCCACGACCAGCTAAACGCAATGTGAAAGGCAGACGACAATGTTTAGTATATGGAGTATATTTTTGACACCCGAAATCTTGTGGTTTTTGACTTGCATTCGTTTTTCATTTATGTATGTGAGTGGTGGGAGCGTCTACTTGACGACATGGAAATGCGAGCATTGTAGGCGACGAACGCTCCCGTTTTGATTTCCGCGTATTGGGTGCGATTGCATTTGTTGTGCGGTTCGTTGTCTAAAAATAGTTTCATTGTGTTTCAAACGTACAAACTTCGGCTGAAGTTGCTTATGGCTGTGGTTTTTGAGGAAACATTAAATTGAATGCTCAAATTTCTCAAGAGAAAGGGAGCATTGAAATTGTATTCTAAACAGCTGGAAGTTTTGAAATTTTTTAGGGGCAATGCACAGTGGAAGTAGGGCACGGTTTTTTGAAAACCAGTGACTTATTTCAAACCTGAAGTTTTTGGCACTTCCTTAGAGAACTCGAATTTCTCGCACAATAGCCCATGAATCAGCAGAAATGAACTACATCTTTTGGAAATCTACTTCAAAACCATATAGTTAGTGTACTTCAAAAATCTTAAAATTAATGTCAAATTAGTCAACTGTATTTCCGAAATCATAAAACGTATTTTAGAATAGTTTTCAGAATAGTCAATTACATTTTCAGAATAACTAATTGCTAACTAACTAACTTTAGAAACCGTAAATTGTACTTCAGAAGACGTAAAATGTACTTTAGAATTATTGAATTATTATTAATAAAAAACTTTAATTTTTCTAAATTATTTATTTAATATTTTTCATTCGTCAATATACTATATAATACCAAGTTATAAGATTTACATTATGTGTAATACAAATGTAAGTAGATAACTACCTAAGGGATATGTAGTACACTTGCAAACATAACTTAAGTTCTAAGTTACTAAATTATTTATTTCACAATATCTATAAAAATGTTAACAATTCTTTTTTGCATTACAAAAATATACATATTTATTGTCTATAAAGATTTTTTCTTATAATTTGGCAATGATTAGCAGTTAATTGTTGCAGTAAAATGAACAACTTTTTTGAATGTGCTGTTTAAATATCAAAGGCATTATTGTTTCTCTCGGCTTCCATTAAATTATAAAACTTGAATATATTCACAATGGTGTATTTTAAAGTTTTTTAATAAATCTAAAGTTATCAAATTTGAACAGTTGCAATATTAAAATATTTTTTAGTTTAGTCTTTTGTTTTTGTAAAATTTTAATATTCGTTGGGTCTAGTCACAATTCGCTATCTTATTATCAAGTAAAGTTTTTTTTATACTATTTAAGGCAATTTTGATATATTCCTAGAGGCTAAGTTTGCGTTCATTACATGCAAATAATTAATGTGATATCGCATAACAAGTATCATAAGAGTAAACAAAAAGCATATTTATCGAAAAAAAAGATTTAAACGTGAAATGAAATATATCTATAAGTTATTGTTTCGCAAATTAGGTCGTTAACTTATTGTTACCACACAAACAACTTATAAATGAAATTCAAACTCTTTAAAATCTATTGATTAGTTTACTAAATTGCTAACTAGAAAATGGAAATATATGCAGTCCAAATGAATGTGATGTTTCTTTGTATAATGTTGTAGTTGTAGCTGTAGTTCCACTTTATAGCTACAATTCAATCAAGCTTTGAGTGACTACGGCTAATGTGAAAATTTCTGACAACATGTATATTTTTCCGCTTTGTCTTTGGGGCATTCTGATGGAGTTTCGCATTTTAAACGAAATAAAACTCGTGTTGTAAAACCAAGGTCAAAGGCTCAATGTTAATTTTCCACATTTGCAGCAGCTTGTGTTTCTTTTTGCCGAAATTTAGTTGAATATTTATAAAAATCTGACATTTCGAAAGGTTTGGTCTCCTCTTGATATGGACGAAATGTAGCTGGTTTAACGATAGTAATATTCTTTGGCGATTCAATGCGCACATCTGTCGGTGATAGAGCGCTCGGCACTGTGGCAATGCCAACAGCAGTCACTCCCAACACTTTTTCACCAATAGGGGGTGGCCGTGGTGGTGGTGGTGGCGTCAATTGTGAAACACTATTAATCGTAGTAGCGTTACTCGGCTTTGGCGGCAAATATTTGAATATTCCCGACGACGACGTTGCTGGTGTGGGCAATTCAATTGTAGTATTACTTGAGGTACAATCCAATGGATAAGCAGCCGATATCGATGGTGACTCACGTTGACTATTTAAATAAGATGTGGATTGACTTAGTTTGGCATAACGTCCATCGTCATCTTGTAACATTTTCGCTTGAACATATGGATGTTTGTGTGAGGCAGCTGACATGGAGTAGTGACGCGTTGCTCCACTCGACATTGATTGTGAGGATAATTTTGTGCGTTCACGTGGTGCTGCAATTGGAGCCACAACAATGCCAACAACACCGCTGACAGTACCAATGCCACCACTTCCAATGCCACTACTTGGAGTTTTATTTAAGCCGAAACACGTTGCAGTATTGCTGCTACTGCTTTGTAGCTCCTGCGTATGCGTAGTGGTTTTACTGCCGCCACTACTTGCTGATGTTGGACGCATGACAGGACCATCCAGTGAAGACTCCATCCATTGTTTCGCCTTCGGTGGCTTCGATTTCGTTTGAGTTTCGCTATTCAATGACGATATTGAGATTTCATCGAGCGGTTTTGTTAAGGACTTAATTGATGCGGAAGGTAGTGCAGCTGATGTATTGTAATAAGCATTACTGGAAAGCATATCACTTGAGTGGGATTTATTGTCGGTTGACATTTGACTTGAGGGATTATAGGCGTGACTGTGATGTTGTGGTGATGTTAGTGGTGATATTGGTGGCAAAGTACCTTGCGAACGCCAACGTAAGTTATGAGATGCCGCAGAGCCGCTATTATCCACATCCACGGATATGTATGATGGAGCTAAGGAGATAGCATCTAATTGTCTGTTGGTGGTGATTAGTTGTTGTTGTGGTGAATGAAGCAAAATTTGAGGTTGCAATGGAGTGAGTGTGTAAAATTGTTGTTGTGATTGCGTTTGCTGTTGCTGCTGATAATTCTGTTCAGCGACACCTGTAGCTGTTGGTACTAACAAATCCTGCTGATACGCATGCGCTTGTTGGTGTGCGTGATGTTGTTGCTGTTGGTGATGCGTTGGCGATGCTTGCGGTGATATATATTTTTTAATGCTTTGACTGGATTTAATGAAACCACCATCATTATAGCTCTGATGCGTGGGCGACAGATAATAACGATCGCATTGTACAACGATGGGTTGCTGTTGTGGCGAAATATGTTGCTGGCGTAATGTGGCAACATTTGCTGAATTAACCGAATACAAGGATATAGCATCAGCTGGATAGTGACGTGATTGTGCAGACGCATGTGCGTATGATGGCGAGTGTTGTTGCTTATATTGTTGGTAGTGTTGTGTTTGTTGCTGTTGTTGTTGTTGCTGGTGCAGCTGTTGCAATTGGTGTTGCTTAATTTGTTGTTGTTGTTGCAGCATTTGTTGTTGTTGTTGAATTTGTTGTTGTTGCTGTTGCAATTGCTGTTGTTGCCCTTCAAACGTTTGCTGCATGTGCAATTGTTGTTGCTGCTGATGATAGTGCTGATGTTGCAACAGCGCATTATATTGCATATGATTTTGTAACATTTGTTGTTGTAGCAATTGCTGTTGCTGTTGTTGTTGTCGCTGATGATGATGCTGTTGTTGTTGTTGTTGTGCTGTTTGCAAATAATTAAAATTACCCAACGATGTAGCAGAGGTGGCTGTACTAGGGGAGCGCTTCTTCATCGAATGACTTTTTTGTAGTTGTTGTTGTTGTTGTGCTGAACCGCTGCCGCCTCCACCACTCAACATGGACGCATTGCAATCACCAATACTCGAATTTCCACCCGGATAATTATCATACTCCGATGAACGATTTGAAATCTCCGATTGTCGATTATTATTGCTTGTATTGTTGTTGTTGTTGCTATTCATTTGATTTTCTTTATAACTAGTACCGCTGATAGTTTTTCGCCGTAAAATAGCGGTACTACCAACATCGCTACCGCCAATGCCACAATATCCGCCACCATTGCCACCAACACTACCTCCACCAACTCCTCCTCCCCCACCATATTCCTTCTTGTATTGCCTCGCTAACATTGTAAATATTTCATTTACATTCACATATTCATAATTACCATTTATTATTTGTGTTTCTTGTTTTTGTATTTGTTGTAAGAGCCAATTCTTTTCATTTAACGCACGTTCAAGCTCTTGTTTGCGTTGCTCCAAAGTTTGACGTTTCAATTTGAGTTCGGCTTCGTCCATTGGTGCACCTGGCAAGCTTTGACTCGTCGTACTATCATCATGATTGTTGTTGTTGCTATAATTGTTATTGTTATTATTGCTAGCGCTAGTGTTGTTGGCTCGTGTACCACTCCCCCCGCTGTTCTCAGCGTTTTCGTCACTTGGATTAGTTCTTGTGGCGGCAGCCATTCTAATTTGTTTCTGCACTTCTTTATTCTCAAGCGTACCTGAATTGGTAGATTTGATCGCTGCTACCGTGGCTGGTTTCCAGTGCATTTGTGCGAGTAATTGTGTAAACACAGTGAATCTTCATATAAATGCGAATTGGCTTTTGTGCCAATTTTTATTTTTAAGTCTTTAATCCTTTTTTCTTTGTTTATCCGTGATATTGAAATTTCTTATTTTATGTATTTATCCCATAACCCAATAATCAGCATTCCGCCTCTCCTAGAAGAGAACACAAGGGGAGGAGTGGTTCAGCAAAATCTCTTTTCGTTTATATATTTGGTTTTGTTTGTTAGTCTATATACAATTTTTTATATATTTTTTTTACCACAACCGCTAAAAAGTACTATTACAATTATTTGATCACTTTATTTCGTGAAAACGAAATTTATAGCCATTTTGTACAAACATAAGGAAAGTTTTTCATCTGTGACTGGGTTAAACTAACTCTCCTAGTAGTATGATGGTCAACAAAAATGTTTGTTACCAATTCGATAAGGCTCGTTCTTTCTCCTTAATTACATAACATAAGATATAGCATGCATAACATAATATAATACACCATTCAGAATAGCATAGCTCAACATAAATTACATTAACATAAAGAAAATAAGACTCGTGTTTAATTATAGGTTTATAATAAGGTTTCATGCATTTGTGGCCTTTTCGACGAGTACGAAGGAAAGCGCGAGCCATAGACATCAGTTTCTTCTGCTTAAACAGGGACGCGTCGCCTGTCCCATGACTCATTATTTTCGCAAAACCACATGAACCGACATTGGTCGCTAATGAGCTTTGGGAAAGTATCGATAAGAATGCAAGTGGCAAGTTTTTTTACTCTTGCCTTACTACCAGCCTGGACGTAAATGTGTAGCTGGACCAGTTCATAATAGAATTATCAATAAAGTTACTGGCATAAATCCTCTACGACCTGCGCGAAAGCGAGTTTTTGAAGAGATTTAAAGTAGCAAGCAAAGGTCGAGTCTTAAGAGTATAAATTATTTTTCATGAGGTTTCTACTTAATAAATTTTTCTTATATACATAAATCAAACACAAACAAAAATTAGCATTATAATTAGTTGATATATGATATGTACAGATATGTTGATCTTTATATTAGTTTCAAAATCAAGCTTACCTATTATGATATGAAGATTATTTTCTCTGCGATGCTGGTAAAATTACAATTCCATCAAATTTAATTTTTTCACTGCCGTGATGTATTCGCTTCAATATTAGTTTCCAATAGCAATATGTGTGACTAAACTCAACTTTGATATCGTCATAAACAGCAAATGCAATAACAACTAACCATTGTGTGTACAAAAAACAAGTATCCAAGTATGGCAAATTTTGAATTAAATGATTACTAATTATTTAAGTGTGTCGGTCACAAGCAAAGAATGCAAAAGCAAGTGACAGCTGCAAATGCCACTGGCATCATTGATCAATCTGTAAAGACAAGAAAATAAATGTGGTTATATTAACAAATAAGAGCAACATACAAGATTTATTAGCAATAGTTGCCTAAAACGTAGCAAGAAGAAATAATAGTTTTATGCACATTTATTAGTCTTTTTCTTTGTTTAATAAGCACCTTTGGCTTTTTTCGCTGCCGCTGCTGCTGCTATGCGCGCCTTCGCGTCGTCGTCAAAAACGCTAGCTCAGCGTCGAAGTCGTTGCAGTTTTTATGTTTTCACTTTAAATTCACCTTTTTATTGTGTTTAATTTAAAAATTTTGTTGTGCATTTGTAAAACACATTTTCTAGTTTCTAGTTGTGCATTTTATTAAAAGATTTTATTATTTTTTGAGCCCTTTTTATTTAAAAAACTATTTTGCAAAACACAACACACATATGAAAGAAGCTAAAAATCAGAAAAACTACAATGTGAAAAGGAATTCGAACAATAAACAAGCACAAAGCAAGGGTGGGAAAATTAACGGCAGCAATTTTAGTATGCTGCCACAGTTTCGAGAAAGTAAGTAGAACGTTTCTTCCATTGTGTATCAGTACAAGTGTGAAATGTTATCTGTCAAACGTTTGACAGGCACTTCAAAATTGAGTTTTTTTTCAGTTTTTTGTTTACATCTGAGGCACTTCAGCATGGCGGCGCATCCGCTGCTCCTATATTCTAACGAATGATAGAACGAGATGCAGGATGAATCCAACATAGAATATAAAAAAACAGGTGTTAATTTTTTTTAAAAATTTTGACGTCTATGCTTAAGACATGGTACACAATGGTTTCTTCATTACTACATTTGGCGGAATTCTTTTTGACAATGGATGGGAGAAGGAAAGTCTAACGAAATGAAAGCTGTTTTTAAAAGCAATAAAACTCCGTCCTCCGTCGTATTTGCAATGAAAATCGATTTTTACGTCGTTAGTTAATGTCTCCTTTTAAGGCTGCATTTTACTACCAGTAGAAATTACGTTTTCGTGATTAATTGTGACATGATTTTTGCATTCCCTCATTTTACGCAATTGATTGTCAAGTTGGGTTTTGTCAAAGTGGTATGTGTCCTCGATCTCTTACCCGCCTTCCTTACCACGGGTATATCTAAGTTTTTGTTGAATATGGTCATAAGCTTGCAGAACACATTTCGGGATTGATTTGCTCGTGGAAGACTTTCAGCATAGCTCTTTCGTTTTTTGACAGCTACGAAATAACTACTACCAAACGTTCACGTTTTCGAAGAAGTGTATAGCTCTTAAACATGATGGCAACCTCACGATATCTTAATGCAACTCTGTTGTTGGTTGACAGACCACAGACGGAAAATGTGGTAACAACATATGTGCCGATTGATGGAATTTTGTTCGCGTGTAAAACCCTTTCACAAAAATTGGTGGGTCGCAGTAAAATCAATTATTACAACTAAAATTGAATTAAATTTGTGTATTAAGTGTAGCTTTTATTCATGTCATTGCAGGTGATCAAAACATTCGAGCCATTACGCGCCGCTACATCAGTATTGTGGAGATTTCGCACAACCAACTTACAATCTAATTGGAGAAATTGCATTAGTGGTTGCATTTATAACTCTGCCAACAAAGCAGCTGCATACAGCATTAAGCACATACCTGCTGAAACACAAGATTCAATAACTGCAACTAAACCTTCCACGAAAGAAGCTGCATCCAGCACAACTTGGGGCACAACAAAAACTAAACGAAAAGTAAGGTTACGCTTGATCGACATAATGAGTAATCCTGAAATTGAAACACAATTAGCCCCACTGCGTGCAGCAGTGCTAGAGCAAGGAAACCTTGTGCGCGATCTAAAAGCAAAGGGGGCAACCGAAATTGATGTTAAACGCGCTGTAGCCGAATTGAAAGCACGTAAAAAGTTGTTAGAAGATCGTGAATTGGAACTGACACCTAGTGTTGTTACGTTCGATCGTTCGAAAATGGAGGATTTACTGAAGCGCCGGTTTTTCTACGATCAAAGTTTTGCCATTTATGGCGGTATTACGGGACAATATGACTTTGGACCAATGGGCTGTGCGCTCAAGTCAAATATACTCACGTTGTGGCGTCAGTTTTTCGTACTGGAAGAACAAATGTTGGAAGTGGATTGTTCGATATTAACCCCAGAGCCTGTGTTGAAGGCGTCTGGACATGTAGATCGGTTTGCGGATTTGATGGTAAAAGATGTAAAGACTGGCGAATGTTTTCGACTTGATCATTTGATTAAAAATGCTTTGGAAAAAATATCGAAAGAAAAGACAGCAACGCCCGAGGTGAAAGCTGAATGTGAAGATATTGTTATCAAGCTTGATGGCATGAATAAGCAGGAAATGTCTGATGTGCTTTCCAAGTATAGCATAAAATCACCACTCACTGGCAACGATTTGACTGAACCAATTGAATTTAATTTAATGTTTGCCACACAAATTGGACCAACAGGTCTCGTCAAAGGTTTCTTGCGCCCTGAAACTGCTCAAGGCATATTTGTCAATTTCAAACGTTTGTTGGAATTTAACCAAGGCAGATTGCCTTTTGCTGTTGCACAGATTGGCAACTCATTCCGCAATGAAATATCACCACGTTCGGGTCTTATACGCGTACGTGAATTCACAATGGCAGAAATTGAACACTTTTGTGATCCTGCGCTTAAAGATCATCCGAAATTTGAGAGTATAGCAAATACACGTCTTACACTATACTCAGCGTGCAATCAAATGGATGGCAAATCAGCGCAGCAGTTGAGTATAGGTGAGGCCGTGTGTAACAAATTGGTGGCGAATGAAACCCTCGGCTACTATATGACGAGGATTCATCAATTCCTGATGACCATAGGTATTAAACCAGAATGCTTGCGCTTCCGGCAACATATGAATAATGAAATGGCACATTATGCTTGCGATTGTTGGGATGCGGAATGTCTAACGAGCTATGGCTGGGTTGAATGTGTAGGTTGTGCTGATCGTTCTGCTTATGACTTGGGTCAGCATACACAAGCCACTGGCGTGCGCCTGGTGGCAGAGAAGCGATTGCCGGAACCCAAAAGTATGGAGGTTTCTGAAATTGTGCCTAACAAACAAACGCTTGGAAAAACGTTTAAAAAAGATGCGAAGGCTATTACCGACGCATTGGCTAAGCTATCACTGAACGAAGTAAATACAGTTGAGCAGGATTTGAATAACAAAAAAGAATATGTGCTCAATCTTCAAAATGGTAGCGAGTTTAAACTGACACCTGACACGATCTCGGTTAAACATAGCACGAAAACTGTGCACGTGGAGGAAATAACACCCAGCGTTATTGAGCCATCTTTTGGCATTGGTCGCATTATGTATGCACTATTAGAACAAAATTTCCAATGTCGCGAGGGCGATGAGCAACGTTGTTACTTCACATTACCCTCTGTTGTTGCACCTCTAAAATGCTCCATACTACCGCTCTCTAATAATGCCGACTTCAATCCGTTTATTCGGCAATTATCCAATGCACTCACAAAGGCCGAACTTTCTCATAAAGTCGACGATTCGAGTGGTTCTATTGGGCGTCGTTATGCTCGTACTGATGAAATTGCCATTCCATTTGGTATCACCATTGATTTTGACACACTTAAGGAGCCGCATACTGTAACCTTACGTGATCGTGACTCACTGAAGCAGGTGCGTCTGGGTATTGATGAGGTCATCGAAGTAGTTAAAGACCTCTCCACCGGAAAATTGAAATGGTCTCAAGTAATGGAGAAATATCCAGTTTTTGAACAACAGGAGGCTACAAAATGAATCGTATGATGTGTTTAAATATTGAATCTTATTGTTTTTGTAATTTTTTAGGTATAATTTTTATATAATTTATGCATTTTGTTTACTAACGCTACACAATAATGGCTTAAAAGTATGAATAAAAAATTCTTAACGCTTTAATGCGCTTTATAAAGAGAAATTTCTCTTCATTTGTTCGACAACACTTCTAACACCACAGGTACGTTTAAATTCAAGTGCAGGCATGTGGTGAGTAGCACCAAACTCAAATTACAATTTTTTAGGAGTACTTAGTACGGGGTACGACAGATTGTGACAGGTATAGTGAAAACCCAATATTGAAAAAGTTAAAGTATGGTGAAGTTCCTATATTTATAAAAAAATAGTGCCGTCATGAAGATGGACAAAACATTGCGATCCGGCAGTACTCCTTCCACATAACATCCACATTCCACCACATCTGTCAAATAGCTGTCAAATACCAAATCGCCAATATTTTTGTTATTTAGCGCAATTTGTTTTTCGCACGAAAGAAGCGTGTAAATCTGCTCGGTAAAAACATGTGTTATAAGAATTTGCTAAATAAAAAGTTGCTACATACATATTAACAAGACGCAATTGAATATTTGCAATTGTCCGTGGTTTAGCATAACATTTAACTGAATGCGAAATCTTCAAATTTCGTGATCAAAAAAGTAGGAATCATACGGGCTACCTCGTGTTACAATCAATAGGTGGCTAGGAACTTGTGAAATTTCACTCCAAGTGAACTAAACTGAAGTGCTGGCGTTGGCAAGATTTTAGCATTTAAAATCAATTAAAAACAAGCTAATTAGGAAAAAGTGAATAAGAAAATAAAGTCATGAAGTACATTTTGGTTACTGGTGGTGTTATCAGTGGCGTCGGCAAAGGTGTTATAGCATCATCGTTTGGTACATTATTGAAATCATGTGGCCTGAATGTGACATCCATTAAGATCGATCCATATATTAATATAGATGCAGGCACATTTTCACCCTATGAACATGGTAAGTTAGTAAAATGATTTATTTCATTGGAATATAGGAAATTTTATTAATATATTTTACATGGATAATAGGAAACGTTTATATCACATATCCAATTAGCAAGTTGAAGGCTAAGGCAATGTCAACGATGTGTATGTATGTATATGTGCCTGCTAGCAAGCCGGCACGTGTACAAGAAAACATATTGCACGCTTAAATCTAAACAGCACCAATACAAAAAGTCTTCTCTACCAGATAACAGACAAACCCTGGAGCGCTGCACCCAAACGCGGCTATTGAAACTGCTATTTGAAGACTATCCCTTTTGATGGTTATAAAATTTGGTACGGAGATCGATAGCTAATGAATAGACGAACTACTTGCTTTGTATAGCTCAAAACCTATAAATTTTGTGTTAGCTTACTTTAGAGGTAGGCGTGCAATATGTATGTATGTATTTTGGCAAGCAGACCAAATATTTTCGCATCGTTTTGTTATTGTTTAGTATAAGTTTATATACAATTTATTTGGTTTGTACAAATGCAAGAAATAAGTATGTAGTATGAAGGTAAGTATGTGAACGCGTATGTTAATACAATAATATAGATTTAGAAATCTTACTTTAATGCAATGTGTATATAAATATATATTTAATAACTTGAAGGTATTTGTTCAGACCAAAGAAAGCTTTAGATGTGTATCCCATATGTTTGCAATATCATTTGTCAAGTCTGGTAGTCCTTTCATGGATTGTAAGTTTTATAGCTCAGAGAAAGAAAACAATTATTATGATTGAAGCAATAGTGAGTATTGTGAAACCCCGGTTTTATTTACATGCACGCCACTGTACATATGTTTTATTGCTTGTCAAAAAATATTTACCTTGCAGGTTTTTTTTGTGGAAATTTCGGGGTTTATTCCAGTTCTTTTGTATATATTTTTATTTGAAAAGGTTGTTTTTAGAAAAAAGAGTTTGAATACGTTGTTTGCCGAATATCAAACCGATCTGGGTTTCTGATATTTGGCACGCAACTCTAGTCTATACTCTTTACACTGATTGCCTAATCTCTCCTACATACATATATACATTTCAATAAAATATTCCCTTGAATTAAATCTCGATTAATACGTGGCACATCATTTTTCCTACATACATATGTACATACATACATATATATGTACATACATACATATATATGTACATATGTATGTGCATACCTACTTTGATATGTACCAAAAGTGTCATCAATAATCATGCACAAATACAATCAACAACATTATCATAACCATCATTATCCTGAACTTTCAAATGGGCCCATTTCCGTTCTCTGTAAGGCACACATCATCTGCGAATGCATTGATAACCTACGACGCTACCTCGCTGTGGCCACCATATGTAGGCTGTGGCGATTCGACACACAACAGTCGGCTATTTTGTCAATCTCTTTCGCCTTCAATTCTTCTTTCCCTCATAACCACAGCTATTTGCCACACAATTTGCTTGGCGACGGAGGCAGCGCGTGGACGACGTAGCAGAACGGCGCGCTGTTGCCGAGTTTGGTTTACCGAAGAGGCGACCGAGAGACAGCGTCCGAGCAACCAACCAACATAACGACCAAAGATGACTAGATACGAAACTTCGCGCTCTCTGAGAGCGCTCAAAAAGTGGTCATTTTTTATAACATTTTGCAATGATGCCAGTATGGTGAAAACAAAATATGGGCATTTTGAGTAGCTTCTTAGGAATTTTGCAATTCCCACATACCAAGAGGTGTGCAAAAAGGTGCTATCGAATTAATTTTTTAATTTGTCTTGCTCGGAACGTATAAAATGAGACAAGATAGTATATTTAAAATAAAATATATGAAATAAGAAATAATTCATAATATAAAGTTAAAAATTCCAAGATTTCTTAAAATAAGGTAAAATCCTTAATGATGTACATTTCGTAATGAAATAGAACATGGTAATGGAAATAATATGACTTCAAATAAAAATAGTTATAATTAAAATAAATATTTGAAAATAATACAAAAAGAAAAGGCGTATTGTTTGTAACCTTTTTTATACCTGTAAACCACCCAAATGCGTAAAAAAAATATCATTTTCTACATATATTTTCTGAAGCTATTTTCTTAGATTGTTTTCTTTCATACTTTACGTATTTTTTCTCAATCGTGCGATATTTTAAGTTTATCGAAATGTTCACTTGTTTGATTTTCCCAAATTTGGTGCGTTTTTTGCTTTCTGGCTCCTCATTGTTTATGTATCTAATGTCAGATGGTCCTCGATTGTGTAGTATTGCCAACTAGCGCACACATAAAAAAGTAGGCAACACTGCATAATCGAGGACCGAAATGAGAGAGCGGGAGAGAGTTTCGTATCAAGTCATCTTTGATAACGACTGTCATTCGCACTGACCCAAGCACACAGAGCGCTTACAGCGAAAGCCTATTAATTTTATTGGACACATGAGCTGCTGGGTTGCTGGCTGGAATGAAAACAGACACATGTGTGTTTTATGTGCTTAGTT
Source organism: Sphenella marginata (assembly GCA_951509765.1). Taxonomy (NCBI): domain Eukaryota; kingdom Metazoa; phylum Arthropoda; class Insecta; order Diptera; family Tephritidae; genus Sphenella; species Sphenella marginata. The sequence continues at coordinate 71,361,755 of OX608082.1, forward strand.
TGTAGGCGTGTGAGTGTGTGTACATGCGCGTGTGTGTGTTCGCCTCAGTGTATATGTTTTCAAAAGCTTCGCTACCTCATGGAGGAATGGCTTGACTACCCAACTCATTTCTCTGCCTCTTGTCAAAACCAGCAACACGCGTTGCAACAACAAACCCAACACCACAAAAAGAGACTGACCATCAACTATTAGCAATCAACGCGGCAACATCATAATCAACATCATGATCACGTTTATTGGTAGTTCAGCTAGAAGCAACTGCTGACTACACAATGGAAATAATGAACACAAAATGATATAACAACAACAACTCATACGACACTTGTACACTTTTTCTCCTGCTCATGTTCAAGCTCGATGGCCATTCTGCTTTCATCTACACACCCAACACACGCCCATACCTCAACAAGCCTCACAGTTATACGATTTTGCTATGCTTTGCTTTTAATGGCTGCTTGGTTGGTTGTGGTTGGCACGTTGGCTGGCTGCTCGCTATGTGGCTATGTCGCGAGTTTTGTTTGGATTTCGGATGTGTGCAGTGTATATACAAGGTGTCATAGTTCGAGATATTCTCAGTACCATGGAGCTACTGGGGATTGCTAAGGGTGCTCTCTGAAAACTCAAGCGCCACAGGTGCGAACAATTGCATCGGTGACGTCGGACATCTAGTTTGAAGTATCCTAGTCGTCCTTTTGGCACGGAGCTACAGTGGCGTACAAGCGTTCTGCGGCACCATATTCGGGTCGTTTCTATAGTGCGTGGTTTCGTCCGAAAATGTGTCACCTTGTTCAAACGCCCATATGTATGTATGAGCGTAAATAACTACGTATTTAAGTAGCTTCATATGTGCTTATGCATGTACATAAATAATACGCTCATATCGCATAGTCGTAGCGCACCTCACCTCCACCTCGCAATTGTTTTTGTCACCCTCTGAAGCTTTTGCGTTTTTAAACGAGAACGTGCAAGCTGTTAAACGCGGCATGTGTGAGTAAAAAAAAAAATATATGAAAAAACAACAACAAAAGCAACTCACAACTATATGGCATTTCGCATTTTAATGCGCCCCGTTTTATTTTGATTTTTTTCCCCCGAGGTTCACACCCTCTTCTGTTTGTTGTAGTTAGTTCGCAACAAATAGCAATTTTCAACGCATTTTTACTACCAACCATTTGACAATCGTCATTGTCGTCGTCGTCGCGCCTTCCGCTCTGACCGACACAAGTACTAGCCATCAGCTAAAAGCTAACAGCCATCAACGTCATCATCCTCTTGCAACTTTGTTAGGCTGGAGCGCTTGCTTCGGAAACTTGTCTGTGTGTGTGCATTGTTTCCCTCGGTCAGCGCGCGCGCGCTCTAACATGCTCTCTTTACCTTTCTATCTTTCTCTCGTTATTTGACTCGCTTTCCTGCCTACTAGCCTTGCTACCTTGTAGCCGTTTTTTTTGCGCGTTGTTGTGGTTATTTGCTATGCTGCTGCCAACGCCGCCAGCCGTAATTTGCACGCCGTGACTGCGACCATTGCCACTACCACTGTGACCAAATTGCCTATGTTGCATGCGACGCGCACCCTCCTCATCTGCAGCATGTGTCGTTTCAGTTGTGTGTTATGTGGCTAGCCATGTGTTTTTGCGCGCCGCCATCCCTTTGCGTGCCCGTCAACTGAAATGTTTCAACGGCGTTTTGTTTTTGTTTTTGTTTTCTTTTTTTTTTCATGTTTTTCGAGTTCTTTCATCGTCAAACGCCATCTACTAACCATCGCGCGCTCCCCAAACGAACCTTGCCGCCACATGGCGTACATTTTTGCTGGCTTTGGCTGGCTGGATGGTTGCTTGTCGATTGTTGTTGTTGTTGCTGCCGCAAATACGTGCATGGTTGGCGCGCGCTCTGTTGGTTACTGATTACTTTGCCAACAAGCTATAGAATGATCGACCAGTCGACGCTGCGCCTACAACAACAACAACAACAACAACATTAACCACCAGCTTTGTCTTGCCCCAGCAATTATTTGTTTGTTTGGCTGTTTGTTTTTGTTTTCGTCTTGGTGCCATTCTCTACTTTTGCTCCTGCTATTGCGCGTTGCCAAGCGTTATTTACCAACACGGTTGTTGTTGTTGTTATTTACCAACGTCATTGTCATCATCAACGCCATCGCTACCAGCATCGTCGCCTTTGCCTTCATCAAATCAGCCCGTCATTGCGTGTCTGCTTGGCAGTTAATTTTTTAGTTGGTGCACAGGTTCTGCTTCCACTCTCAGCGCCAACATTTTTTTTCGCCACACACACACACACACGCACACACATACCCACACACATTTTGTAGGCTATTTACATTTCCAGTCGTATCACATATTGGCAAATAAGAATTGTGTGCCATTGAGTCAGGGCGAGTTTTGCTGGCTGGATGACTGTGGCTGCGTTGCGATTGCTTGCCAAGGGGTCATCCCAGCCAGCGAGTCAGACATTGAGCTAGGCTTCTCGCATTCTTCTCCACTTACATTTCCTTTAATGGTAGATTTCTCTCAGAGGTTAGGTCCAATCAAAGGAGTGTGTCTGCAAAAAGGCGTGTTCTTCGATGATGGTCCTAATCGACATTGGGCATTAGACACCAAAAACCACCCCCGTGGTGCGCTTAGATTATCCAAGATGACATCTCTTTTTCTCACGAGGGCCCTTGCTCTGTAGTTCTATTCGAAAGAAAATTTCTTCGATTTCGAGTGATTCGTACTCTGTGAGAAATTTTCGAGTAAAAATTGTTCGAGCTCCAATTTAAAAAAAAATTAAAAAGAAAAAAAAAAATATAAATTACTCTGTAGTTCTATTCGAAAGAAAATTTGTTCGATTTCGAGTGATTCGTAATCTGTAAGAAATTTTCGAGTAAAAATTGTTCGAGCTCCAATTTAAAAAAAAAATTAAAAAGAAAAAAAAAAATATAAATTACTCTGTAGTTCTATTCGAAAGAAAATTTGTTCGATTTCGAGTGATTCGTAATCTGTAAGAAATTTTCGAGTAAAAATTGTTCGAGCTCCAATTTAAAAAAAAATTAAAAAGAAAAAAAAATAAAATTTTTTTTTAAAAAATTAATACATAAAAAAAAATTTAAAAAAAATATATTTTTTTTTTAATTTTTTGGGATTATTTTTAACAATCGTGAAAAAGCATGATTCTTTTTTTATAATTTTTTAATTTATTTGAAAATAACCATTAAAAATTTAAAGTAATGGTAATCAATTATTAAATGAATTCTCAGAAAAATAATCAATCAAACCGGCAACAATTTAGCAAACGGAAATCCACAAAAATTTAATTTCTTATGATTATAATTAAATAATTAGTCTTTTTTCAACAACAAATCACTTTTAGCGCCACAAGAGTCAAGCAATGTTGGCAGAAGGTAATTAAAAAATTTTAGAAAAAAAAAAAATATTTTTTTTAGATTTACAAAAAAAAATCAAAGATAAATTTACAAAAAAAAAAAATTTTAATAAAAAAAAAAATTTTTAAATTTTAATGAATTGTTCAATCACCTACGTTCGAACCTGCGATCCGTGAGTGGGTGCTAGTGCAGTCCCTGCTTGACACTCAACCTAGCGCTACAACTTCCTACTGGGTATATAACGCCCCCTCGAACTATGTCCTTGCCTTCTTTGCTTGTTCACCTTTTTCGCATGAATTGCACATTACTTTTTTGCTTTCATATGAGCATGTGTGTATGGTGAACGAAAAACAGCATGAAAGAAACGAACAAACGCCATCACTTTGCTTGCTTGCCAACGCCAACACCGTACGCGGCCTGCCTGCTAGCTTGCCAGTTAGTCGTCAAAGCGTTTGAATTTTCGTGCTGCCTTTTTATTTGAGTGAATGTAGTGTTTTTTTACGTTGTTTTTGCTTCAGCGCCTATATGTATGCTTGAATGAATTGTTTTTGTCACTCTTACTTTTTTCTTTGGCTGCTGTCGTTGCTTGCCTCTTTGTGCCACGAATGTATGACTGGCATGCCGCGCCGCGTTGGCTTATTGTTGTTGTTGTTGTGTAGGGCTCATTCATTGTCGACGCCAGGCTGTGTAGTTTATTTTTTGCTATTTTTTTTGTGTATTTTTTTTCCTTCTTTCTCCTTAATGTTTTCCGTCGTTTCTTTTTTTTTTTGTTTTTTCTTTTGCCATTCTCATTGTGAGTTTCTAGTTTGTTGTGTTTGTTTTTTTTTGTCTGCTATTTTGCGCTGCGGTGGCGCGTTGCGGCGCTTTATATGCCTGCTGCTGTTGATTCCAAGTAATTTTTTATTTTATTTTTTTCATTTGCTACCATACCAGCCTGCCAACTGTCATTTAGCATGATTTTGTCAGCCAGCCTAGCGGCAGCAATCGAATCAACCAACGCGCCAACGAGCCATGACACCAGCAGCAAGTTAAGTTCGTCGCCTGCCAACGCGTCAGTTAGTCAGACCGCAGCGCTTTGCTGCGTTTGTGCCGACGCGCCTTACTCTGTTTAGTCACTTCTTTTACTCTGCACCTTTTTTTGTTGTTTTATTTTTTGCTTTAGCTTTGCGTTGTTGGCGTTTTGCTTGTTTTCTTTTCATACATTCTGCTTTCATTTCACATTTCGCTTTTTGAAATTTTGTGGCGCTTGACGTATTTTAGTGTGCGCGCACAACCACACACACAAACGCCGCTGCACCGCGCGCCATGCGTCCCTACATGTCTGCGTGCTTATCGTAGCGCACACAGCGAGTTTTGCTTTAGCGTTGACAATAGCGTTGATTATGCAGTTGACGTTGTGTCAGTCCGACAGTTCAACAAGCTGGCACCCACTTCCCCTCTGTGTGTGCTAGTCACCTTTGTTGACGATGCGCGTTTTGTCGATTTTGTTTGATTTGCCGCAATCCACTCCATAAACCTAGTATACATACATACACACTCGCGCGCGTTAGCTTCATTAACATTATTAACTTCATAATCGTGTTCAGCAGTTGCACCACCATTGCGGCTGACGCTGATTATGTGCGCGCTTGTGTGTGTGTTTGTATGTGCGCGCGTTATTCTCATTGCGCCGTATGTTGCGGTTTTATTGCTTTGTTGTATTTGTGTGCGCGCGCTATTATTATAATGGTTGTTGTTGTTGTTTTTTACTTCAATTACTGTCGCTGTGTGTTTTTATATTGTACTCGCGCTCCACTTGAAAAGTCCAAATTGCATGCCCAGCAGCGTTAATGGCTCGCATTGCTTGTGCACCGTCTACCCGCCGCCGTCGCCTTGCATTTGCACGCATCTATCTGCCGCGGGCTACACAACGCGCCATTAACTCTCACACCAATCGTGCGTGCATACCTCAATGCTCCGCAACAACCTCATCATCATTATCAACATCATTATCATGTACAGCAACATCGTCATCATTAGCATTATTATCGTTATATCCGCAAAAACTACTTCCATGCATGCGAAATTGCACAAAAGGTATGATTCTGTTGGTGGCGGCTGTTGACTGTCGGGCTTTAGCATTGGTGGTGCCGACCGTTGGCTGCTGGCGCTGACACACAAGAATGAGTCAAAAGTAGAAAAAAGGCAAAAGCGTTTACGTTTTTCGCAAATGCGCGCTTCTACACGCTGCTGCTTATTGAATGCCTGCGCCCATCTGCCTCGCTTACTTTTGCTGCCTTCAGCCTGGCTGTTGCCCGCACGTTTGTGTTGGCTGGCTGGCTGGTTGGATGGATGGATGGTTTTGCTTGGCTGTTGACTGGCTGGTTAGCTGGTTGGCTATGTCACTTTGCTTTGCTGAATTTTCAATTCAGTTGTGAGCCGACTGCAATCAGCAGTGGAAGTGTATACACTTTAACACGTGATAACGCGAACGCGAACGCGCGCTAGTCAAGTCAAATCAAGTCACTACTATTATTATTATTATTATTTGTTTGTGTGTGTGTGTCTATGCTATTCGTTTATGTGTTGTTTTAATAGCGCGCTCGTTTCGCTATTTGTCGCATTGTCATCTCTAGGAGGCAGTAAAATCGGTAACAGTGCTAAAGCTATAGTCATAGAGCAGTAACAACAACAACAAGCGTGTGCACTTACATACATCCATAGGTTGGTTGGTTTATTGTTTTGTTTGCGTACTGATTCGTTAGTTAGCTGACTTGATTGGTGCGACACAACGCCATATCTCTCGCTCTCTATATGTGTATGTATGTGTGTTCATACTCCCACTCCGACGTGCGCGCACCATCATCATCACCTGCACTGTCAAAATCAGGCTGTCACCCAACGCAACGCTAACACCTACAACGCGTTGCGCGCGCTATTAATGATTGTGTTCGGTAGTAGGCGATTTGCTAGCTGGCGCGTCCTTACGCCATTTGTCTGTGCTGTGCGCGTATGTGTTTGTTGTTTTTTTTTTTATTGATTTTATATTTCATATGTGCTCGTTGTATGTACGTTGTTGTCTCCATATCCTCAAATGTACCAAGCGTCCAATTCATATATAAGCATAGCAGTTCTGTGTGGCCATCGCATTTATTTGCCTAATACATTCGCAAACATACGCATACTCACATCGTAACATTTCCCAATAAGCAATTAAGTGTCCTGCCAACCGCCAATGATGGTTAATTTTCACGAGAAAAAATCTGTTGGAATCTGAGTTTTCACCTCGGCAGCAGTGGTTATCCGAGGTTGTTAGGCGCTTTCTCAGCTCATATTATCCAGGAAAGTCACTTATCGATATTTCGAAATTCGATATTCTCTTTCATCCCATAATCGAATTTGTAGCTCTTTGCCCATTCGAATATTTTTTTCTTATTCGAATCATAGTCAATCATATTTGTTGGCGTGTCGAATAAGTATTCAGCTCTAGTAGTTCGTTAAAATCGATATTTTCGAACTTACTTCGAATTCGATACTAGTTCGAAAAACTGAATTCAGCGTTACTTACATATATTGCGAATTTTCCTCGAATTAGTCATGATTATAAGGAGCTCATATTATCGCATCGATACTTAGTGGCAATAGATCGGCGAATCCGAAATTCTCAGGAAAGTCACTTATCGATATTTCGAAAATCGAAATTTTGTTTCATCGAATAATCGAGATTGCAGTTTTTTGCCAATTTTTTTCTTATCGAAATGTTGGCAAACGGATCATTTGACGTTTTGTATATGGACCCAACTCTAGTATTTCGCTAAAATCGATATTTTCGAACTTACTTCGAATTCGATACTAGTCCGAAAAATTACAGTCGAAGAGCTTAGATGACCAATGGAACCTTTATTTTGCCTTAATTTCCGCTTGAAATTTCTCTCTCAAGTGTAAGAAATTGCCGTAGAAAGACAAATATAGATAAAAAGTTCTTCTAGAATTTTTCTAGTTTTGTATACCATTCATAAAAAAATATGTTTTTTTTTCGGACTACATAGTTTGAGTTTTCTAAATTTTTTAAAAGTAATCGAAAATAATCAAAAATAATTCTTGAAAGTAGTCAATTATTTTTTTGATTACTTTTGATTATTTTTGATTATTTTCTCGTAATCCTAACTAATCTTAATTATTTGTTGATTATTTGTAATCATAATTATGATAAATCAGGAATTTTTAAAAAGAGGATTATCAATAGCATTCCTTTTCAAATTTAATCTAATTGATTACTAATAGTAATCCAAATTTAACAGCTCTGGTTTGAGATTAGTTACAGAATTACCGGTCAGGTTATGTTAACTCCTTTGGTCAGAAATTGTTAAAGATTAGAATTTTTGTTGTTATAGATGCACTCTTTCGGGCTAATTTGAGATGAGTTAAATATACTAGTTCCAAACTAGTACGTTTTCTGACTAGTTTAGAATATCACTGCCATCAAATGTTACCTCCTGTTACACACACATGACTGTAATCGCTATGTGTTTGTGACAACGTTGGTTGTTTGCACATTTGCTATTGACTGTGCCTCGTCCTTCAGCTCCCACCCGCGCGCTACCAACTTTTATTTCCATTTCGCTCATATGCATTTTGCTATTATTGCTCCATAATTATTTTGCCAATTTAAGTTCATTTCAATTTTCGTAAGTACATAGTTATTACGTTGCAACAATGTCGTTTGATGATTTGATGTATTTTGCAGATTTGAAAGGCAATTTATTTTTAATCCTACCAAAGGACATTTAATGAAATTATTTTTTGAAAATTTCCACTACGCCTCACGCTACAATTCAGCTTATAGTTATGTTACCAGTGATCTTAGATCTCGTCCCACATCTGTCTCGAGTTAAGAGGGACAACTTAGCGTTGGCCAAAGTCGGGAGACGAGTAAAAGTCGTCTTCATAGCAAGGGTGGGGAAAGAAGGACTTCAATCCCATTATGTGAGGCTGCTGTGGCTAACCGTTCTTCCACTCAGCTCTCGATACCGCAATTCGCATTTAAGCCGAGAATTGACTTTCTCTACCCCATTCCAAAAACTTGTGTGGTGGCCCTAGCATATGCTCCTTTTTACTTATACACCATGTGTTTGCGAAAACACCAATGCCGCCGTGTTGCCAAGCATGTCAACGAAAAAAAAATAACAACATTGTACTTGAGTCGCAGTGGCAAAGACTACAAAGCCTACAAAGTTGCAACAGTTGCAAATTAGCGTTTGCCGCAAAATATTGAAACTGAGCGCTCTGTCTGCAGGAATATTCCAAAGGAAGTAAGCGATTAAAAGAAAATTAAAAAGCACCAATAATATGGCAAGATGGCTCATAACTTCGAGAAAACGTACCCAAAGCCAAAATCCAATTAAAAATTACGAACTAAACTCAACGCTAGTCTTTGGCATAACTTCGACGAAGCTAATACAATTCTTGGAATGTTATGTGGGATGATGATTAACATTTAACTGCTAAAAAGTTGGCAAGAGGATAGCCGGTTTCCAGAGTCGGTTAGTGAAACTGTGTGCTTTTAGATCGGAGGCCAAGTCATAAGACGTTAATGCGAGACGCCAATCCCATGGCAAGCGAAAGTCTACTTCGATACTCGCCAACCAGTAGAAGCTTCCAGAAAATATTTGCTCCAAAGGTTTTGAGATTCTTTACGGAACCCACTGGGTGTGCGGTAGAAAGCTTTGACTAATCCGATCTCGAGCATCTAACTATTGAACATGGTCGCTTATGCGTAAGTGCAGAACTTTGGAGCACAAATTCATCCTGACCTCCGTAGGCCTTGCGCCCACGTCAGTAAAGAAAAACTCTTCTCATCCAATACAAAAAAAACTCTCTAAATACCCTTCGCCTATACTTTTAGTGTCTTTTTGTTTTTTTTGTATGTCGTTCAGTTGTTGAAATCCTCTTTAGAATATCGTTGACGTGTTTCCTTTTTGTACTCTCGTCTTTGGCGTGGTGAAATACTTACAAACATATTATGTATGTATGTACCTAGAGAACTTGCTCACATTCGAGTCGATATTGCACAAGCTGATGATTGTTTTGTGTTGTTGTGCAGTTAGTTTTGTTATTTTTTTTTGTTTTTTCATTCTTTTGAAAATGTCCAAATGACTTCAGCTTGCCAACTGCTCGACTGTTGTTTGCTGCTTGGACGCGAATTACTTGCCTGTGCCCGACTTCTGTTCTATATATGTATCACCTTCTGTTTTTTGTGTTTTTGTTGTTCGCTTAGTTCATTCTATGACGACGGCTCGCTGACTATGCTCCCACACTTTGCACTTTTGTACAACATCCCAACAAGCATTTTGAAGCATACTAAACGAATTGCAAAGGGGTCTTCCTTGACTACCATGTTAAGGGATTTGAGCTGTACTTTTAATCTGCGAAAAAGCTCCACATGAACTAGACTAAATTCAATCAAATCCTTGACTACTTAAATCCAATTGTGATGTGTTAAATCTATTTAAATATTTTAATTCCGTAATTCAATTAAAAATTACACAATTGAATTGACTTTTCCGAAACTCAGCAGACTAGTCCGAAATTCGATTCTGAAATCATCATTGCTTTCCTGAATTCAATTGATTATTGAAAAATTCAATGGACTGATTTCAAATTCTATTTTAATCTTCTCTTCCCCAAATTCGATTAAAAATCCCTATTCTTAAAATCAATTGACTATTTTAAAATTCGCTTGATAGTGCTAATATCCAAACCTCTATTTCCTAAATTTTGTTGACTATACCCCTAATTCGATCAACTGTTTTAAATTAAAATAATGACCTATTCAAATTCAATAATTTTTTAAAATCTGATTGAATATTTGAAATCCAATTATCGTTTTCTAAAATTAATTTAAATTGTACAATTCAATTGATGATTTAAATTTCATATTGGGGTTTCCGTTTAATTAATTTAAAATACAATCTTCGCTTTCTAAATTTGATTGATTAATCTAAAATTTAGTTGACTGTTTTGAAATGCAGCTGACTATTTCAAAACCCGACTGACAAATCAAAAATTCAATTTTCGGTTCCCAAAATTTGTCTGAATGTTCTTAAATTCAATTGACTATTTTTTTTTTTTAGAACTAATTGACTTTTTCAAAATCCGATTGATTTTTCTGACATCTCAAACTATGTATTTGGAAATTCAAATGACCAAAATTTAGTTGATTATTTTGAAATATTTTTCGAACTCCAATGCATTATTGATTGATTATTCCAAAATCCATGTTTCGCTTTATACAATTTTTTGACTGCTCTGAAATTCAATTGACTACTTTTTCGATTTAAAAATCTATTTCAAAATCTAATTGAATGTTTTATAATCCAATCATCACTTCGATAAATCTAATATTTGTTTTAGTTGATCCTTTAAAATGCTAGCTGGGTACTGCCGAATGTGTGCTTGTGTGTGGCGATGTGTGTTGGAAGAGTCAGCCGAGTACCTTTGATATTTCATTGTGGCATTTTGGCTGCGGCTGGGCTCTTGCGCCATGCCGGGAGCAATTTACTTTGGTTTGATTTCTGTGTACGCTTCCAGTGCTCAGAGCCAGACTGCTGCGGCAGTTTTGCTTTAATTTATTTGTGTTTTTGTTAATGCTGCTAATTTTTTTTCTTTACATTTTCTGCGCTATGCGTTTTCTGTGCTCATTTTCGCTTTTGAGTTTTGTGTTTTTGTGGATTTTTTTTGTTTTGCTTTTTTGCACAAATCCATTTGCTTGTTGAGCCGACATAAAGGCAAAGCGACAGCGTGTGATTTGTTTTTTTTTTTTTGTTCTACATATTTGCTGTTGTTGTTTTTGTTTATTTATATGCGACTGAGTGTGAAAACGGCCGAAGTATTTCCTGCCGTCGCTCGATAAATAAAAGTCACAACAAAAACGCAAAAAAAGCAAATGCAAACAACAATAAAAACTAAAAATGCGAGGAAGACGAGACAGCGCAAGCCAGCGTTGATGATGATGGTTGGTGGCCGTGTAGCTCGCACAGTTGTGAACTTTTTTTTTTGTTCACGGCACGTAAAGCCGCCATCGCTATCGTCACCGCCTGCGTAGTCATTGTCGCCTTTAACCAGCGAGCGAGCGTAGTAGCAGCAAGGCAACCAAAGTCATAAAAGAGGTGCACAGACAAAGTGAATGCCAAACTGCCGACGCGTCGACTTTTGCGTGGACAACAAAAAAATAACGGATATAATGAAAAATAAAAATAAAAAATAATGAAATAAAAATCAACAAACAAAAAGAATTAAAAATAATGAAAAGAAATTTAAAAAAATTAAAAAAAATAAAAAAAATAAAAATAATAAAGAAATAAAAAAATAAAAAGTTATCAAAAATAATAAAAGAAAAATTACCAAAAAATAAAAAATGGTTAGAAAAAATTAAAAAAATTATAAAATAAAACAATAATAATGGAAAAAAATTTAAAGAAAAATGAAAAATTATAAAAACACCCATAATAATGAAAAAATACAAAAAAAAAAGAAATAAAAATCTAAAATTTTGAAAAAAGTCAAAAATTATAAGATGAAATTAAAAAAAAAATCATAATAGAAAAAAATAAAAAAAAAAATTTAAAAATAATAAAAATACTGAAAAAAAAAGAAAAATTATAAAAAAAAACTTTGCAATCATTATATGGATTCTCAGGAAAATAATAAATCAAGCCAGTAATCATTACAATTAGTAATCATTATTAACAGGTCTGGCAAATTTCAATATTTCCCAAGCACCCATAAAAACCCCATTTGGATATGATGATAATGTGGTTTGATTATGTTCGCGGCTGTGTATTTTAACCTTTAACACACTACCGGGTATATAGTAATCGACTGCAGTTGAAGCTATATCCTCTTAATTGTTGTTGTTTCAAATTGGTGAGGGAGAAGATTTTTGCAAAAAGGGCATGAAAAATCTGCGAAACCCACATGGCGCATTTGCGTCGCGGGACTATGACAGAAAGACAGTAATAATAAGAACAACAACAGCAACAACAACAATACGCACAACAAGAACGTGACAGTAGCAAAGAAGCTCGCAGGCTACCTTTGATGTGTGTGTCGAGTGGCAAAACTGAGCTGACGAAAACCACACTCTTCCCTCCTCCCCCCCATCTACATGCCAACGACGACACATCCATAAACTCCCGACATAACGACTAACGACACAGCAAACTCATCATCATCAACAACAGCAGTGTGCGAAATCGACTTGTAACAGCAGACACACGAAACCCAACAAAAGCAATAAAAATGTGTTGGCATAAACAAAAGTAGCAACGGTCAGAAAGCGCGTATAACGCATGACGTTCAAGTCGAATTGAATGTTGGTTGTTTGGAGGGTTGTGATGATGGGACGTAGGTGAATTTGCGAGTCGAATGTAGTACCCTTGCCGTCTGTGTGTGTGTGTGTGGATGTGTGCAAAAAGAAGCTATAGCGTTTTCAGACACATGGGGCGCTTCGATTGACTAGCGCAAACTTGATTCGTCTCTTTGCTTGGATGCGTATAAATGTGTTGTTGTTGTTGTTGGCAAAAGGAACGCGACAGCTGCAATTACGTTGGTTTGCTTTTTAAAGTCGCCAATAACGGACGGAGGAGACCCATTTACTCTATGCTGCATTGAGTTTAACGCTTCGCTAGCTGCCTTGGTTGCTGTTCGACACTCCTTCGTAGACTTCAATAGAGGGGGAAGATGGAGGCGCGCTCAAGTGATGGCTGAGTTTGTGTAGACAGTTTTGCTTGGTGGGGGTTTGGCGGCGTTACTAACATTGCGCGCCTGTTGTCAATGCTTGGTCGTTTGGTCTGCTTGGTCGGCTTGATTGTTTTTGGCGGTGACGATGATGTGTTCGTAGTTGGCAGCAAACAGCAGTGAGCGCGTTAAATTTGTAGTTGTGCAGTTGTTTGTGCGAGAGGAAGTGCACTTGGTACTTGAGTGGTTTTATACAGCGGAGTGCATATAATTGGGAACAATATGTATAAGTATGTGAGGTAATGTGGGTGGGGTTTCAGCAGAACAGTGGTGGATTCAGACTTTTTTTGAGGAGGTCCAAAAATTTTTTTGTATGAAATATCGAGCACATCTTTTATACACAGTTTTTGAAAAATATGATTTTTTGGATTTCGAAATCCCCGTGGATGCACCCCTGAACCAGAACTACATCCCACAATATGTATAAGTATGTGAGGTAATGTGGGTGGGGTTTCAGCAGAACAGTGGTGGATTCAGACTTTTTTTGAGGAGGTCCAAAAATTTTTTTGTATGAAATATCGAGCACATCTTTTATACACAGTTTTTGAAAAATATGATTTTTTGGATTTCGAAATCCCCGTGGATGCACCCCTGAACCAGAACTACATCCCACATAGATACATATGTAGTTTGTGTGTCAAAGACGCCTAAGGTGCAAAGGATATCTCCTACCAATCGACACAAGATTTGAGCAACAGAAGAAGACCGTGGCTCCACTGGGTTAGAAAGAAATGTTGGTGGTTGATTTGACCTCTTTTTAAGTTTCCAATAGAAGTCTCAGCTGTCGCTGAAAAGAGCGTAGCAATGAATGCAAAATGAGAACTACTTTGCAGGGGGGATGACTGGTAACCAGTAGATTGCTTCCAATTAGATGTACACGCCTGTAAAAAGCACCGTTCAACTTAACCTCACTCCGGAGTATTCATAAGTGGGCGCAGGTTTGGTTTGTATGTGAAGGAAGGCGATATGTTCGATTTTACTTTTGCCTATCTGATGCTACTCTTATTTCAATACATTTCTAACGGCATCTTTTTTCTAAGGATGGAGGTATGTATGTAGGAGATGTGTCTTCATATGTGTATGACAGTTCTTTGCAATGCGAAGTGAAATGTCGCTTTTACTTTTTTTTCTCGCTTCTTGTTTGCTTTGAAGCTCTACGCTTCCTAGTGCGAATATTTACTTCGACGTCGATAATCATTGACCACAGCTTATGTAGGATGTACATACATATGTATGTATGTCCGAATACATACTCTCATCTATTTCTTTTGTATATGGGTAGGTACCTATTGAGCTGTCGAGGCGTTTATAAATGACGATGTTCAAGCGAGGAGACTCATTACCCCCAGGTCCTGGGATGTGTTGCCGTTATTGACAGTCCTTTGGCGGATATGGATCTGGTACTAATCCGACTGTCCTCGATTTGATATGACGTGTGGAGGTCGGAAGTCATAAAATCTCCCATTTAAAACATCACTCGTAGCTACAAAGGACGTTTCCAAACGCGACCCGACTCATCACTATTCATTTATTAAGTGAGGCCAAATCATTCTCCACCTGCTTTTTTGTAACCCCTTTGGTTCTTCCTCATTCGGAAAGCTTTTCATCTTTTTTCAACGGTATCTATGGTGGGCAATCCTTCCATTGTATCGCTGCCATAAAATCTCCTCAGCAAAAGTCACCAGTTCTAGCTGATGTTTGGCATAAAATGGAAACAATTAGGATGACCAAATTACAGCTTGGAAGAGGTTCGATCTTAATCTCATCGGACCCCAGACGCTAGTCACTCCAGTTCAACTTTGTTTCGGTTATACTTACTTATGAAGACTAAACTCCAACATACCTAAAGCAAATGTTTCGTGGACACATCGATCGCCCGCGTGGGACGACCCAACTCCAACACCTCTCAAGCCAAATTTATTTTATGAGCTTTTGAAGCTAAGCAGTTCCTTTGCAAAGCGTTTGGCAACGTTCTCAAGTCGGCGTCGTTATTTGCCTACATATAAACTGGGTTAGCTACTACATAAATACTTTTCCGATGATGAGTTAAGTCATTCTTCTACATACATACATATATACACATGTGGTCTGCCAAATAATCAATCGCCCTATTCTTATCCCTTTGACTTATGTACCTACCTTCCCACATACATAACGACGGCTCCTTGGTATTTATTTCGAATCTTTTGTCGTCGTATACCTTCTGGCAATGAAGCGTGCTGTGCGCGCCTTTGTTATAGCTGTCGCTTGCTACCTCCACCACCGACCGCCGTCACCGGCACCACCACCACAGCTAACGCTAACTCCGCAATCATAACAATTGAGTGTGTGTGTCGTTAGCATCGTCGTCGTCGACTTCTTCAACGCTATGAAACGTGTCAAATTATTCGCAAGCTGCATCTCTGTTGTTTGGCGCACAGTTTCGTAGTCATCACCACCACCATTGCGCGCCGCCATCGCCTTTTGTCTCTGGCGGCGACCGTCGCGCTCAACACACAATTTGGTTTTGGATTTTTGCTTACTGCTTGCGTGTTTTTGCGTCTTCTTCTGCTGCTCTACTTTGTTTTGCTTACTTGACGCTGTGCGCATATGTTTCGCCGACGTCATTATCATAATCATCATCATCATGTTTTGTAATCATCATCATTATCATTGTTATTGGCATCCACAACCGTTTTGCACGTCCGATTTACGTTTGCCGTTTTTCTTCTTTATTCTATGCGACGCGCCTGCTGATACTCCAATTTATGGTTGGTTTGTATGTTCTCGGCGCGCGCTTTAAGTAAGCGCGTTGACACACACATGCGCGCGCTCATTGCAAAAGAATGGTGTTATAGTGCAATTTGTGTGTGGTGTGTGTCTCAGTTTGTGAGCGCACCCCCCTCGCACCCATCGCGCTCTTTGTTTATGCCAACCATCAAACGGCGCACCGGCAAAATGTGCTTTGCCCTCGCTCGCCAACTGTGTGTCTCCCTTCTCGGTTTGGCGCATTGCCTGGCTGACGTTTTGTTTGTTTGACTATTCGCTGTATGGTGGCCATTCAGCCGACATAATTCGCATGCCGCTTGTCGCGCCGTTGTGCGCTTTCGCACTGTACAAAATGGGCAGGCAGACAGCTAGTATTCGTAGCGTTACAGCCGACCTAAGCGGCTTTGGTGCCCCTGCCGTGTGCTCTTCATCAGCACTTTGACTTGAGTGCGTGTGTATGTTTTGTGTGTGTGTGTGTGTATGTGCGCCGCGCTTGTCTGCAGCTCGTTTACGGCGTTTTTACTGCTATGCCATGACTTTCTTTGACTTGTCTGCTTGCTTTTGCCTTGAGTATGATCCTTCTTTGCTATTTTATTTTATTTTTTTTTTTGAGCTAGTTGATTTTGTTTTTGAAAAATCGCCGCCGACATTTTGCGCTTGAAATTTGTACGCGCAGTGCCGGAGGCGGTGATGGCTATGACGGCGTCTGTGTTTTAGTTCAGTAATCATCAGCAGTTGTTGTAGTCTTCGTTTGCTTTCTAGTTAGTTCTTCAGCAGATTGGTGGCGTCGTCGTCGTCGTTACACTGTGGGACTTTTTGGCTCTTAAAAAGATTTATGAAAATTTTAACACAACTGAAAGCACAATATCTCATCCAAGTGACGTCTTCAGCTCAAGCGGAACTCATCTGTGAATTGCAGTAACTAACTCGTGGGAGCCAGCTAGAAAATGTGAGAGAGCTTGCTAGGGTCCACTGATTTCTATTTTGCGCTGAGCGGTCGGCGATCGAAAGCGCCCGTTTTTTTTACAAGAAGTGTGTTTTAAAAAGGAGCCTATCTTGAAGCACGCGGCTCAGTTTGATAGTTTGTGACCCCCCCTTTATTGATGATAACCGTGAAGAAAGAAGGAACGGCTGTAAATTTTGTGCTGAGAAATGTGAAAGATGGTGACTGATATCCCTAATAAATGGATGTGGGGTAGCTAAAAGCTCATCGAGCCATACAGAAACTTTGTTCCTGCGCCTCGACATCACAGGAAGGTTGTGATCTGGAGATTCAAGGATTGAAACAAATCTTTGCCTTGGCAGTACCGCCTTATTTTCTATTTATCGAACGTATTTTTATTTTTTTTGTCACCTTTTTTCCGCCCAAGGCGCCATAGTGTGCTGTCGCTGCGCTCACACGCTTACTGTTCACACTGCTCATTGCTCACTCATGCACTTCCTTTATGTTTTTGCTTCACTTTGCCGTGTGCGCTGCGTCACGCTATTTGTATTCCATCGATCCTACCTACATACAATTCCGTTTTGTCAGCCAGCCAGCCAGCGGTGTTTGTCGGCCTATAAGCGCTGGCGAGACGTGCTGCTGGGTTGAGTTGAGCACAATTGAGCAGAGCTGTAGCAGCAGCGAGCGTAGAGGTTGTTAGCAGACGCGCAGCTAAGCAATCAGTCGTAAATGTACATTTCAATCAGTCAGCAGCAACTAACGAATCAAAGCGCGCGCGTCTTGAATTGCGAACAAATTACATTCAGGACATTTTAAAAGTATTTTTCCATATTGTGTAGGATTTAAAAAAGAAGTTGGCATCAAGAAAATAAATTCACTTTAAAACTGGCGGCAATAAACGGTGTCGTCACCACCAACACTGCACTAATGGCACCAAAGAAGTCTACAATTGTCCTAAATGTGGAACAATTTATACGCGATGTTCAAGAGCGTCCAGCTATATGGAATCGTAATTTTCACTGCAATAAAGCATTCCTCGAGCAGATGTGGGATGAACTCTCAACGGGACATAAATTACCGAGTGAGTATTTTGTACAAAGTAACCGTACGCCGGATAAGCACATTTTTTTTATTGTTTTTGTTTTTTTTTTTTCGATCTTCACTTCTTTCCGCTCATTTGGTTTTGTGTTTTTTTGTTGTGCTTATTTTGGTTTGGTTACTTTTAACATGGAATTTCTTTTATCCTTTGCCAATTCTTATTCTTTATTTGTTTTGTTGTTTCTTTTTTTTCTCTTCTCCTACAAAAACATAAACTGCGCTAACAACTCATCTCTCATCATGCTATTTATTATTGTTGTTGTTGTTGGTATGGCTTCTTCAATGCACTGTGTGTGCTGTGCGCAGAGGTAGTACTCAAGGCTAAATGGAAAGGATTGCGTGATAATTTTCGTGTTGAATATAAGCGCATACCACGTTCGGAGCAGGGCGACTTTTTAGTTGAGCCAGCTACATTTGAATCGAAATGGATACATTATTATGCGTTGCTATTTTTGAGTAAGTTTATTTGCACGATTTGTTGTTGTAATTCAAAAGGGATGTCTACTATGTGTTAGCAGTGGAAACGAGTGTTTTGTGGTGAAATTGTAATTTGTTAATTTGAATTGAAGTAGAAAAACCACATTTAGTATGTCTAACTACGTATTCAGCAACTTTTTCTTTATTCAGCATAATTTAAAATTAGATTTGTAACGTTTTTTAAAGACCATGCATTGTATTCAGCACGAATTCAGCACTTTATAGTTATTTTTCATTTACTTAAAATTTCTTTTAAAATACTGGCAAAGTCATTACTCTACTTAAAATCAATTCAGCTGAAATTCAGCAACTTTTTTTTTGTGGAAATTCAGCACCTAGCTGAAAATAGCTTTCTTGTGTTCTTTTCTTGTGTTGTACTAACGCATATTTTAAATTGTTTGATGTCAAGACAGTACTCTGTGTTAAATTCAGCGCGTATTCAGCAAAGTAAATTTCACTTAAGCTCTAATTAAAATTTAACGGTGTCAAATTTAATGCAAATCCCTGTGTTATCATAAATTAAATTCATAAAATTTGTAGTAGCAAATACCGTTTCTGTATTCAGCACGCGCTGAATAGCTTAAAAAGATGCTGAATGAATTTTGTTAGCATAACAATACAATTTGCAACACTTAAATATTGCTATTATTTTACATATATATATTCAATTTTGCTGTGCTGAATTAGCTGAATACAAAATAAAATGACTGAAATCATATGTTGAGGCGGAAAAACATTAATCACTGCATTCAGCGCTATGCTGAATACGAAAACTAGGTAAAATGCGCTGTGCTGAATGCGCTGAAAATAAAAGATGACCAAAATTTGAACTATAGCGCCTAACGTATTTTACAGGGGATGCGTGCTATATATTGATATTATAGTATATTAATTTTAACTTCAGAATATTCCCAGACTTTTCAAACAAGTTTACCTCTAACTTCAAAACATTTATTAAAAAAAAAAAAAATTGGCATCCCTTTGAAAATTGTTTGCACTACATGTTTTAAATTCCAATTACTCTTTCAGCTGATCATATGCGTCATCGCATGCCCAAAGGCGACCAAGACCAATCCTACTATTTTACACAACAAAGTCAAAGTCAGGATTGTGAGAAGACTGTTGTTGAACCTGACCTCACCAATGGACTCATACGTCGCATGCAGGACAGCGATGAAGAGTTCGATGAGGATGATGCCGAAGATGACGATGATGACGCGGTTGCGACAACAGCGACAACGGTAGCGGCCACCGCGGCAGCATCTGCAGCAGTAGCAGCAGCAGCGGCGGCGGCGGCAGCAACGGTACTACCAACACCACCAGCTGCACACACAAATTCCATAACATCCACCACCATCAAAACAGAAGATGCACGCTCAATATTAAAAAATGCTGGCGTTCTATTACGCGCTGCGCAACTTATTGGCGATGATGATGATGATGGGGAGCGTGAGGCGCAAGATTTATCCAAAAAATCAATGGAAGCAAATAATAATCATAGTAATGTAAATAATAATTGTCACATTACCTCGACATTACTAACACATCACAGCAGTTCACCATTGCTAAATGCTGCTTACTTAATTGGCAGCAATACAATAACCACGACAGCGCAAACAACCACCTGTATTACACCACCTTCAACACCGATTGCAAGCATAGTTAGTGCTGCTAGTTCTTTGGCTGCTGTTGCTGCACACAATACACAACAACATCAAAAACGTTCCGTCTCACCGCCACCACTCTACAATAAAGCACATCATCCACCACCAACAACGGCTGCTGCTGCCAATGCACTCACCACAGCTGTTGCTGCTGCGCTAAATAAGGAACGTGAAGAATTTGCTTTAAATGGAAATAGTAATTGTTTGCATGGTAGTCATGAGCATTTAAATTTCACTAAACATTCATATGCGAATGGTTTGATACCAGCATTAAAGTTGAAACGTCCACGTCTATCGGAGGATAGTAATTTCAATGGTTCCTCTACAATGGATAATACGTTACCGCTCGTACCGGAAGATGATGATTATCATTATCTGCTTAGCTTACATCCATATATGAAACAATTGACAGCAGCGCAAAAATTACGCATACGCACCAAAATACAAAAATTAATATTTAAAGAACTCTACAAAGAAGATTTGGAAGAAACGAAATAAATTTTGCATTCACTGTACAAGAATTGTTTTGTTGTTGCAAAATAATGTGTGAAAAATGTAAAAAAAAAGTCACAAAGGAATTTTACTAGTTGCTCATTGAATTGAAAATTTTATGAACATTACTTCTTTTTTAGTTTTTTACATTTAATTAATATTTAATTTGATAACATGAAAGCTCACTATATAAGACTGTATATAGACATTTAAAAGAAAAAATATATATATTATAAATACTTGAATGTATTGTTTAGTTGTAAGTATGTATTTAACTATACTATATTGTAATGCTACACTGTGTAGAGTTGCTCTACTAAATACTACATACACCCACACAAATACTTGATATTGAATATGAAAATCTAGTTTGAACGTTTGCAAACGTTATTAATTGCTTAAGACATGAAGAAATAAAATATGAATTTGTGCTAAGGACATGATGAATTGGTGTTGTATTAATAAAGAGAAGCTTTACTGTAGGGTGTGTTGCCTGTTCAAGCTTTCCTTTCGTCTCTTTCTCTCTTTGAGTGCCTAATTCTACTCAGTGACGTAAGTTGGAAAGGGAAAACGCGCTCTAACGGGTAAGTCAAACCGGCTTTGTACAAAAGCTAACTTAATCGTTTGTAGTTGAGTTCTTCTTTCACAAATTATGTTTCTCTACACTTTATAAAATTCTTAAGTCTGTTTGCCAAATGGTAGGTTTTATTTTTTAAGATATAGTACGTATATGTCTTTGGTCTCATTAGTTTACTATGTATTCTTGTTGTCAAATATGTATAAAAAAGAGATAGTCATACTAACCTAATTTTAATTCTAACCTAACCTCATTTTAATTTCAATTCTAACCTACAATTTTCCTTCTAACCTTCAATCCAGGTGAAGTTTATGTATTAGATGATGGTGGTGAAGTGGACTTGGATTTGGGTAATTATGAACGCTTTCTGGACATAACTCTACATCGTGATAATAATATAACAACTGGTAAAATCTATAAGAAAGTTATCGAGAAGGAGCGTACTGGTGAATATTTGGGTAAAACTGTACAAGGTAAGATCATACGATATGCTTGCAACTCATTTCAAATTCACAAATTTTTCCTTTACAATTCCAGTCGTGCCACACATTACAGATGCCATACAAGAATGGGTGGAACGTGTTGCGCAACGTCCCGTACATGGCGATTCCCAACCACAAGTTTGTATTATTGAGCTGGGAGGCACCATTGGTGATATCGAGGGTATGCCTTTTGTTGAGGCTTTTCGTCAATTTCAATTTCGTGTCAAACGTGAAAACTTTTGTTGTGCACACGTCTCACTTGTGCCATCGCCACGTTCCACAGGTGAACCAAAAACAAAACCCACACAAAGTTCGGTACGTGAATTGCGTGGTTTCGGTTTAAGTCCTGATTTGATTGTTTGCCGTTCGGAGAAACCAATTGGCATTGAAGTTAAAGAGAAAATTAGCAATTTTTGTCATGTTGCACCAGATCAAGTTATTTGTATACATGATTTAAGCTCAATTTATCATGTACCATTGCTGATGGAGCAAAATGGTGTTATTGAATTTCTCAACGAACGTTTGCAGTTGAGCATCGACGCAGGCAAGCGTGAGAAGTAAGTAAATCGGTGGAATATTTTGAGGTGTCGAGAATGTACTATAATTCTTTAATTTCTTTCCATTTCCTTACAGATGCTTACAACAGTGGAAGGATTTGGCGCGTCGTTATGAAACACTGCGTGAGGAAGTGAATATCGCCATTGTGGGTAAATACACACGTCTCGAAGACTCGTATGCCTCTGTGGTGAAGGCGCTTCAACACGCTTCCCTAACCGTTGGTTTCAAATTAAATTTGAAATTTATTGAAGCATGCCATCTGGAAATTGGCACACGTGATAAAGATCCTACAAAATATCATGAAGCTTGGATGCAGTTGTGTGATAGTGAGGGTGTTGTTGTACCAGGCGGATTTGGTTCACGTGGCATGGAAGGCAAAATTGTTGCATGCAATTGGTGTCGTGAAAAGCAGAAACCCATGTTGGGTATATGTTTGGGCTTACAAGCAGCCGTTATTGAATTTGCACGCAATGTGTTGGGTCTCAAAGATGCCAATACAACTGAAATTGATGCGAAAGTTGGTAATCCACTTGTAATTGATATGCCAGAACATCATACCGGACAAATGGGTGGTACAATGCGTTTAGGTAAACGTACAACAACTTTTTCCGATGATTATAGTGTTATCAAAATGCTTTATGGTAATGTGAAAACGATTGATGAACGTCATCGTCATCGTTATGAAGTCAATCCTAAATATGTACCCACATTGGAGGAGCATGGTATGCGTTTTGTTGGTTACGATGATGAGAAACGTCGCATGGAAGTGATTGAATTGCGTGATCATCCATATTTTGTTGCCACACAATATCATCCCGAATATTTGTCACGTCCGCTTAAACCATCACCACCATTTTTGGGTTTGATTTTAGCATCGAAGAAGCGTTTAACAAATTATTTGGCACGTGGTTGTCGTTTATCACCACGTCAAATGTCGGATGCATCCTCAGAGGAAGATCTCTCAGCGGAGGAGTGTGAAAAACTTATTAATGCTGTTAAACCATTGCATATAAATGGTCATTTATCACCTAAAACAGCTACACATTTACAAAATGGACGCAGTGGCAAAGAAGAGCAAGTTGGTGCAAAGGCAGGCAAATCGCTGCCTGTTGTTGTGGAAGATGTAGGCGGTTTGAATGGTGCAAGCTCTAATGGTGGTGAATCGACAACGCAAGCAGCTATTGCCAATGGAAACTAGATGAACTGTGCGCAAGCGTTCCCATAGTCCAAATAAAGTCTTCGATTTAGTAGTTAGAAAAAAAAAAATGTTATGTAAAAATGGAAAAGTGTTAGGAATTACATTTTTTATTATATTTTTTTTTATTGTTATATAACACAGTGCAACAGCATTTTCAGGAGCGAAACCTCTCCAATTCAGTATGAAATTCTTTATCTAAAAGTAGTGTGTATAGTAATCTTGTTTTCTCCAATATTTTAGAACATTTTATTGAATTTTCCACGTCACTTCAGAACAATGTGAGTTCGGGATGGAGGTAAAATTTGATTCCGCCCTCAGTCAATAACCCTGAAATTGTTGTTGCACTTTGTATATAATATTACACACAAACACGTCTTTTTTTCTTGAAATATCAAAACAAAACTTAATTTCGTTAAATAGCTTTGATTTCAAATATATTTAGCACTTCGCAAAACGTTTTACGTACGTAAATTTATTTTGTCTTGCTGGTGTGAGTGTGGTGGCGGGAAAATTTTTTTTTCTTTTTTTCTTACGAAATCAGTACTCTTTCCCTCTACCTACCCACTCGCTCGCACGATTTTTTTTTGAGCGCCTACAACGCCACTGTATCTACTGCGATTTTGAGCTACTAGTACTCACACTGGCAAGGAAAATATTTTTTATACACCGATACATATATTTTTTATTTAAATATTAAAATTGTTATTAAGTAAGCTTACCGATATGTTGAAACAAACGTACACAAAGTTATATAATTTTATTTGTAAGTTATTTTAATAGATACATGTTTTATAGCTATAAAATGTTACATACTTACATACAAATAGCATTAAGCAATAGTATGTGTTTCATAGGTATGTATGTATTTAAAAGATTCTACTTGATTTGGATTGAATAGGTTAGGAAAATATATTTTTATGGTCTGCCTAATTTCGAAAATCATTTTTAACAACTCGAAAATTTTTTTCGAATATTTAAAGTAGGTGAAATCAATATCTAGATCATGCCTTGATTCGATTCGAACATAGATTTTAAATTTTATTCAATTTTCAATTGTATTTTGAACTCGAAATTCTATTTTCCATTATCAAAAAAGCTAAAATTATTATATTTAAGTTCGCAGATATTATATTTGAAATCAAATTAGTTTTTCAAAGTAAACATTTTTTTCTCAATTGTTTAATAGATATCTTGTTCGAATTTTGAAGAGGCTTTATTCATTGGGTCAGTTCGCAAGTACACTTGATTTTTTTTTAATTTAATGTTACTTTCGAAATCGAAATTTTTGCCGGCGAAAAATAAAAGTAGACAAATATGTCTAACAATGATTTAATCCGAAAATTGTACACAAAACTATTTTTATACTAATTTACTATTTTTATACCAATTTGTTTTTCTATATATGTATTCTAAAGTTATAAGCTGATACTGCAGCATATATTATAGTTTCTATTTAAATCAAAGTTTTATTAAGCTGTAAAATGAATATTAGTTTCAAATATAGTTAGACTGTAAGATCATAATGATTTGAAAATTAAGTTTTATTTATGTAATTAAAATATAATTGCATGTATCTATCATTTTCGAAAACACATTTGCAAAATTGAAACTTAAAGAAAAAGCTCTATAAGATGCTTACTATACATAGTATATGTAAAAAGTGTATTTGTTTTACACAATTAAAAATGTAAATTCTATAGTGTATTCAAAATAAAAACAGAAAACAAAAAATTTAATTTACTTTGCGCAGGAATAATGCATTGTGATGACTTCTAAATTCTTACTTTTCAAATTATACTATTTTCGCTCGTTGTTTAATTTTTCGAAGTTGTAATATATAACCTACTACCAATAACAATAACTTACCATCTCAATTATTATGTAAGCTATAACAACGACAAACAACCTCAAAATAATTTATTTCCAAATTTTCTTGCATTATTCGTGTAGAAGAAACCGGCTTACCATTTTAAAGACTAATTAAATTTTTGTATTTAAGAATGTTTACACAAAATAGTTTATACAAGCATGTGCATACATATTTTTAGTATGGCGCTCATCTACTTGTATATAGAAATGAATTTGGAATAAAGTAAAGGTAAAGAACGAAGGAAAAAATTTTCGTCTTTTATATTGATTAGTGGGGAAAAGTTGTGTTTTGATAGACCACGAGAGAGCCAGCAAGGCACTGTCCCTGAGTAAAGAACACTCGATATCGCCAAAACCCTTGGGAGAGCACTTTCACTTTTTATACGACAATTTCAGTGGGTTCGCTTTGGCCCTATCATGGTTTCGTAGGAAGTCTCTGTTGTTGTTGTTGTTGTAGCAACAAAATCACTTCCCAAAGGTTTTGGGGAGTGTTGTCGAATTAACAGTCCTTGGCCGGATATGAATCCGGTACGCTCCGGTACTCCTTTGCGGTACTGCCCGACTGTCGTGGTAGCGATATGAAATCTCCATAATTATTTTAACTCCGTTTTTTATTTTCGCGCTAAAGACCAATATTTCCAGTGTAACCAAACTGACTAAATATCCTTCAGCCTAAAATATTTACTTTGGCAAGGATATGAAGCGAGGACACAAACCACTTTGTGCTTTGGCAGAGCTTTTTCCAAGGACATGCGCTTTAAGTTCTTTTTAAAACATTGCAAGCTCGAATGTCCTTGCTTTCATTAGCATGCACCGTCCACCAAATCGTCGTTCCCTTCAGCTCCAAATGTACAATTTGCCACAGTGGAGTAGAACGCGCTAATTTTGTGGATGTGGACTTAAAAATAGGTGGCGAAATTGGAGCTCGAGGAAAGTAGGTTAGTCAGCAGACATTCTTCTACTACGCACTGACCGGAGGATCTCATAAGCTTTGCAACCATGAAACACATTTCGGGCACCATTTTTTGAGACCATCCACCTCTCCCTATATGAAACGCGCTGTTCTTATACCTGATCTCGGAGATCCATCGACGATATGAGCAAGAAGTAGGAACAGATTTCACATTTACCCAGCTACAGAAGCGGCCTTACGCTTTCAGAGAGCTCGGCATAATAAGTGGTACGGAGAGGAATTTTTACCGATCACCCCTTAGTCTGGTCGAAATCCAGCCGTTTCATAAATTTTCTAATAAGGCGATCCACCTCCATTAGATGTTGACGTCTAGTCCACGGCTCTCTCAGTGATCTTTGGAAACACTTTCTGATCAAGTTTACAGCCAGAAAATCGACCTTGACTAAGGTTTCTGACATTTTCTCTGTGTGAATATTTTGAAAAGGTATCAGGGGTGGCCTCTAATCTTGCTCACTTACTCACCGAGCTATTTAGGATTGTCCTTTGTCTGAATTGAATAAGGTCATGAGACTGTAAAGCTGGGCTTGTGAGCTCAGATTTCCCGTAGAAGAGAAGAATGGAAGTATGAAACCCAACCAAGCTCTGACTCTATATCAGTTATACATTTTTATTAATATATTTATATATTTACAGTTATCGAATATAACGCTAAATTTACGCTAAACTAAATACAATTATTAAGTACAACCAAATATCGTTAAACACACTAACAAAAGAAAAAAAAAATACATTCTTTACAATTAATAAACATTTTATAAGTACAACAACAAAATTTGTATATGCTCTTTCTTAAGTTTTCTCTTTCTAACATACATACACCCGCCCCTTTCCGCGCTCAATAGAGTGACCCCCGATGCTGAAATTGCTTATGATCCAACATATGCGGCTCATTGCTCAAAGTCAACGACGACGAGGACCGATGAATTTGTGGCAAACCATCTTGAGCAGCAGCCGAAGCAGCAGCAGCAGCGGCGGCAGCAGCATGTAAGCGCAACATATTAGCCGTGTTTTTTTTTATCGGCGTCTGCGTTTGCGCTTAATATTTGTATGGACTGCTAAGCGCACAACTTTATCTGCAACTACGAAATAGTGGCTGATAAAATCAGTACTTCCAAGAAGTTTCCATTCATTTTGCAAACTGCCTTACCAACTTCCAGCAATCTGTTTATCATCCCTTAATAATAGCCGGAATGTCAACAGAGGAAATGTATGTATGTATGCGCGTTGATAATGGAATAACCGCAATTGCGGATGACCGTTTTTTTTTAGTCGCAGACGCAGATGTATATGCGTGTAAAAAAAAACAGGCCTATTATTACGATTAACTTGACGATAAAGATCGACACCACGACGTGAGTTACGTTGCAATGTATTATTAAAGGAGATTTGTAGCGATAAACGTTTTTGCGATAAAGCAGCCAATTGTTCGGGCGATAATTCGATAACTTGCGGTGTCAATGCAGAGGGTGGTGCCAAAAGTGTATTCGAATTATTGTTGTTTGAATTGTTATTGTTTGCTGCACCACAAGTGCAATTTGATGTGACAGAGATGTTATCATTCTCATTACACAATTCATTTTCTATATTAAAAATGTGATTCTCTTTTGTGGTGTTGCTTGTAACTATGGCATCTCTTTCGAAGATTTTCACCATCGGAATGGCGGAAGGTGAAAGTAGTATGCCAGCTTTACGAAATTCTTCTAAGGCGGCATCATAAGTAGGCAGGCCGGAGACAATGGTGTACGATGGCAGAGATTCCACTTCATAGTCGGGTGGAAAGTGACGACAAATTTCGACTGGTTCGGGATTGGTACGATCTGCAAGCAAAAAAAAAAAGGGAAAATTGGGTTAAGTATCGAGATAAAATCAATAGCTGGCGGAAAAAAGTAAATTTAATAGTCTGAGAATACTATTTCAATGGCTGAGTCGATCTTCTAACACAATTCAAAATATTTTTGGAAAACGTTGTATCTCAGCATGAGTTTTAAAAAGGTCGTAGCTCAACGAAAATGCAATACATTCTCAGCTGAGATAGACGTAAATATTGATCGTCTCCGACAAACGTCTTCAGTCGTCAGCGTCCAGATACTAATTAGGCTATTATTCCCATAAGTCTTTCAAAAACGATTTGTTAAATAAATATTTAAGACCGGGCCTTTGAGTTTTCTTGTTCGCAATAAATTTGATTTCTCACCCCCAGACACATGTAGAGACCGGTTTAGTTTGATCATGAAGGGGGTTGAGTACTAAACTTGTATCTATTTAGTGTATGACAAGAGATTTAATGCTTAATATGTGGCAAACTTAAAACCCACCCCATAATTAACAAAAAGCCAATTGAAGGTTAAAGGATTAAAAGCGGATGTGGATGTTGGGTGGGCTAAGTTTAAGTGCCTGCAAGAGAGTAAATGAGTGTTTGGAATGGATGCCAACAACAAATCTCTTTTGAAAACATTTTTTCGTTTTACTTCAGCCTTTTGCCTGTTCTGTGTCTCATTGAGTCTCGGTTATTTAGTCTCTTGAGTTATTACTAAATTATGCAGTGAGCTCGTTTTTAAGATCCTGAGCTCGCTTCAAGCTGCTTCAATGACGGTATCAGTAATCTGTGCTGAATTTTTGGTTTCATAACGTCTTGACCATGAGTCAGCAGAGAAATCATTCGACCGAAGTGACCTCTCTTGCAGACTTCGTTGGGTTCACTAAGGCTCACTTATCCTTGATGGTCGGAGTTCTCATCTAGGGAGGTGGAATCATCTAGTCACTGAATGCTGAACTGTTTAGCTTTAGTTGGAACTAGGCGTAGGTACTTTGACCTTGGATTACTCGTTTCGCATGGAGATTTATACGGCGCCGAAGGGGTTCCTTTTTCTGTAAAAATGAGCCTCTCAAGCGGAGGAGAAACTAAGAGTTCACGAATAGCTTCTGCCAAGTTCTCAATTTTCAAAGATGATATACTAGTATAACTTTGTGAGGAAGGTGAGGCGGCTACTTGTATGGTCAGTGTGAGCTTTGAAAATGCTCCCAAACCCACAATCAGATTTGCCACACAGTTTTGGGTTTTAGATGGACCATATTGGAAGATAAGTATCGGTGAATTGAAGGTGTTTGAATTCCTCGATTTCAGATAAAATGTGAGGCTTTAGGGATATATGAATATCTAAGCTCAAGCTTTTTGAAAGCTTATTTCCAGAGTGCGAAATGTAGACTCAAAATTGGAAGTTGCAGACCTAAAGCGGTCCTGCCTACAATCCAATTAAACTGCCTCAACTCTCTTTTTACCGAGATCCATTATAGTATTTTATCTTGGGGTTTCAAGTCTCCGAAACATGGTTTTTAAGGCTTCTGAGCTCGCAGCTCACTCTGTATAAGTAAAAGCAAAAAGTCCTTTATTGACAATCTCGTCCAAAGGGGGCCGAGTGTCATTGATTTTTTTTTTCATTTTAAATTACCACATGGCTTTTGTCATTTTTCAAATCATCCGCGCATGAAAAGCTCAAGATGCGAGTATTTAAAGCCACAACGTCATACCTGCACGTAACACAGCCACACTTTAGTGGGGTTGGTATTTGGTTTCTTTCATTAGATTCAACTCCGGACACGTTTTGTTACAAAAAAACGCTTAACATAGTTGAGCCCCCATACAACGTCGACCGACCCCTCACCTTTTTCCGACCTTAAAATACGCGTCACAATAAAAATAGTAATAAATGTACATTTTAGAATATCATCAATTTCCCAAACGAACCCCCACGCCAAGCACGAGACGAATGCTTGATGCGACAAGCTAACATAATGTTTCCTCCATGTGCTTTACGCCATATGCCCTTTAACTGCGCATTGAGTGTGTGCTTGGAGATGGGCAACTTTACGGTGAAGTTAAAAAACACAGACTACCTTCCGAGACGAGGCGAGACGAGACGCGCGTTGGGAAGACAACAAAACAATAATGGAACCACTCAATTGAATGCGTTAAACAAACAAAAGGGTGTGAAATGATGCCGCTACAATGGCTTTTTTGGAGTTGCTCATTTTTAATGTGTAAAGTTTGTAAGACCAGGTCGTCCCCCGCCCAACACCTGGCCAATGCTACGGACAAAAGCATGCACCCCCAAGTAGCGTTTGTGCGCCTTAAAATATGCAAGATGCCAATGTCAGCGTGAAACTAATCTTCGAAAACGAGCCAGAACACTGTGTTGATGGGGTGGTTCAGTTGTGGGCGGGGTGGCGCGTATGTGTTGATATGCTGTGCGGACCTAGTAAATGGCTACAATGACTTTGATTTTTTTTTTTTTAATTTCAGATTGTTTGCTACTTTTTTGTTCATTTACTATTTATTACACGCTTGCCAATTGTATGCGTCATCGTTTTGTTGCCGACGCTTGGGAATTCCCCCATTAATGGGGATTTCCCAAACAATCACTTTTTGGATTACTAGACAAACAGGAGGGGTTTTCAAAATTATGTTGGACATGCATAAAAAGAGCAGTTGTACGTAGCTAAAAACAAAAACTTAAAAAAAGAACAACAACAAAACCCCACAAGTATTGCTAAAAAGCAAACACAGGGTTGATTTTCATGCCACGTTTGAGTGAGAGCGCTGCGTGAAAAATGTTGCCAGTTATAGCCGGCATGTTAGGGTAGTGGGGGCTGCTGGTGCGGTTTACAAGCAAAACATTTTGTTGCGCTTCGGATGGGGTGGGGAGTTGGTTGGGATTGTTTTAATTTCGTTGATTGTTTAATTAATGCGTCCTGAAGATTATATATGAATTTGATTAAACAGATACTAGCAGAGCAGCTCGCAGACATTGTGCTGTCCGAAAAGTTTTGCTCTCCCTTCTCATCACTCATTTCTTACACATCTGCCCCTGCTCGTCTTACTATTTACTTCCCTCTACTTTTCCATAGCATTGTTTATAAACTTGTGACTTTAGTTAAACATATTTTCTATTACCAAATGTTTTTAAAAATACTCCTATGTCCTTTTAGGGTGCGAATATGTTGGTTTAGTGTTTGAAATAAAAAACTTGGGCTAGTAGTTTGGCTGTTTTCCTGTTACAAAAAATTTTGTTTTAATTTTATAGACACAGAATAGCTATGTATGTATCTACTTTTGGCGTGGTAGAGTTTCCTTCTGCTGGCTTATCATACCAAAGGTCCCAGCTCAAAAATGCTGTAGAAACAAGTTTTTGAAAACGTGATCGCCCTCGGTTGTCGACGAATTCCAAGTGTATTTCTGTCATGAGAAGCTTCTCACGAAAAGTTCGTCTACCTTGGCGTGCACTGTTCGGATTCGCGATTAAATAGGTAGGCCCCTCCAAATAGTGGAGTTAGTTAAAGTAGGGACGCAGAGAAACTCATCCTAAATTTCGTTGGACGGCTTGTATGGCTGCCAAATTCTACCCTTCTGCCATAAAACTCACGGACACAAATTTCAATTATCGAAATGGAAGTCTTTAAAAGCTGAAGTAGATTTGTCATTTTCCATAAATTCAACCATTTCGATGTCACGTACAGTCAATATATTAGAGCAATTTGCAAATAATGCGGTAATATGGAAGATTTTGGGAAGAATACCGACGAAAACAAACACAGGATAAGCCGAAAAGCTTGTGGAGCATGTCAGTACACTGAGACTTCGTCAACAAAAACAAAGTTAGGGAAGTGCCTAAAATGTCTTTTATGCGCACATAGCAAAAGAAGAAGAAGAAGTAAAAGTAAATAAGCAGCAATAAAAATAAAAACAACAACAACAAGAAAACCACTGCAAGGTCGCTTCAAGTATTTTGGGGGATTCAAAGGCTCTTAAGGGGGGATTAAAACGAAGAAGAAGAAGCAAGCAAGCAACGAAAAAAAGTAAGAAACATGGGCGTACGCAGGAAGAGAAAAGGTAGGGGGCCAATGGACGTTGCGGTGCCATTCCACCTTAAACCCTATAAGTATTTGTATAACAACAGCCAATCAGGGATAAGGTGTAGGAACACTTTGTGTCCTTAAGGGGGAGGAATTGACTTGTTGTGATCCTTTTGTAAATATGTTTAAAGTTCCGAAAGGCAAGAGGATTCCATAGGATTCCGTTAGAGTAGTAATGAGTTTCTAAGGCTTTTTAAACTTTTTATCTTATACAACTTGAGTTTCTAAGCAATATCTCGCACATAAAACTACCTCTTAGTGCAAATTATAACTTAAAGGACTTAGCTTTCTGTGTCCATGTTCGTACTAAATGAAACCCCACCATAGCCGACAGCTTGACTACGCTCCTGATGTGTAAATCGACCTTCATTACCACACAATCAACACTGCAAGCTGAGCAGTCCCCCCGTAGTTTGTGCAAAAAAAAAATTGTTTTGAGAGATTTCCACAAGCTCTCCATCAACGACGTATTGAAGTATGGAAAAATAAAGAAAATACTGAAACGACCTTGGTAGAGTGCACGCAATACATGCTCCGTGTATCTGTTTCTATAAGTCTACGCACACATACTACATACATACATACCTATTTGGAATTTTTTTTTTCAATGCTGCGAAAATTAGCCCCAAACGTGCTTTTAGAGCACGACACAGTCGACTCCCCCAACAATAAATAAACCCCCAACTGCAGCTGGCATTGGGTGGCTCAGATAGAATAAATGTACATATTTACTTACTTACTAATGGTTACAGTTGATTTTCTACTTAAGTTTGGGGGGCACATTTCTGTTTATGACTTCTTAAAAAGATTGTGGGGGATGAACTCTTCTGTTGTGAAGGTTAAGCTATTTACTGCATTGAAGTTGGTAAAAAGTAGTAAATTGGTATTTCCTCTAAGCAACTCTATGAGACGAATAGCATGTGTTTTATTAAGTGGAATATTGACGCCTCTTTGTGAAGGTCTTCATGGTTTCAAAGGGAGCTTTAATTGAATTGCAACTGTTTGTTAGGATCTAAAATTTCACGGTCATGAAACTTTAGTGAAGTTTGGAGGTCGGGATAGTACTACAAGTTGCTAGTACCAGAGTGTGTCGGACTCTAATCTGGCAGAGAATGTTTGGTTCATCAAGTTTCATCCCATTTAGACTCAGCAGAGCGAAGTACTGCTACCACAAAAACAAAAGCTTTAGTGCATTAAATTTTGAGTCATACCTACCAATATCCATGTAAACCTGATGTTGATTGATAATTTTTTATATTTCAAGTTGTGTACCACCCTAATGTATGCATTGTTCAACTGTTGACTAATTCCATATAGTTAAACTTAAGGGAAATTTTCTAAAAAAAATATTAAATTTTTGTTCAAATATCACATCAAAAGTATTACTAGGCGTATACGCAATATATTGCACACCTCCATGCATAGTAAACGATAAGCGCCAGCAAAATCAAAATAAGTACATGAGAACTACTGCAATAAAAGTCAAATGCCGTAATGTTAACTTCTTCGTGCTATTAGCATTCGTGTTTCGATGGTTTATGATGCAAAAATAAAAACAACAGAAAGCAAATAAGAAATAATCCTACGGAATAGTGTACACACAACTTTACATACATACATATGCATACTTGCATGACTGTGCTACGAATAGCGTATACCGCATGGTGTCCAGTATTTGAATAAAAAAATCGTACGAGTATACGCGTATACACTTATGTACATAAACGAGTGTGTGTTTGTATTATTGTTGCGCTGGCATAATGTCCACGTACATACATACATACGTTCAGCACAATTTAACAACGTACCTAATATGAACCGGTTTGCTTTTGGTATCTATCCTCAATGCTTGTTGAAGCAAGTAGAATTTAAAAAGAAAATAAATAAGAGAACAGCGGAGCGCTACGAAAGTAGAATATAAAATTAATTTAAAATGGAAGAGTATGAGCAACGAAATTGTGTATGCGCTTGGTATTGTGTGTGTTTGTGTGAACATGTGTAATTGTGTTGTGTGCAAAGCGGGTGTGTTGTTGGCCTACACAAAAGAATATCATTGTCTCATGCACAAACATTTCAGCATATTTCATATTTAAAAAAAAGAAGAAATTACTTGGAACAATTGCAACAGCAAATATTTAAATTTAATTTCCTTTTTTCTATTATTTCCTTTTCTTGTTCACATCCTTTTTTTACACCAAAGGCAACCCTCTTGGCACATTTCATTCCATTGTGATCATTCAATTCCAATTGTCAACAACTTTTGACAACATTACGTTCCACACGCGAGAAAACGACTTTTTTTAACGGCCAACACATACGCACGCTAGCCTACTCGCTCATACACATACGGCGCAAAGGCAACAAACAAATATTTTGCAAAAAATTCAATGTCCACTGCAACACTGCTGTGCTGTTTGCACAAATGAGCTGCGCGCCAGCAAAGAGCAAGCCAAAAACAAAAGTGGATGAGAGTACGAGAAGAAGCAGCAACACAAAAGAGCAAACGAAGGCAAAAGGCAAAAAATTGACAGCTTTGTGGAAAATAAGCGGCGTCAGTAGAATTTATTGCTGTGTGTGCGACAAGAAATTTGCGTGTAGAGCGCTACAAGTGTTAAATAAATTAAAATAAAAGCGTAAAAAGTTATAGAAAATATATAAAAATTATATTAAAATAAAATATAAGTGTTAAACAATAGTGGTGTGTGAAAATTGTGTACGTATGTGTGTTCAATAAGCATTAAAATGATGATCAACACACTGCTAGAGCATGTTCCCATAAAACTGGAAGCGCCGGAAAATGAAGACGGTGGTGGTGACGACGGAGGTGTAGCAGCTGCTAAAAACAATGGCAGCAAACAGAAAAATAATAAAAATGTTAAAACTAATGTTGGTAAGAATATAGGCGCAATGCTAAAAGAGTGTAGTGCTAACGGTGATGACGAAGATGAGGAGCTTGAAGAAGAGGATGGCGATGTTGACGACGATGATGATGAGTCGGATGAGGATGAAGAGGATTCAGAAACGGATCTCTTGGAAGATGACGACGAAAGTACGCTTCTACCATTAAGCAGTGATGAAGAAGCAGAATTGGAGGCACAGCGTATACGTTTTCATGAATTAATTGGTAAAACTCTACAACTGCCAACAGTGACTGCCACAAATAAAAAGAAAAAAGGTAGAAGCGATAGTTGCAGCGTGGGAGCTGGTAGTGATACACAACAATCATTAACACATAAAGAATCAGCAGCAGTAAAGAAGTTACGTGAACGTAGTGTATCAAGTTGTGCCAGCGTAAGTAGTAAAACTTCAATAGCTTCCTGTTCATCTCGTGCTTCAAGCATTGTAGAGGTTAATCTGCCTCAGTCGCTCAATGTCGAGGTACCATTAAAGCGAACACAAAAACAAAAAAAGCAAGATACAATCAAGACACAACGTGATGTTGCATCAAACAAGCAGATGAAGGGATGCATGGATAAAAGTGTTGACTTGCCGCATAAGGTGGTGGCACAAGAAGAGGATGCTGCAGCTCTAAAAGCAGTAGCAGTTGCAGCAGCGACAGCTATAGCTGCATCACCCAATGTACGCCGATGTCGTACGCGTGCATCTTCCACATGCTCTGTAGCCTCATCACTAGTCACACCCTCCTGCCATACTGAATCATGCGGAAATATCTATATCTATGAAGAACAACAAAAACTTATATTCACATGCAGTTTTTGTGATTTACGTTACGGCGATATGTCTACTTTCGCTAAACATTTATATGATGCACACAAGCTTTTCAAAGAAGATGAGGATAATACGACTTCTTCACAACAAACTGCGTCTCGTAAAAGTACACGCAATAAAGTTGGAAAGCAACAGGCCACAACTGTAGATGCTGTCATGGCGCAAGCGCAGGATTACAGCCAAGAATTGCTGAAAATGAAAGTAAAAGTTGAAATACAAACACCAGAATATGATTCTTATACTGATGATGGATCTAGTGCGCATTCAATGTCACCCATACCCACAGATGCTACACTCGAATCTTGTGGTAACATTTTTATTTTGAATGACAAAAAACTCTTTCTCATTTGTGGGCATTGTGAATGTAAATACGCAACATTGGATTTATTCCAAAAACATTTACGTCAACAGCATAAACTATTTAGTGGTCCTGTTAAGGAAATCAATGTATTGCCCAAATGCGAGATTAAGCAGGAGGTATGCGATGAAGTTGAGCAGTTGACCAGAAAGAGTGCTTCAGTTATAGAAAGCGAGAGACAACGCAAGGCTAGCGTTGAAGCTATGGCTGATTCGCCTGTGATGGTGGTTGTGCCAATATCGCAGAATTTGGATAATAACAATGATATTTTGGCGAACACAATGGCTGTACAAGTACCAGACACGCCACCACCGGATGAAGAGAAATCAGGGGATGATGTAGGAAAGGCAACAAGTGGGGTTGAGGGTGCAAAGAAGGTGGTGGTTGAAGATAGGATGCTTGGTAATGAGGGCATTGTTGAGGCCAGGTTGATGGCTGAAAAAGGGGTGGTGGCTGAGAAAAGTTTGTCGGTTGAAGAGAAGGTGGATGTTGTAGAGAGCGGGATGGAGCAGGAGCGGGTGATTGTTGCGAAATGCATTGTGGCTGAGACGGTAATCGTTGATATGATGGTAACTGAGAAGAACATGCATTCCACAGAAAATAACATTGTGGCTGAGGTACAGGTATCGCCTAATATTGAAGAGAACTCGAAAACTAATACAAAGATTTTGACTGACCTAAAACTAATGGCAAATAAAAATGTAGAACAAAATGAAAAATCGAATGATAAGCAAAAGATTAATGTAATAACAAGAAGAGAATCAGCCATGGTTGAGGAGCATGCGCAGTTGGTCGCACAACAACAGGTGGATGCCATTGAAAAGCCGCCAACAGTAGCACATGTACATGTTGATAAACCGGCCGAGGAAATAATAGAGGTGGATGAGGAGGAGGAGATGTGGGAGGACGAAGAAGAAGAAGAGGAGTGGGGTGAACAAAAACTAGCAGCAAAACGAAAACGAAAGCGCCGTGCTGTAAGTAAACAAAACCTGACCTATCCAATGTTTAACAAATTTACTGCTTTTTTAATTTGATATATGTAGATTTTTTGAGTTTATTTCTGATTTGATGATTTTGTTTTATTAAAATTTTTTATTTTACACAATATGTATTAATTTTTTTTGTTCGATTTTTTTTAAATAACTAAAAAGCTGCTATAAAATTCTTGGAGATCTTTTTTTTACATCATTTTATTGAACAATTATTTTTTGTTTCAGGTTTTTTCCAGACGTTCACCACCAAAACGTAGGTCAGTTACAACGAAAGCCTTAACTGCTCCTCTTGCGAATAGTACTAAAGTCGAAAGCACTACACTATCATTGGTAACAACAGAACCCCGTGAAACTGAAGCCAAAACAAGTGACTTGACAAAAAATCAGCCAAAAGTCAAAGCTGAAATTAGTGAACATACACTGGTAGCCGATAAGCCACAGAAAGTCGAAACTAAATACCCAACAGTAGTAGCTGCTAAGTCCTCAACCGGGAAAGCCAGAACAAGCAACCTTGAAGTGGACGCGCCAAAAGATACAGCTGAAGCTAGTGATAATACATTAGCAGACGCACCACCCAAAGCTAAAGCAGCAAGTAGGAGTCCAACAGCTTTAACCGATGAAACCTCAAAAGCTAAATGCAAAACTAGAAGCCCCACAATAGTAGCAGTTGAACCTCAAGAACCTAAACCTGAAAGAAGAAGTAAAACAGTATTAGCTAATGAACCCCTAAAATCTATAGTTGACACTGGAAACCTAAAAGTAGTGGCTGCTAAGACTGCCAGATCTAAAGCTGCATCTGGCAACTTAGCAGTAAGGCAACCAAAAGCTAAAGCCGAAACCATTGACCTGACAGTAGCACCGAAAGCTGTAAATGAGAGTAGTAGCAACGCAGTAGAAGGCGTTGAACTCTCGAAGGCAAGTACTGACAGAAGCTTTCCAACAACAGTAGCTGTTGAACCAACAAAATCCAAAGTCGACACTAAAAAGCTTATAGGAGGAACTGCTGCTAAACCTACAAGAACTAAAGCCAGAAGCAGCAATTCAACAATAAAGCAAACAAAAGCTAAATCCGAAACTATTGAATTAAAAACAGTATCCGTCGAACTGCCTAAAGCTAACGCGGGAAGTAACAGCCTGACAGTAGCAGCTATTCAACCCCCAAAAGTAGAAACCGACACTAGCAACGTAACTATAGAAGCCGTTGAACCATCAGGAGCTAAAACAGAAAGTATCGTCCAAACAATAGTGACTGCTGAACTACAAAAAGCTAAAGCCGGTGCTATAAACACAATACTAAAACAAACAGAATTAGACGGTGATCAGCCAAAAGACGTTTCGGAAAGCAACAACTTAACAGTAATAAACGTGGAATCATCAAAACCAATTTCCGAAAGTAGTAGTCTAACAGTAGTAGAACTTGAGCCTTCAAAAGCAAAAGCAGAAACCAACCTCTTGCCGGTAATAGCCGTTGAGCCCCCACCTATATCGACTGCTGATTACTGCAAGGACACTTTAACTGAAGCAGCGCCAGTCCCCCCCAGTATAGAGGTAGCCGAATCGGTGCGAGTATTCGAAACAGTAACAACTACAACAACAACCACTGTTATAATTCAAGCCGAAAATGTTGACAGTACCAATAATAGTGTCACTTATGTGATCACTGAAGTTCAAAATGAAAATGTTGGTGCTGCTGTAAGCCCAGTTGTTGAAGTCAAAAAACCAACAAAAGCACAGGCACCAACAGCGACTGCTAAAACAACAAACACAAAGACTGCAACTGCACCTAAACGAAAACGTAAAAGTAAAAATGAAACCGTTAAAATAGAAGAAAGTTCATTACTCCCAGCAAAAACTGACAACACAGTGATTTATCCTGCAACGATAAACACAATACCAATCGTAAACGATGTGAGTGCCACAGATATGGCAATACTAGCCACCACAGCAGCTTCACTCCCAAAATCAACTGAAATATTTTTATGTCCCACAACTTACACCGCGGCGCAAACTAGTGAGACGGTAACGAACCCGGCTGCTGTTGCACATGCACCTGCCGCTCCTGCTGCTGCTCCTAAGCGGGCACGGAAAACTAAAAACGCATCTGCTAATAACGGCGAAACAGTTGATGAAAATTTGTTAATACCATTAGTTACTGTATCATACTCAGAGACGAATAAGTTACGTTTTGCCTGCACTCTATGTCCAAGATCATTTAGTAAATCACCACGTTTGGCTGAACATGAACGTTTACATACTGGTGAGAAGCCGTTTGGTTGCGAACATTGCGGCAAATCTTTCCGTATCAAAAGACGTCTTAACGAACACAAAATGCGTCATTTGGAAGTGAAAGCATTCAATTGTGAGACTTGTGGTTTGCCGGTTGCCACTAAACAGGATCTAAGATTGCATAGACGTCATCATACGAAGGATCGTCGTTACAGTTGCAACGAATGTGGTAAAGCATTTGTACGTAGCTCTGATTTGAAAATACATGTACGTGTGCATACGGGTGAAAAACCCTTTACTTGCGACATATGTAAGAAAACATTTCGTGCCAATCAAAATTTGTTGGTGCATCGTCGTACACATGTGGGGGATAAGAAATATAAATGTGATTATTGCGATAAACATTTTATGCGAAATATTGATCGTAAGGTGCATCATCGCACGCATACAGGTGAGTCTCTCGTGAAAAATTTCTGAAGTTAGTTTACTTTAAAAAATTATCAAATTGATTTTAAACCGATGACAACCCTTCTCAAAATTATTTTTTAGTCTAGAGGCTTCCATCGGACTGACCATGTTGCCTCCTTATAGACAAATTTTATTCAAGTTATCTTCTTTTCCTTTTTGTTTTCATTTTTCCCAGGTGAACGTCCATACAAATGTGAAATTTGTGACCGCAGCTATTCATCGCGTGCCCACGTACGCACACATTTACAACGTGAACATGTCGATTTTGCTGGTGAAAATAAAAATCAACGTAAAAGGGCTGAGCGTGAGCGTAAAGCCAAGACACAACCACCCGAATCACCAGCACCAGATGGAAATGTTAAACAAATGCAATCAATTGAAGAAATGTCAGAAGTAATAATACCAGATAATTTGGAGGGAATAAAGCAAAAAGCTTCACCCACGACTACAAAGAAGGAGAAAACAACTGCTGCTGAAGTTCTTACCAAACAACAGAAACGTCGCAAATCAACACCCAGATCGTCGCCAGCGTTAAAGAAGGCTAAAACTTCACCACAGTCGTCAACACAACAAAAGCAACAATTGCAACAACAAGAAGAAGCACTACAACAACAACAAATACAATCACAACCACAACACTCACCCATCGCCACATTGCCAATGCAACAAGTATCTGTCACAGTTTCAATGCAAGTACAAAAGGATTTGTCTCCTATGGTGGATGAACCAATGCCAGAGAAAGAGAATGCCACCACTATGGTGGGTGGCGTTGTTACTACTGCACCCCTCAATGCGAAGAATGCAAAGAACGAACGTAAAATAACAAGCTATTTTAATGTGTTGGGGCAAAAAACAGAAATTTGAAGACTTTGCTTGGTAAATTAAGAATAATACGATTTTTTTTATAATATACACCATATAATGATATATACATTTGTAGAGGTTATCAAGAAATTGTAGGAAACGGAAAATATTTTGTATGGGAATGATTTTCTAAAAATTTGAAATAGATATTTTAATTTATAACAGTGCATATTGAATACAAAAAGATTGCTAAATAAAACCCATGGACCTGTATACTGCTAGCAAGACAAACCAAAATACAGTTAAAGTTAAGCTTTTTTTCGAGAATCCACAATATCTAAGCTTTTACAAAAACCTTGAAATCAATTTTTTTTAACAGTTTTAAAAGTTTCAAATTTTTTAGGGTTGATTTCTATGAGTCATAAATAATTATAAAATGTTTTAAGATAAAAATGAAGAAATAGCATTAACATTTTCTTGAGTGTATTGTACAGGTCTTGCCAAACGGTTTTTTTATTAAAAATATCAAATAATAAAACCTAAAATCCCAGGCAATCTATTTTCCTGTTTCTATAATTTTCTTAGCCTTAGTATAGGAATTGAAGTGTACTTTTAAGACAGGGAGTGAGAGAGCGTTTCACGAGTAACTCTTTAAGCCAACAATAGATATATAAATATATAATTCTCAGAACAATTATTATAGTATATAGTATTTATATATTAAGTACCATATCAAACATATATATCTATATTATAAAAAGGCACTTTTTGCTCTCAAAAAAGCAATAAGAGAGAAAAAATAATCTTATGAAAATCTAAAACCGTCAGTTAACACAAAATAACGAAAATCATTTTAAAAGACCTCGCCTATACACTGTTAAAGATATATAAAAAAAAACTATTTTATCTACTATTTGTAAGAAGATTATACGCTTCTATAGATACTATGTCGATATTCTTATACAAAAAAA
The DNA here is from genome assembly GCA_951509765.1 of Sphenella marginata. Classification (NCBI taxonomy): domain Eukaryota; kingdom Metazoa; phylum Arthropoda; class Insecta; order Diptera; family Tephritidae; genus Sphenella; species Sphenella marginata. Next base: position 71,403,445 of record OX608082.1, read on the forward strand.
AATTTTATTAAAAAGAAAAACCACGTTAAACACTCACTACTATTACAGAGTCGGAACTACTATTGGCTCCGAATACTAATTGTTATTGTAACAGCATCCTATATGTGTGCTGCGGAGAAATCATAGGTTTTTAGATGAATCGCTCCATTTTAGACCATGTTGGTCAGACAAAGTTATGTAGGGGAACGATTCGTTTTGCTACTTATTAACAACTAATTTTGCAACATTCATTTTTAATATTTAAAATAATTTTCTTTGCAGCTGATATTATAAATATAAATATTATTATTAATTAATTTCAGTGTCAGCCGAATTCCATGAACAAAATATATACATACATACATACATACATTTATAAGTAACAATTTCAATTAGTTTCAAATTTTATTATTCTCATTAGGGTCATGCCATGCCAAATCGTTACAGCTATGGAGATAAGCGCTTTGAATTTTGTTTACTTTTTGCACAAAAATTTTCATTTATAATGTAATAAAGTTTTGTGAAAAGCATACCTTTTTTTGAATTCAAAACTATGCCTATTTTTAGTTGTTGTTTTTTTTTGGGAAGTACCTAAACCAATTTGCACCCTTTCCAATAATTTTATGTACATCGGTTCACTGACTGATTTTAAAAGGCGTGTCCTGAGATTTGAATGGTAATTGCAGTATCAACTAATTTTTTTTTAGTGGTTTTGAAAATATGCATGAAGTTTCTTTCTAAAAATAAAATAATTTTTGATAAAACATTTTTTTAACATACATTTTTGTGTTTTGGGAAATTTGTTACTATGGATTTTTTTTTTGTTGAAAACAACAGAGCTAAGGCATGTTTTCCAAATTCGAAAATGTATGTTTTTTAGGACGTTAAGCTTTTTAAAATTTTCGGTTTGTTTATTTTTCAGAAATCAGTTAAGAGATATTTTATTTTGTTTAAAAAAAGTTTTTTAATGAAAAAATATTTTTTTGTAAGTACATATTCACATTATTTAATATAATAACGAAATTTTATTAACAATGTTCGTTACAAAATATTTTTGAATTCCATTTTTTTCAGGACTTTTTTGATTAAGGTTTTTTGGAATCCTCTTTTATAAATTATGTTCTAAAATCTAATATAATCAAATTATAATTTAAAATTTACAAGGATTTTAGGCTGCACAAAATATCGTATAATAACGAGCAAATTTTCAGCGCGTACTTTCAAAACCTGAGCTTGTACTTATACCATTTTTTTTTCAAATATTCACTTTCTAGAAAAATTTTATTTTTAAATATTTTTTTTGTTTTTCAAAAATAGTCTTTTTAAATTATTTTTTGGATTTCGAATTATTTTCCCAAAAATGAGTTTTAAAACTTAAAAAAAAAAAAATTTTCCAAATATAAAATTTTTTGTTTCTCCCAATTATTTTTATTCGAAAATTTCTTTTTATGTAAAAGTTGCTTTTTTTCAAGAATACTTTATTTGAAGAATTTTTTTACTTTTCTAATTATTTTTCCAAAAATGAGTTTTCCAATTTTTTTCCAAACATTATCTTTCAAATTTAAAATTTTTTTGTTTCTCCCAATTAATTTTATTTGAAAAATTCTTTTCTCCAAAAAATTTTTTTTGCAAGAATACTTTTTTTCATAAATCCATTTTTTTCAAGAATCGTTTCACTTTATTAAGCAAATTTTTTACATGATAAACATTTTTTTTAACGAAATACTTTCAAAAATTAGGACGTCGCTGTTCCCTACTGTTGTACGGATTTGACTTGCAATGGCTCTTACAAACATACATACATATTTAACTCATTTCATTTTTAAGTTCTTAAAATGTAACAAAACTAAAAGAAAAAGTTAACAAAGTGTGCTTTTAAAATGCATAAACGAGACAAAAAACTCAATACACTTACAATGAATGCATACCATTTACATACATACAATTATACTCATTAATTTATAAAAAAAGCAAGCAAAGAAGAAAATATTCTCATAAGTTTTGCTTAGTTTAAGTTCTATCTATACTTTATCTCAACCATGAACGGCTGTTGATTAGAACAGTCTGTTCATTGATAATTATATACATATGAATATGTAATAGTTTATAGATTTAATTCATTTATCTAATTTAAAAAAGAAAAATTGCTCAATTTGTGGATTTATTTGTATTTGCTTGAAGAGAAAAGAATATAAATTGTGAAATATCAGCTGATTGTAACAATGATTATTTCCAAAATTAGTTTTACGTTTATTAAAGATAAATAAAACAACAAAAAAAGACAAAATTTTATATAAACATACATCCATATGTATATGCAAAAAAAAGGATACAATTCCATTGATAATAGAACTTGTTTCGCTATAACCGGTTGAATGTACGCTACCGGCTACCGGCTACCGTCTGCTATCTCAATCACCATCCAAAACCACGCTCATTCATACAGCTGTTGGTTGCTTTATTGCGCGCTTGGGGTGCGTTTTTGCGTCAACCCAGTCAAACTACTGTTACTGCGGTGGTTGAGGCGCGTTATTTTGGCTGCGCTTGAGAACAGGCTGCTTACTCGTACCCTGCCGTAGTTAACCATTCAACCCTTGTCCAATTAGTTGACAAATTGTATTTACATTTATAAGTTTGAAATGCACTCGTTTAGCGTAGTACTTGAAGCGAACAATATTTTTATGTGAACCATTTACTTTCTAAGTACTTTTATGTTTAATTGCATATGTAGTAGTTAGTTATAACAACAAACTCTTTCAATACAACAAACAATCATACATTTTTTTTTAATGAATTATAAACTTAATAAAATGCATATTATTTACGAAATTGAAATGCTTTTTGATTACTTCACACGTCCCTTCTTTTGCTCGGTTATAACGTTTGAGATTATAAAAACGAATTGACAACCTCTTTGTTATTGTACTCACGACTGTTGCTGGCACGATTTAGGAAAGCGATAGAGCGCTAGTGAGTTGCAAAACAAAACCAACAACAACTTCTTTGATCGTATTAAAAGATGGCAAATAGCTCAACGACTCGATCTTGCTATGCGAATGGACAATCGATTTTGGCAGCAGGGAAAGATGGAAGTCCCAAACGTAAGGTGGAACAAAACTAAGTGCCACAAAGAAAAATATTTGCAAAAAAGTTTAAAAAGGTTCCCTCAGGGTCAAATAATTACTTTCTGCACGAAATTCCGTTTTGCCATATAAATTCTTTATTTTCGCAATTTTTACAGGGTGCCAAAGAACGTTTAATTTTCAAAAGGTAAGTGCTCAAATCAGAGGGAACATTTTCATATATTTTTATATCACTAATTTGATGATTTGATGATGACTAACTTAAGTTTTTTAAGTATGTATGTAGGCCTCCTCATATCATTCTATGGAATAGCAAACAAATTTAAGTTACGCATACGACGTGTCGTGCAGCTTGCTCAAGGCACTTTTGTTCAATGTATCTATTATAATCTAACTTGTGTCGACTATCTATAATCGCGTGCACTTAAACATGCTAACATTGAGGTTAAAGTACATACACAAATATATGCATTAGGCTCGATCGATTTTCATTACATAAAATTAAATTAAATGAAATAAAATAAAATAAAATAAAATAAAATAAAATACATAAAATAAAATAAAATAAAATCAAATGAAAAAAAAAAAATAAAAAAAAATAAATAAATAAAATAAAAAAAAAAAAATGAAAAAAAAAAAATGAATAAATAAAATGAGATGAAATAAAATAACATTAAATTAAATTAAATTAAATTGAGTTAAATAAGATAAAATTAAATTAAATTAAATTAAGTTAAATTAAATTAAATACAATACAAAAATAAAAGAAAATAAAATAAAATAAAATAAAAATATAAAAATGCAAAAAAAATATTTTTTTTTATTTTAATTAATTTTTCTTTCTTTTTCCTCGAATAATTCGAACGACTCTAATACTCATATATGTACATGTGTATATTTGTCAAACTAAAACGTAAATTACACAAACGAGCTTATAATACAACAAAAACTGTGAAGAGAGAAAATCAGCAAACATATTATACGTTGTACTAGCAGTAGTTGTGGTTGTTGGAAAGTGAATAATGAGCAAGCAAATAACACAAATAACTGTGAAATCAAGTGGAACGACGAGCGCATGAATTCGTATGATTTCTGTAAAATAAAAAACATCGCGTATACGCCCTGGCAACTGGTGACAATTTAAACTAAAAATGTCTGTATGTATGTATGTGTGTCTGTATGACGCATAGTGCCAATGGCGTGTCACTTAATGAATCAGTTTTTTATTTTTGTTGTTGTACATATAATATTAAGCGAAATTTGCGCATAATTGCGACGTGCCTGAAATTGTAAGCGTGGCTGAAGCCATGAAACCAGCTTATATAAGTGCTGCAGATACATAAATATTCATACATACATATATACATACATACATACATATTTACGTATACGCAGTCAAGCAGCAGTTCATGTTACAAAAAAAAAATTTAAAAATAGTCTCATAAAATGGTTCTAAAGCTGTCATTGAGCCATTGGCCTGAGCTGTGTGTTGTACTTCACATGCATACCCACACACACACACACACTCACACACTTACAAACACAAGCACGCACATATTTTTCTTTCTACTTTCATTTTGCTTGTTTTTATTTTTTTTATTCTTTTTTTTATTTAAATTTTTTCTTTTGAATTCTTTGCGGTCGTTAACTTTGTCCATTGGTTTCATCGCATCCTCTTTCGTGCCTCTTTCGCATACTTTATTTGACAGTTTATGCTGTTCTCTTTTCACTTGAATGCTCATTTGTTTGGTAACTCACTTGTGGAACGTATTTGCATTGGCGCGCTCATTCATTCAAATATGCCCAGCAATCGTTTGTGCTCTTTCCCTCTTATTAGCTAAAAAGGCTTTGAGCGCGCGAAAAACTGGAAATTTGAAAGAATGCTTAAAAATGCCTTGCATTGGGTTCGTAATTGTTGAGGATGATTTCTGTGAAAGTTTATACTTTCTGGGTTTTTGAGTCTTTAGAACGAATTTGAAAAAAACTTAACAAATTTAAAAAAATTCTGTATTTTTAAAAATTCGTTTCGAAACTTTTTTGTTTTCTTGAAATATTTAAAAAGAATTTATAAATCTTCGAACTTAGTATTTTTAGACCTTGTTGAATTGAAAATATATAATTTTTTTTACCTGCGAGTCCCCCCTCTTGTTCATAATAGACATATATTTAACTACTAATGATTAAATATCTGCTCATTTAGAAGCACATTGTTTATTAATTTTAACGGTATGGGTTTATGAGCGCAACAACAATGCGAACGACTTTGATTGTTAACCATTTTGCCAATATTCGATGATTGACGCAAAGTATTGTTAATGTGTTTGTATCCAGTGACCGTGGGACAGTTATTTTCGAAATGTGTATAAATTAAAAATTAAAAAAAGAAAAACAAAAAATATTCGAAATATATACTATACCCTAGAGATGTAAATTTTTTGGATTGTTATAGTTCTGGTATTTTGGCATTTCATTTAATAATTGGATTACGGGATTTGGAAAAATTAAAAAGGTTGGAGGAGATTAAAACACATAACTATAGTTATTTCATTAATAACAAAACAAAGTTAAAATTTTAGTAAATTTTTTTGAAATTTTTTTGGAGAAAAAAAATTTTTTAAATTTTTTTTTGCGAAAAATGTGCTGACATTTTCAGCAACATAAATTTATAAAAAATTCATTTGAACCGCCGTTTTCTAAAGCCTATAATCCGGGTTAACTCAGTTATTGTTATAAAAAGTTACATTTAAATAAAAATAATTAAATTAAATATTAATAAATAACTGGAAAAATAAAAAAAATAAAAAATATTGCACAATAACAAAATTTTATTATAAAATCACACATAGATATCCGGTAATCCCATCTCTAACAGACACAAAGCTACATTAGCGTGTTTCATTCTTGGGCGATGCGTTTTTACTTGTTCTACCCAGCGCATATTTATCGTCATATACAAAAAAATATTGTATGTGTGTTTTATGTACAACTTTACGCAGCAGCTCGAAGTACTAAGGATGGCAGCTCGAGTCGAAAATGTCGATTATTAAATAATCGATTTTTTTTGATAAAATAATAGATTATTTTATAAAAATAATAGATTTTTGTTTATAAGAAATATTTTTATACGAAAATCGATGTTTGTTATTATTAAAAAAAATCGATAGCGAAACATATCGATTAGAGTATATATCGATTATTTTTGCACAACCCTAGTGGATGCTGTTTTACCCAGCATATGCCAAATTAAAATCAAATATGCGGAAAATTATTCAAAAAGTCAAATTTTCGGAAAATAAATTGCATGAACATGAATCACCCTAATGTATGTACGTATACCCCAACATATTGCACCACTTCACTTGTTATTTCAATAAATTGAACAATATTTCACTACCTACCATATTCATCATTTCCAATTGGCTACCATTTTATTTTACCGTTAATCTATCAACAATATGTTGCATGCAACAAACTGCTACTGCAACACTCCGCGTTACCCCCCCTCTCCCACCACAATTCAATCATTTCCAGCTGAATATCTTTTTCTGTTTTTGTTTTTAATTTCACAATCGAATGCATTGTAATTTACCTCGACGTCGATTCTATTTTATATTCGTTTCAATTTATTCATAATGTTCACAGAATTTTCACTCAGAATTTATCCATTCATTACCTTACTACACACACACACACACACACATACATACAAACAGATGTCCATTTGTTCAATTCATTTTGTGTTGACGCATTGCACGCTCAATTAATTTTAATGCGAGTGAATATGTTTCAAAAATATATTGCAATCAGATGCATGTCTGGACGTGAAATGTACTTAGTTATTTGTTAGCAAATTGTGGTGGTCGGACCATTGGGGAAAATACAAAACTGTAATGGAAATCAAAATATGCGTGCGGGACGGAATAGAAGCCGTTAGGGAGAGCAAATGGGCATCAGAACTGAAATCGGAACAGAATGCGGAACTGAAAACCATTCGAAGAACCGGAAGATAACCAAACACGGAAAAGGAAGAGGAACCAATCTGAGACTGGAACATAATCTGGAACAGAGACTGCATCAATCCAGAACTGAAATCGTTAGAGCAACTTAAATTAAATTAAAGAGAACAGAATTCAATTCCGATATGGAACAGAAATTGAAATCTAGACGGAAACAGAACAAAAACCGGAATTGGAACGAAAAAAAAAGCTTAACACAATTTCTCAGTCTGAGTTTCTAAGAAACTTTAGTTTAGTAGCCGGAAAAAAAATTAAAATTGATCATTAAATCGGAACAGAAACTGTCACCGAAACTAATTCGAAGTTGAAACGGAGCTTTTAAGTACGACAAAACCGAAATCGAAACCGGAAAACCAAATTCTGAAACGAAACTTGAACCAAAACAGAATTCAGAATCAAAACCGAAATTTCAGTCAAAAGTAGCACCAGAATTAATCTTGGAATCGGAACAGAAACTACAACATTCACCAACTTGAAGTTGGAACAGTGATTAGAATTGACACAAACACGAAATCGAGACCGCAAACGAAGAAAAAATCAAAACCGGAATATCAGCCGATACTGAAACCAGAATCGATCCTGGAATCGAAACCGGAATTGCACCAGAATCGCACCTGGAATTGGAACAGAAACTGCAACCAACAGAACTGGGACCAATTCGAAGTTGGAAGAGAAATTGGAACTGAAACCGGAAACGAAGTCGTAACTACATGTTGAGACGAAATTGGAACCAACACAGAAATCGGAATCGAAACCGGAACCGGAATTGCAGCCGAAACTGGCACCAGAATCGATGATGGAGTCGGAGTCGAAACTATCCACGGAAATCGGAAGCGATGCAGGAGCAGAAACCACCAGGCAACTGATATCTCATTTGTGATAAAATTAAATTACATTACAATTATATAGTCATACTATATCTTCTAATGGGCATACATACGACATGGCGTATACGTAACATGCAATCCATCTAATGCCATTTGAAATTATCTACTTAATTAGTTTAGTATAACCGAACTACTAACTCAATTTGGACAATTTTCACATGTGACATTAATTTAAATGATATATAAATAAATATATATATACACATGTACGCATCCAAATTAACTGCTTTCTCCTATCAAAATGTCCCAAAAGCATCACTCAAAAAAAAGGTTTTTTTGTTGCTACAATCTTTTTAACGCAACTCAGCTAATTTAATCATATTACTAGTGTCTATAAAATTCGCGTAAAATTAGCACAATTTTTTTTTGTTTGTTTACAAAATTTTGTTATTGCGCACTTTGCTGTGAATTGAAATGAAATTACATAAATGCCTGCATTAGCAAGAATGCCAAACAAAATATTTCAATTAACGAATTAGCACATCAGCCAATCATTGATTAATGGTTTCCAAATAATTCCATTTCGAAATACATATATAAAATTGCACAAAAAAATATATAAATATATATTTGTGAAGTAGTACATTTGTAAATATGTGTGTAAGTACAAAGGCTATAAAATATTTTAAATACATACATATATTAAATGCAAAAATTCATATTGAAAATTTCAATTAACGCGCTGTATTGGTCACAGATATGCACAGCGAATTATTTGATTAGTCAGAGGCAGGGAACGTAGCGGTAAAGAATTTCATAAGAAGATTAAGAATTTATTTCTTACTTTACTTTTAACAAAAAATTCCAAAAATAAGAGCTAAGAGGTGATTTTTTAAGTTACATATAGAACTAGTAATCTAGTGATTAGATTTTGATTTTAATTGACAGTGATTATTTCAATTGTTTACAGTATCCGGAAATTATTAAAATCAGTAACTAATTACAATTAAATCAAAATTAATAAATATTTTAACAATTTTTAACAATCGAAGAAGTCCTACTTGTTTTAATCAATTCCAAAATAATTGTAATTAATCATTGAATATATTCTCATGACTTCTATTATAAACTATTTAATTGGAATAAGGATTAGTAATACAATATTTTAATTATTTTCAAAAACCTGCCGGTAGTAGTTGATTGCCACCTTAAAATAAAACAAAACATTACAAATTATTATTATTGGCCTTGAGCCATTTAAAGTCTTTATTTATTTTTAAATAAAAAATCCTAATTTCTTTTAATGTTTTCGATTTTTAAAAAGCTTTTTTTAATCAGTGTAAGAATCCTTGTAATTAATCACTGAAATACTTCTTAAGAAAATAAACTATTTTATCAGTCATCTTTACGACTAATAATTATTATTTGAATCTTGATTTTAAGATTATACTTTTTTATGCAACCAAAAATAAAGACGTTTTGAAAAAATTCAAAAGTCAGTTGAGTCAAATATGGCTCTCTTTTAATGTAAAAAGAGTTAAAGATGCAAATTAAATTTTTGCATAAGTCGGAGCAGTGTAATTAGAAATCTATTTAGTTTAGTTTAGTTGACTTAGATTATTTCAATTGTTTTCAAAAACCAGTCAGTAGTAGTTGATTATAATTAAATAATCAAAAAGGTTTAAAAATAATCGATAATAACTGCTATATTAATCGATAACATTATTATGGAATAAAAAGATTTGCAATTAATCAATTCAATTAATGGTCAAATAATAACTTTTTAATTAATCTAAGCTGCTGATTAATCAGTTATTTAATGCGATTATATTTTATAAAGATGTGTTTAGGTGGGAAATTAATCGCTAAGTCGTCTCATTAATTAATAAATAAAACTTAGGTTATTTGCGATGACACATTCCTAGCTATAAATATAATCGATTCGATTGTATTTTCACATGTGTAAGCCATATAACAAGTCTTGATAAAATATTGAACTTTTGATCAAAACAAATAGATATCGCAAGATCATGTTTAATATCTTAATACTCATTATATAGCTAGTATTAGGGTGTGTAATTTTCGAGAATAACGCGCAAAAAATAAGATGAAAGGAAGCAAGGGCAGTTGAAGGAATGTCGAGCTAGGACCGGAACTGTAATGCAACTGAGACTCGAATAACAATTTTTTGAAATGCGATAGAAATTTCATACAGATCATACGAAGACAAAACCGACAGAGGCCGAGTCTCGAATCTCAGTCGGTGTAACTTAAAGTAATATTTTGTTCTTTAAGTTTAAATTCTTCTTCTTATGACATTTTTAACATATTTTATTTAATAAATTTTTAGAAAATTAATATCGATTACTGATTGCACCTCCCTAATGTGCAAGTAAGTCTGCACATATTTGTATATCTAAGAGCTTCACGCTTACCTAATTTACTCTATTGAGCTTCTTGATAACATAACGACGTTATCGACCATTTTTTTTGTCAAATGATGTGGTACGACAAATAGTCTGACACTTCAGTTACTTTGTTTGTTTGTTGTTGTTGGTTGTTTGTTTTTTTTTTAACTAGCTAAAATTCTCTTATTGCAATATTGACGCTTAAGTGACAGACTTTGATAAAAACAAAAACACATACATGGATAAATATATACCAACACATAGTACATATGTATGTACATATGTACACATTATATAAATTAGTATCTCGCTCGTTCTTACTCATTTCATGTGATCATTGAAAAATTTTGAGAGGTATCACTAGCCGGAGTATGGCAACAAATTTAATATTTTAACGACGACGACACTATTCGTCTTGATAAAATACTTTGTTTTTCTTATACATGTGTGTACATGTGTATGAGTGTTGCTAATTGTATCGAAATACTTGACAATGTTTTTTACTTTTTAGTTGTTGCTATTTGTTCATTTATTTGTTGTTTACATGAATCTTTCCACTTGTAAAATTAATTATCTACCGTCAATTATGATTGTAAGATTTGTAAACACAAATGTAGATCTACAACTACAAATACAAATACAAATATACATATACTCGTATATATGTAAAGTGCCTACTTAATGAAGCAACTTGCTTGCGTCAAGTGCGCGTAAAAGTAACTTTACTTCCCCGTTTATTATAACTACGTGGGTAGAACCCTGCTCCAATTTTAATTTATACTTTTTTTTTTAATACAGATAATAGCTAGATTTCTACACACACACATAAGCCCTTAGATAAATATAGGCATTCTATTTACATATCCATAACAAATAGTACATATGTATGTACATAGCCATATATGTTAGCAAATAAAATGATATGAATACTAAGTACTTAAGTGAAGTTCATTTACATTAGACGGAACCAAAAAATTATTAAAAAAAAATTTTATTTTGGTTTTCTCTTTTAAATTTATTTTTTTGCCGTTTTTATTGCCCATTGATGCTAGATAAAATTTTTGACTAGCACAAAAAATGTTTGTGTTGAAAGCAACAAAAAAGTAAGCCAGCATAAATAATTATAGTCTTTAAAAATTTTGGTTGCAATGCACAAATTATTTTCAAGGAGAATTTTAAATTTTTAAAATTTTTTTTAATAGTACTAAGATCATAAGGAGCTGTTTTATGCATTGTTTTATGAAATAATATTTTTTCATATGAGTGTTGCTAATTGTATCGAAATACTTGACAACATTTTTTCATATAGTAATTTTTTTTTTTTACAATTTAAATTACAATGCACAAATTATTTTCAAAGAAAATTTTTAATTTTTTAATATACTCGAATATGTATTTTTAATATATGTATGTACTAATACTATAAATGAGTTCAAGGTCACTAATAATAATTTTTTTTTTAGAAATAATAAGTTTTGTTGTGAAATAATATTATTGTTTTTAAAAAATTTTTTTTTATGAAGTAATATTTTTTTTTTAGTTTTTCAATATTTTTTATGAAATATTTATTTTTTTGTATGAAATAACAGGTTTTAACAGGGTTGTATAAAATAATAATTATTTTTTTACGGAAATAATAATTTTTTATATAAAATAACAATGTTTTATGAAAACATAATTTTTTTTTAATATTTATTTTTTTGAAATAATTTTTTTTCATTTTTTTTTAATATTTATTTTTTTGAAATCATTTTTTTTATGAGATAATAAGTTTTTTTATGAAATAATATTTGTTTTATGAAATATTTTTTTTTCAATAAAAAATAAAATTTTTTTTTTATGAAATAATATTTTTTTTGTATGAAATAACAGGTTTTTTATGAAATGGTTATTTTTGTTATGAAATTTTTTTTTATGAAAAATAATTTTTTTTTGTATAAAATAATAACTATTTTTTTACGGAAATAATAATTGTAATATAACATTGTTTTATGAAATAATATTTTTTTTAATGAAAACTAAACCAGGTACCGACAAACTTTTTTTTAAATATGAATAAACAAAAATTGTGAGCGCTTATAAGTTTATTTGCTTGTTTTTTTTTATTGCCTTCAATACGAAATGTCAACCAAAAAGTAATCAGAAACGACGTGAAAAAAATTTCAGAGCTCACACTTTTCGGTGCTATCTCTCAAGCGACAAAAATGGCTTTCCAGTATCTTATCGATATGAGTTGATATCATCAATCGAATTTTTATGTGATGGTAGGTCATGACGTATGAGCAACTTTTTTTTAGTTCCATGCAGCTTGAACAGCTCGACGGCTATCTGTCATAGAGGGGTCATAGGCGGTTTGTGGAATGTCGCCAAGTTCCAGGAAATCATTTAATCTGAGTTGCCCCCCGATCGATTAATTATTTCGCAATCTGTTTTATAGATTTTGAGGAATGCATCATAAAAAAACGAAAGCTTATCGGTTGGCGTACTTTTTTCGAAGTGGATAAACTTCTGCGTCGTTCATTTGCCTTCTTGAACTTTGGGATATAAATTGGCAAATATGTTACTTTATTTAAGAAATCGCTTTTTTGATTGATTGAAATGGGCGGAAATGCTTTTTTTATCGAGGCAAATGGACACTTAGCCAATATACATAATTTAGCTGCACTGCAAGTCTGATAAGACATTTAATAAGATATATAAATCCTCTAAGGGCCATTTCCACCTTCACCAAATCACGCTGACCTAATCGAACTCGTATGGAGTTCTGGAAAAAGGCCATTTAAGTATTAACTTTTTGCAAGGCTCACCAAAAGTTCGCTTAGTATCATAACCCAGTTCAGCGAAGACAGAGCTCAACTCGAGTTCCCGTTTCAACAAACACATCCATCACATTTTACTTACATGAATTCTTCCATTGTTGGAATTTGTGATATAAAAAGCAGGAACAAATGAAGAATATCACCGATACAATGAGCAGCGTTAGTATAACACCAATCCAAATATCGCTTATCACAATCGGTATTTCGGTCTCCAAATGCGAACGCACGACGGTCGTATGCGAGCCAGGCACATGACCCACGAAGCGTGCACCACCAAGCGAATCCGTCAATTCGCTTGAACTACTCAACGCCACTTCGACCTCTTTGCGATCCAGCGTAAAATTACCAAAAGCTGAGTCTAGACCCAGCGCTAAGCGTTCTAATTTATTAATGAGTATTGAGTAATTTTGTGGCAGCTCGAATAGCTCCAATTTGTCTGGTGAGGTGCTGGTGTAATTTGTGCTGATTACTTGCAATTCTGACATGTTGTTGTTTGTATATATTCTTGTTTAAGATTTTGTTGTAATAATTTTTTATATTTTCTTTGCACTTTTTCAATTTGTGTTTATCAAATTTTTATTTTTTTATTTGAGTTTTGTGTAGTCACTGTAGGCCATTAAGCGTTTTTTTTGTGATATTTAATTGTTAATTTTTTTTTTTTTTGAAGTTTTCACACCAAAATATTGCTCGTCTTTAGTTGCGCAGCTTCATGTTGCTACTGAAATTATGCGAAAGTGCAAAAATGGCTGAAATTTTACCAGATTTTTTTCTATATTTTTTTTTACGTTTTTTCTTAGTTTTCTTTTGTCGCCACCCTTTACAAGTCGTGTTGTTGTTATCATTGTTGTTTTTCTAGGCTGTTGCTGTTAAGCGTTATCGGCGCGGGAGCGCGTGCGCATTGGCACGTTTGTTAAACAAATTTTTGAATCAAATTTTTAATTAACACTGTCATGTTAATGTTTTGGTTTAATAATTTATTAGCAAAACAAGCTGTTGCCATAGCAACAAAGCGTTCCACTAAGTGTAGTAGAGCGCAACGTAAAAAACATGTTAAGAAAAATTAAAAACCGAACCCCTAGTGAAATTTTCTGGAAATTCCGTAACCATAGCCGTAACCCTTAAACTTGCCTTAACCGTAACCGTAGCCGTGAAAACAGCCCTAATCGTAAACCTAACTGTCAAACATTCAAACCTTACCGTGGAACGTAAGGTATAACCGTAACCTTAATCGTAATCACACCCATAACAGTAACCGTAACCTTAATAATGTTTTCAATTCTTTCAATTCTTTTTTAATAAATATTTGTCTACAAAAAATTACACTGTGTAACAAATAAAAAAAATTGTAGAAAGTTTTATCGAGGGATTTGGTTCGTTAAATGAAATGCAGGCTCTTTTAAAAATTTGTTTTTAATTATTTGCCTCAAATACACTGTGAAACAAATGAAAAAAAATTAGCAAAATGAATTCATTTTTTTTTTTCAAATTATTTGTCTAAAAGAACTACAGTGTGAAATAAATGGAAAAAAAAATATAACAAAAATGCTTCGACTTTTCTTTTTTTAATTATTCGGCTAAAAAAACTACACTGTGAAGCAAGTGAAGAAATATTAAACTAAATTTTTTTCGAAGTTTTTTATTTTTCGTCTCAACAAAACACTGTGAAACAAATGAAAAAAAAACTACTAAGGAAGATTTTCTTTAATTATTCGTCTACAAAAACTACACTGTGAAACAAATGAACATAAAAAAAATTGAAAAAGAATTTTCTTTCGTAATCTTGAGAACATAAAACTCAACCTTTTCGAAAAACTTAAGCGCCATTTTGTTTGTTGATTTAAATGCAAGGCTTTGTCGAAGGAAGTTTATAAAATTATCTGCTAAAAAAATTTACACTATGTAACAAATTAAAAGAATATAATTTTTTCGGATTTCAAAAACCTCCTCAAAAATTTGTATTAACGGATCAAAACCACGCTTTTTCATAGGTTCTCCTCATAGAACATCGATTTCGATACTTTTCGCCCAGCCTGTTTGTCCATATTTATTTACATAAGTATTCTTAGTACGCATGTAAAGTATTTAAATAAACTTATTTGTTAGTTTCTATACACTTATGTATGTATGTATGTGTATATATATGTAATATGTGTTGGAGGTGTGTACATTTGTAGTTACCCTATAGTCACGGTAAACTATTGCAAACTAGCTCGCAACAAATATGCATTACACAAAAAGTTTACATATAAGAAACTGGTTCCGAACTAGTTCAAAATAGCACAAAGAATTTTCTTCTAAATAAAATAAATAAAAATAATTTCAATGCCTTCAAGCAAAGTAGTTGAGTCATCAGCTCATGTTTGAATGATCATGTGATCGGTACTAGTAACGGGAATAGTGAAAATAAAATAAAAAACTCTTAGTGCATTTTTCCTTTTTCAAATACTGAAGACTCAATTACTAAAACTTTGAAATTACCTTGTTCTCTTTTGTACTAGTTTGAAATTAGTCAAAACGCTCTAGTTCCAAACTACTTGCTTTGCGATCAGTTGCATTTTTTTTACTACATGGTAGGTATTTGCACTTTTTTTTACTATTTTTGTTTTACAAATACTTTTAGCAGAAAATTTTGCTACAAAACATGCTTTTGTTAATGAGATTCAGTTAACCGATAAATTGGTGTTACTACGAGATCGTTTAGAAAATAATAATAATAAAAGCAAACAAAAACAACATTCTATTTTTACAACTTAATAATAAATATAATGAGTAGATGTGTAGAAAGTTAGATACATTGGGGCTGTTGTATAATATAAACTTTTATAAACTTTGACATCCATAAAATTGTAAGAGCTAGGGAGACAATTACAAAAATGAGCTGAATAGAACTTGGGGGATGTAGGAACATGATCTCGAAAAGCCTTCTAATTTCTTATTTGTTATGGTGCCACTCAAAGCTTTCTACAACTTTCGTCCTCTGCAAGAAAAAAGCTTTATAACCTCAAAATCTCTTCGATTTGCATACGTAAGCCGCAGCACCCTAATATAGCCTTCTACTTATGAATATATAGCATTTAAATATTTTTGCGCCTTGATTTTTGCTCTGTTTACTATTTATTTGTTTGTTTATATCGTTAATGCCAATCAGTTAAATATTACCACATTTACATTCGATATATGTCGATATATATATATATATATGGCGAGTTGATGCGAAGAGTGAGTGAGGCTGTGAAGAAAAAGCGATAAACGTCATCGCCATGGCAGGTGGTTTTTTTGAGATATCCAATCAATGCGAAATGCGCGCAAAAAATATAAAATAACTTCCCAAAGGTGATATGAATTAATCTCAAAAGATGATGACTCTTTAGGTGGTGTTGTTATCGCAATTGATTTAATGTCACGCTTGAGAGAATGAGAAGTGAAGTTAGATAAACAATTCTTGGGAGATAGCAGATAGCTTGTCTTACACGTCAAACTCCAAGGGATCAAGACCTGCAAAGACATTGAAACTGTATATAACTGTGTATAAGGGACCTCTGTGAAAAGGACAAGAGACTCACGAGGTGTTGCTATCGCGTCCTCACTTTATCGGTTATATGTCATGCTAGACAAAATCGAATGATAACCATGAGCATATTTTCGACCATCGAAAATTTCGAAAAAAATATAAAACAACATAAATCGACTGTTATAGGTGAAATGATAAAATTTAATAACGATTTTGAATTCTGCATTCCCGTTGTGTCCAAAAAGTAGGCGTGGCAACGCTCAAATCTAAGAGAATAATTTTTCGAATTTCGACTTTAGAATGTTTTATGATAAAATAACAAAACCTGGTTTATCACGATTTGCCCTAATACAACCGTTGTAATATTTACGAAATCGGTATAAGACCACGCCCACTTTCACATATAGGTTTTTTTTTTTAAAAGCAATCACAACTATAGACTTGCTTACTTGCTAGATTTAATTTCCAGGAAACGCATACAGTGAAGGGATATACGTAGCTACAGCTGTTTCGAAGATAAAAATGTTCTCTCAAAGCTTTACCGAGAGCTTCATTTGAAGTCGCACTTTAGGTGAGATAGTATTGTATCGACCAAAACGATAATAATACCATTATTCAGCCATTCATAAGAATAAATTGTGTTTCAATTAAGTAGCTCCCAATAAAAATTTCTGAAGAATCGTTTTCAGCTCTCACCCGGTCCAAAAAAAAAACTGTAATTCATATCTTAAAGCTCGATCATTTTTTTTCTATTTCGTTACTCTCTACACGAAATAGGCACAAATTCGATTACAAAATTACGCCATTATCTTTTGCTAAGACATCTGGTAAAATATTGCCATTTTGGCATAAATTTGAAAGTAAATGTGAAATTTCACAGAATTTGATTATTTGGTTTAATATGTTTACACATCATGTCTATATACATATATATAGTATTTGTGTATAAATTGCTGACAGCTCTCCATTTTGCCACTTTATTTTTAAAATTTTGGTTTTTCGCAAACATTTGCCTCAATATTTTTGGGGTAACGGGGTAACTGTATTAATTGGTTTGGAATTTTGCGGTTGTGAAATCGCGATCGCCACGCGCATTTGCTAAATTGTTTGATTAAAGATTCAATCAAATGTGATTTATGAATTTATTTTCTTGTGAAATATTTTTTTTTTTTTTAAATTACATTAATTAAATTTTTGCTTGTTGGGTACGTTGTGTTTCATATTCGAATTAATGGAATTAATGGGTGACCGTAGTTCAATGAAATGATTTGATAAGATCATCCCAGATAAATGTCTCAAAGTTAATATGATAAGCTCAACATATGACACTTTTTGCTTTGTTGATTTCCGAGTTTGTCACATAATTTAATTTGACAAGAGATGACGGAAATCCATTCAACATACTTCAACAGAACGCTTGGGGATACAAATTTTAAAGAAAGATTTCCACACCACCCTGTGCCAGTCCAATGCTTTATCGGTATCTGTCAGAGAACGGAATGTAATTGAGTTGGAAGCTAGCCATATCTACCGTAACATAGCCGGAAAAAATTGGAAAACCGAAACCCGACATTTTTTTTTAAATTAGTTTCATTATTTTTTTTTGTAATTTAAAAAAAATTTGTTTTCTTGTATTTGATATGTTCACAATTTTTTTTCCTCAAAATCAATAAAAAAAATTTAAAAACTTCCAAATAAAAAATTTTCTACTTAGTCGTAAAAATCAGAAAATTCGCTTAACTTGGTAGAAATATATGAAATTTTTTATTTTTTTATTATATTTTTAAGTTACATGAAAGTGGGCGTGGTTGTCAGATATAACAATAAAAATAACAATAAGCGCTATATCAATAAAATATTTATGCTTAACTTGCTGTAAAAGTAAAATATTTTGTACACTCTAAAGTGCGCGTTGCCACGCCTACTTTCGCAAATTTTTTTAAAATCTAGAATTCTTTTCTAGGAGCGGTACTACGTACATTTTAAACTAGAAAAGAAAAATGTTGTAACTAGGACTGTAATGCCAATCAGCACACTAAATCTACTTTTTAATACTTAATATGACGTGGCGTATGAGTAATAAATAGCATTAGAGTGACGCTTATTTTTGAAAATAAAAAATTTAAGAGTGATAAAACTACAGAAAATGGTCTCTGAAGCCAAAAAATTCTTTAAAACAATTTTTTTTAACATATAAGTTAGGCACACTCTAATACTTGAGCAATTTTCAGCAGTTTTCAATAAATTTTTTATTTTCGATTTTATATTTGATTTCTGTTGGAAATCAGGTTCATGCACTGCTGACTTGCATGTAAAATATATTCTAAAATTTCATTCAAAATTCAGAAAAATCAATATATGTAAATTTTACTACGTTTTTCGGGGAAGTCCAAGCAGTTTTTTCCATGAATCATAAAAAAAACATATTTCATCCATTTTAATGTCTGTATGTTTTACTGACATTATTCTTAATAATTTAAAATTGAATTGTCCAAGTTTCATTTCTGAAATAAATTCCTGTTGCTCATAATAAATTTATTTCCCACTGGAACAAACAAATCTTTTGACGTAATAACTGGACAGACTCAAGTGTGTAAAGCAAATATTTTTTCTATTTATGGACAACGAACAACGTGGTTGGTTGGTTGGTTGGAGTGGCGAGTCCCAGTGACTCCAATTAGCGCTAGTGCGCCGTTTTGATACCACAGCTCGTGAACTAACCAATGAAGATTATTACAGAAAGTTAGCGTGGTGTGACTCTTACACCCCTATAGATCCTATCTATATCCATGCCGTTGAGTCCAAGAATTTTAGAAGTTCCCCAATCTTCATCTCGCTTAGCTCGGAGAGACTCCCAAACAAGGGTTTTCCCAGAAATTTTGTTCTGCTCCTGCAGTGCGCCGGACAGCCGCACAGCAGGTGCTCCACAGTCTCTTCCGTTCCCGGAAGATTGCAACTGCGGCACGTGGTATTGTGCTCCATGCCCATCCGTGCGGCGTGCGCCCCGATAGTCCAATGCCCAGTGAGGGCCGAAACTAATCTGAAAATGTCCCTTCTGTTATTCCTGAGAAGGGTCGAAGATCGTGCTTCATTGTACGAAGGCCATAAACTCTTTGACACTCTGCAGGACTGCAGACGCTTCCATCTATCCGTAGCCTCCCGAAGCCAGTGCAGAGAGACCCGACCCTTGAGCAGTCCCAGCGGTGCAAGGACCTCCTTCGCTTCTGAGACGTCAAGGGCCGACCCACGCCGTGCCAACTCATCGGCAGTCTCGTTTCCCTGTATGTTGCGATGCCCCGGCACCCATATTAAAGAAACGGCATGTCGACTTGCCAGGTTCATGGTCCACTCCCTGCACTGACCCACGAGGCTCGAAGTGATCGTCGTTGATCCGAGAGCCCGAAGAGCCGCCTGGCTGTCCGAGAAGATTGCTATCCGATTACCTGTTATGTTTGTATCCAGTAATGCCCTGCATGCCTCCTGGATAGCGTAAATTTCTGACTGAAATACACTCGCAGAGTCTGGAAGACGCATTGACAAGGACACGTCTGGGATAATTGCGAAAACCCCCGCTCCCACTCCACACTCCATTTTAGATCCATCCGTGAAAATTGATATGTCGAAGTTTTGTGGTAGTTCCCCTGTTTTCCAGTCCTTTCTGGATGGGAAAATAACCTCAAAATTTGTGTCGAAAACTGTCCTGGGACAGATGTAGTCCGTTTTGTTCTTAATATAGGGGTCGGTTATATTTAACAGAATACGGCTGTGACCGTATCCACGCTCTTTCCAGAGTCCCAACTCCCGAAGCCTGAGTGCACTATTAGATGCTGTTTCCTTGATAAAGAGATCGATCGGTGATATATTGCATATCACATTCAGAGCCTCTGTGGGGCATGATCTAATCGCCCCTGTGATTGCGCCACAGGCAGCCCGCTGAACTTTGCTTAGCATGTTCATAATGTAGCCCACCTCGGCTGCCCTCCACCACACTATTGCTCCGTAGGCTAAGATCGGTCGAATAACTGCTTTGTACATCCATGCTGTGATTTCCGGGCTCAGGCCCCACTGTCTGCCTAACATACGTTTACAGGCGTACATAGCTCCATATGCCCGTTTGACCCTGTTTTCTATGTTAAGTTTCCAGTTTAACTTAGGTGTCAAGAGGACGCCTAGGTATTTCGCCCTATCAGAAAGTTGCAACTCTTGACCACAAAGAGAAGGTAGATTGAAACTTGGTATTTTTTTCCTATTTGTGAATAACAATAGCTCGGTCTTTGAGGGATTGACATTAAGCCCCGCAGCCTCTGCCCATCCACTCAGCTTCCTTAGTGCAACCTGCATGATATCGCTAATCACGTTAGGGCACAGACCCGATACTAGTATTACTACGTCGTCCGCGTAGGCAACCACTTTTACTCCGTTCATGTTAAGTTGACGAAGTATGCCGTCTATAACACAAAGCCAAAGCAGTGGAGACAGCACTCCACCCTGAGGAGTTCCTCTCGACAAGTGTGCCGTTACTTCACTTGCTCCGACCTTGGCGCTTATGACTCTAGACCGCAGTGCCATCCCTATCCAGTTTACAATAGGGTCCTCGATACCAAGGCCCGATAGCGAAACCTCTATCGCTTCCAGCCTTACGTTGTTGAAGGCGCCTTCAATATCAAGGAATGCGGCCAGGGTGAACTGTTTACTCTCGAGGGACACTTCTACCTTGTGCACCACCTCGTGCAGGGCAGTCTCCGTTGAGCGCCCCTTGAGATACGCATGCTGAGCTGTAGACAGCCCTGAATTATCTAATGTCTTTCTAATATGGACGTCCAAAAGCCGTTCGAAGGTTTTCAAAACAAACGACGAAAGACTGATTGGTCTGAAATCCTTGGGGTTTTCATGGCCTCTCTTGCCCACCTTTGGGATGAAAACTACCCTCGTCCTTCTCCAGTTTACAGGCACATGATTTAGCCGAATGCATGCCCTGAAGATACACGCCAGCCAGGGTATTACCAGTAAGCTGGTTTTTTGTAACATGGCTGGGAAAATACCATCCGGCCCCGCGGATTTATACGGTGAGAAACTGTTGATTGCCCATTCAATCTTTTTAGCTGTTATAAGCTCATTTATTAGCCGAACAGAGGGTAGTACACCAGTGTACTCTTGACCTTCCATTTGACTAGGCCCACAGCCTGGGAAATGTGTTCCTACAAGAAGGTCCACGGTTTCCGCCGAGCTGCATGTCCATGATCCGTCGTCCTTCCGTAAAAACGACGGGCAAGATTTTTCTTTTGAGAGAATTTTTCCAAGTCTCGAAGATTCCTTTGTTGATTCAATAGACGAGCAAAAGTCCTTCCAGGATCCTTCTTTTGCCTTCCGAATCGCTTTTTTATAGCATCTTAGACTATTCTTGTATGGCAGCCAGTTGCCAGTAGAACGGCTCATGTTAAAAAGTCTCCTAGACTCTCTCCTGAGTTCGAAAAGGTCTGAATTCCACCAGGGAGGATATGCCTTTTTGCTAAAACTAGTCGGACAAGCTACCCGTAGAGCTGACCCCATGGCCTTCTCTAGCTTACTACTTTTTGCATCAAGTTCCTCCACTGACAGTAATTCCTGCAAAGGTTGACTACCTAGCTTATTGCTCACCACCCTGACGAACCTTCGCCAGTTTGTCCTCCTTGGATTTAGGTGAGGGATAGGGTTTTCTAATTTTAAAATGATATCGAAAAGGATCATCCTGTGGTCAGAAAAGGACTGCCTGTCTGATACCCTCCAATTTTCTATACGAATATTGCTGTTACCGCTTAGTAGCGTAATGTCCAGCACCTCCTCCCACCCACTAAAAGTATCAGTGCTTGGGAAGATGAAGGTAGAGGTACTACCCCGGTTACAAACTACTAAGTTATTACTCAAAATAAAATCGAAAAGTGACTCACCCCTGGTATTGATCTCCGTACTCCCCCATAGGGAGTGTCTGGAGTTGGCGTCGCATCCAACAATTATGTTGCTTTCTTTGTTTTCCTGCATTAGCCTGCGGATCTCCTCCGGTGGAGCCTCCTCATCATGCGGCATATATGATGAGGCAATCACCATGCTGACTCCGTCAGCCGCCTCCAGCGAAATGGTGGTCAAATCTGCACAGCTGTGGGAAGAAACAAGAAAAACATTGTGTATAGATTTTACAAGAACGCATGTCCTAGGCTTACCATCCTCGCGCTTGTAGAAAATGTTATATCCCTTTATGGAGAGCCCCTTAATAATGGTGTTCCACACCCAGGGTTCCTGAATAAGGGCGATGTCCACGTTCTCCTCCACCAGGAAAACGGAAAGGTTGTCCGATGCCAGCCGCGAGTGCTGTAGGTTTATCTGGACAACCCTAAGACCCATTATTACTATTGGGGTCCTGGCTCTTGGTCGACGAGCTGCAGGTCCTCCAGGCGCCTGTTAGTGTCGTCGACAGCATCCGGTCCCTCATCATCCTGAGGATTCCGCAAGATTTTTACCTTGGCCCGACGTATGCCGAATCGCAAGGCGTAATCCGCATTTTCCAGCGGCCCGATACTCTCCTCATTAATGAGGAGGACAAATGACAGGCTGTTCCGCTGAGATGCCTCTGCCTTTATGACCACCCAGTCATCCATCGGCACCTCGCGGTTGTGAGCCTGTAGATACTTAATCAGCGTCCCGCTGTCTATCTTCATACGCGGGATCCATATCCTCGCTCTCGGTCTTTTTGGAATGTCGGCGGCTTGGATGAGCTTTACCTTCAAGCCTCCCCCAATGTCGCCTAGGTCCAGCAGGCACTTCTCCAAGAAGTCCTTTGACTGCTGGTCCTCGCATTTGACCACCCTGTGACCGCGGACAACTTCCGCCGAGTCGAAGGAAGGGAGACTACCATCTGGGTTGGCCATCACGAACTGGATAACCATTTCGGATAGCCTCGCCTCGATTTCTCCCCACTTCTCCAAGACGGACCTGCCGCTGTTGGTGGTCGCATCGACAAGAGCAACCTCCAGGTTGCTCCTTACCGCATCGGCAAAAGATTTTGCCCCCACCCGCGCTCCGGCTGAGGTGGAGGTATCATCACCGGTAACCTTGCTCCTCTTAGAGGAACTCGAGGCCTCTTCCATAGACCTGTTCCTCTTCGAGGTGCAAGGGGCCTCTTCCAGAGGCCTATTCCTCTTACCGGTGGAAGCTGATGATGTGGTGTTCAAGTACGCCCGGTACTCATCCACCACAGCTTGGTAAACCTTCCGGTCCTCCGCATCCTTGGGATGAACGGTACCATTTACCCTGTTCCGTTCTATCTTATCCAAGATAGACAGGGCAAGCTGGTATCGCCTTCTCCCTTGGAATGCATTGGACCGTGCATTCTTACTATCAGGCCGCTTCCTAGCGGCCTTCGAAAGTTGTTGATTTTTTGGCGGAGTCCTGCTACCCACCGTAGCTGTACCGCCAGTCTCCACCGTCTCTTGGCTAGAGAAAAGGAAATCCTCGTCCGAGGAATTTTCCTTTTCCCTATGCCGATGTCCGTCTGTTTGTCCATTGTCTGTAGCCTGTCCTGTTGTAACTGTTTCTGTCCTTGTTATTGTCCCTGTCCGTGTTGTTGTCCCTGTCGTCCTGTCCACGCTCCCTACAGTCCGGTTTCCGGAGTCCTCCTGACCTCCTTGTCCGTCTGTCTCTTCCTTCGTTTTGTTGGTTGTTTTTATTTCTTTTTTGTCATTCATTTTTTGGTCCCACGAGTATGCACGGAAAGGGTTGGTCACTCGTCCGCAGAGCCGGCATGCGTAGAGAAGGCACTTATACCTCCGACCTTGCCCGGGTATCGGAGGGGACCGTTCGCGGCCAGCTATTCGATAACCGCCCGCTGACCATTCAGCCCTCGGCACGTATACCTTTACACCTTGGCTTAGGGTGGTGTTGGTACGGCGATCCTCACATCCCCTGCAGCCGAGAGTGGTTCGTACCCAGATGTACTCACCCTTCCCGAGACTGCAGCAAATATGAGGCTTTCCTCTTAGTTCGTCTCACATTGGGACCTCCCACTCCAGGAGAAGTTCCAATGCAATACTTAAGCCCCTTCGCCACGGCAAGGCGACCAACGTTGAAAGGCGAACAACGTACAAACAAGGCGAATCTATACGAGCCACATGGCAAAATACTTACATTAGGCTGTGCCAAAAATAAATTATAATTTTGCTTTTTTGATTTTTTTGCCATTTTAGAAAATCCTTGAACAACTAATATGAAGCTCAAAAATTTTATATTATTTATTTTTCGTTATCCTAATATATATAACAGAATTTACAAAAAAAAATTGGCACAAATGTTCAATGTTTATGTAGGTAATTCGCAGGATTTATGTCAGAATCGAAATTTTAGTAGCACTAGAAAATATCAAAAAAAAAAAAAACAGTGAAGACATTTCTGGAGGGGCTGTAATGGCCCCTTTTTTTGAAAGATCAGAGTTGGTCATTTGCATTCCAAAAGAGTGATTTAAGTTCTCACAGGGTTATTGCACTTATCTATTTGAGCATTTTTATATATAAATTTATTTATTCATAATTTATGAAATCGGCGAACTAGGCAGGGGAGTGGAGCGATAATGCTTATCATCAATGCTGTTAGGAACGTGAAATGCGGTAAATGCTATCGAAGTACGGTAGACCTTTCCGATACTTTTTTTGTTTGAATAAAAATTTGTATTAATTGTAATTTATTTAGATTTTTGATTTTTTTTTACGGTTTTTTTTCGCAATTTTTGTATTTAAAAAAATTTTTTTTTGCAATTTTTCATGATGGTTTTGAAGATAGAATTTTAAATGTTTTTTATTTGAATAAAAGTTTGTATTAATTATAATTTATTTATTTTTTTTGTAAATAATTTTTTTTAAATCAATTTTTTTACTAATGTGTATTTGGGTTACTGTTTTTGTTGTTTTTTCAAATTTTTTTCGCAATTTTTATATTTAAAAATTTTTTTTTTTGCAATGTTTATATTTTTTTGTTAATTTTTTCTTCGCAATTTTTACATACATATTTCGCGTTCAGCTAATTTGAGCTCGCAGCGTGATTTGCCGGTTTTTTGTTTCATAAATTTGAATAACAATTATGCACAATTTTTATATATTTTTCTTGCCGATTTTCGTAAACAAACAATTAAAACAAAAAAAGGTCACGCAAATCTTCAAATACAAACGCATAATATAAACACAAATAACATTGCCAAAAAAAAAGAAAACAACAAAAATAACAAAAAACATGCAATGTCAACAAATCCAAACAACAATTTGTTGCGCTCTTTATAGGCTATGGACATTGGCCTACCACCCCACCGTTCTCTTCCGATCGCATCAAGGCTCGATTCACGTGTTTCACGCTAACCACAATGTCGTCAACACATTCACAAAAGCACAAAAGTGTCCAAACTTGTTTCGCGCGCAGCACTCGCTTACAAAATAACAACAACAGCAACAACAACAACAACAAAAGTGATCACAAACAGCATTACAACTCAAAACAAAAACCACG
The DNA here is from genome assembly GCA_951509765.1 of Sphenella marginata. Taxonomy (NCBI): domain Eukaryota; kingdom Metazoa; phylum Arthropoda; class Insecta; order Diptera; family Tephritidae; genus Sphenella; species Sphenella marginata. Next base: position 71,429,610 of record OX608082.1, read on the forward strand.
CACACACTTTATTTTTTTAGTCTTAGACAAGTTAGCGTTCAGTACGCATGAGATTTGATTTGTGTGCCAAACGTCCAACTGCAGAGCTCCAGAATGGTAACGCAAGACCACGGCACACAATACGCGTATTCCAACGGATGGATCACTTACCGATCGTGCATTCGAACTATAAAAAATAAAACCATCGCGCTCTGGTAATTTACAAAGAAATGTGGAAAACGCTGAAGAAAACGCAGAAAAAGAAAAAAATTTCAAATTAATCCAAGTGATTATTATTATTATTATTTTTTTTTTGGAGAATAGAAGCTCGCGCGCGCTTTCGTTCACTCGTTTGCCTTAAATGTTTGCAACAATTAGCTGTGTCGCTAGCAAAATTCAGACAACTTAATTTATTTTATTTGTATTTCCATCTTTCATTTAACCGATTGGCGCGTAGCGGCAGAAATGAGCGCAACGGCGCGCCTAGACAGAGCAGCAGGCAGCAGGCGTAATACAACAAAAACCGTTGTACTCGTACATATTAAAACAAAAGAGCGAGAGGAGAGTGCAAAGGAAAAAACAAAAACATAAAACAACAACAACAACAACAACAAAAATTCCAATCAAAACAAACAAAGGCGAATGACAGAAGACGTGCCCCGAAGGCGAAGAAACGATCCGCCATCGAAAAAATATCAACAAAGCTAGCGACATATAAAGCGCACAGCTAACGCCGAAGTCGAAAAAGCGCGCGGCACAAAAAACGCGTCCAACTGACTGACTCGCCTCTATGCGTTGAAGACATTTTCTGGTTTGTGTACAAATTTTTTGGAGCTCTTGAAGTGCGCTAATTTTGTAACGTCTACACGGTTGGGTCGTTATTGAGTTCAGTAAGCCGGAAATAGGAATATACTCAAAACTCAACAACATCAAGTTAGCCCCTTTTAACTACTAAGCAAGCGTTTTGTATGTATGTTAGAGAAATACTGGAATGCTGAGCAAAAGTTCGCTGAAGTGGTGAGATAAATACTACGTCTACGTCGCAGTGGTGGGGCGCGCTCGCAGTCCTAGGCAAGAAATCAAGCGTCAATACCAGTGTGTATAATTTCAGGGGGGTGGGCGGGTGCATGATACGTAGTAATATCAAAATCATTTGGATTGTTGTCGGTATGGGTAGGAATGTCGCCTGAGTCCCTGACGTGTGTTGGGATATTTATGTGACGCAAGCAGTTCAGTTACTTCCTTGTGTTAAGGCTAATTGGGGCGTCCTTAAGAACCCCACTGACTGACCGAAGACTAGGTTAGTTTTTTCATACAAACTTTGATCAAAGAGGCCCTGGAAAGAAAAGGTTTCAGACTACACACAGACCCACACTAGGCCTTTGGAAGACCCCGAAGTAAATTTGAGTGGGGTGGGCTCTGCATACCAGAATCATAAGCACAAAGTTTTGGAATAGTAAGATAACAGCTCATCTCTAAAATGGGGATCTCATAAGGCGAAAATTTGTCACTCTTGCGCTGGCTCCAAAGTAAAGTTGACCTCCTGGGATCTTGCGCACCCGAATCATACAATGGAAGGTACACGGATTCTACACAGACTAGTACAAAATGCTGGGACAGGCTGGACAGGTTGACTTCTCGTGATCGCTATCCTCCTACCGCATTAATGTAGTATCTCCCAAGCGGAGGTATTTGGTATAAAAAAGGACTGCGGGGTCTTTCTGAAAACTTACTAAGATGGCGATAGGACGGTCGAAACAACGAGGAAGCGAATGAAGTAGGAAAGGGTGGGACAGACCTCATATCACCACAACTTTATTTAAGAAAAGCTTCACTCGAAAAAAGCTCGGCCTAGAAGTTATAAGCTGTGAATTTGCGTCTTCTCATTGTCAATGTGTTGTTGTTATTGTTATTATTGCAACTGCTGCTATCACTTGTAATGTTGTTGTTTGCTTGTTTAACAACCTGTCATTTGTCATTCATCATACGGACTACAAGACAGTGAGGTTAAGACGTGAAACAGTTCAACAACTGACCTGGGTGTACTTCCATATGCACATTAGGCTGTCTCTGAATTGTATGGCTAGAGTTTGTTTAGATTTTTTTAGGGTTTCACTGAGTTGTGTAACCAAAAAACTCACCTTAAATCGAGGCAACCCTGACTCGAGCCTGAAGGTTCTATGCTTCGAATTCGAAGAAGCAGAGGGAGTGACAAGGGATTCCTTCTAGGAAAGGCAGGATACATTAGAAGGAGATCGAAATATCAATGTATGTTGTATAGGAAAATGGAGGTAAGAGGTAGATGGGTATAAGAGCAAGAAAGTGAGGAGCAGAGGATAGAAAATGGAGCGGAAATGGATAGTGAGGAATTACAAAAGGCGGAGAAGGGAGATATCTGGAAGAGAAGAAAGAGGCAAATTAATCGGAATAGCAAACATCAGAGAAAGAAGAGAACTATTTAAGATGTAGAATAGGTACAGGTCAAAGAGAAACGAATAAGAAAAAGGAGAATAAATAGTTGATTTTATGAGCTGATTAATTAATTCTCAATTTCCTCATGTCGACAGAAAAGCAGATAAAAAAAAGCTATTTTGTAATATTTTATTAATAGTAACATGTAACTAATGTTTTAGTTATTTCTGATGCGGTTATAACAATAGCGATAACTCGTGAATAATACCAATTAAGATATGAAGTAGGGATGTGCCTGTGTAAAAGTATTAGGGATGATAACACCGATAATTTTAAAGAGTGCCAATTAAACGTTAAAAAACTAGAACACATGCTGAATTGAGTAGCATTTTAAATTAATTGAACAAGTGCAAATGTACTTCAAGCGCAATCTTTTGGCAAACAAGTTGCAAAAAATACAATCGGTAATTATAAACGCATAAGTAAAACTAGGAAAATACCACACTTGCACTCGTTGCCGTTTTGCGTTTCGATTACAAAAGATCACACCTTATATTTGTACAAAAACGTTTTTTGGAGTAAACATAATTTGCCAAATATTTTGTTTTAAAAGCATTAACTAATTTATAGATTTTTGTATAAAGTTCTTAATTATGTTTACTCAGGTTTAAAAAACGATGGCGACGTTATGGTTATATTTGCTTAAAAAAAATATAAAAAAATAGAGAGATATGTTTTTACTCAGGTGTGATATAGCTAAGTAGATCAGTTCTTATACCCAGAAGTGCTAAACGCACAATTTTATACGCCTCACAGTAGTACATAAAGGCTTCAACGAATCAAGTTATGTATAGACTTAAATAGCATACACAGGCTCAACACGATCACTAGGTCAAAATTTTGAAATAACTTATTGAAATTTGATATGCCACGCCCACTTTTTATACAACGACTATTTCAGAAAGCACAAACTACTGATTATTCAGTGCATAATGCACCCTCAAATTAAGTATGTAAATTAAAGTTACTGCACTGAATTGTTTTTTTTTTTTTCAAAGTTGAATCGAAGTAGGCGTGGTACAGCCCACTTGTGATTAAGTTAATTTTACACATTTGCTTAAACCCAAATAAAAAATTAAAAAAAAAACGATGGAAAATATCATAACAAATTTCTCCTCACAAATTACTCTTATTACAACGAAAATAGAGAAGTTGAAAAAAGCACAAAATTGTTGAAGGACCACGCCCATTTTAATATAAAATAGATTTTAAGTTAACATGGACAATTATAATAGGCAATATCACTGCCAAAAAAAGCTTTATGTCAATTAAATTCTACACTCGAAGTGTCTGCTTATAAAGAAAGGAACAAACAGAAATATTTGAAAAGGGCGTAGCCACACCCCTTTTACAGTGGGCATTGCTCAAAACTTTTAATGCCACAAATGGTACAAAAATTGATTCGTCGTAACGAAACTTGAAAAAAAAGTATTGATTTTATAAACCAAATAAGCTACTGTGAAAATTGGCAAAATCGGTGCAGGGACACGCCCACTTTTTTATATACATAGTTTCTTAAATTTGTTTGTAAAATTAAAAACAGGCTGTACATATGTTACTTTCTAAGGTATAGAAGTAAAATTTAATATGCGTAAAAAGCATTCCAAACCATGCCCCACCACATACACATTTTTTGGACAGAGTCGTGGCATGAAAAGCTGATTTTTAATATTTAAATTAGCTACGTATTAAAGTTAAAAAAATTATTTATCAGAACAAATAAGTTACATAAGTATTTTTATTAAAAATATGCAGCTGAGTATATAAAGAAATCTGAAAGTTATCTAGATAAAAAATTTTAAAGTGTGGTCCCACAATAAATTACTGCTGGGTAAATATTTTCCAGTTTCACGCTTAATTTCTTACTTGTTATTTATGGAATGAAAAATAAAAATTACCGAAAAACCTGAACAAATAAAATGTTTTCAAAAATATATCACACGCTAGGTAGGCAAGTAAGGACACATCGACTCAAACGAATGTGAATAGGGGCTAACGACATCACAAACTGGTAAGGAATGGATTGGAATCCAAACTCATTATCAAAAGAACCGTAAACAAGTGTAAAGGGCTAAAGTCTAACCCTCAATTGCATGGAATGGAATCTAGAGTTTGCTCATAAATATGAAAGTTGAATTCGAAAAACATTTCTGGAGATAAAGCCTTCTGATTCGTCTGCATATACATACATATGTTCACCCGATAGAACCGATTTCTAAAATACCCGCAACCGGACACCACGAATGCCAAATATTTAGTGAAGAAAGAAATAAAGTTGTTTTTGCATACGAATGTGAGTCAGCGGTTGGAGCAAAAACAGTTGTGAAAACAAACCGTAATTGAAACTGAAGGCAGTATGGATAACTGAAAACCATAACGTAACTAAGAATGTAATTGTAGGCTTAGGTATAACTGAAACCCTAAGTAGAACCGTACCCGTAATCGTAACTTTAATCGAATCCTATAAACATAACTTTTACCGTAACTGTAATCATAACCATAACTGTAACCGTAACCGTAACCTTTCACATAGTCTCAACCGTAGACGTAACCATAACTGATAAAATAGTTTTAACCGTGACAATTATCATACTCGCACCCTTAACTGTGATTACCACGTAACTGTAACCATAACCATAACCGCATTGAAAATTGTGTACAAAAAAGTAATTTCGTATAAGACACAAAAAATAGGTTTTTAAAAATCGCTGACCTATATCTTTAACAGTACGGAACAAACTTTCGGGATCATCATCCCTGACCGCAAATAATTATAACCTGGTTTAATTGTTTTTGTTTATGTAGCCTAATTGCTAGTTTCGGCGCTGAGATGAATGTATTTTAAATTTCATTATTCATATTATAAGTATTCGTATCACAAAAACAATTTCAAGAATTTCATTGTGCAAACAACAACTTTCTTATCTAGGCTTACCTTAAGGGGTTACATGCATATGTACATACGTATTTACAGTTGCTGATTGCAAACATGGATGTAGTTCCGGAAGAACCCACTTGTATGAGCATATGTATGTGTGTAGGAGTGTGCAAATATTGACGGCTGAGTGGAAGTTCACCAGAAGGTTCGGGCTAGTATCAGAAGGTACTAGGATCTATATTCCACTATGGACTGTCCACAACGGCAAATCTATGTTAAACCTGACTAGTTTGCCATTACCAACAACAATTCTTTTTTTGCTGTTATCTGAGATAATAAAAAAAAATATGTCTACACTCCATTCTAGCTAAAGCGAAATCGGTCCGATAACCTTATCAGTGATAATTGTAATCATCATAATTAGTACTTTAGAATCAAATACCATGGACCTATGATTTATGTCGTGAGAAACTGAAAACCAATAAATCGATTAAGTAAATGCTAAAGACATTTCTACATAAACACATTAGGGTGTATCTGGTTTCAAATGAACCGAAAAATGCGGGTTATTGAAGGCGAGAAAGATACCAAGAGTGAAGTTCTTGAAGGCATGTTTTTTTTCTAGCTTTATGCTGCTGATTCCAAGGACTTGCCTTTGGCGTATCTATGCATGTTGAGCCTTCGAAAGGTATTATATATTATAATCTTTCGAAGACCTTGAGAAGAATTCTGCTATATCCTTCAGCTTCTGGAATTTGTGATTTTAAAAATGAATAAGACAATTCGTCTCAACTTTTGTTTTAATTTTCAATCTATGGCGTAGATTAAGAATTCATAACCTGGCTTTTTTTTGCTTATATTTATTGTTATTGTTTTGTCACATGAATATTTACTTTTGTGATTAAAACAGCTGTGATAAGGTCACGTGGTGCTTTTCGAGTGTTTTTAGTTTGCACGATTTTTTTGTTTTTTTGTTTTTCAACAATACAATGCTAATACCAGAAAATACTGATAATATTATTCCATTATTTATAAAATTTGTATCGAATTTGTGAAAATTCACGACTCACTTAAGAAAACACCTTTAAGTGCTTTCACACTTATATTAAACGTCAATATATGTATATATTTGTTGCAAAAGATTTTACCCAGTAGAGTTAAGTATGGGGAATATGAGCAAATATGATACCAAAGGTGAAGGCCAGACTTTTAGTCCAGAGGTGTGCATATACATATATAGACCAGAGTTGAAAGAGTTTTGCTACACAGACATCGTTATGACTCGAGGCCTCGACAGGCTCCGTAATAATACAAATTATAATCCAGGCTCTATAAAATATATCCTATATTACAAAATGGACCTTCAGTAAGGCATCGGTGGAATAAATAATTAATTTCATGTGGTAGTTAATCAGCTATGTGCGTACAAACATTTATACATACTGACAAAAGTTCGAAGAACTGAAATTCGTTCGCTGATATAAACCATGTCTGTAAAAAAATTGAAAGTGCGTATCGAATTTTTAGTAAAGCGGATATTTAAGGGATATATTCAGTTCAATCCGAATGGCCTCATTTTGTCTCCACTCTTTTCACAGGTTTTACACCGACATACATACTAATACTACTGGGATTGTATTACTTGTGCGTGTGCGAATATGTCACGATTTCTGACTTAACATCGTAAATCTAATTAGAAATATCATATTTAAGTGCGTTCTAGAACTCATGCCAATTGGAAGGAAGGTGAGTGTGCAAAGCCATTGACTTTAATTCCACTACCGTCATCTATTGGGGAAAATGCGGTACTTCAGTTAAAGCGTTTGTTTTTTTCGACGCTTAATTGAAATGGAAGTGGGTGAGATAAAATATACTATGTAGAAAGATGAGACATGTGTAAATTGTGTAATATAAAAAAATAAATTAGGGTGTACTTCTTTATGTAAAATAAAATAAAATAAAACAAAAAAAAAAAAAATAAAATAAAAAAAAAAAAATGAAATAAAATAAAATAAAATAAAATAGAATAAACTAAAATAAAATAAAATTAAAATAATAAAGACTCACAAGGTAAGAAACTGAATCAGCTAATAGCCCGTACAATTATGAGCTCATAAGTCGCCATGAAAATTTCTTGACTTCCCACATTTATTTCCAGCGTACTTCCTTTCACATTAATTATGTAAGAATAAAATGATGCATGAATTTAATTTTTAATAATCGCCCCCTTATTTCAAGAACTACCACACATGCACTATTTCTTCCCATCCCTCCACAAACGCATTTCGGTCAAAACGGAAGTGCGCGACGCATCATTAGTTTCGCTGACATTCGATAATTTTGTAATTTTAGTGACCCGTCGTTGTTGCTGTTGTTGTTTCCCTTCACAACGCGCACCTTACCGCGCTATTGCGTTGATCGTTTTTTAGCCGCTTTATTGACACAACCTTTCCAAGTGAAAGGCTCTCTCACATGTTTTTTTATTTATCATCTAATTGTGTTAGCCTTTTCTCTGTTTTCTCTTCTCTGTTCTGTTTCAATTTTTTTGTTAGCCCTCAAAGCCGTAAATTATGCTTTGTTATTGCTGGTATTTGTCACTTTTATTGTACGCTTTGCTTTTGTCTTTCGCTTTGCTACTGTTTTGATCGCATTATGTTCAGCTACTTAGGCTGTTTACAGTTTTTTATTGGAATTTTTGTATTATTTTGATATCCGAAAAAAAAAAACTTTGTTAGGTAATTGTTAAGTTTCCGCTTCGGAAGTTCAAAAGGAAACTAAGAAAGGTATCGATTTTGTTTTATTGTTTTGTAATTTAATGATCATTCAGTCATGGTAATTTTATGCGCATTTTAGCTGCTTTCGATCAAGAATTTTTATTTCTTTTGGCTATTTTTAGTTTTCTCATCACATCAATGGCTCTAAAAAGGTCGAGTCTTCGTCAGCATCTGCCGCAAGTATTTATTACTGTGGAATTAACCTCAAAGCATTGCCATTATTTAAAGAAAGCGCTTAGTTCCTACTATATCTATTTCAAAATTGTTTCAATTTTGCTCCATCTCAAATAGGTTAAGAAACCAGTCAATTTATTTCTTAGGGAACCTCCCTCAGAATTATCTCAAATAATCCCTAACTAAGAATTTCTTTGAAAAACTCCCTAGTTTTTTCCACAATGGGCCAAATTGAGAATTTTGTTTCTCAGAAATGCGTCATCGCATAGTTTGTTATTTCAGAATTTGTTTTGAAGAACGGACTGTAGCTTAAATTTTTTTGATGAAATAACCAAATTCTCAGAATATTATAATATATAGTTTTTTTTTAAGTAGGTACTTTTCTCAGAAATCGGGTAAATTACTCTATTTCAAAAACGCCCTCTCTCAGTATTTCTTTGAATAATGCCCATATCATCAGTTTTAGATTTCAAAAACTTCCAATCTAATTCTTTAAAAAAAAATTTTATTTTTAATGTTTAATAATTTTTAAAATTTAAATATTTTGTTTTTAATATGAAATATTTTTGAAAACTTGAATAATTTGTTTTTAATATTCAATATTTTTTTAAATTTAAATATAAATTTTTTTTAAATATTTTTTAAATAAATTTTTGTATATTTATATTGAAAAAAAAATGTCTTATATCGCATTCTTTTCAAAAACGTTCTCCAAATTTGATTCAAAAATACCTGCTACCAAAAAAAAAAAAAATTAAAAAGGCCATTCTCAGAATTTGATTTCGGGAAATTGCTTACCTCGGGATTTGTTTGACACAACTTTTTTTTTTTTTAAACCGGTAGATGAACATAACTTCTTCTAAGAAAATCCCATGACGAAATTTCCTTGAAGACCATTCTACATCTTAAGTTTTTTTACATTCATCCAGTTTCCAAATATTGTCTTTCGAAAATGGTATGTCTCCAATTTTTTTTCAAAAGCGCTCTCTTTAATAATAACTTTGAAGAATGCCCTACATATAAATTTTTTTTTACAAAACTCCACACCGGAATTTCTTTGAAGATTGTACTATATCTCAAATTTTTCACAGAATTTAAAAAATCCGAAAAGAAAGAAGAGCCTATCTCAGAACTTTTTTTCTTCTTGTCGACCTCGGGCGCGCCCCGGACTACAGCCATTTCTTGACACACTTAATGATGTTCAAATGTGAATATTGCATAAACGTTTTGACACTCACAATAAAGAGGAAGAAGCACGTTGATGATGCTCTTATAGAACACACTAGCCGAAGATTGCAAGCTCCAATGGAGAGCAGAGCCATGCGCACACACACACACGAACGAACAAATCCTTTACATTCACATAACATAATCGAATTCCTGTGATAAGGATAACATATGCAAGGATAACAATATGTGAAAACATTATTTTGCCATTATGTATGACGTGCATTGGGAATTTATCAATGAATTGAATATTATACTACATACAAACATGCACGCATGCACACATATAAAGATTACCCAACAAACAAAGGAAGCGTAGAGTAAATATTTTAAAAGCTTACTGAAATAAATGTTAGCACAAAAATTTATAAAAAATTAAGTTAATTTATAAAACTCTTACAATTGAAAATTAATGTGGAAACTGTTTTTAATACTTTCTTGGATTTTGAATTAATTTTTGGGTTAAACTTAAAAACGCTTACTTTTCATTTACAAACGTTTATATAATGGAAATATCTCGTTGATACTAAGTTTACTCTAAAAAAACCTTTAAAAAAGAATTTTTTTAACATTTTAAGTTGAAAAAAATTTATTAATATATTTTTTCTGAATTTTTTTTATCTATTGCATTTCACTTGCAAAATTAAATGTTTTATAAAAGTTCATTTTTAAAGTTAATAAAAAGTTTACTTTAAATTTTCAAAAAACTAGTACTCAAAACGTTTAGAAACACCATAAACAGCATATCTATATTGAGCTATATCAAAAAAAAACCTTTTCAAAAATGTTTGTTGGGTAATCTGTGAAAATATTTTATTTGTTGTAAAATAGTTTAGCAAATTTTGCTCGTAAGCATGAAAGGATGTTTTCTGCAACAAAATGGAATTCGCCTTAAAATGTAAAATGCCATTAAATATGAGATAAGCTTTTGTTGAATATTTACAAACTGCAGATGTTCAATAGTGTTCTATGAAATTTGGTAGTTCAAAGGTTAAGCAACTGAGAAAGTCGTCGTACGTCTTTGTGCAGCTGCGTATTTATGGATGCAATCGCATTTGTCACTTTAAGCTTTAGCAATGGATGGGAGCATAGAAAATCTCGGACTGTTGCAATCGGCAATAAAATATTTATTTACTACAAAGTCAAACAGAGGCGTGTGTGGGGGAGGTGCAAAGGGGGTCGGTTGACTAGTCTTGAATTCAAAATAAACTCAAAAGGTTTTTGAACTGCATTGAAATGGATTTGTGAAGACGAGTTGAGTCTAAGAATTGTTATGATTTTTAAGAGAATGCACGGATAGAAAGGACAGGGAAGGTCCTAGTTGTTCATGGTGGCCTCTGACACATAGGAATGTATCGAATTTTACCTAGACAAAGGCTGTTACTTCAAAGCAAACCTACTTTATCCGCATCCATGAACACTTAGACGATCGTACTAAGCAGTTTGAAGTGCTGTTACAACAACAACAACAGCCAACTTTGATCTTCAACTCTCGTGCGTTTTTTCCACTTCCAACTCCATCATTGCTTAAGTTTCTCTACGCCTCTGCATTCACACTAACCAACTTAGATCAAAGCAAAATTCCGATAGCGATTTTCTACTTTTAGTTTTAACATACACATTGTTGCTTCTCTTCTTCTTCTTCTTCTTCCACATTGGCCACACATGAACTCCACACATATCCTATCTCATCGGCATTTACTCACTTTTAAGCCAATTTGTAGACCATTAAATCGTGTTAAATGCTATTTATTTCCTTTGCGTGTGTGTGTGTGAGTAGACGGATTTATCAAAGGTTATCAATAGATTGAAGTATTCGCCTATGATGCGACTTAGGGAATTTATGTTGTTAGTTGATTTCCCCTATGGTTCCTAAACGGATACAAAATGTTACCTAAACAAACGCAGCGGAAATCAATAATTAATGAAGAAGAAGAAGCAAGCGGCATCTAAACTCGAAGGCAAGAAAGATAATGCTGCATAATAGATACAATTACATGGAGGATGTAGTTAAGAGTATGCTGACACCAATTGCTTGCTTCTTATTTATTAGCAAAGCAGCAGCAGTGACGGTGAACCTTACGCAGGTTTTGTTATAGCAAAGGATTGTCATCCCTTGTGAAGATTGGTGAAATGTATGGTGACCAGATTGTTCAATTAAGCAAAGATCGTGAAAAAATAAATTTTGGGTGTGTTCTTTTTATGACCGAAGATTTGCCCGAAACGTGCTCCTTTCGTTATTCAAAAACAGTTAGACTATTAAAACTAAAGAAAAGAAGAATAAAAAATTAATGTAAATATAATTTTAGTTGTGTTCTTTTAATGCCGGAAATAAACCGTGCTTACACAAATTTGCTCAAAACGTGTTTCTTTCATTAATCAAAAGGAGTTAGACTATTAAAACTGAATAATATAAGAAAAAATATATGTAAATATTATTTCAGGTATGTTCCTTTTACTACCGGAGATATATCGTGCTCACCCAAATATGCCCGAAACGTGTTCCTTTCGTTAACCAAAAACAATTAAACTAAAAAGTTAAAACAGCAAAATCGAAAGACATTTAAAATATTATTTAAATACTTTTATCTCTCAGGTTCTACTGAGGAAGGCCATAAGACTGAACCAAGAAAAATAATTATTTTGGAAAATTATATTGACATTACTTTTCAGAATGCTGAAAAAAATGTTGTAAGAGTTTAATTAAAAAAGAAATACAAATTTTTTTTTTGCCAGATTTATACAATTCGTTTAGTATTTTTTATTTAGAAAAATTATGAACAAAAAAAATTTCAATTTTTTTAAATAAAAATGTTCCTTAGGTGGCTCCTTTGAAAATCATCAAGAATCAAATATTGACATGCTTTTCCGACTTTGAAATTTGAAATTTGACCAAAAATTCAAAAAATAATTCAAAAAAGAAAACAAAAAACGCATGGTCACCGTAGCATCGCTGTATTGTTCTACTCATTCACTACTTTTATACTTCCATAGCTTCTTTCTGCTACAATATGGGTTAATTGTATTAAAAGTGTGAATCCTCTTCCGTTTGTGACATTCTATCTTCTTCTTAATTAGCTAATTTCCTGCTTTTATAAATTTTTATTTCTTTTTGTGAACGGAAATTGAAAAGTGATGAAAGAATTTATTTGACACTAAGAAAGATTTAATTGTTGGCTTTTTATTATTGCGCTAAATTGTCACAAAAGAATAAAAAATTTTGAAAAATCTATTCAAAATAAATTTTAGTGCTACTGAAAATGAATTCCACTCAAAATCAATAGTGAATGATAATCAAAGGATAGTTTCACTCAAATAAAATTTTGAGTGACAATAAGAAAGAAAAAGATAGAACTTATTTTTAGTGGAATTTCATTTCATTTATCAATCATTCGAAAAAAATGTGGACTCCCGTTCCCAAAAGCCGTCACTGGTTCATAGTACTCCTACAGAAAAATTAAATATCTCGGTAATATAATTAATTATATCTAATTATGAGCTAAAAATTTAACAAAGTTCACATATGATTAAATTACGCTGCCTCATTAAGTTTTAATCGTTGCTGTTTCGGTGTTAACATAAATTAATTAGCTTATTTATTTTTATAATTTAGCTGACTGTAAACTAACTTCATAAAAACGTTGACTTTTGAACTCGATCTCATTAATCAACCGCATTTCACTGCTGCTTAGCATCAAACAGATGAGGGAAACAAATTTCTAAAAGTTCGCTTATGGCATAGTCGCGTGCAAAATTAAAGCAATAACAGTTTCGACAGCTATTTCATATTAGACAAAGCTCTTATTCATGTTCAACAAATATTTTGCACGTGACTGTACATTTTTAAATAATTTAGTACGATGTGCACAAAAAAAAGGCACAAAGCCAGAGGTGCTTTGAGAGCTAATCCGTCACGTTTTTGCGGCTAAATGATGTAAAATACGACTCTGAGGAGCAATATTTTCAGGTCAAATTGCAAAGCTCAGAGCGCGTGTGACTGAGTTGGGGGGGGGGGGGGGGGGGGTTCGGTTGTGGGGCTGATTAGCGTATGAAAATACTTTTATGATAATTATGCAGATGGAGGTAGGGAATATGTTTTTAGGGTTTTATTTTTGAATTTGTTTGAATGGTTGTACTATAAAGCCCCCAAAGTACATTTAATATTCATTTCGGTTGTCATTAAATGTTGCATGCAACATGTTGCCTGAGCCAATGCCAATCATGCCGCATGACAAGGCAAATAACATTGTTAACCACTCAATTGCTTTTCTCGGCGGAATATTCAGCATTTACAAGCGTAACATTTTGCTATTAAATTGTGCGCACGAAAACTGTGCGGAGCCAAAGAGGAGAAAGGAAGTGAGGGAGTCGGTGATGGCTCGGGATCGGGTGCAATGTTTTCAATATTGAGCACCGTTTTGTGTTATAAATTTTTAAAACATGCTTGTTCCGGTGAATGTGTGTAAATACATATGTATGTAAGGTATCATTCACAGCTTACAACTAGAAAACCGTGATTGGTTTCAATCTAGTCCGAAAAGTAGAAATTATGAATACAAGAAAAAAAATCCAATTTTTTTGGGAAATAATGGAGTTTTGTCACTTGAATTTTCTGACTGGTATCAACTTAGCCCAAAAAAATTTAAATTTGAGAGAAGAATGATTCCATGTTTTTGACAATCGAATTTTCGGACTGGGATCAAACTGGTCCAAAAAAGCCGAAAATTAAAAGAAGAAAAATTCTATGTTTTAGAGAATTGAGGAGAGAGTTTTTTTGCCTGGTATCGGACTAGTCCAAAAAAGGCAAACATTTTAGAGAACAAATATCAATCTTTTGGAGGATAATAGGGTGGATTTTTCTGACTGGTACCGAACTAGTCCAAAAAACCCCAAAATTTAAATTATCAAAAATTCACTGTTTTAGGGATTTGGAGAGTGTCTAGGGCGGTATTTTTTACTTGGTATCGGACTAGTGGAATTTTTTGACTGGTACCGAACTAGTCCGAAAAAGCCAAAAAAATTTAGAGAACAAATATCATTTTTTTGGAGAATTATGGGTGTAAAAATCCCGAATTTGAGTGAAAAAAATTTAATGTTTTCCAGAATAAAGTTGTGTGACTAGTTTCGAACTAGTTTAAAAAAGTTCAAATTTAAATGAAAAAAACCATGCTTTGAAGAGTAAGGAAACGTATAAAGCTAGAAAATCTTCCCGTAGACATTTTATTCATGTTTTTTTTTTTCGGACTAGTTTGATTCTGGTAAATTTCTGCAAGAAATAGAGATAGTTGCCTGCCTATATGTCTTCCGATTCATATCAGCTGTCAATGAATATTTTATATAACATTTTAAGATGTTGTAAAACGAAATATTAAAGTTGCCAGACACGTGCCTTGAGTGAAAATGAGGAAATATAGCGATGCACAAATGTTAATTCGCAAAATGAGCAATCAAAGTGTCAATTTTATGTCAACGATGTCATGTACACCTGATGAATTGAGTGTTATCAGCCAAATGGGGGGCTATTGTTAGCGAAATTTTGCCAATATTGTTGTTGTTGTTTCGGTTTTTTTTTCTACAACGCTTGAAGTTTTATTAGCGTCATAAAGATTTTTGTGTAGAAAATTTGAATATTTAATGAAATGAAAAATGTTTTGAAAGAGAATTTAAATAATTTCGAGCTGCTGAAGTAGAAGTTGAATTTTTAAGTAAAAAGTTAAGATGCATGAAGGCATTTATGGGGTCGGAATAAGTTCAAGACAGCATGAAAGACTGAGGCCCATTAAGTTAGCTCACAAAATCTTTTGTGAAACATTTTTGCTTTCGAAATTTAATTTTTGGTACGTTTTTGGTTAGTTCGCACGAAGTGGCACTTAGAGGGTTAAAATAGTTTGGAAAATTATTCGGCAGAAAATTTCACCAGCGATATTCTTAGGTTAGAATAGAAGAAATAGAAAAATCGTAAACTCGCCACCTCGAGACGCAGCGAGGATTGTTGTCCCACTCTAAAAACCTCCGTGAATCCCCTCCTCCATCCACCAATCTTTTATGCTCCTACTTCTTCTTGCTAGACCACTCACGCTTTTGGATGAGGACCGTCTTTTAAGTTCATCATTCGCTGGATTTTTAAATGCAATTTACGTATGCTTTTCTTATAGTCTACTGCTTCGGGCTCTACGCTCTTTCGTCCAACATTTTTCTGATCATAATATAAAATAGCTTCTGCAATATTATTATTTAAGTAACCGCTTGACCTAATTCGTTGCCAACTTTACAAAAACCAAGTTAATACGTTTATTCGCATAAATTGTTGTTGGTTTTGTTAAGTTTTCATTCCACTCACTTTTCATGATTTTCAACTTTTGTCCGCAATGCAGCTGAGAATTTCCATATCCTCATAATACGGTCCAGTGTATAGTTTATTGAGGATTTGCTCTAACATGACCAACATTCATAGACGAACACGCACACACGCACACATACATACATACATACACACATAGCTAGAAAGTTAGATTCACAAGAGTTTCACTGAAGTTAAAACAACTAGTTCGGAACTAGTATGCGTACCAAGTTGAACTAGTTAGCTAACTGTCTCTCTTAACATGGATTGGAGATTTCATTTTGAAGATTTCTGACAGAAATATACCACTCCCCAACTAGTTCAAAATGGTGCGATTCGAGTATTACATATATATTTAAGCACTCGACCTAGACTGTAGAGGTCACAGGTGAGAGCTCTTGCTTCGTAGAAGTCATAGGAAAAATTAAAAAAAAACCCATTAGTTCTATGAAGATTTTTCCAATTTTGGCCACTCAAAAATTAAAATTTGTCTTAATTCCGACCTGGTCTACTTTGGAATAGTTGTATACCAGTATCACTTATACCTAACTTAGCATTTCATTGCCGGGAGTTTAAGCTTACTTTTGGTGTGTCCTTGTACTGAGTTTGTTGTTGCTGCAACTGAATAGAACAGATGTCTAACAATAACTTGGTTGGCTAACATTTTCAGCCAAAGTGAAGCGTTGGCAGGAGAGAGGAAGGGAGGTAGTGTAATGTCATGATATAATGATGAATGGTGTCTGGCGGTGAATTATTACTGCGTTAACTGCACTTTTTGGTCTTTATGAAAGATGATTGGTGTGTGTGCATGAGTTCATGAGTTTGAGATTAGACTGCGAGTGGGTTTAATAGGGTGGAATAGAGGCTAGGTTTGAGCGATTACCAATAAAATCTGAATTTGTGGTAGCTATCAAGAGAAGACTAGTTCCTTTGAGCTTTAAGATGTTGCTACAGTTATTTGGACTTTTTATAATGATAGGTTCCTTTATCAACCCGAAGTTACCCGTAATCCCCCGAAGTAGAACTTTTTGTATTCTTTTTCAAAAAAGAAAATTTTGACTTGGACTACCTCCTTTAGGTGGCTGCGTAGCAGATCAGCCTGTTTCAAAATATGTATACTTAAAAAACGCCTCTCTCTCAAATGTTTTTTATAACGCCCTATTTTAGAACTCGCTTTAAGAACACCCTGTGCCAGAATTAGTTTTGAAAACCCGCTATTCCAGTAAAAACTCAATACATTTTGAAACTAAGATAGGGTGTTCTAAGGTAGGTAGTTTGGCAAAAAAATTCTGCAACAGGGTGTTTTCGAAAAAAATAAATTCAAAATTTGGTAGGATGTTTATCAAAAATTTTTTGAAATAGCTTGGTCGGGTCAGCTTTAATTATTTCAAATTACCCTGTACCACCTAAAAATGTAGAGTACAATTTTTTTTAAATAAAGTAAATTTTTTTCGAAGTGCAGGGTACACTAAGTGCTTAAAAACTCAACACAAACTCTATTCATACATTTATATAAAAGCTCAAAGCGAATTTTGCATCTCAGCAATTTGAAATTGTGACTCTTGACTGCATTAATGATCATTAATCATGATCAGCAGATTTTTTCTCACAACTCACCAGCTGTTTTTCATGTAATACTTGCACGCGCCTCAAAGTATGCAATATTTTTTCTGCTTCACAAAAAAGCTTTTTTTTTATCACATTACATACTAGCTTATGTTACAACGCTCACAAACACATTCATATAAACATAGTACCGGTTTAGATTAATTGTCTCAAATAAATATGAAATGAGCATATATATAATACTTCTATATTGCTAGTAAAGAACTGTGAAGCGTGTCAAACATTACAGTACAGACATACAATGAGAGAAGAAGACAAAATCTCGTTGGCATCGTCAATTTTTTTGAATAAAAGGGGGTCAATGAAATATGTGGATATTTCAAAGATTGAATTTATTTGTTTTTTCTTATTATTACTTGAACTAATGTAATGTACAAAAGTCAGCTTCGCTCTCACAATTTTTCAAAATTTAAAAAATGCATTTTCTAACCATATTATGGACGATCACGTAGCCATAGAAACCCTATAAGCTCAAATAATAAATATATTACGGTTTATATTCAATATATTGGCATTTTCATATTTAATTTACCCAACTGTGGTTTTATTCGCTACTATAAAGTACAATTTGTGTAAACAAGTCAGTGGCCCCTGTCTACCCCTTCCATAAGTTTTTTCGCCGCGCTGCTTCAATACACTAACACTAATAAAACTCGCGCATGCGCACAACTTGCATTATAAGCATCTCGTGTAATAATGATTGACACGCTTTCAGCATATTGGGAAGATACGATACTAGCAATATAGAAGTATTATATATATGGAAATGAGTCAACATTCATTGATCACCACATTCAAGCGCTCGTAGTGCGATCGTACTTACCCCTACTACGTTCATTTCCCCTATTCGCATTTAGTAACTGCTCTGCACGTTTTGCGATGCCACATTGCGAGAAACAACAAACAGTAACACTAACAATTAGCATAACCCAAGCGCATATCATACAAATAACGATCATTGAATTCCTATGATAACCATACGATAGCCAATCATCCTCGATGAGCAAGAGTACAGTATCCGTATCGTTGTAATTGTTGGATTGTATGCCAAGCTCACTCGCATTGCGACCGTTTGATTCTGAATGGATATACTCCGATGACCTTGCCAAAGCTGTCGTAAATAATGGATGTAGCTGTGTATATTCATATGTCATGTAGCCGTGCGTTGAGACGTTTTGAGACATTTCAAATAGAGTTTGGTTGAGAACTGATCGTGTTTGAATGACTAATGAAAGTGATAGTCTGGTTTGTCTTTATTTCCTTTTTTTGCTTTTTTTTTTTTTGAGTATAAACAAAACGCCAACAAAATACAAAGCAAAATTGTTGCATACAACAACTACAGTTTGATTTGAAATTAGATCACTACACGAGCAAAGCACGTACTTACGTATCTTTTGTGGTTCTAACTAAAGCGATTACTGAGATATTGTTTTACTTATTTGATTTGTCTATCTTTGCGATCAAGTGTTTCAGCTGATATGTATGTATGTATGTATGTATGTGTTTTGTTATTTGTTTACACTCGTGTCAATGCTAAAACCTGCTAGCAAGTGTGGGAGAAAGAGTTGCGTTGAGTAAGCGTGAGAGTCTCAGAGAGTGAGCGAGAGGTGGAGAGGGAAAACAGGCACTGCAGTAGCCTAAGATCCATGTGAACAGTTAACGCATATGAAAAGCTTTGATGACAATTCTAGGTAAGATAGGTGCCGAGTAGGCATTGACAACAACAAAAGCTTTCAAGCTTTTACAAGTTTTGAGCTTTTTATCACCAGCTGATCTAATAACATTTATAGCGCTCTCATCAGAAAGATAGCGTGCGAGTTACCGGTTTTTGCTAGTTTGTCGAGTTGTTGTTTTTAACAAACAACGTGTTTTGCGAAGTGTTCGGCATTTTGATAAGTGGTAAAGTTATCAGCAATTAGTGGTGAGTAGGATGGTAGGTGAAATGAGATGGAACTATGTACTCAGAGATCTCGGCTAGCTGAATTTCTGCTGAAAGAGTTTTAATGCCGACTACTGTCGAGGGCTGACAACCTTTGGAAAAAGACAGGAGCTTTCCACGAGGACCATATCGGCAATACTAACAAAACCATTGTCAGAGTTCTTACCAATAATGTAACAACAACAAGAACAAGTCTTCTGTAGTTTTTAAGGAGTTTTCTTGTTAAGGGTGGACTAGCTTAAATTTATAGGCTTCAACTTTAGAACTTTATAGAGGAGCTCCGACCTGCTTCTGTTGGAGGATGACCTACTTACGGAGTTTGTGTTCAAGCTCAAGCTTAAGCTGCCTTTGCTTTGAACAAACATTTCAACACCTAAAACACTGAAATGTTTTAAAATTTTTACAGTGCAAGTTTCCATCACCATCCATTAAAGGGTGAAGAGAATGAAGAAACGTAAATAATCATGAAATTAAATAGAAATATTAGGTTAACAAGGTGAACGCGACACGAATTTCCAAGAACATTTCGCTTAAATTTTGTGTTCTTAATGTTTTTTAACCTTTTCCACTAAGCAAACGCTTCAGTTTCCAGCGAAACAGCCACTTGACAACCACTCTGTACCAACTTTATGATATGACCTTTGGCTAAGACGTGTTGGCGTACAAGAGTACATTGCACTTGCATTTTTAAGTATTAAAAAGATTTATACCCAGCAGTGAAAGCAACTAGTATTATTTCCAACGTACTAGTCCAACAATTGACTCTTTTACATATTAGCGATTAATATTTTTAAGAATGGGTATGCTGGGCGTGTTGCCACTTCTCATCTTGTGTATATAAATATACCAGTCGACAACTAGTTCAAAATGGGGCAAACAAAAATTTTAGTTCAATCATGATAACCCAATGAACATTTAGTTGAGTCACATTAGATCTCAAGTTGAGAAAAATTTAACTAAAAGGTCTACTCTTATATTTCTCACTACTGTTATTAGTGTGGGATAAATATTTTTGTTTTTTTTTGGAATTTGTAATAAAAAAAATTCTAATACAACAAAATTTGTTTTATTTTTTTTGAATTATGTAATTATGTAATTTTGTATTTTGGTAATGTAAAAATGTTTTTTGGGACTAAAGAACTTTTTTTTAATTTTCATAATAGTTGTATCATTAAAAATTAAATTTTCGGGAGTCAATAATTTTTTTTTTCTAATTTTCATAGTACTTTTGTAATTGAAACAATTTTATCTTTTTTAATTCAAATTAGTTAGAATTAAAGAAAATCTCAATATATAAAATATTTTTGTGTTTTTTTTATTTTCCGTTTTATTTATTAATTATTTTGTTTGCTTTTTTTATATTAAACATTTTTTCATAATAGTTACTTATATGTATATAAATAAAAAAAATCGGGATTCAATAACTTTTTTTTTTTTAATTTTCATAGTAGTTTTGTAATTAAAAAAATAGTTTTTTTGAGTAAGAATTAAAGAAAATCCCAATCGAATATATTTTGATGTTTTTTCAAGTTGTAACAATTTTTAATAATACTTTTTTTGTAATATAAATTTTGTTGAAATTTTTTTGTTCTATAAAGTACAAGCTGTACTGCCCAGCTAAGCTATAACAAATGTTTTTTCAGCCCTATTTATTTTTATTTTTCAATAAAATTTTTTTTTTTCGTTTTTACAAGCTGATCTAAAAAAAATATATTTTTGCTCTAGTTTGGACCTTTTCGGACTAGTTCGATACGAGTCAGCAAATATATGTAAGTTGTGAACTGTTATGTTTACTGTGTTTTTGTCTCACTGCAGCGTATTCACGTATGTATGTACATACATACATATATATTAACTCTTACACGCATTTCCTCATGTTATCGTGGTCATTATTATTGTTTTGTGTTGTAATAACAATATCATAAAAATAAAATTTTATTACATCACGTTTGACCTTTCTTTGTAATTTTGTTGTTGTTATTTTGTATTTCTTTTTTTTTCCAATCTAATATCTGCTCGTGTCTTTGACGCTCATGTAATTTCTTAAAAATTCAACACGTGAACCACATTACGAGAAAAAGTGTTTTTCTTTATTTACTTTTACGCTTTTGAATGAAAAAAAAAAACAACAAAAAAATTAATGGAAGTTAAACAAATAAATGTATTTATTAGTTGGAATTGAGAGAAAAGTTATAATATACGCTTATAGAGAATGAAATGACCTCTTCACTCATTTTCGTTTGATCGCCACTAAATTCTTGATACCGCTTCAAGTGACATTAATGCATTTGATTAGGGCAACTGTAATGGACAACAAAAAAAGTAGTTAAAAATGATTTGCATTACATCATTTCACACTCTTTTCAAACTCACGAACACAAATCCGATCCACTATATCAGAAAGCGGCCAATCGGCTTATTTGTCACCGTTTCGACGACGACACTCTTCGTTCACGGATTTCAAGGTTTGCAGTGAACTGAGTTTGGGGTATTCGTTGCCACGACAACATCGCTTGATGCTCAAACAAAGTGCGCAATCACGTGCGGTGTAGAAAACACGAAGACAACTGCAAAGTTGAAGAGAGAGAGAGAGAGAGAAGCTAAAAATAAATATATGTGTTTGTTTGTTCTTCGTAGGAGTCCACAGTTCTTAGCCGATCTTGATGAAATTTTGACAGTGGATTTATGGTATTACTGGGTATAATATAGATATTATATAAGAGAGAATTTTGTTTAAAGGTTAGCTGAAAAAATGAATTTTCCACCACTTTTGGATGAAAATCTTGTTAGTGCCAATGACCCAGATAATTATGACCAGGGCTGGCTCAGATATAATGAGGAGCCGTGAAATGAATGCTAACAAGTCGAGCTGTTTATACGAGGAGGTAAAGGAGTTGGTAAGGCGGAAAAGTCTTTGTATTTTTAGGGCTTGGGATAGGGATGCAAATCCCGAAATCTGGCAAGGCACAAAACATTTCGGGATTTTAAAAAAAAATAAAATAAAGATTGCATAAAAACATGACTTGGTATTTCAAAATAAAAGTTTTTTTAACTACGATATTAAGAAATCAAACTTTTATTGCAAAGAAAGA
Organism: Sphenella marginata; assembly: GCA_951509765.1. Taxonomy (NCBI): domain Eukaryota; kingdom Metazoa; phylum Arthropoda; class Insecta; order Diptera; family Tephritidae; genus Sphenella; species Sphenella marginata. The sequence goes on from OX608082.1 coordinate 71,452,111, forward strand.
TTTCCAAAAACTTGAAAAAAATTAAATTCAATTATTTGTAAAACATTTTAAAGCTAGAGAAGTTCTCAAAATTTTTTTGACTTTTTCTGAGGCGACATTCCGACTTTTAAAATAAAAACCCGAAAATCCCGGGCTTGCAAAAGTTAAAAAAATTGCCACCCCTAGTTCAAGACTTATTTTCGACAAGACATAAGCTTTACAAAATCAGCGTTTCATCACAATTCCTAACTTGAGAAAAGCATTTCTCTAATCCAACATCTATCATAATTTTTTTTTTTATTACACCTAGGCAAAATCTAATTACTTTTCCACCCCCGTTCGATGACAACCCCAGCAATGAGTCCAATACAACTACAACCCCCACAAATAGTAACATCCACCAACATCATTCGTACGCTGCACTTGTCATCTATCAAAAATGCTAATCCGCGCGTAATGTGCGAAAAGTCCATAGAAATCCCACTGAGGCCACCACAAAACCCCACAAACCATTTCGCTTGACGCGGCGTTGCATAGCGCTACGTCAGCGTAAAATGAATATGTAACAACAACAAATGTACAAAAATTCTTTTGGCATTTTTTTTCATTCAACCAAATTTTTCTATACCAATTTGAATTTCAATACAAAATGCGGCACGTTTTTTGGGGTGTTTGAAAATTTTGTAAGCTACTAATGAAAATTCTTTTTTTTTTTTTGTTTGTTTTCAAAAACAAAATGCCATTCTATGGATTTACATTTGAATTCCAGTGTGCTTGTGTGTGTATGTGAGTAATGTAAAACAACATTTTAAAGTTGTTGGACATAGCAATGCGCTCGCTCACCATGCGCTAGAACAATGAATTCTTACCGCAGTCCAAAGCAAGCTCCTGCAGCGCGTTCTGTCTACTTTCGCTTTTGGCAGAGTGTCGTGTGGTGCCCAGCATTGACTGGTGAATCGCAACACTTGTCGCACGCATTTCACTAAAATTCTAAACAATGTTGTTTTTGTTTTTGTTTTGCTTACATATGTACTTTTGTTCGTATTGCCCTTTTGTGTCGTTCTAAACCGCTTCCTCCACGCATACCAACGCTTGGTTGTCCCTTCAATGGCAGCTCGCAGCTCATCATTTCTTTCAAAAGTGAACTATTGCTTGCATTTAAGGGTTGCTCGTTTTGTTGGTTGGGGAATTTTTGTCATTAAATTACGAGGTTTTATGTAAAATGAAAATTTTGTCACAGACGGTGGCGTGAAATTTCGGAACGAATTTTTCAAATGGAATTTTTCAAATCGCTGGTAAAGTTTGTTTTTGTTTTGTTGCGCATATTTTAGAATTATTATTATTGGAATTTGTTTTGTGTTGGCATTAAAGATTTGGTTTTGAGGGTGGAAGCTCTTAAGAAATTGGTTGTTGTGGTTGTTGCATTTTTTCACATTTATGACATTTTGTTTTTTCATGTTCTAAAATGTTTCTGATTCATTTTTCAAATAATTAGTTTTATGTTTTAGTAATTTTCTTAAAACTTTGTTAGGTTTTCCAAGTTTTGTTGTTGTTTTTGTTTTAAATCTTTTCTATATTAAATTTGTTGTTGGTTTTTATATAATAAAATAATAATTTTTAGTTAATTATTATTTTCGTTTTTCGTGGAAAAATTGATTACTAACCAAAAATTATTATTATCCCGGCTTGAAGCTCGCAAAACTTACAAATATACTAAATTTGTTTTCTCTCTTCTTTATATTACCAGTGCTTGCCAAACTGTCTGTCAAAATTGTCAAATTTCGTAATCCAGTGCTTCTTAACTTGCGTAGCTCTTAAACTGTGAAACGCGATTAAGAGCAATGTATAGAATTATTGATAAGATTAATGCTTTATTCATTTAAATTTTTTATTATTATTTTACTTTCAAAATATTCCTATGTACATATATCTTTGTGGGGTAGAAACTTGTCAACCTAAAATTTGGTTTATAAAACTCGTTTCAGAATATTTGCTCTTTTGCTCTTACAAAATTTTCTAAGACCTCACTTTGCTCAACATTTATCTTAGACAAGTATTATTTAATTTACATGACCCTTTCGCCATCTTTTTTATCAAGCATTCCAACAACACTTGATTACCTTTTTCCGCAATCCCTCATCATTTACAGAACACACACACACACAACAGCTTCACACCTCAGAATTTATTTATTTTTTATAATTTCATTTCTTTTTACTTCAACAAATTACGCTATGAATATACTTTTTTTACATTACCAACCTTTTTGCCAATTTTATCTTTAGCCACACTCTTTATGCAAACACAGCTGGTAAGTAAATAAACTAAATAAACAATCAAGACAATATGCCACAACTTCCTTGCCTAACGCATCCTCCCACAAACCCTACGTTGAAAGTTTTCTTTACACTTTCATTTATATATTTGCCAAAGGTAAACTTTGTTGTCATTTTATTTCACTTTTCATATATTTATATACCTACATACATACATACATACAAACATATGTACATAGTTTATTGTTACTTTTTTTTTCGTTAGCTCTTCTTGTCTGCTGATGATGATGCAGGTCATAGCTACCTGTCATGTTTATACCTCTCGACGTTATCTCTTACTCACACCTGTCAATGTATGCATGTGTGTGTGTATGTATGTAATGTTGTTGCTTGCTTGCAATCGCTAAACCTAACGAAGCGCCATTTTACTGTCAAATATTGAAAACTGTTAAGTAAATAACTAATCAAGCACTGTTGACATTTTCAGCTGTCAAAGTCAAAGTCAAAGGAAATATCAACTTTATTAACAAAAAACACATTATTAAAAAGATATTTAAAATTTTATCTCATCGAAAGTTGTCAGTTTGACTTTTGACTGCTGCACTCCGCAAAAGTCTTTGAACAACTTTTCGCTTTTATGGAGCATGCTTTTTGGCATGCTGCTTGCGTCGTACGCTTATCAAGATCTTTGACATGTGTCAGTGTCATTGATTTTTACGTGCACGTTACCGTTATCCTCATCAGCAATTCTTAGCAACCTCACCGTTGCCTGCGGTGTTGTGTACAATAGTACGGTTATTTGAGAGCGGAAGTGCGTGTCGTTGTTGGCTGTTGGTAACAAGTGTCATAAGTAAGTAAAGTGTATTTCTATTTTAGACAAAAGCAAACATTTCCCCAAATTCCATGCGCTTCCGTTTGGTAATGAAAAGTGTGCTTTTGCCTGGAGTGCAGTTTGGGGAAGAATTCTATTATCCTGTTGACACGTGTCTCATTATTGAAATATGTATGATCGAAAAAGGTGGAAGTACGGTCTGTTGCCACTATTTTACTTTATTTTCTGCTTTATAAGAATTTATTTGTTAATGACAGCTTTAATAGAAGTTATTTAAATTATTTTTTATAAGCTTAAGAATTTACCGGAAATTTCAGCGAGTCATTTGGGACAATTTCTGGCAAATATTTTTCTATAGCTACCAAATTTTAAACTTCTTAGCCAACAGCGCTATCATCGATGTATCGAAAAAAAATATATTTCTTTTCCATTTAATAATAGCTTTGATGATAACTTGATTAAAGTGATACGCAATCAGATTCAAAGGCTGAGCTAAGACTTCAAAAAAATTCTACCAGTTACAAAGAAACGATCTCAAACCCTTTTTGTATCAACTCCCTGAGCTAATTTCATAAATTTCCACTTGAACGCTTCCCCCACAAAACACGAAGTATAAATGTCATAAAACAAATTACTTTATTTGTCAGTTTGGCCAAAATATGGTATCGGACTCAAACCCCTTTTATATGAACCACAGCATAGGACATGATTGGTTATTGTTACTTACATACATACACACATTACTATAGAGGGATTTTTTCTCATTTAATACGACCCCCAAAATATGAGTAAGCAGCATAACAACGTGAATATTAGACTGAGTGAGATTTGCGTGAAATAAAATAAAATAAACAAATGAAATAAAATAAAGTGAAATGAAATAAAATAAAGTGAAACGAAATAAAATATAAAAAAAATTAAATAAAATAAAATACAATAAATTAAAATAAAATAATATAAAATAAAATAAAATAAAATAAAATAAAATAAAATAAAATAAAATAAAATAAAATAGAACAAAATAAAATAAAATAAAATAAAATAAAATAAAATAAAATAAAATAAGATAAGATAAAATAAAATAAAATAAAATAAAATAAAATAAAATAAAATAAAATAAAATAAAATAAAATAAAATAAAATAAAATAAAATAAAATAAAATAAAATAAAATAAAATAAAATAAAATAAAATAAAATAAAATAAAATAAAATAAAATAAAATAAAATAAAAGAAAATAAAATAAAATAAAACAAAATAAAATAAACAAATGAAATAAAATAAAGTGAAATGAAATAAAATATAAAAAAAAAATAAAATAAAATACAATAAATTAAAATAAAATAAAATAAAATAAAATAAAATAAAATAAAATAAAATAAAATAAAATAAAATAAAATAAAATAAAATAAAATTAAATAAAATAAAATAAAATAAAATAAAATAAAATAAAATGCAATAAATTAAAATAAAATGAAATAAATTAAAATAAAATAAAATAAAATAAAATAAAATAAAATAAAATAAAATAAAATAAAATAAAATAAAATAAAATAAAATAAAATAAAACAAAATAAAATAAAATAAAATAAAATACAATAAATTAAAATAAAATAAAATAAATTAAAATAAAATAAAATAAAATAAAGTAAAATAAAATAAAATAAAATAAAATAAAATAAAATAAAATAAAATTAAAAAAATACAATAAAATAAAATAAATTAAAATAGGGTAAACTAAAATAAAATAAAATAAAATAAAATAAAACAAAATAAAATAAATTAAAATAAGGTAAACTAAAACATTATGAAATAAATACAAAACAGCATTTTTATCATTAAAAAAATGTATTTTTGTCCCAGTCTAATACACAAATAAGGCAACACCAACAAATATTGCGGCAAACAGGCACTTAGAAAATTAAAAACAACTGCCACAGCCGGCGCGTCATACACACCGCATAGCCCACCACAAATTTCAAAATATTGGCATAAGAGACCCTGATTGCCTGCAATCGCCCCCCCACACCCACACCAACATTCATAGAAAATAAATATAATAAAAACTAATAACAATTCTGCACAATGAAAATGGGATAAAGTTTTATGCGTTTAATTCAAAAGAAATATTGCAACAAAATGTAAAGAGACACAACAACAATGTGCCACACACCACTTGTGATTCATTGAAACGCCGCTCATGCATCTTGTGTTAGCGATTGGTAACACTTACACCCGACTAACCTTCAAATCAGCCACATCCCCCAAATAAGAAGCAGCCAGAGAGGCGATGGCATTTGTTTTGTTGTTGTTCGAGCGAGGGGATGCAACATTGGCAAGTAATTGCAATCAAAGCGAAATTATACGGAAGCTCACACTACCGAACCCGGCTTCCCATTCAGCCACGTCCCTTGCGTACGAACGTGTTTCAGCTTGCGGCTGCAAGTGCAAGCATTCGATTTGCTTTGTGTGGGGGGGTTCAAAGAACATATTTCCTGCTTGGCACTCTTTATGAAGTGTGGTGAATGCGCTCACCTCGTACTTTGTACTGTTGTTTTGGGGGTGGGGACGACACAATATGCAACACTTCGCTTTTCGTTTTGTGTGGAAGATGGAGCGGAGCACACTGTGTGACGCGGGCTTTAGGACACCACTGCATACTGCGCGTTGATATATGAGGCGTAATTAAACCCAAATAATCTGTGGCTTTAGCTATTTTGGGGGGGTTGATATGACACTGACTGGCTAAACATGTTACATTCATTGGTTCGTCGTCTTCATATTTTGCTTGATTTGATGTGGCTTGCCTACGCATTCGAAGAAGCTGTCGCACTAATATTTCCTTTGTTGTTGTTGTTGTTATCATGGCAAGGATTATGTATATGCTTTTGGTTGCGTGATCGCAGACGTTTTGGTATGTTTGTGTAAATATTTTTAATATAAATGTAAATTTTGGTTGTTACTCATTATTTCCATCAATAAATTGATGCAGCGGTGAGTCAGTCACATTCAGTCATAAATAGAAATTGTCTTGGTTGGGTGAGCGTCTGGAGAGAACGAAGGCTTGCGGGATTTCCTTATTGTTAGGGAAAATCTTGGGATACCAAATCGAGGAACTCCGTTAGTCGGTAAAGAGCTGGAAGAAACCTAGAGTTTCCTTGAAGTAACAGGAACGGAGCGAAGTAGTTCCAATTATGTCTCATTTGGATGTGTAGTCGTAATGACTGAACGAATTCTTCTTGGGGATTATTTCAGAATCATACTGCCACTCTTTTACGAACCTTTTTGGAATGGTTATGATATTATTTCATGATAGTTTCGTTATAGTTTTCGGAACCATTTTTAGTGTTTCGGGATTGTTCGTGTTTTTTTTGTTACTATTTCGGTATAATTTTTTGGATTGTTGCCGCCAAAATAATTTCGCAACCTTTTTCGGAATCATTTCGGGACTATATTCGGGACTTTTTCGGAACAATTTTTAGTGTTTCGGGATCAGTTCGTGATTTTTTTCGTTACTGTTTCGGTATAATTTTTGAGATTGTTGCAGCATCATTTCAGGATTATTTCGGAACCTTTTTCGAAATCATTTCGGGACTTTTTCGGAATCCATATAAAATTTTTCGGGATCAGTTCGGGGTTTTTTTTGTTACTTTTTCGGTATAACTTTTTGGATTGTTGTCGCTTCATTACAGGATAATTTCGCAACCCTTTTCGGGATTATTTCGGTACTATATTCGGAAATTTTTCGGAACCAATGCAGATTTCGGAAAGGATCGATTCATCCATTTCTTTCTCCAAATCTTCCAACCCCAAGCAAACACCTTCTCATATCATCTGTCTGTCAATATTCAGTGCTCACCTCTTTTGATAATTCCTGTGAAATCGTTAATAAATTGAATCGAATGTTTTGTTTTATCTCCTTGCTGCCAGCTCATTTGATGTCAATTTACAATTCCTTTGTAGATAAGTCAAGCCGCCGTAAGGATATACCCATACATCGTCCTTCACATGTGCGTGATTTAGATTTCACATGCTCGCGCTCTATTGGTGCGCTCCTCATAGTCCTTGTAGGCTGCCGCTTCTATGATATCCTGCTGCGTGTCAGTTCAATACTCGCCTACGCTATAACTCTTGTTAAACTGATCCTTTTCTTACTTCTCCCATTATTTTAGTCTACGGTTGGTTGTGTAGTGTTGCATTCTAGGAATTATGCAGTGCTGCTTGTGTCCTGCTGGTAACTGTTTTTGTTTTTTGGCTGCACTTGTCTCCTATTCCAGCAACAAGTGGAGGGATACAAAAACTCGGTTGTGTGGGCGTTACACTTTTACATTTTTATGCTCCAAATATTTATTTGTGGTCAGTTATGAAATAGGACTCGGATGGTCATCCTTTGTTGTTGTTTTGTTTAGGGTTTGTAATACAAGTCGTGAGTTATTTTGTATTGATATTGCCACCGTGGTGTGGAGGTAGTGTTGTCGGCCTACCACACCAAAGGTCCGGGTTCGAGCCCTGGTACAGGTTACATCAAAAAGTGGTTTGAAAAAGTTTTTTCAAAACGGGGTCGCCCCTCGGCAGTGGTTTGGCAAACTCTCCGAGTGTATTTCTGCCATGAAAGGCTTCTCAGCAAAAATTCATCTGCTTTGTAGATGCCGTTCGGAGTCGGCGAAAAACCGTAGGTCCCGCCAATTTGTAGGAAAAATTTTCAAAGCGGCACACCACAAATTGGAAGAGAAGCTCGGCGCAAAAATCTCCTAGGAGGTTGATGATATAACTGTTGTATATCGCGCCATATATATATATATATATATATTGCTTTTTCATGGATAATTTTTTTCATAAAGTGAGTTCTAGAATCCATGAAGGCTTTTCTTTGGACGGACGGCTAAGAAGGTTGAAGTACGATTAGGAAATATGCTTCGTGTCAGGGAAGTGTGCCAACATTTCTTTGAAAGGGGGCCGTAAGTATACAAATGAGAAGCCAGTACCAGGAGAATGGGGAAAGGGAGATGCAGAAATGTATTAAGAAGAAAAGAGAGCACACGAAGAAAAAGTAAGAAGAAGAAACGTTTCCGAGTGTTTGGCATCAACGAAAGTCGATAAATATAATGTGGTCATCCCAATTTGAAAGAAATTACCTTGAATTGGAATTTTTTGACAGTTATGAGGTGAATAAAATTTCAACTTACCACCTGCTGAAACTAACCATCGTTGGCATTTGACACAATTGACCAACGATTAAAATTGTCACTGTCGAATAGAAAGTCGATTGAGAAGGCGAATATAATATTGAATGGTGTGAATTCATGTCGAGGCTTGACATCTGCAGTCATTATGACAGTTTCAACAAGTAATCACTAAATAAAAAAACTTTCAATATTATTTTGTTTAATTATTTTATTACATATCACATTTCTCTGCATTTAAATAGATAATGACTGCTGTATTTTACTCCGCTTCGTCTTCCACTATCTGTTTCAATTCTCATTCTATGAAACCGAAATTCGAATAATTCGATTCCGATACCGTTTCTGTAAATTCACCACAGTAAAATCCCATACCTAATTAAAAAAGAATTTAGTAAATTTTAAAGTCATAAAATGTGCCTAAAACTATTAAATGTAAAATTTTCATTTAAATTCCAGCGGCAGTAATTTAATCAAGCATGACAAACACTACGACTAACAAATATATTTTCCATCGGTAAGTATCGATTTCTGTCGTTAAATAGTAAATTGGATGCCTTACACACACGCACACATTTGTATATCGAGAGTAAACCTTAAATTCCTTGCCACACACCGCTTAAATGACAGCTAATAAATATCAAAGTTAAATAGCAGCTTGTTAAGATGCCAAAGGCGGGCACCCCTCGTGTGAGGAGCTAGTTACATATCGAGTACATTGGGTACATGTGAGAAGTGTGAGTGAGAACTATAATGTTCGCATTCAAAAAGCCACTCAAAGAGAGAGTCAAATTAATTTTACAGATGCTGATCTTAAAAATTACTTCTTGGAAAAGTGATGAGCAGGCATTCCGAGCATTTTATTTCGTTACACCTTTCTTGAACATGAAATGGTATAAGTCAGCCGCCAGGAGGAGCTGTGGGTACAAAAATTGGAACAGGATTTTTAATAAGATTAATGTTATGAGTAGGAAGAGAAAGTCGAATATTAATAGAAAGAGAAGGAGGATGTGCTGTAGAAGGAAATTAAAAGAAAGACTGAGAGGTAAATGTGGAAAAATATGAATTCGAATAGAAATAGGAATGCAAGCGAAAATGCGGAGGGAGAAGGCGTTTACCGAGAGGCTGGAAGGGATGGAGGAATATCCAGAAGTCTATTAAATGAGAAATGAAATTTAGATGAAGTGGAATTTCTTACTTCCTAGGTGAGTCATTTTGTTTAAGCGACATAAGCTATGATTATTTATTTCATTCATTTCATTCGTAATTCGCAACCAGCTTATGAAATATTTCGAACATATAGTTTCTGTGTTGTAAGCTCAAATCGGAATTTTTCAAAGCGAAAATGAGGAGGCCAATCCAGCGCTAATTTTTGACAGCATCATCCTATCTCAAAGACCTCGAGCTCAGCTGAAAATGAATTGAATTACCCTTGAGATCGGGCGGTTTTGACGCTCACGCTGAGATAGGGTGGAGCCCCCTCTACAAATGGCAGATACTGTATATGTATATAGAACTGTGCTTCCTTACCCACATTCATAAAAGGTATAAGGCTATTATCTCAGTGGTAGACAGTTGCCTTTTTTAATCGGTAAATTCTTAACCAAACATCAAACTCAAACAAGTCGATATTGAACCAGCAATCTAATTACAAAAATTTTACATGAAGTAGGAGATAAGCAAACCAGCCTCTTTGGATTGTTTTGTTTTGGTGGTGGCTAAGTAGCTGATAAGGATCTTGTAGAACTAACACTAAGAGCAGGCAACAACTAAAGTAGATAATACCCTTTTGTTGGCATAAGCAACCAGAGCATATCAAAGAGTAAAGGTGCGCAATAAATAATAACAAATCATAGAGGCTACAATGACTTTTACGAGCACACAAACCACGAACGGACGCACGTACACCGAAACAATCATAACAATAACTATAATTATTATTATGTGAAGTGGTTAGCTAAGGCTGCCTGCTGCAATTTTTCGACTCGAACTTGGTCAATACCTGAAACCGTATAATTCTTTAATTCAAAAGAAAAACAAAAAAAAAAAAAAAAAAAAAAGCAAACCAAGCAGTTAAGCCACAAAACTCACCTGTCCTCAACTGAAATCATAAAATTGTTTAAAACAAATGCCAAATATGTTGAGGCTCCATCCAGAACGGACCTTTAGCTTCACGGCACACAAACCTGCCTGCTTACTCGGTTAGCGCGCATCTCCTTCTTTTGTTTTGTTCAAGTGGATTTTTGTTTTGTTTTTGTTTATTGATCTTGTGCTGGTTATTTGATCGTTTTGTTTTTTTTTCGTTTTGAAATAAATCGTCGGCTTACGCCCTCTGCGCATTGGCCATTAAAAGTGAAACAAAAAAGTTTCGAAAATCGAATTTAGCCAAATATTGTATGTTTTAAGTATTTAGTGATTTTTTTTCTCCCCTACCTTTAAACGCCTTCGAAATCGGCAATTGAGCTCCACGCTTCTTGTGTGCGGACAGCTGACTTTTTTGACCAATGGTTTATATGGGAACAGTGGTGGCCTTGGAAATAGGTACGTCGTATTTATATCAAAACTGCTTTGAATGATAGAAAATTTTACCTGACGCAGCAGATGGAGAAAACTCCTACTTTGATTTTTGGAACTTATATACATATATGTAATACCAATTTTGGATTTTAAAAATTGAACGGTTCAAACGGTTATACTAAATTTTTTGCATTGCAAAAATGAAATTGTTTGCGGTTTTGGATATTTAAAAAGTTTTGCGTTTTTTTTTTTTTTTGAAAAATGAAAAGATTTACTGATTGATAAATAGAACGGTTGAAACGGTCATTGTTCCAATTTTCGCAGGTTTAACTACATTTTCGGTTTGCAAAGTTCAATTTTTTTGCGATTTTGCAAATTTTAACAGTTTTGCATTTTTTTATTGAAAAATGAAACGATTTACTGTTTGTTAAATGAAACGGTTTTAAACGGGCAAGTTTTAAAAATTGAAAATGTGAAAATGAAATAATTTAAAAACGCTATCTGTTACGTGTTTGATAAATGTAGCGCTCTCAAATGGTTATGTTTTGAAAACTGAAAAGATTTGAAACGGTTACGGTAATTTTTAATTTCCAAAAAACCGATTGATAACAAAGCCTTCGCTTTAAACGGGGTTTTAAAATCAAAATCGCAAATTTAAAAAAGCATTGAAAGGTTAACCGGTCAGTTTTGTCAACAAATTGTGATTGCTGTTTCAAAAAGTTAAACGGTTTAAATCGGTTATCATTTCGGATTTGAAAACTGAAACGGTTTTGGTTTTGAAAAAAAAAACAGGCGGTTTCAAACTTTCTCATTTTGGTTTTGGAACACTAAACGGTTCTAGTTTTGGCAGCCTGGTTTGGTTCCTGTTTCAAAAAGTTAATCGGTTTAAATCGGTTAAAGTTGTGGATTTGATAAATGAAACGGTTTTGGTTTTGAAACCCCAGGCAGATCTAAAATGTTTCAGTTTGATTCTTCTGGTGTCGGTTTTAAAAAGCGAATCGGTTTCAAGCGGTTATGATTTAGAAAAATTAAATGTTTTTTTTTCCAAAAGGTAGCAGGCTCAAAGATGTCGAGTAAAAAGAGTCGTCACTGTAACACTTGTACTCACTGCGTTGCCCACCACTGTACATACCTTAATTATTCTTGCATTTGCCACATATCGATCTCTCTTGTAGGTTCGTTAGCCAGTTGAGTTTTGTTACTTTTATTTAAAATTTTCGTTGGGCGGGCAAGCTATTTTTTCGGCAGCCTTTTTTTTTCAGAAATTGATGATGACGACAGGTTGGGCAATGTGCTGCAACATTGTTGTTGACTCTTCGATTCGATCGGATCAGCGATCAGTTTAAAGGATCAGCTTACACTTTGCGTATTCGTACCCGACTGCGTTTGCGCCGCCTTTTTGAGTGACGTTAATCGAGTAAATTGCAGCAGCTGGTTTTTGGTAGTTGCTTGGCTGCTTGGTTGGTAGTTTTTCGATTGTTTTTTTGAAGTACAATTTTTGTGGTATTTTTTTTTCTTTCGTATAGAATAAATAAATACAAACAAGGTGCTATGCTTGAGTGGTAGATAAAGATTTCTATCTGTAGCGATTTGGACATTTGAGCATTTAAAATGCATAACTAAAATGATTGATTGGGTAGAGTAAAGGGCATTTGATGGACGAAATATTTTTCATAAAAAATATATAATATTAATTAGTTTTTTTTTTTATCTTAGAATGATATAAGATATCGAATTTTTTGAAAAGGACACGTCACTATCCATTAGTAAATATCAAAATACGAAATGCATGATACAATCATTCATTGCACAATTAGATATCACAGCAGTCTTCAGTAGAGATGTCGAAATGTCGATAAGAATTTTCAATAGTTATAAAAAATGTTTAACTCTGCCTATGGCCAATTATAATTTCCATGGTCTAAGAACGAATTATCAATTCTCACGATAGCATGAAAACTAAAACTATCGATTAATATACTGAACTTATAATCGATAAGTCCAATTGTCAATACTTAAGTGATTTTGAAATTCGATAGCTATTAACTCAATTTTTTATCGAATTTCGAAAAATTTAAAATATCGATGTTTTGTTTAGTCGGTACCACCGATTTCACTATCGATAGTTTCACAAATAAATTTTCACTGCTAGAAAACTATTGATACTTTCAGAAAAAAATTTGGATAGATATTTATTGTCTCGAAAACTTGAAATCCGATTTTATCGATAATGTCAAAAATAGTTTTACACCTCTAATCTCCCTTATAAAGTATCGATAGTTATAGAAAATACTATCAACTGGTAAACATAAATTGAAAAAATTTGAACTATCTATAGTCAGAAAAAAATGTAAACTATCGAGAATGTCATCGATATCTGCACATCTCTAACATTCAGCCCAGCTCTAGTTTTGCATTCTTAATGAATTCCTCACTTTCCATTCGACGGCCTTTATCTTCTATCAGACAGCACCCACTCAGTTGGCGCCAGCTATTCCTGTTCATTCATCGTCATTCCATAGGCATTCATTCAGTCGGTTCGCCTTGGTCTGTCAACAAATATCATTTTGTCTTTCTCATACTGACTTTCACCTGCGAAAATTCCTTATGATTAATGTTTACATTTCTACGTGCACTTGCATTTGTATCTAAGAAAATTTTTGCTAAGTAGATAACTTTGTTTTTGGCAAACTCAAATGAGTTCTGTTTGCCGACGCTCGGTCGGGGGTTGTCTATTTTAATTTGCAGACAGACACAAGTGAGTATTTGTCGTAATTAGTCTGGCCGGGCTTATTTATGGCAAAACAACACACTGCCAAGTGTGAATAATTGTGGAGAAATTGAATGAGTCTTTATGAGTTTAGATAAGATTTGTTGGAAAAAAGTTGTTGAAGGCGCGCTAATATAATTTATTGTTGTGCAAATAAGATTTATTATTATTATCCAGTAAGAAAGAGAAAATTGTCAAAACCGAAAAAAAAACCATTTGAACCGTTACGATTTTGAAAAATAAAGTTTTAAAAAGCTATACGGGTTTGGATTTTTTTACTTGTCAACCTCATTTTGAATCCAAATCGTTTAAAACGGCGTCAATTTTAAAAACTGGAACGCAATCGGTTTGAAACGGTTAAGAGTTTCGAAACTGAAAACAAAATCCAAACCACTTGTACCAGTTTAAGCTTTCAAACTTTAAACTTCAACGGGGAAAGCGATGGTAACTAATTTTTCAAAGACCAAAATCGAAACGGTTTAAAAAAAATAGTATTCAAATCTTTTAGAAAAACTTTGAGTTTCCAAAATGCTGCCGGGAACCCCACACTTTTTAAATTTTCAAGAGTTCTAGAGGGGCTTAAACTTTGATGCTTCAGATTGTAAATCGAACCCCTAACCGTTTTAAACCGATTCAAGTTAAAAATAACCGAAATCGTAACCATTTTAAGCCGACACAATTATTGAACGCCGATTTTTTTTCAAACCAGAAACTGGTTGTCAAAATCGAAATTGTAACCGGTTCAGACCTATAAAATATTCGAGGCCGATATAACTTTTCGCAGTGTGAAGAAATAGAAATCTCTGAATCTATGGTATCTGTAACCTAAGATAGGGGTTGCTTGATGGCATCTTCCTCGTGTTCAGCACAATCCATTCAACATAACCTAAGCGAAATTAAAAAAAAAAAAAAAAATCCAGAATCGATTACCAAAAGAATTTAAATTACTAATTACAACAACAAAAGATGTAATTAGAATAATTCACCACACTACAAAAAGCGCCGAAATTTTAGAAAAAATAAATTTTCCTTTGATTTGATCTTACGCTCATTTCCGTTTTCAAATTCAACTAATTTACTACATTTAATTTGAATTTTTGTTGTTATTATGTAAGTAATGGGAAAAGTCCAAGTCACTGATTTACGCAACAATCATTGGATAGAAGAACAAGAACTTGTCTGGCATTAGCTACTGCAGTGTCTGTAATAGCATTTAGAATTTAAATTGTGCTACTCATGCGGCGGCACGCAGCGCAAGCAAACAGAGAAACGATTAATGTGCCGCAATTAATCACATTGGCAACACTGACTGCAATGTCTAATAGCAACGTACGGTAGTAGCGTGGTTGTTGTTGCTGCAGTAATGCGGATTGCATAAATGCCGTAAGAGTAAAGAGAGTACAGTATGTGGGCGAAAAGTTGGAGATGTAATAGGACAGTTGAAAGATATGAAGCTTGAAAGCTTGAAATTTGGACTTTGTTTTTGTTGTTGTTGTAACCGTAGCTAATAAGAATAAGGTACTCTCTTGAGACACGACGTTAATAATTTAAAAAGCCCAATGCAAATCAATGTAATCTAAAAAAAGCTTTTTTACCTAAGTGAACGAGCTTTGCTATGCTTTTTTCGTGGTTGCCATATTACTATGAAATGTATTAAAAAAATAAAAAAAGATTCTGCTTTAATAAGTTTAAAATTAAATGGCAACGCTACTCAGGAAACATTTTTTCAAACTGCGTTATAAAACCTTTTAGTTTTATTTAGTTATTTATTTCATTAAAAAAAATTAAATAGGTGGCAATGCTGTCCAACAAGGTATGCTGCAATACTTAATTAGGTGAGCTTGCAACTTTTTCATATGCCAAGGTTCATCCAAATGAGTCACATTGTTTTCGTTTAATAGTAACATTTGAAAAAAAAAATTATAGAATTAAATGGCAACCCTAGCTTACCTTTACTAATAATCATACCTAGTTATATTTTAGTTTAAATAAGATGGGAAAATACTTTCGGTTGATATTTTTGTTTTGCATATTTTGTTTCACCAAAAAAAATCAGCAAAATTGGCAACACTGTAAAAGCTAACTGAGGTACTGAGTAGCACTTCGGTAGGAAAGCTTAGAATGTAGCTTATAATCTTTTGAAAATTTCATCCAAAATAACTTAATACTTTTTTGAAATAAATGTGAAAAAAAATTCAAATGAGTGGCAACCTCAGAAAAAAGTCCGCTGTGGCAACACCTATGACGATTGCGAGATTGTGGTGAATAGCGAAATACAAAATGACTTAATACTTTTTTGAAATAAAAGTGCATATAATTTAAAAAAAATGCAAATGGGTGGCAACCTTATTAACAAGTCCAGTGTGGCAACACCTTTGCCAATTGCGAGATTGTGGTGAATAAAGAAATACACCGGAAATCCTTCCTAAACATGCATGTAAGCTCAACTTCTCATGGATTACATCTCAAATCAGGGACTTTGAGTGTCTCTAATTTGACGCCCACCTACTGTATTTAAGTCACACATTTAGCCAACTAAAATTTGAGGCTGCCAACATTGCTGCACATGTTTTGAGACGCCTGCTAGTGAAATCTTGCTACTCATTGCATTTTAGATTTATGCTCATTCGCCACACAGCGTGCGTGAGTTCAACACTTTTAAGAAGATGGTACCCAGCGAGCCATCATCATACGTGCTTCTTATTATCATATTTTTGTCGACTCATTTCGTAGCGAATTACAACGAAGAATTACAAAAAATATTTCATAAATACAAATTTCATATTTTTTGTTGTTATTAAAAAAAAAAAAAAAATGCGATTTTGCTATGCAATGCAGCAGCACTTTTTGGTGGCATGCAACAACAACTAAAGTGACGAGATGGTGTTGAATGCACTAGCCCACCAGCACCATCAGCTTGCATGAGGGTGGCCCACACATGAGTCACCAAGAAAAAAACAAAAAAAAAAAAAAAATTTGCTTAACTTACCCTCACCTTAAATTTGTTCGTCTGCCAGCGCTTGCCTTGTAAGACTTCTTCTTCTTCGATATTCGTTCGTTCAACGGAAATGGTCAACTCATGCTCCCTTTAGACACAAAAAAAAAATATACATCTTTAAGGCGTTGTGATGCATGTTGTTGTACAAGCTACATGGCGAGAAAGTCCATGTAATGAGTTGGGTTCGAAAATGCAACATATGCGTCTTCCGCACATGAAGTTGGTGGTGGTGGCTCGTATGTGCCACACATGCCACAACTAGACAGCACACATACGCAAAATTGTATTCCTTTATGATGGGTAGGGGGGGAGTATGTGTGTTCGTTGGTTGGAGAACGCGTCGCTAACGTGCTGTGGCCCATGTCGAACTAATCCTTAGCAATCACCTCAAAAGTCATCAAACATCATCAATTTAATCATTGCAATCAGTAAAAGTTCGTACGAACGGTTGTTATAGCGCAGAGAGTGATTGGAAGGGATTGATGCGATGCGATGCGATATGAAGGGAGTCAGCGTCAGTACAGTGTACACCATAAGTACCAGACTGGCTGAATGTGTACTTGGATTAGAGATGACCAGAGTTCAAATATCATTTATACCTCAGGTTCTGAATGACGAAAATATTTATTGCACCAGAAAAGGGACTCGTGACGCCGAGTGATTTCCAATATCACTTGAACCAAGTCAACGTGATCTCTCCAAGCATAAGCCATACAACTTTTCTGTTCTGGAATCGCTCTACGTAACTCAAATATCCTGATGGGCATTATAAGCTGAGAATGACCTTAATTCCAAGACAAGGCCAGTACCAACCTAGAGCTTATCCAACTGGCGACGGAACTTGTTTCAGCTCAATACAGGCGCAAAGCTTTCAACTGTTCACTTTTCCGATTAATGACTAAGCAATATTGGTGCCCGTTCGGACAGGTCTGAGGGTAGGTAGCTAAACTTTGACTAGTTCCCAACTGTTAAGGGCTTAAGGGCTGATCAATTAACCCCTTCTGGAGAACAGATAAGAACTACGAGTCTAATCGGAAGTTCGAATTCAAAATAGAAAGCTTTGGATGTCAAATGATCGCTCAAGAAACTCTTACACTAAACAATGCCTTCCTGCTACTTTTGGCCCTGCCTGTACTTGACACATATGTAGTTAGAGTTGGGTGGGTTTTTGCGCGCCCATCAACTCAAATCATTGGGGCCGACGTGGTTAAATGTGTTGCGAAATTGCAAGTCAATTCATATGAACTAAACAAGTGTTGTTGTAGCACGTGTTTGGCTATTACCTACAAACATACACACTTACTAAAACTGTGGACGGACATAATCAGCATGCACCCTCATGAGATCTCATGCAATCTCGTTGACTCTTGTCACACGAGACCGTTTTTGCCTATAAATATACAGTAGTATGGACAGAAAAATATTTAAGCATTGTGGAACTGCCCCCAACCACTCGCCAACTCACCACCTCACCACCACCTCGCAACCTCACAAAAAGCGCCCCATCCGTTTTATAAGCAAACGCAAGCTGAGCAAATGACTCTGCTGCAATTGCAAGTTCGGCCCGTCAACCAAAGTTTTGAAGTACTCAGATATGATGTATGTACATACATACATAGCTTCACAAGTGCTACGTGTATGAAAAGCTATTGTTCGAGACAGAAAAGCGAACTATTTCCGAACTTAAAATACGTGAGTGGCATTAATGAGCGTTTGGCACTATCCACGTTGTAGCGAAAAGCCAAAGATGAATGAACGTCTAGCAAAGTCAAGCAGCTGAATATCCTCTACGTTACTCTTCTTTTTTGTTTAATTTTTGCTTTAACTTTAATATTCATTATGTTTCGCTTTGGTGGATGGTTCTGTGATGACATTTGTAATTAATTTTCCACTACTTGACACAACCTTTGAACCTAATTTTTTTCGCCACCACTGTTAAACGGAAACACAAAAAGTTCCCCTGATAAAATGGATACTAAACTCTAAGTAGAGTATCTGACAAGACATTGGTGTAAATTGTATTCAATTCTATGCAACGGTTTGTGAGTGATGCGCTCACAAACATACAGACAAACAAACGAAAAATTCTAAAAACCGTTGTTTGTACTACCGCTACGCTAACTAAGCTGAACAGAGATCACAATATAATAGTACACTCATACTTACATATACCCACACCAACATAAATACAACGAGGTACGTATCAGTATCAAAGTTCTAAAAAAAATTGGCAGCACTCAACGCTTACCCCACCTCCTCTTCCTTACTTTCCTGCCCGCTCATATAAATTTCGCTTGACTCTGATGCACCTGTCATGAATTTCTTTGAGTAAACAAATATCAGTTTGTATAAATAACTAAACAAAAAAAAAAAACTAAAAACGAGTTAACAATTTGAAAGCTAGTCGTTTTGCTGCTGAAAGCAACAGAAACGGAAACGGAACCGGATGGAGCCACACACAGAGACATGAGACTCGTTAGCTGCAGACAACACAATTAACAGGAAATTGAATGTGTGCAGATACTTTTCTGATGTTTAAGCATAGAATTGATGGAAATCATTACGGGGAAGCAGTAGACTAGTTAGGAAAAATATTAATTTACAAGTAACTCATTGCTAACTAGTCCGAAAAGATTCAAAAATTGTTTGAATAAATATTGAAATTTTTGATGTTTTTGGCATCAACACTTCAAACTGCAGCCACTTCCACATATTTGATCTATTTTTAACTAGAGTTAAACTGTGCGAGACAAAACCATTGTCTGACTTTGATGTTCATACTAGTTTTGAAGTAGTTTGAGGCTAGTTTGTTTGCCTGCAAAAAACAACGCAGGTTCGATTTAGCCATGTGTATTGAAATATTTAATGCAGTGTAAGTTATATATATAAACACTTACTTTTGCTTTAAATTTAATTCAAAATTTTTTTTTAAGCTAGTAGACTAAATTTCCACATAATTTTGTATACTACCTTACAAGCGACAAATTCATATTTAATTTAAAAAAGGTTCACATTTGAAAAAAAAAATTGTTGATTTATTCACAAGTGTTTTTATTCACTAAGTGCTTGCGAAAAAAAAACTCATCAAAAATAAGCGCTTAAAAATTTTACTGAAATTACAGTCGATGGGCTGATCATGATCATTCCTCTGAATATCATCCAACAAGGCTGAGTCCATTGGGAAAGCGAAAGTGCCCACCAGAGCTAGCACACTAACGAACCATTTTTGAGCTCTTACATAAGACTAAAACCGACAATACCGTCGTCCTACAACGATTTCCAGTCAATCTTTCAATCAAACAATGGTTTCAAATTTATTTTGAAGAGTTAAAATGACGTCGATGCAGTCGCTGTAACCCTCCTGGATGCACCTTCTGTATTTAGGACTCCGCGCAGGAGCACATAGTACTCAACGTCGGAAGCTCGAGCTGCGCAAACAAGGCTTCTCAATTTCAAAATAGTAAATCAAGATTTAAAATCAAATCTATACACTTGCAAGTCGCTTCTACCAAAAGTAATACATTTCAATTGAGAAGTTTTCATCATCGCCACACATTAAGTGAGCCAGCCATCTTAATCAAATCACAGCTTCCTTTGGCGCTAAGAAGTAAATAAACAAATCATCCAAAAATAATCTCAAAACACACACACTCAATAATCGAAATCAGCACACCAATTCAGCCATAATAATGGCCACTTATCAGTACGATCAACAATAGCCAACAGCGCTCCAGGGCCACTCAGCAAAAGCGAGCATTTTCCACAACTCCCCCAGCACCCCTGCACCCAAAAATAAGCGCCAGTTTTAATCGTTTGAGTAAATACATTAAAATGAAATTTTTAGTTGCCACTGAAGAGGGCTGCTAGCGGTGGGTAGGGTTTTGTTTTGTGTACAAATAGCAACCCCCAAACTGGCGAAAAGTCTACCCCCATAGACCACTTTGGCTTTGGTCTGCCTTGAACAAACAAATCGCAAACGCATTTCTCATTGACATTTTTATTTGTTTTTGTTGCATATTATATTGTCAAAGAAAAAAATACAAAAAAAATAAAATAAAATTGTTTTTGTACCGCTTTAAAGGGATTTGAAAAGTGGCGCCGCTTTTTGCCCAAAGGGGTCGTTTACGCGCTTGTCATCTCGAGCTGAGTATAAATGCCAGAAGTTACATACATACACACGAACTCGCATATAGTTGAGAATGAATTTATTGGTATTTATTGGCAAGCCTACTGGGGAAATATGTATGTCTATAGACGACGAGCGCGAAAAAAAATACCATGGCGCGTCTCGTACAAGGAATTTCATTGAAAATACAAACTTTCTTGCGATTGAAAAATTGTGTAGTATTTAAATTGGGACTAGAATAGTAGGCATGCCTACCTCGGAAATATTCTAAACCCCCCCCCCACAGAGGCTGACAAAGTATAACTGAAGCTGCAGTCTCCTTTAAGAGGCTCGTGGGGTAAGTAAGTTGAGCTGATGATAACCGTGAATTCTATGCTAGCTAATGAAAGGTGAGTCTAAAGTCCTTCGGGTTTTCGTGCTCACTTCCGCTGTCTTTTTGAATTCGGCCACGATGATAAATCTTAAAGTTCTTTCAAATGCCCAACTTAGGGTGTTGTCTGTCTATCATAAACTTAAGCCATCCGATGTCATTAACATCTCATGAAAATCACTATAAATCAAAGGACGATATTTACATGGCATCCTCGCCCCCCGCTCACTTAACAAATTCATCATTTTTCTTACAACAAAGCCTAACAACCTAAGCTCACGACGGAAAATCGTTTTTTGTGACTGTTCTACACAAACAAAACATATTTGAAGTCTGCGAAATAAAAGTTCAATTCACTTGTTGGGGGGGAGGAAATTGGGGTTGAGCTGACACTTAATCCTACAAAATGTTGCAAAACCTACAAAACTCAAGTTCAACACCCTTAAAGCAAGCAAGGCAGGCACAGCCAAGTCATAAACAAACGTTTCATTGTCACAACCAAAGCTGTCAGTTGGAGGTGGAAGACGTCTTTGCAAGTATGAAATGAGTGAGTGAAAATCGAAACTAACCTTGAAAACTGTGCAACGATTGAAGAGTCTTCAAACAAATGTTAACTGACTACGTGGCTTGAAAGTGAATGCAGAAAAACAGAAAAAAGGGAAAAAATAAGAAACAAAAAAAAAAAAAAATAATATTCCTTGACACATACCCACATGTGTTGCGCGCCTGTAAGTAGGCAATGAATTTTTATTTAACAACAAAAACTTTTTTCCTTTTTGTTATACCTTAAACGATTTTCCTTTAACTAGGAAAGGAAATAAAAGAAAATTTCGTATGCCACTAGGGATTACGCGCAGCTTAAAGGTTGCTTATGTTGTTGTTGCTATAGTTTTTGTGAGTGTGCGTGCGTGTGCTATGTCACCCTTCACTGCCGTATAGCCTAAATGTATGCAGCAGTTTTTTTTTTTGCGCAAAGCATAGCAGCTGCATTGACTAACGGCACGTACGAACTGTTGTTGAGAAGCCAAAGCGCGCAGTCGAACTTCGATTGTGAGTGGGTGGTGATGCCAACACAGCGGATTGAGGAGGGGAGTTGGAATTTTGCATGAACATTTTTTTCTACTTGCATGCCGGTGCGCTTAAGTGATTCAAGTCTAATAAAGCAGCTTCCATGTTTCTGCACCTTTGAAAGCATTGAGGGCGGCGTTTTTTGAGCTTGCGTTTCAGCATTTCGCTATCCCCTTTGTGTTTTTAACTGTAAAATAAAATTGTGCCCATAACGCCACATGTTCGTCTGCCTGCACGCCCCTGCTCCTAGAAGTTGTAAGAAATGGTTTCAACGCTAAGCTTTCATTTTCATTTGCTTTTTGGGGTTTGTTGTACGTATGTACATTTTTGAATCTCAACACTTGGCCCATCCTCCCCCCACACAGCTCCGGTCATATTCATACACTCATTGCTAGATTTCTATCTATTCTATTGTATGGTATTGTATTAATCTCATCTGATGAGGCGCAAAGTTGTAGAATTTATTGCGTTACTTTACGTTAAAGTTAAGTGGATTTGAACAAAATTAATGACTTCCAATGATTGCATTACTATTTTTGACTGAATGCGTATGAGAAGGTTGGAGATATGTAATTACTTGTGGCAACAACCCTTACCTTGTAAGGGTGTTGTTAATATATACCTAGATTAGATTACTCAGTTTCAAATCTAATCGAGTTTCTGCCAAAACAAAGCGGCCTAAATTCTCAAATATACCAAAATGCTTAAACAAATAGAATCTTAGAATTTTATTATGGTATTTTTCTAACGTCAGCGAAAGTTTATGAAATAGATAACGCAAACTACTTGATTCTTACAGCTTCGCACTATAAATAGGGCTTGTCAACATGTATGACTTAACATACTTCATTTGATACTAAATTTGTACAGTGCAACGTAATTATACCAGCACATAGACTGGTCCACAAGTGTATATTGGAAAGATATTAAGGGCGGTCTTCAGAAGCCAATACAAACGTTTTTAGAATTTTTAGTCTGGCTGGCCGTCTGCAGGTTGGTACTACTTAACATCACGCAAAAGCTTCTCCATAAAATGTATTATTCTTTTCATCTGCTTGAGTTCAGCACGAGAAGGATACAAAGGCTATGGGAAGCAGCCACAGAGATGACAATAGCCGCGAAGAAACTCCACATTCACAAAATTTATTTTATTCCTTAGAAAATGTTTCATCTAAAACCAATCGAAAATGGTGCTCTGGAACAGCGCCTAAAGAGAAAAATGGTCAAAATATCCTCCAATGGAGATTCCGTACCTTTGAAATGGAATTGGGCGGAAACTTGGGGTGCGGTGCCCCCATGCCTTGGCGAAAATATCAAAGAAATTTATGATTTTGATGTGAAGGAAGATGACGTTTTCCTAGAAACCATTCCGAAAAGTGGCTCAACTTGGTTACGAGAAACTATATGGCTTTTACTAAATAATTTGGACTATGAAGAGGCTAAGCGAGTGCATCTGCGGCAACGTAGTGTTTATATTGAGTAAGTATTTAGTATATTAATAAAAGCTGCCTTAAGAAATGCTAATGCGCTTCCTTTTCAGCTCAACTTTGTTGTATGAGAATAGGCCTGGAAATAGCGTCGCAGAAGCTAAGCAGCTGAGATCGCCACGCCTCATAAAGTCTCATTTGCCTCCGCATTTAATACCACATCAAATCTGGGACAAGAAAACGAAGGTTAGTTTTGCAAGTAAGTTTGAAGACTTTGTGAGCCCGCTTTACTTTCTCCTCTCAGATTATTTATTGTGCTCGAAATCCGAAGGATCTTGTGGTTTCGTTTTACCATTTTGCAAGCGATAAAGGTGCTTATGAGGGCAGCATGCAGGATTTTATTGACGACTTTTTGAGTGATCAAATACCATATACACCCTATTGGCCTAATGTGCTTAGCATGTGGTTGATGCGTGACGAGCCAAATGTATTCTTCATCACATATGAGGAAATGAAACGCGATTTGCGCGATGTTATAAAACGTTTGAATTCATTCTTGCAGAAGCCGGACTTAAGTGAAGCGCAAATGGAAAAATTATTGGATCATTTGTCTTTTAAGAATTTGAAAGGTAATTGCCAACTTCAACTTCAGGTTGGTTGGTTGAAAATATTTAACACAGAGGGTCGCCCAGAAAATCTCCCCCTTAGAGGATTCTTATCATGGGAAATAACTCTGAAATCCACTGCCCGTAGATTACATAGGTCCAAAAATTGTTTTTTATTTTATTTTATTTTATTTCGTGTTTTTGTGAATTGATATTGGAGAAAAATTACAAATTTAATCACACCGTGTTATGAGATTACATGTTTCAAGGTGTCCCCACTTATTATCAGACCGCTTATTTTATTTCATTTTATTTTATTGATCCTAATTAACATTTTTTAGAGACAGATCAGATAGAAAGTAAATAGTGAAGATGGCAATGGCTTGCTGAAAACGATTTGTCCAATTACCAAATTTGACAAGTGTTTCAGAACATTAATTCAAGCGTGTTTTCTGAAAATTTTCCAGTGTTCACTTAGGACATTCATTAAAAAAATCTTATTTAATCAACAGAAAATGCCCAAGTGAATCCCACTGCTTTAATGAAAATAGACACAGAGATTGGGATTGCCAAGCAGAACTTCCAGTAAGACCACCTGAAACCGGATAGAAATTAGTTGCTGAGTAATTCCAATTCTATTTCTAGATTCATGCGTCGTGGCATTATTGGCAGCTACAAAGATGAACTCTCTGAAGAGAATCAAACTCGCATAAATGAATGGTCCAAGGCATTTCTGAAGGAATACAATGTTGCGGAAGCTGATATATTTGGCGAGTTGTGAAGTCTCTGTTTGGGTTTTTTTTTTTTTGAAAAAATTAATTAAGTTTCGTTAGACTACCTGTATATGAATACAATCAAAACAGCAAACTTGTATTTAAATAAAGATATGGTTCCTGGTGAATTTTGATATTAAGATTTTAGCAATCGAGATTCAGAGATTTCCAGCTTTCCTAATAAGCGCGCCATCTATCCGAATTTTGTGTACAAGGTGTTATGTGTGAAGTCTCAATAAATACTCTGGCTTACCGGGAAGTTACTTAAAATTCCATCGCAATATATCAAATTTTAAATCAATATCCGTATATCTCGACTGGGGCGCCACCTATCGGATAATAATAAAGACCATTGCCATCAAGAAGGAAGGCCTAGCATTAGCTGCGTCTGTAGTGGCAGCTAAATACAGATTGTTTTAACTTCAGCCTCAAGTTATACAATGTCAGTGAGGTCGTACTTCAAGGTAAGAGACGATCTACCAAGAGGGAACTCCTAAGTGCGGTCATGTCAGTGCTTAACCCAGTGGGACTGATCGCGCATTTTTCGCCTAAAACTTCAAAACTGCTATTTTTTGAGAACACGACTTATGCAGATAGTGATCGAGGATCGACAAGTGCATACTCTGGAGTGACTCAAGAACCCTCATAAATTCGATACGAAGCAAACACCAACGATACAAACCATTCGTACAACATGGGATCTCAGAGGTGTTTGCCTCCACTAAAGTGTCTAATTGGAAATGGATCTACCGCCGAAAATATGACAGACGAAGCTACGAGTTTCAACAACAAAGTTAAGTTTTCTTCGACAAGCCGTTGGGTTAATGGTCCAGCTTTAGAATACCTGGCCGTCTGAGGACATTTCTGCTTTGGATTTGATGAACGCGATGAGGAGATACGATCGCAATACATTTTGAGTATCGTTTCTTCTGACTTCATAAGTCTCAATCGCTTTTCGTCTCTTAAAAGGTTGGTAAGAACTACAGTCTGGGTAAATCTGGGTAATTCTGTTTACTAAAAGTTTTCTACTGCAATCAAACAAAGCAAGCTAAATTCTCAAATATACCAAAATGCTTAAACAAATAGAATCTTAGAATTTTATTATGGTATTTTTCTAATGTCAGCGAAAGTTTATGAAATAGATAACGCAAACTACTTGATTCTTACAGCTTCGCACTATAAATAGGGCTTGCCAACATGTATGACTTAACATACTTCATTTGATACTAAATTTGTACAGTGCAACGTAATTATACCAGCACATAGACTGGTCCACAAGTGTATATTGGAAAGATATTAAGGGCGGTCTTCAGAAGCCAATACAAACGTTTTTAGAATTTTTAGTCTGGCTTTCCACCTGGTTGTGATCAGAATAAACTTCACATTCACAAAATTTCTTTTATTCCTAAGAAAATGTTTCATCTAAAACCAATCGAAAATGGTTCTGAAGCTCTGGCACAACGATTAAAGAGAAAAATGGTCAAAATATCCTCCAATGGAGATTTCATACCTTTGAAATGGAATTGGGCGGAAACTTGGGTTGCGGTGCCCCAATGCCTTGGCGAAAATATCAAAGAAATTTACGATTTCGATGTGAAGCAAGACGACGTTTTCATAGAAACAATTCCGAAAAGTGGCTCAACTTGGCTACAAGAAGCTGCATGGCTCTTGCTAAATAATTTGGACTATGAAGAGGCTAAGCGGGTGCATGTCTGGCACCGTTGCATTTATATTGAGTAAGTAGAATATTAATAAAAGCTGCCTTCAGAAATGCTAATGCGCTTATTTTTCAGCTTAGATTTTATGTACGAGAATAGGACTGAAAATAGCGTCGAAGAGGCTAAGAAGCTGAGATCGCCACGCATAATACAATCTCATTTGCCTGCGCATTTATTACCACATCAAATATGGGAAAAGAAAACGAAGGTTAGTTTTGCAAGTAAATTTGAAGACTTTGTAAGCCCGCTTTACTTTCTCCTCTCAGGTGCTTTATTGTGCTCGAAATCCTAAGGATGTAATGATTTCGTTTTACCATTTTATAAGCTATAGAGGCGCGTATGACGGCAGCATGGGGGATTTTATTGATGACTTTTTGAGTGATCAAATACAGGATACACCATATTGGCCTCATGTGCTTAGCATGTGGTTGATGCGTGATGAACCCAATGTATTCTTCATCACATATGAGGAAATGAAGCGTGATTTGCGTGGTGTTATAAAACGTTTGAATTCATTCTTGGAGAAGCCGGACTTAAGTGAAGCGCAAATGGAAAAATTATTGGATCATTTGTCTTTTAAGAATATGAAAGGTAATTGAAGTTGGGTTGGTTGGGTGGCAGTAGCCGCTTTGGGGAAGAAGCTTAACGCAAAGGGTTGCCTACGAAATCTCCCTCCTTAGATAATTCCTATCATGGTAGGTGCGCTGAAATTCACTGCGCGTAGATTACAGGGGTCAAAATAAAAAACATTTTTTTAATTTAATTTTTTTTTATTTTACTATTATAATATTTGATCAACAGCAAATTCACAAGCGAATCCCACTGATTTGATCAAAACATACCCGGCGACAGGGAATGCCCAGCAGCAATTCAAGTAGGACCATCTGACACCATTTTGATATTATTTGCTGAATAATTCCAATTTTATTTCTATTTAGTTTCATGCGTCGTGGTATTGTTGGCAGCTACAAAGATGAACTCTCTGAAGACAATCAAACTCGCATAAATGAGTGGTCTGAGGCCTTCTTGAAAGAACACAACATTACGGAAGCTGATATATTTGGGGCGTGTTGAAATTGGCTTTTTTTTTTTAAAAAGTTAATAATATTTCGTAAGGCTACCTTTATATGAATAGAATTAAAAAAGCAATAGCAAACTTGAATTTAAATAAAGACTAGCAGACCCTGCGAACTTCGTCCCGCAGGAAATAGGCTAAAAATAATTTAAATACATTTCGATCTCTTTTGTTTATTAACAAAATGAAATGTCGTGAAACATCATCAGCAGCAATTGTTACAACAAAAATCATTTCAATGCGCTGTGATAAACAATATTTTTTTCTTTTGTAACGGGTGGCGCAAAAGCAAGCTTCCGACAGATGTTTTTTGGCTGTAATTAAAAAAAAAAATGAAAAACTTTGATTCTTCTTGTGGATTATATATATTTGGTCTTTTAATTTTTTTACATCAAGTCGAGAATATGATGTCATGTACACACATAAATGGCCGCCGCCACAGTTGATTGATTTTCTGATAGGAGGATTACTTTTGCGCCACCCGTTACCTATGTACACTCGTGCTCGTAGAATTAAGCCACAAATTGAAACTTGCTTTATTCGTAATTTATATTTACTTATGTATTTTTTATAATTTTCATTTAAAATACATATAGCGCAGTGTTGGGCAAAATTTAGTTAACTAATGATTGATGACTAATGATTGAATGTGTTAGTCACGATTGATGACTAATGATTACTTAGTTCAATCACGAGGTGATGACTAATGATTGATTAGTTTTAATCATAATCAAATAATCATGATTGTTTTTTTATGATTGATATTTTTTAATACCAGGAAAAGTAAAATATTTTTCTGCATCTGAAAAAAATACTGAATTGCACACAAAACGTTACTGTAGGTTAGGTTAGACTTTCGTGTTTTAGTGTAAAATTCAGTATTTTTTGGTGGTCAGATAAATACACATGTATGTATGTACATATGTATGCGCATTATATTTGTCGTCATTTTCGGTATCATTTCGGAACTGTTTCGGGATTATTTCGGGACTATTTTCGGGATTGTTTCGAGACTTTTTCGGGATCATTTCGGAACTATTTTCGGGACTATTTTCGGGACTTTTTCGGGATCATTTCGGGACTGTTTCGGGATTATTTCGGGACTTTTTCGGGATCATTTCGGGACTATTTTCGGGACTGTTTCGGGATCATTTCGGGATTATTTCGGGACTATTTTCGGGACCATTTTGAGGACTTTTTCGGGATCATTTCGGGACTATTTTCGTGATTGTTTCGGGACTATTTCGGGACCATTTTCGGGACTTTTTCGGGATTACTAAAGACCCGAAAATGGAAATAGTCCCGAAACAATCACGAAAATAGTCCCGAAATGATCCCGAAAAAGTCCTCAAAATGGTCCCGAAATGATCCCGAAAAATTCCCGAAACAATCACGAAAATAGTCCCGAAATGATCCCGAAAAAGTCCTCAAAATGGTCCCGAAATAGTCCCGAAAAAATCCCGAAACAGTCCCGAAAATAGTCCCGAAACAGTCCCGAAACAATCCCGAAAATAGTCCGGAAATAATCCCGAAACAGTCCCGAAATGATCCCGAAAAAGTCCAGAAAATAGTCCCGAAATAATCCCGAAACAGTCCCGAAATGATCCCGAAACAGTCCCGAAAATAGTCCCGAAATGATCCCGAAAAAGTCTCGAAACAATCCCGAAAATAGTCCCGAAATAATCCCGAAATGATCCCGAAACTGGTCCCGAAATAATCCCGAAACAGTTCCGAAATGATACCGAAAATGACAACAAATATAATGCGCATATGGGTATAATTTTCCGGGATCTCAGGGTACTTATTTTTTATTTTTAAATAACTAACTGAATAAAAATGAAGTTTTATCGTTATTCAAGAATTCCAACAATAAAAATTGATCTTCAGTTTATCTTCGTATCCTTTTCATACGGCATATAACGACAGGCTACCGTAACCATGTTATATGTGTGTATGTAACATTGCAACGCCAAAGGTCTGCCAGCGTCTCGTTTGTGGCTTGTTGTTGATGTTGTTTCGTGCTGCTGTGTATAGAAATCTTGTTTGCCTATTTTGTTGATATGTATATATGTATGTGACGTTCTGCTTTTGTGGATGCGTGTGTATGCAAGTTCTTTTCTGCTAGTTATTCGGCAATCGTCAGTGAACATGATGAATTCTATAAATCGGCAAAAGACGATGGCAGCAGCATTTATCTTAGGTTTTGCACAGCGTTTACAAAAACAAAATAAAAACTCATGGTAGGCGATAGGTAATTTGTTGTGTTTGGGGGAAAGGAAAGATAAGGAAATGAGAGACAAGAAGAACAAGAAAGAAATAAAACAATTTGCAAAAAAACATATTCAAGTAAATTAGCAGAATAGAAGAGGAGGAAAGAACAGAAAAAAAGAAATTATGTTAAAACCATGATCCAACTTTATTTATAATTATGTACGCACGAGTGTATGTCACCATGCGATCACCTGTTTATTGCATCATGGTTAAAGCTATTTAAAATAAAATAATGTGAATGTGTATGTATATGGAATAGATAACGCGAACTACTTGATTCTTATAGCCTAGAATATAAATAGGGCTTGCCAAAATGTATCAGTTAAGAAACTTCATTTGATACTTAATTTGCACTGTCCAACGTAACTGGTCGACAAGTGCATATAAGAAAGCGGTCTTCAGAAGCCAATACAAAAGTTTTCAGGATTTTTAACTAGTCTGGCTGCCCGTCTGCAGGTTGGTACCAACATCACGCAAAAGCTTCTCGATAAAATTTATTGTATTTTCCACCTGGTTGTGGTCAGAAGAAACTCAACATTTACAAAATTTTTTTTATCCCTTAGAAAATGTTTCATCTAAAACCAATCGAAAATGGTTCTGACGCTCTGGAACAGCGACTAAAGAGAAAAATGGTCAAACTATCTGCCAATGGAGATTGCGTACCTTTGAAATGGAATTGGGCGGAAACTTGGGTTACGGTGCCCCAACGCATTGGCGAAAATATCAAAGAAATTTATGATTTTGATGTGAATCAAGATGACGTTTTGATAGCAACACTTCCAAAAAGTGGCTCAACTTGGCTACAAGAAACTACATGGCTTTTGCTAAATAATTTGAATTTTGAAGAGGCTAAGCGAGTGCATCTGATAACCCGTAGCGTTTTTATGGAGTAAGGAGGATGTTAATAAAAGGTGGCTTAAGAAATGCTAATGCGCTTCCTTTTCAGCTTAACTTTGTTGTATAATAAGCCGCATAAAAATAGCGTCGAAGACGCTAAGAAGCTGAGATCGCCGCGATGCATAAAATCGCATTTGCCTGCGCATTTATTATCACGTCAAATGTGGAAAAAAGAGGCGAAGGTGAGTTTCTTAAGTCAGCTTTTAGAATTGATCTTTAGCCAGCTATTTCTTTCTACTCAGATCATTTATTGTGCTCGAAATCCGAAGGATGTTGTGGTTTCGTATAGCCATTTTCTGCGAGATAAAGGTGCTTATGAGGGCAGCATGCAAGATTTTATTGATGACTTTTTGAGTGATCAATTACCATATACACCCTATTGGCCTCATGTGTTTAGCATGTGGTTAATGCGTGACGAGCCCAATGTATTCTTCATCACATATGAGGAAATGAAGCGTGATTTGCGTGGTGTTATAAAACGTTTGAATTCATTCTTGGAGAAGCCGGACTTAAGTGAAACGCAAATGGAAAAATTATGGGATCATTTGTCTTTTAAGAATTTGAAAGGTAATTCAAGTTGGATTGGTTGGGTGGCAGTCGCCGCTTTGGCGAAGATTCTTATCATGGGATGTGACTCTGAAATCTACTGTTCGAAGATTGCAGGGGTCAAAAAGACCTCTTTTTTATTTTATTTTAGTTACTTTAATTTAATTTAATTTTATTGATCCTAACTCACAATACAGATCAGATAGAAAGTAAACAGTGAAGATCGCAATGATTTGCTGAAAACGATTTGTCCAATTTCCAACACCCCTATTGTGAGTGTCGAGCACCAATAGATAATCGACTATTAAGCGGTTAGCGATCATCGAGCAATTGCGAGTGTCGACCCGATGGATCAACGAGCGACTGTGAATGCTCAATCGATCATCTTTCTGCCGCATTTTTGCGGTCGTTGGCGTATCGATTGGTTTGAAAAGTGTTAATAAAATGAATAAAAAGTAAATTATTGGCAAAAAAAATTAAAATACATTAAAACGTCCAGTTTTTGATCGATCCAATTTAAAGAATAACAAAAAAAAAAAAAACGATCAACTCAATCGAACAATTTCTATTCTACTGCAAATCGACACTCGCAATAGGGGTGAAAGTTTGACAATTGTTTAGGAAAATCAATTCCAGGGTGTTTCCTGAAAAATTTCCGATTTTTACTTAAGATTTTTATGTCAAGCTTATCATATATTTTAAGTAAAAATCTTATTTAATATTTGATAAACAGGAAATTCACAAGTGAATCCCACTGCTAACATCAAAGAGGACAAAACGAAAGTCAAACAGCATTTCGAGTAAGACCACCTTAAGCCGATTAGAAATTATTTGTTGAGTAATTCCTATTCTGTTTCTAGATTCATGCGTCGTGGCATTGTTGGCAGCTACAAAGATGAACTCTCTGAAGAGAATCAAACTCGCATAAATGAATGGTCCAAGGCATTTCTGAAGAAATACAATATTACGGAAGCTGATATATTTGGCGAGTTGTGATGTCTTTTTTTGTTTTTTTGTTTTGAAAAAGTTAATAAAATGTTGGAAATCTAACAGAATGTTGATACAAAATTGGAAAGTCTGCCTTTATATTAATGTCATCAGAATGTATAAGAAAACTTGGCAAGTATATGGTTCCTAGTGAGTTTCGATTTTAAAACTTTAGCCAGAATATCTTGATTCGTCACTGAACTTGACGAAGCCAAAAACCAATTCCATCAACTCAGACGATAACGTCATGCTAAACCTTGACTGCGGATTGGCTTCTTCCTATTGGTCTTCAGTTTATCTTTGCAGTTCTCTGCGCTCTTAAACGAGGAAAGCTCGAAACCAGGCCCCTACAAGTTGATAAACTCGAGTCCATAAAACAATGCGTATGGCAATTAGTATGTCACCTCAATGTGTCAACATCCTCACATATGTAGTTTACCGCGCTCATACCGTTTACAGAATATTAGAGACAGATAAAGCTCTTTGTTCTCATTGCAACCACAATAATTATTTAACTCAATTTAAAATCCAGTTTTTGGACTTGTGTGCCAGTATAACAACTAAACGTTAAAGAGTTTTAGGCCAAGTTTCTGCTTGAAAAAAGGGTAGCCCACTATTTGTCGGTGGGAGAATATTTAGTTGCATTTTTTAATAAAACAGAAACAAGCACTTTATTACTCTATAATATTAGAAATGTTCTTGTCGTCAATTTTGTGTAAGCTTCGGCTATAATTGTTTCAGTTTAACTTAAAGCTGCGTTCGCGTACATAAAAATGTGCGGCAAAAGTGAACAGAAATGCAAATTGAACGAGAAAATTGTTGCGCTAAATAATTTTTTACATGTAACAACGTTTTTCTCTCTCAAATGTCATCTCACTGTGTGTGGAATTTAAAAAAAAAAATGCAAATAGCGAATTGCATCGCAGAAGATAATGCGAACAGAGCTATCATTTCAAAAGCTTTCTCAATGTAAAATTTACATTGTAAATGTATAGCTCGAATGCAATTTGCTGACAGATCATAAGCTGTAAATCTGATTACTTAGTCTAGTTTATATACTTGAACTAGTATGTAGAAATAGGGATTGGCAGACGGTGTAATTAAATATATGTACCTCGTTTGATGATTAATTTATACATTCCAGCGTAATTATATAAGTAAGTATAACGGCTGTATATTGGAAAGATATTAAAGGAGTGTTTCAGAAGCTAAAACTAGAACATCACACAAAGGTTTCTTCATAAAATTTATTGTACTTTCCATTTGTTGGTTGTGATTAGCACGGGAAGAACCGAAAGAGTCTCTGCTAACATGACCCAAATGCGTCACATTCACAAAAATTTATTTTATTCCCCCAGAAAATGTTTCATCTAAAACCAATCGAAAATGTTTCTGCATCACTGGCGCACCGACAAAAGAGTAAAATGGTCAAAATATCCTCCAATGGAGATTTCCTGCCTTTGAAATGGAATTGGGCGAAAGCTTGGGTTGCGGTGCCTCAACTCTTTGGCGAAAATATCAAAGAAATTTACGATTTCGATGTGAAGCAAGATGATGTTTTCATAGTAACATTTCCGAAAAGTGGCACAACTTGGCTACAGGAAGCTGCATGGCTTCTGCTAAATAATCTGGACTATGAGGAGGCTAAGCGGCTGCATCTGTGGCAACGTAGCGTCTATATGGAGTAAGTTGTATGAGAAGAAAAGTAATTTAGAAGATACTCTTCATTAAGCGGAGCACTTCCTTTTCAGCATAAGTTTGTTGTATGATAGTACGCATAAAAATAGCGTTGAAGCGGCTAAGCAACTGAGACCACCACGCTGCATAAAATCACATTTGCCTGCGCATTTATTACCACGTCAAATATGGGAAAAGCAAACGAAGGTGAGTTTCTCAAGTCAACTTCTTAGATTTGCCTTTGACTCGCTTTTACTTTCTACTCAGCTCATTTATTGTGCTCGAAATCCGAAGGATGTTGTGCTTTCGTATAGCCATTTTCTGCGCGATAAAGGTGCTTATGAGGGCAGCATGCAGGATTTTATTGACGACTACTTGAATGACCAAACTACGTATACACCCTATTGGCCTCATGTGCTTAGCATGTGGTTAATGCGTGATGAACCCAATGTATTCTTCACCACATTTGAGGCAATGAAGCGTGATTTGCGTAGTGTTATAAACCGTTTGACTTCCTTCTTGGAGAAGCCGGACTTAAGTGAAACGCAAATGGATAAATTATTGGACCATTTGTCTTTTAAGAATATGAAAGGTATGTACATATGTACATATATGAGTTTTAAGAAATGTATTTTAGGTTAGGTTGAGTGTCAATAATGGGCCAAAAAAAATCTTCCTTTACGAGACAGAATTCTTATGATGCTAGGCGACTATTAGGTTAACTCTCCGAAGATTGCACAGGTCAAGCAAAGCATTCGCCCAAAATTAGTAATAGTACCACAAACTGCTTGTACCAGAGCGTACCGGGTTCATTTCAACCAATCACTACCTACATACATACATACATACATATACATATTAAAATTTCACCAAGTATTTTACAAACGACATACATATTATGTATAGCATTTGCTCTTCGTTGTTGCTAGTTAGGAGGCATATTGATTTTGCTTCTATTAATATTTTAAATTGTTTTTACTATTTCCTTTATTTTTTTTTTTTTTTTATTTATAAAATTTCTGTTTTCGGTTGTGTATTTATTCTACTTTGACTAGCTTTTTTATTTTTATTTTTTTTTTTCAATAATATTTTTAGCTTCATCTCAATTTCCTTCCTTCTTCTCATTTCATTTTTCTTAATTTTATTTAATTTCATTTGAATTGATTTTATTATATATTTTCGTCTTTTTTATTTGATTTTACGCTTTGTAATTTTGGTTTGTTTCATTATATTTCTTACTAAGCTTTTTTATCCTTCCGTTTTTATATCATTTTGTTTTACGTTATTTTTTTTTTAATTTTATTTAATTTAATTTAATTTTAGATTTTTTGTGCATATATTTTTGTTTTTATATTTTCAGTTTAATGCGACTTTCTTTTCTTTTATTTCATTTAATATGTCTTCACTTTTATTTTATTTCATAACGTCTAAATTGATTTCGTTTAAATTCTTTTTTTTACTTCCTGTTGTTTTATTCCATTTAATTGTTATTGCCGCAATGGTATTTAAATTTTTCGGGCGCTTATATTGCATTGTTGTTGGCCTGTATTTCGTTTTTATTTTGTTTCTGCCAATTAATTTTCTAACTTATTCGTTTTGTTTACTTTTTTCTTTACACAAGATCAGCTGTTTAAGTGTTTCGTTCCATTGGCTATAAAACTGTTTCATCTGTCAGCTGTGCAGTGTCCTGTGGCTCCATAATTGTTCTCAAACTCAATGTCAGAATCTGAAAATTTGTTGACGTAATAAGCGCTAAATACATGCTATAAACTTTTTATATATACACAAATGGTTTCAATACATCTCATTACGCGCTGAATGCATATGTTTTCCAATATTTCAATTCGATTCAAATTTTTGACACAGCTTATTCTAAGACCAACTTTTTTTTTCTAACAAACAGCTTAATCATCATATTAAACTAAAAATTAATTTTGACTAAAAAAAACCTTTTTAACATTTGATCATCAGCAAATCCGCAAGTGAATCCCACTGCTTTTATCAAAGGAAACACAGCCAGATCGAATGTCCAGCAAAATTTCGAGTAAGACCATCTGACACCATTTTGATATTATTTGCTGAATAATTCCAATTTTATTTCTAGATTCATGCGTCGTGGCATTGTTGGCAGCTACAAAGATGAACTCTCTGAAGAGAATCAAACTCGCATAAATGAGTGGTCCGAGGCCTTCCTGAAGGAATACAACATTACGCTAACTGATATATTTGGCGAGTTATAAAATTTAATTATTTTTAAAGGTACCTAAAATAAACGTAGTAAAAATCTAGCAGAAAAAAAAGTTTGAAGATAGCTACTTTATCAGTGCGCCATTAAGGGGGGTTTCCGCCATACTTACCTACTTATCCTCTCCTTATCTGGCTCGTTAACGGGAGAGCTGATCACTTCTAAAATGGTATATTCGTGAACCCCCAGGTTAACATTTTCAGTTAATACCTTGGTTTAGTCCTTCACTTCCAACACGTTTTGCCTTCAAGCTATGCGCTCACTATAAATGAGCAGCTACAACAAGAACAAGACAAGTAGCCGATAGAAACAGTCCAAGCGCATCACGCGATTTAATGAAATCTGAGAGCTGGATTCACAGTTCTTCTCAATATATCAATATTAATAACCTGTTTCTTCGTTATGGCTATACAACTTTGTTCATGCCTAAAAGCACACTCAACTAAACCGAAATTACTCGCGGCTGAGAAGCTTTTCGCAAAACTCACCACCACACAAATACTTATTTTAATAATAATACTCACCACACCTGCTAATTAAACGCCGGCAATTAATAAACAACAGAATAAACAATTTTTAATGCTTTTGTTGTTGTTGCTTTGTTAGCAAATCTGAAGCTGCAAACAGCCACCGACGGAAAAACGGACGACGTGTCAGCTGACACGATCTACCTTATGGGAATTGCGTGTAAGCGATTTTTCACCGATACTATTTGCTTGTTGAGTTTGGGCCGTTTGCAATTATTTTATAAAAATACCCAAAAAAGTTTTAAATATTGTCGAAATATCTCAAAAATTTTGACTTATGTAAAAGTTTATAAATAAATATACTATATGTAGTTATTTTATATTACTTTCGACATTTTACAAAATGAAAAATTACAAATACAAAAGTAGAGGTTTGGGTAAGCATACATGCAAACTGAGGAATGGTAACACTGTATTGAATGTTTCTACGTAAGCCCAACGTTCATAAAAAATCGCAAATTTGCTCGTGTACGTCCACCGCCACCGTCCGTTAGACACGTCGGTGGCTGTTTGCAACTTAATGCGCGTCATTTGCTTCAACGCTCTCCACAAAAAATTAGGCAAAAAACGTATTTTATTACTTTGTGGTCTTGTGATTTGTTTAATTTACTTGGTTGGTCAGAAATTTAAGAAAAATGGAAATGTGAAACTTGAGCCGCAAGTGAAGGAGTCGCAATTGCGCGATTGGCATGACTACGAAGCCATGACGCGTGACGCTAAGCGTAGCGGTACAGGTGAGCAGGGCAAGCCGGCAACTTTAGCAAATGTGGAATATAAAGAGGCAGCCGCTGATAGCCTGCGCGAGTATGGATTTAATGCTTTGCTATCTGAGCAAATATCGCTAGAACGCGCGCTACCCGATGTGAGACATATGAGGTGAGTTGTGAGTTGTGCATGTGAGGTGTGTTTATTGATAATGCTAACAAATGTTTATTTACATGCAACAGCTGTCGCACACAAACCTACCACAAACAGCTGTCCAACGTCAGCGTAATTGTGGTGGCACACAATGAGCATCCAAGCGTGTTGCTGCGTACGTTGCATAGCATATGGAATCGTACACCGCATGAACTCTTGCAAGAGATTATTTTAGTTGATGACTATAGCACGCTACCGACAACGAATATATGCGCGCTGCCCCATCACGTGGCGGTTTTGATTGGAGCTTTAATTATGTGCAGTTCCCGTTGCGTGCGGAGGCACGTAAAGCGCTCCCAACACCACATCAAAATCCAGTTATGAATGGTGGACTCTTTGCAATTGCAGCACAATATTTTTGGCATTTAGGTGCTTATGATGCGGGCTTGGATGTGTGGGGTGCCGAGCAATTTGAGTTAAGTTTCAAAATATGGATGTGCGGTGGGCGCATATTGGAAGTGCCTTGCGCGCGCTTAGGGCATCTCTATCGCGCTGACGGGTTTCACATTAAATACACAAATCGTACGGATGATTTTATAACGAAGGTAAGTTTAACCTAAGCGCATGATTTTACATAGCTCTTTAATCCTACTTCTATACCACTCCCCTCGCTCACAGAACTACAAACGCGTTGCCAAAGTTTGGTTGGATGAATATGAAACGGTTTTGTCCGCACATATACCCAAACTCGCTGCAGTCGACGCTGGCGATCTAACTGCACGTCATGCGTTGTTTAAGGATTTTGGTACATTTGAGAATTTGGCAATAACTTGAACAATTAGATTTGGAACTAGATAATCTTATCTTGGTGACACTATGATAACTGTATTTATTTTAGGCTTAACTGTCACACGTTGGCCCTGATTGTGTTGAGTTGGAACGACACTTCCACTAACTCCTTCGCCAGTCAAACGATCATGACAAGTTAGCACACTTTTTATTTTATTAAAACATAATTTATCTCTATATATATGTGGCCATAAGCGATAACAACCTTAATCGACTTAAGAAATTAGACCAATTGAAATTTCTTCTGGCGATTTTTTGTAACAAAACTGCTTTATAACTTAGGCAAACATATTGGATTTAATTGTTTATAAACAAAGTAATAAAAGACCAATGAAAGTCTTGAAAATTGTGTCGATGTTGCTACTGGTCTAATTTCTTAAGTCGATTTTGCCCATTTTCTGATTTTGACTTCATTGTTTTGGTACTAATTGTGCATGGGTGAAAAGTTTTGTAAATATGTACATTAAGGTGCCTCGCCAAAAAAAGTTGCACTGTTTCCACCGGAATTTCAAAATTCACTCTTTTCTAAGGACTCCCCCAAAATATTTCGAAAAAATATTAAGATTTACCGGAGCTAAACCGCGTTAAAAAAACGCTAAAAATATCGTTTTTTATGTATAAAAGGAGTATGAAAAAATATTTTTTAATAAAAAGCATCTGAGATGATAGAGTGCAAAAGGTAAGCATAGAAAAGTTTAAAAATTTTACCAATACTATTATTGTATAGCTGTGTGCTAATATTCGCAATGTGTAAAATTGGACCAAAAAGGGTTAAATTTTGCAGAAATGGCAACGTCTCGAAAATACCTTTTAACTGGTATTCTAATCGTCCAAATCCGTCAATAATTGGCAGAGTTATTAAAGTTTTCCACAAACCTACCCCTCGAAATATGACCAAAAACATCATCATACATCTCAATATTTGGATTGCGTTGATACAATTTTCAAACTTTTTTATGCTTACCTTTTGTACTCCAGCTAATTCATCATCTCAGGTCCTTTTTATTAAAAAATATTTTTTCATACTCCTTTTATACATAAAAAACGATATTTTTCGCGTTTTTTTAACGCGGCTTAGCTCCGGTAAATCTTAATATTTTTTCGAAATATTTTGACCAAGGTCTTAGAATACATTGAAGTTTATAATTCCGATGGAAACAGGGTGTCCATTTTTTTTTGTATGGAGCGTGAGGCGCCTTAATGTACATATATCATCGACGGGCATTCACTGCTTACGAACACCTATTTTTATTTTTAAAAAAAAACTTCAAGATTTCATGTTATGAAGCTTAAGCCAAAATGTAACATTCCCATTTCTAAGGTCAACCCTTGTAAGTAAAACAAGTAAGGAAGTCTAATTTCGGGTGAACCGAACATTAAATACCCTGCGTTGGTTTTTAGAAAAAGGGGGCGTGGTTTTCATCCGATTTCGCCCATTTTAAAAACCAATCTATGCCGAGCCTAAACAATAGCGAATTTGGTGGGCGCGGCCACGCTCCTTGCTTATAAAGCTTTAACCGCTTACATGAGCCAAAAGTACTGAATCGATCTTTTCAAGGGTTATACCATGTCCTATATATAACTTTGGAAAAGAAGGCGTGCCATGCCCAAAACTTTTAACGTATTTTGTGAAATTTTTCGATGTACGGATATATCTGTCCATTAATCAATATTTACCTAATTTTAAAAAAGTGGGTGGTGGCACGCCCACGGATTTTATTATGTTGTTTGTCCCTATTGAAGATCAGTTTTCATTGCAGATCTTTATGATACTTTTACAGTGGCTTGTTAATAGTGAAATGTTGATATTTTGTTTATTCACTTGTGGGCGGTGCCACGCCCATTTTCCAAAATATTACCAAAAAACCTTTAAACATCACTAATAACATCATCAGGTGAATGAGTGTACTAAATTTTAGCATTATATCT
The DNA here is from genome assembly GCA_951509765.1 of Sphenella marginata. Classification (NCBI taxonomy): domain Eukaryota; kingdom Metazoa; phylum Arthropoda; class Insecta; order Diptera; family Tephritidae; genus Sphenella; species Sphenella marginata. The sequence continues at coordinate 71,492,613 of OX608082.1, forward strand.
GTATCAGTTAAACAGATATTGCATATTCCGGTTTCCTAACTCTCGTTTAGAGAACTTTAGTCCAAAAAGGGGCGTGGTCGTTCACCGATTTTTCTTATTTTCTGTGGTAGTACTCTACATAAACATAACATGCCTGGAACCTAGTTTCGTAAACCTATCTCACACCGTTTTGAAGTTATTAGCAGTCGAATTTGAAAATTGCTTGACTCATATTATTTTTGCAAAAATAATGTAAAGAATATGAAAATTGATGCATGTACAAAATTATATTATTATAGCGGTATCAGTTAATTAGATATGGACTTTTCAATATTTCCACCTCCTTTCAATATAACTTTTATAAAAAAGTAGGCGTGGTCGCCAAGCGATTTCGCTTATTTTCTATATCTGAATTTAACACAACAATAGTATGCCCTCTACAAAATTTCGTTATACTAGCATAAACTGTTCTCAAGTTATTAGGAGTCAAAATTTTAAAATTTCTTCAAATATATGGGGGCGGTGCCACCCCCCTTTTCAAAAAATTTGGTAAAATCCGCCTTAGAACATATAAATCAATACATATTGCAAATTTTATCATTGTAGCTGCTTCTGATATTGAATTAATCCGTTTTATACGTTTTTCGAAATTTTCGATATCGAAAAAGGGGGCGTGGTTATCATCCGATTTCGCCCATTTTCAATAGCAACCTACCTTGGCCAGAAAGTAACCTGTATGCAAAATTTCATGCAAATATCTCAATTTTTACTCAAGTTATCGTGTACACGGACGGACAGACGGACGGACATGCCTTAATCAATTCCTCTTTTCAACCTAAGAACTTTCATATATGGAACTCTATATCTAACTCGATTATTTTGTGCCGTTACATAGTACCGTTATGTGGACAAAATTAATATACCCTTGTACTAGTACTAGTACGCTGGGTATAACTAGTACTAGTACGCTGGGTATAAAAATGGGCTACCTGTAACGACAGCAATTTTAATTTTAAACAAACAAATGGTTATTTTCATAGTGGTAGTGATAGTGATTGTGGTAATGATAGTGATAGCGATAGTGATACTAATAATAATAATGCCCAACGGATTACCCATACCATATCCCGCCCGACCGGCGCGAGGGGCGCATCCGCATGACGCGCGGATTGTTCTTTCGTGCCGAGTCTTTGAAAGGCTTTGGTTTGTTAATCGTCGAGATCTAAAACTGCTCAACAACAGAGAAAACCTCATCAGCTAAGTAAAAAAGATTACACAATTAATAAATAATTAGTTGACAGCGAAAAGTTATTGGTAAGAATAAAGATAAGAATCAAAGGATAAGGAAAGAAAATATTGTTGCTATGTATGTATTTAGGACAGAAAGAATCGACTTTTTTATGTTGTATAGTGAGTCTGAGATATCAAACGTACCAGAATGAGAATTATAATCTTGACACAAACAACGAAAAGGCTCATTTAATTCAAAATTAGTAAAGAGAGTTTTAGTTACATATGGGTCGCTAAACTCTTTAGACCATCGTTTAACAAATGCTAGAACGCCTATAGCTTTATTGACTGTTACGTTAATGTGGCAGTTGGAACTGAGTTTGTAATCCATAGTAACCCCAAGGTCAACAAAATCATACATTTGCTCAAGATTATAATTGTTAATTGTATAGGAAGCTGGCTGTGAAGTTCCTCTCGAAAAACGCATGTATTTACATTTCTTTAGATTAAGCGGCAAGTAACTAGTGTATTTAGATCTGATTATTGCTGTCTTCGGGTGATGCGAATGACATGAAAAGCTTTACATCGTCGGCATACATTAACATTTTCGAAAATTCTATTACTGTAGAAATGTCATTTATAAACAACAAGAACAGAATCGGGCCCAGATGGCTTCCTTGATGAACTCCAGAGGAGACATGAATAACATCGGATTCACAATTTTTAAACACTACTTTTTGTATTCTGTCGCTAAGGTAAGAAGAGATCCAGCAATTGAGACCCGGCTGGAAACCCAACTGATCTAGTTTATGAATAAGTAACGAAAGACACACTTTATCGAAAGCTTTGCTGAAATCAGTATAAATAACGTCGGTGTGCAGATTTTTTCTAAAGCCATTTGAGACATGATTTGTAAATTCAAGTAAATTTGTAACGGTGGACTTTCCCTTACAGAACCCGTGTTGACAGTCAGAAATCAAGGTAGAGATAGGATTCGTAAGCTGATTGGTAACAATAGCTTCAAACATTTTTGGGATGGCAGACAGCTTCGCTATGCCACGATAGTTCTCAATAGAAGCCTTGCTTCCGCTTTTATGAAGCGGTAGAAGGAACGACTCTTTCCATGCTGTTGGAAAAACACCACACTTTAGTGACAGATTGAACAAATTGGTAAGGGGTTTGTAAATATTGTTAGCGCACTTCTTCAAGAAGCATGTAGGAATCCTATCAGGACCACATTTAAAAGATTCTTTCAAGGTTTTCAGATAAACAAGAACATCATTGGCGCATATAGTTGGACAATTAATTAAATTGTTTCCATGTAGCTCATAGGGATAATTTACAAAGTCAGAATTGGTGACGGCAGAATAGTTAGAAGTGAAAAATTGCGCAAAGAAATTTGCGATATCTTGATTCTCGCTAGATAAAATGTCTTTATATTTCATGGCTGAGGGAAATCCCACTACTTTTCGTTTAGAATTTACGAAATCATAAAATGACTTCGGATTGCGAATAATGTCTCTTTTTGTTTTAGAGATATAGGCTTTAAGCACTTTTTATGCAAGTCGATGTACCTCCTACGTAGAACAGAATACAACAAGTAATGTTTGTTTAACCCCGATTTCTTAAATAATTTGAAAGAACGGGTTTTTCTAATTTTCAACATCATAAGCTCTTTAGTAAACCAAGCTTGCGTTGGATGATCATATGTTATTTTACGTTTAGGAACAAACTTCTCAAATAAGTAGTAAATAGTTTGATTAAAGTGTAAAACGTTTGAATCGATATCGCTACAAAGCTCAGGCCAAGTTAATTTAGACAGTTCTCTATTTAATTTCTTATAGTTGGCTTTTGAGAAGTTAAAATCAAAGTTACTACTTGAGCAGCATTGTGTACATTGGCCATTACTTAAGGTTTCGTGAAATATTTCCATAGAAGGGTGGTAGACGTCTTCGGGTAAAGCCAACGGATCACAACGATTTACAGAATATTTGTTTTTTATAATAAACATACATTAAATCTAAGATTTTACCAAACTTGTTAGAGGTAACATTTATTTGACTAAGGCAGAGATCGGAAATTCCATCCAAAAAGTCATTGAAGCCCAGTTTGGATGGATTTGGAATAATGTTTCCATCAGATATGTTCCACGATATATGCGGTAGGTTGAAATCACCTAAAACAATCATCGAGTCAGAAGCTTTAGTCAATAAGTTAACAGTTTTGAGCAGAGAGACATGCTGCATGTAGATTGAAAGATCAGATGCTGGAGGGATGTAGCAAACAGATAAGTACATATACACGTTCTCTAGCTGGATGCGGACGCATTTAAGCTCAATGGAATCCGTGTTAGGTACATTAACCTCCTCTGAATTAATGGAGGAATGAACGGCAATTAGAACACCACCTCCGACCTTGTTCAAGCGATCATGTCTATAAACTTGATATTCGTTACAAAAAAACTCGGAATTGAAAACATGCGGTTTTAGCCAAGTTTCGGTAAAAGCAATAACGTTATAACTGCAATGGAAAGATTTCAAATACCTCTGACATTTTGGTAGAAGATATTCACGGATTTAGAACTCAGTTTTTTGACTCAACATTACGAGAGATTTTAGCTACGTTGTCAACATTTCTATTCGGCATGTACTCAAATTCCCGCACAAGAGCCCCGGGAGGCCAAAAAGAACTGTCCAAAAGAGAGTCGAAATCTTTTCCGGATACGTCAATTTTAAACGAAGACATATTCCGTTGGTAACCGAAATTAAATTTTCTAACAGTGAAGGTTTTATTTTTAATCTTAGAAGAAATATGGTACCTCAAATCATCTTCAGTAGTGTCTGGATGGAACCGAGACACAAAAATCGATTTTTTTTGAGGGACCACAACCAGCTTTCTAACAATTGGTTCGGACTCCATCGCAATAGTTGGAGGTTCCACGGTTTTTTTATTTGTTGACCTTGGACGTTGCCCGAACAACCGTACTAGGTACTGGAGATGCCAAATCTATAAGTTCAATGGCTGGAGGCAAGTTCAGCACCGTTGAAGTAGTAGGCAGATCAACCGTACGTCTGCTCGTGTTTTCACGATTGGCTTCGCGATTTTCAGGGCATTCCAAGTCTAAAACTACCGGCTTTAAAGTCTTGAAAATATTTTCATACTTTTTGAACTTTTCAGTCAGCAGTGAAAAATCTTTGGCGTTTTCTGAAAACCCGTTTCTAATGTGCCTAAAGGTTTTACATAGCTCAACTTCCGTCGATCGACATTTAGCACAGGACCAGCGCAGGCCTTTGCCGTCGTTAATTAAGTCAGCTATCCTACCAGTTAACCCGGCGCATTTTGCGTGGACAAGTCCATCGCACAGCCAGCACGCTACAAAGCGTTCGGACTCGCTTTTAATCTGATAGTGGTAGTGTTAGTGAGAGTGATAGTAATAGCGATAGTTATAGTGATAGTGATAATGATAGTGATAGTGAGGGTGATAGTGATAGTGATAATGATAGTGATAGTGCTAGTGATAGTGGTAGTGATAGTGATAGTAATAGTGATAGTGATAGTGATAGTGATAGTAATAATGATAGCAATAGTGATAGTGATAGTGATAGTGATTGAAATAGTGATAGTGATAGCGATAGTGATAGTAATAGTAATAGTGATAGTTATAGTGGTAGTAATAGTGATAGTGATGGTGATAGTGATAGTGATAGTGATAGTGATAGTGATAGTAATAGTGATAGTGGTAGTAATAGTGATAGTGATGGTGATAGTGATAGTGATAGTAATAGTGATAGTGATAGTGATAGTGATAGTGATAATGATAATGATAGTGATAGCGATAGTGATACTGATGATAGTGGCAGTTGTCTACATACATGATGGCGGAAAAGTAATCCTCCTATCAGAAAATCAATCAACTGTGGCGGCGCCCATTTACATGACATCATATTCTCGACGTGATGTAAAAAAATTAAAAGACCAAATATAAATAATCCACAAGAAGAATCAAAGTTTTTCATTTTTTTGTTTTAATTACAGCCAAAAAGCATCGGTCGGAAGCTTGCTTTTGCGCCACCCGTTACAAAAGAAAAAAATATTGTTTATCACAGCGCATTGAAATGATTTTTGTTGTAACAATTGCTGCTGATGATGTTTCACGACATTTCATTTTGTTAATAAACAAAAGAGATCGAAATGTGTTTAAATTATTTTTAGCCTATTTCCTGCGGGACGAAGTTCGCAGGGTCTGCTAGTCTTTATTTAAATTAAAGTTTAATGTTGCTTTTTTAATTCTATTCATATAAAGGTAGCCTGACGAAATATTAATAACTTAAAAAAAAGGCGATTTCACAACTCCCCAAATATATCAGCTTCCGTAATGTTGTGTTCTTTCAAGAAGGCCTCAGACCACTCATTTATGCGAGTTTGATTCTCTTCAGAGAGTTCATCTTTGTAGCTGCCAATAATGCCACGACGCATGAAACTAGAAATAAAATTGGAATTATTCAGCAAATAATATCAAAATGGTGTCAGATGGTCCTACTCGAATTGCTGCTGGGCATTCCCTGTCGCCGGGTATATTTTGATCAAATCAGTGGGATTCGCTTGTGAATTTGCTGTTGATCAAATATTATAATAGTAAAATAAAATAAAATTAAATTAAAAAAATGTTTTTTATTTTGACCCTTGTAATCTACGCTCAGTGGATTTTAGCGCACCTCCCATGATAGGAAATATCTTGCGTTAAGCTTCTTCCCCAAAGCAGCTACTGCCACCCAACCAACCCAACTTCAATTACCTTTCATGTTCTTAAAAGACAAATGATCCAACAACTTTTCCATTTCCGTTTCACTTAAATCCGGCTTCTGCAAGAATGAATTCAAACGTTTTATAACACCACTAAAATCACGCTTCATTTCCTCATATGTGATGAAGAATACATTGGGTTCGTCACGCATCAACCACATGCTAAGCACATGAGGCCAATATGGTGTATCCTGTATTTGGTCACTCAGAAAGTCATCAAAAAAATCCCCCATGCTGCCCTCATAAGCGCCTCTAGCGCGTATAAAATGGTAAAACGAAACCATAAGATCCTTCGGATTTCGAGCACAATAAATCACCTGAGAGGAGAAAGTAAAGCGGGCTTACAAAGTCTTCAAACTTACTTGTAAAACTAACCTTCGTTTTCTTGTCCCAGATTTGATGTGGTATTAAATGCGCAGGCAAATGAGATTTTATGCATCGCGGCGATCTCAGCTTCTTAGCCTCTTCGACGCTATTTTCAGGCCTGTTCTCGTACATAAAATCTAAGCTGAAAAATAGGCGCATTAGCATTTCTTAAGGCAGCTTTTATTAATATTCTACTTACTCAATATAAACACTACGTTGCCAGACATGCACCCGCTTAGCCTCCTCATAATCCAAATTATTTAGCAAGAGCCATGTAGTTTCTTGTAACCAAGTTGAGCCACATTTCGGAAGTGTTACTATGAAAACGTCATCCTGCTTCACATCGAAATCGTAAATTTCTTTGATATTTTCGCCAAGGCATTGGGGCACCGCAACCCAAGTTTCCGCCCAATTCCATTTCAAAGGTATGAAATCTCCATTGGAGGATATTTTGACCATTTTTCTCTTTAATCGTTGTGCCAGAGCTTCAGAACCATTTTCGATTGGTTTTAGATGAAACATTTTCTTAGGAATAAAAGAAATTTTGTGAATGTGAAGTTTATTCTGATCACAACCAGGTGGAAAGCCAGACTAAAAATTCTAAAAACGTTTGTATTGGCTTCTGAAGACCGCCCTTAATATCTTTCCAATATACACTTGTGGACCAGTCTATGTGCTGGTATAATTACGTTGCACTGTACAAATTTAGTATCAAATGAAGTATGTTAAGTCATACATGTTGACAAGCCCTATTTATAGTGCGAAGCTGTAAGAATCAAGTAGTTTGCGTTATCTATTTCATAAACTTTCGCTGACATTAGAAAAATACCATAATAAAATTCTAAGATTCTATTTGTTTAAGCATTTTGGTATATTTGAGAATTTAGCTTGCTTTGTTTGATTGCAGTCGAAAACTTTTAGTAAACAGAATTACCCAGATTTACCCAGACTGTAGTTCTTACCAACCTTTTGAGAGACGGAAAGCGATTGAAGCTTATGAAGTCAGAAGAAACGATGCTCAAAATGTATTGCGATCGTATCTCCTCATCGCGTTCATCGAATCCAAAGCAGAAATGTCCTCAGATGGCCAGGTATTCTAAAGCTGGAACACTAACCCAACGGCTTGTCGAAGAAAACTTAACTTTGTTGTTGAAACTCGTAGCTTCGTCTGTCATATTTTCGGCGGTAGATCCATTGCCAATTGGACACTTTAGTGGAGGCAAAAATCTCTGTGATCCCATGTTGTACGAATGGTTTTGTATCTTTTGTGTTTGCTTCGTATCGAATATATGAGTGTTAAAGCGACATAAGCTACGGTTATTTCGTTCGTTTATTCTATTTGCATTGCATGCTATTGTAATTGGCAATCAGCTTATAAAATATTTCGAAGATATAGTTGATGGTTTGGAAAGCCAAAGTGTGGTTTTTCCTAGCGAAAATGAGGAAGCCAATCGCGCCATGCCTCAGAGCCAACAGTGCTCGCCACCAATGATACATACATACCCTCTCGTTCTCCTAAGAACAATTTTTCACATTTAGGCAAACATGGTCCTCAGAACCTGAGCCAAATGAATACATACAATTTGAGCAAAACGGTCACATAGCACCTGAGCCAAATAATAAAATAAAATTAAAACAAGTAAGGAAAGGGTTGTCTTCGGCTGTGCCGAAGGCTTTATACCTTTCATGAATGCCAAACCACACTTCTCGGAGCAATCGATTGTATGGGAGCTATACGTTATGTTGGTCCGATCTGGCTGATTTTGCCTACATATGTTACATATATAATATTTAGCAAACGTGCAAAGTTTAACGTTCCTAGCTTTTTAACTGCAAAATTTATAGCCCAAAACCCATTTATCGAAACTATCGATTATATGGGAGCTATATGTCATGTTGGTCCGATCTGAGTCATTTTCACTACACACGTTACAAATACAATATCTACTAAACTTGCAAAATTTTACGTTCCTAGCTTTTGAATTGCAAGAGTTATAGGCCAAAACCCATTTATCGGAACAATCGATTGTATGGGAGCTATGCCTTGTATCGGTCCGATCTTGCTGGTTCCGACAAATGATTAATCCTATGCAAGATGGCGCCTGCTTGCAAAATTTCATCGAGATATCTCTAAAACTGAGGGACTAGTTTGCGTTCAAACAGACGGACGAACGGACGGACAGACGGACATGGCTAAATCAACTCGCCTCATCGCCCTGATCATTTCGGTATACTTAATAGTGGGTCTATCTCTTCTTCTTCTCATACTTACAAACATCGGACCAAAGTTATAATACCATTTCATGTTCATGAAAGGTATAAAAATAATAATAACTTAAAAAACAACTCGCCTTCTCTAAAGCTTAGACAATGAGCGTTCTTGAGTCACTCCAGAGTAAGCATTTGTCGATGGTTACTCTATGCTCTTCGATCACAATCTGCATAAGTTGTGTTACCCAAAATAGCAGCTTGAAGTCCCACTGACCGCACTTAGGAGTTCCCTCTTGGTAGATCGTTTTTTACCTTGAAGTACGACCTCGCTGACACTGTACAACTTGAGGCTGAAGTTAAAACAATCTGTATTTAGCTGCCACTGCAGACCCAGCTAATGCTAGACCTTCCTTCTTGATGGCAATTTTTGACACAGCTTATTCTAAGACCAACTTTTTTTTTCTAACAAACAGCTTAATCATCATATTAAACTAAAAATTAATTTTGACTAAAAAAAACCTTTTTAACATTTGATCATCAGCAAATCCGCAAGTGAATCCCACTGCTTTTATCAAAGGAAACACAGCCAGATCGAATGTCCAGCAAAATTTCGAGTAAGACCATCTGACACCATTTTGATATTATTTGCTGAATAATTCCAATTTTATTTCTAGATTCATGCGTCGTGGCATTGTTGGCAGCTACAAAGATGAACTCTCTGAAGAGAATCAAACTCGCATAAATGAGTGGTCCGAGGTTTTCCTGAAGGAATACAACATTACGCTAACTGATATATTTGGCGAGTTATAAAATTTAATTATTTTTAAAGGTACCTAAAATAAACGTAGTAAAAATCTAGCAGAAAAAAAAGTTTGAAGATAGCTACTTTATCAGTGCGCCATTAAGGGGGGTTTCCGCCATACTTACCTACTTATCCTCTCCTTATCTGGCTCGTTAACGGGAGAGCTGATCACTTCTAAAATGGTATATTCGTGAACCCCCAGGTTAACATTTTCAGGTTTAGTCCTTCACTTCCAACACGTTTTGCCTTCAAGCTATGCGCTCACTATAAATGAGCAGCTACAACAAGAACAAGACAAGTAGCCGATAGAAACAGTCCAAGCGCATCACGCGATTTAATGAAATCTGAGAGCTGGATTCACAGTTCTTCTCAATATACATTTCAATATTAATAACCTGTTTCTTCGTTATGGCTATACAACTTTGTTCATGCCTAAAAGCACACTCAACTAAACCGAAATTACTCGAAGCTGAGAAGCTTTTCGCAAAACTCACCACCACACAAATGCTCATGATAATAATACTCACCACAGCTGCTAACTAAACGCCGGCAATTAATAAACAACAGAATAAACAATTTTTAATGCTTTTGTTGTTGTTGCTTTGTTAGCAAATCTGAAGCGGAAAAACCACTTTTTTGGGATTGGCTCGTTAGTGTCGTTGTGTGCGCTCCACACAGCCAGACCGCAGTCGTCAACGGCGTTCAAAGTAATGCGCGTCATTTGCTTCAACGCTCTCCACAAAAAATTAGGCAAAAAACGTATTTTATTACTTTTTGGTCTTGTGATTTGTTTAATTTACTTGGTTGGTCAGAAATTTAAGAAAAATGGAAGTGTGAAACTTGAGCCTCAAGTGAAGGAGTCGCAATTGCGCGATTGGCATGACTACGAAGCCATTACGCGTGACGCTAAGCGTAGCGGTACAGGTGAGCAAGGCAAGCCGGCAACTTTAGCAAATGTGGAATATAAAGAGGCAGCCGCTGATAGCCTGCGCGAATATGGATTTAATGCTTTGCTCTCTGAGCAAATATCGCTAGAACGCGCGCTACCCGATGTGAGACATATGAGGTGAGTTGAGAGTTGTGCATGTGAGGTGTGTTTGTTAATAATGCTAACAAATGTTTATTTACATGCAACAGCTGTCGCACACAAACCTACCACAAACAGCTGTCCAACGTCAGCGTAATTGTGGTGGCACACAATGAGCATCCAAGCGTGTTGCTGCGTACGTTGCATAGCATTTGGAATCGTACACCGCATGAACTCTTGCAAGAGATTATTTTAGTTGATGACTATAGCACGCTACCGACAACGCGCTTCGATGCGTCATTTGAGCAAAAGTTAATTGTGAAATTTGGCGCTAAATTGAAAATACTCAAACTTACCGCGCATGCTGGTTTGATACGCGCGCGTATTGCCGCTGCACGCATGGCTAGCGCGCCAGTGTTGTTGTTTTTGGATGCGCACGTGGAAGCGACGCACAACTGGTTGCCACCATTGCTGCAACCCATTTTCGATGCACCAAATAGCACTTGCACCACGCCCATTATTGATACAATTAATTACGACACTTTTGAATATATGCGCGCTGCGCCATCACGTGGCGGTTTTGATTGGAGCTTTAATTATGTGCAGTTCCCGTTGCGTGCGGAGGCACGTAAAGCGCTCCCAACACCACATCAAAATCCAGTTATGAATGGTGGACTCTTTGCAATCACAGCACAATATTTTTGGCATTTAGGTGCTTATGATGCGGGCTTGGATGTATGGGGTGCCGAGCAATTTGAGTTAAGTTTCAAAATATGGATGTGCGGTGGGCGCATATTGGAAGTGCCTTGCGCGCGCTTGGGGCATCTCTATCGCGCTGACGGGTTTCACATTAAATACACAAATCGTACGGATGATTTTATAACGAAGGTAAGTTTGAACTAAGCGCAAGCTCTTACATAGCTCATTAATCCTACCACTCCCCTCGCTCACAGAACTACAAACGCGTTGCCAAAGTTTGGTTGGATGAATATGAAACGGTTTTGTCCGCACACATCCCAAAACTCGCTGCAGTCGATGCTGGCGATTTAACTGCACGTCATGCGCTACGTCAACGCTTGCAATGTAAAAGCTTTAAATGGTATCTCGAAAACATTGCGCCAGATTTGCTACAAATGTATCCACCTGTAGAACCACCCGACTACGCATTTGGCGCTTTACAGCTGCAAGCCGCTCCACAACTCTGTTTGGATTCATTACTTTTACCAACACGCCAGCAGTTGGGTGATCTACGTCCTTGCGCTCCAAATCTCAAACATCCTTATGTCACACAACATTGGCGTCTGAGTTTTCGTCGTGACCTACGTCAACCATCAAGGGGCAATTGTGTCGAAGTGCAGTCATGGTCGCCAAATGCTCCAATTTGGTTGTGGCCATGTCATCATCAAGGTGGCAATCAATTTTGGTATTACGATCAACAAACACAGCTGCTGGTGCAAGGTGAGCCGTCGGAGGAGCGTAGGTGCTTGGAGGCGAATATTACAGCGCTTCGTGTCTTTATGAATTTATGTGATTTTGCCAATGTGAATATGAAGTGGAATTTTGGATTTGTCAATAAGACAATGATGAAGACATTTTTCAAAGGAATAACGGCGGGGGTGAATTAAATTGATGAGCTCCATTTTTCGGGTTGTATGCTGAGTTCGTGCGCATGAAGCAAAGCTTGTGATAAATTCTTGTTTTTAAGAAAAAATTTAATACTCCTTAAATATATAATTTTAAGTACGATATTTGTATTCATTTTTTGTTGTTGTAATTTTAAAATACCACCCAAATTTGCAGTACCATATTAGTCTCCTACTTGTCCACCAAAAATTCTCAACTTATATATATAGTAATACAATGTAACCATAGCTTTCGAAGTCACATTAGAAAACGAGATCACTTCAGCTGACATGCCGCTTTGCAGTTTCATCACAAATCGTCCGGGCGCGTAAGGCACAAATCGTTGTCGTCCCATAGCATCACGACTATCCCCCGCATGTACGCCTACATTTCGCAAACATCGACCAATTTCTTCAGCGGCATATGGACTATCACCAAGATGACACAAACTCGAATTGGTAAAACCGGTGTTGATGAGTTGACGCAAAGCTTCACGGCTGAGCACATAGCCGTCATGTAGATAAGTCTGGTGAAGAAAGCGTTTTTGAACTGTTGAAAAGTTTTGATTTGGCTGCAGATTGTCAAAGTGTCTACCTGATTTGCTTTGTCCTTCATTTTGCAGCCGAAATTCAGAGCATCGTTAGGCGAGTAAGGCTCAACCAGCTTGCGCAAGTTTTCCAAGACCACGAAGCTATATAAAAACGAAAAGAAAGCTGTTAACTCAATTTCAACGGCTGAGTGTAAGTTCAACCAGAATGAGTTACGCAAATGCCCGTAAAATTCTGAAAACTGCCAAGGTATTAAAAAATATTCTGAAACTTTTCACTCAACCGCGAGATAGGGTGTTCTGAAACAAGATGCTTTTAGAAAATATTTGAAATCCCTTGAGACTTCCGACTGCCCTGATTACTTCCAAAGAAGTGATGACACAACATTACCTGGCCCAATCGAACTTAAAGCTTATAAGTTGCAAGTGAAAAATTGCTATTCAAACACCTTGTTGACTAGTGTAACTCTGCGTCAGCTGATATGTATAGAACCGCGAGTATGCGCTCACATAAAATTGTATAGATTTGCATAGCTTAGTTTTGTCGGTATTTTTAAATTCAAGTGATCGAAGTCGATTGATTGTTGACGCTAAAAATTAACATCCCAATAACAACGCCCAAATCTTAAAATTCATTAATTCAAGTGAAACGGATATTGAAAGATCGAATCGAGTTGGCTAGAGTTTGCGATGACGCACTGTGGGATATTTCATAGAAATTTTACTCAAAATAAAAAATCTAAATCTAAATATTTTAATGTTTGAAAAAATTTCAAAACTGAATTTTGAAATATGTACATATGTTTGTAAAAATTAAATTTTGAAAATAATAGCGTTCCATGGCATACCTATACAGGTAATATCAACTCAGCAGGTGATTAGATTTTTTTTATTTTCATTTTCTCTAAACTGTCAAACATGTTTTACAAACGCTTCCATATTTTGTATTTGCTACTGCCTGTTTTGACGTTTTAGCGAAAGTGATTTTTAGTTGACATCGCCGATATTACCTGTATGAGTATGCCATGTAGCGTTCTCTGAAAAAAATCAAATCAACTTGGATAAAATCCCAAAAATGAAATAAGCAAAAATTCCACAAACAACTTTTCCGGAAAATACAATCTTTTTAACGGTTTTTCCAATTGTTGAAAAGAAGAAAATTTTTAGCTGAATATTTAAAACTGAGTTCAAAATTTTTTAATTGATTTTATTACATTTTTTTTACTGATACGAGCAATTCAAAAATTAAATATTAGTAAAAATTTCGAAACTGAACTTAGAAAAACGTTTTTGAAAAATAATATTTTTTGTGTTTTTAGGTTTTTTTCAGGGTCGAAAGCAACTTAAAAACTTGAGATCACTATAATTTTCAAAACTGTTTAATAAAACGTTTTTGAAAATAAAGTTTTATCTCTTAACATTTTTTTTTTAAAAGACGCAAAAAGTTTAAAATAAAAAATTTAATAAATTCCAATACATTATATTGAATTACGGTTTTCAAAAAAGTTAACAAAAATCTTAACTTCATTTTCAACTCTGTTTTTTAACGCTCTTCTATTTTAAGCTTTTTTAATTTTTGTAAGTATACCAAAAATAAAAAATTAGTAAATAAAACTATTTTTTAAAAATTTCAAATTTGCAATGTCTTTAGATTTTTTTCAAATTATAAAAAACAACAAAAATCACATATTAGTATATTTTCAAATCTGAGTATTGAAAATCATATTTGAAAGATATAATTTTTTCAATATTTAAAATTCTAAATTTAAAATTATGTTTCTCAGAAATGTTGAAAATGTTGATATTAAAAAAAAAAAATTGTTTTTAAAATATTTTAATTTTTTTTAAGGTCAAAAACAAAAATCAAATATTAGTATATTTTCAAACTGAGCATTGAATAAATGTTTTTGAAAAATATAGTTTTTTAGTATTTAAAGTTCTAGTCATGTTTTTCAGAATATTTTAAAATGTTGAAATGGTTTCAAAAAAAATTAAGCTTGGGAGAATATTATTAACATACAATACTTCAAAAATACCAAAACATTTTCAAACACTTTAAAATATTTCAAAACCTTTTCAAAATTTTAAAAATTGTTGGCTAATGCAGTTACTTTTTTTGAGAGAAATTTCAAAAAAATACCCCACAGTACATCATAACATGCTGTCATAAGTTGAAAGCCAAAAGTTTATCTGAACAAAAATCTGTTTAGCTTGAGTGATGCGATGCAGCAAATTGAAGGAGGAACCGGTACGAAACTGATGTTTGAGCTTATGTAAAACGGGAAAATATTTGTATGAAGAACTAAGGGTCTTCCATTATAAAAAAGCTGTATTCTATCATTACCTACCTACATACAAATACATGATCTACTCCCTCACTTACTTGCGTTCATCAGCAATTAGAAACCAGTCAGCTTCATCCAAATGATTCTCATACACATAACGCAGCGCCAACCTCAAACGCCACCACTTATGTTCGGCTAGTGGCGGTGGTTCGAGAATGATCAATGGTTCCAACACGTCATGCGTCTCGCTGCTAACGAACATAGCCCGATTACAATGTTTGGCCCAGGTTTTATAGACCTTCAATGCAGCACCCGGTTGTCTCGGTTGTAAAATAGAGATCAAACAGAAAATTCGTACGTTTTCATATAAATTTGGTCTAGCAGATTTTTCGTTAACACTTTCGCGCCCAATGTGTTGATTATGCTTTTGCATGAGATAAAGCGTGATAAATACGATTAAACCGATTAAAACTGGATAAACAAAACGATTTGAATACTTTTGAAATTTACGATGTGAATGAGTACTGAATTCAACAGCTGTATTTGGCAGTAACATCTTTTTATGACCAAATTTTGTAATGAACTAACGCAATGGGGTTTGAGCAGGTGGAATACGAATAAACGATTATGAAGCTTCATATCGCAAAAGTGATAAGAAATTGTGAGTTAAATCATTTCCTTAAAAAAATGTAAAGCTATTTTGAGTGCTGAGAAAAAAAATGAGGTCGATGGCATTGTGAATGATAAAAATTTGTTCAACGATGGAGTAACTGAATTAGCTTATATGGCGCCATAGGTGGTAGTGCTTACAAGAGGCTGCCATGAACACACCTAGAGAAATTCATCATGAAAATTTTAGTTTGTATGCGAGGTGACACGCCCCCTCAATATATTCGATTTTTTTTTTTGCATAGTGCGCATATTTCGAGGTGGACCTTAAGCAATAGATTGGTAGGAACGGAATCAAATTTTATTTAGGAGTCTTTCAGTGATGCGCGTACAAACAGATAGACCGACAGACAAGCATCCAAAAAATTGTCAAATGGTATAAAATTATTGGGAAAAAGAAGAAGAGATCACTTTGTTTAGCGAGCGCATTTTGACATTTCATTGGGAGAGAGAGTTGCAAGCTGCTGTTGGGAAACTTGCAATTGAAAAACAGCTGATTGTGACATAGAAAGCAACAACAAAAACTGAAACATTTGAGCTATTCAAAGGAACAGCTGTTTTAGGAGCAAGTTTTTACTGATTTCTGTTCTTCTGTGCTTCACTGACAGTTCTTGGCAAATTTTTTCACCGAACACAGTTTTTATTTAGCCATGTTCCTTTGTCTGCCTGTGGGAACCCAAACTAAATTTTTAGCTTGAAAAATATTTGGTGCTCTAATTTTTTATTTTAACAAAAGATGTTGCTATTGACCTTCACTTTGATTTTCTCCAAATTTTTTAAAAAATATTTCTCAATGAAAAACTGCAATTAGTTAATTAAACAAAAACGACCGGCCAATCAACGCATGTAATCTGCTGTGTCATTTAATTAAAAAGAAATCATTTTCGAGCACTCTTAACAATGCACTCTGAACAACAAAACGGTATAAACAAAATAACTTCCAATGATAAATCCGAAACTTCAACGAATTGCTTGTAAACGAAACAATAATAAAGGTATATGTAAATACAAGGTAAACAAGAAACGTGACAATAGCATGAACAAACATGCCGTGCAAGAGGAAGTTTAATGATTTATTTAAATTGAACGTGTGCAACAACAAATAAATAACGAAAGTGAAAAATTAACCGTCAAAATGCATCGTAAAACGACAACGAATGACAGCAAACAAGAAAGTCAAAGTCAAACGATGGGCATTAATTCACGTTTGGCAAGTGAAAGTGGGTACCCCCACATAGCGAGTTGCATTTTGGTTTTTACAAATTACCCGTTACGGCCATGGAACGCAATATTTACTTTTATTTGCTTTATTACTTTGACCGTCTTGGCCGTGCGTTCGCTCGTTTGATCTTTCGTTAAGCTATAAGTATAAAGTACATGATTTATTAAATTAAAAAAAAAAAAAAAAAAAAATGCGACGCCAACGAATACTACGCAAATGGTTAATTTACGGTACTTCAAGCAGCTTAAAGCTATTATCTAAAGTCTTTTAATTTTCTGATATGAAATATAAACAACAAAAGCCAAATGGCTTATGCGTGTAAAAGAAACCCTGTAGGAAATATGGAAAACTTATGGTTGGCAACCATTATCGGTAAGAAGTCTCACTGCTGAGAAATTTCCAGATGGCGGTGTAGACGTGCAAAGGCCCTATGTAAAATCAATAAGAAGATACATTTTGAAAAAAAAAAGAAAAATTCTGACATTTGTAGTGTTGAATATAAACGTCAGAATATTACATACATACATAGCTCCCACGCAAAGGAAATAGTTTGATACCCACGAATGAGTAGACATGTTATTAATCGTTAAATTTTAATTTAGCTCAAAGAAAAAACTAAATATAATGCCACGTGCTTTGCCAGATGTCCAAATTTACAACTGTCATTTGTCACAGTCAAATGGAAAATATTTTTATACCAAAAAAAATTAATTCACCTAATTTTTTTTCGGAGTAAAATGATTAGCACACGGTCATAAAGATAAATTTTGACAGAGCGAAATAAAGTTCTGACATTAATCGTGGTGAATATATAAACGTCAGAATTTTGCAATTTATACCCCAGAAAATTAATTCACCTTATTTTTTCTCGGAGTAAAATGATTAGCACACGGTCATAAAGATAAATTTTGACAGAGCGAAGTAAAATTCTGACATTAATCGTGGCGAATATATAAACGTCAGAATTTTGCATAGCTCGGTAACGACAATTATCAGGTAAAGGATCGAATTCCTCGACGAAAAGTCACCAGAAGTTCTTCAATTTGGGTAGAAATAATTTTTCCGAGGTGGCTCAGGGACAAATCGTTGAGCCGTGAAAAAGATCGCGGACCCTTCCCCTAGTGTTAGTGTTTTCAAGAGTCCAGCTCCGTCGCATATCTTCTACAGACGGCTATTCTGAGCCATGTCAATCACAACAAAGTCGTATCATCTTTCTTTAAGGTTTCTTCAAGATAAGACACGCCTCTATGTTAGCCTCTGGTGTATTCCTCTCGGTCTAACTACGCCATCCATCTTTATCAACCATGTCATGATTCACTTCAGTGCTCTTAGCGCGTTTTATGATCCCTAACGAGATTTTAAAACCTTTCACGTTTGTCCTATCGGGTTTCCCTATCTTGTAAATCCATACTTATCACCATATGTAAATGTGTAAAACAGTTATATTAAGTTTGTCATGCATGGCCGCCACATCGTCTCATCTCCAACACTCGATGCAAAGCCTATCGAATCGATCCGATATGGCATGAATAAATTGTATTTTTTTTTTTTTTTCTTGTAAACTTTTAAATGTAAAATACTCACAAAGCCGTACGCACCTAATCGGTATGCATTTGGCCCGCACCATGAAAGTGAAACCGGTTGCAAGCGCTTTTAATATTTATTGTCTGCCATGGCAAGTCAACCTCTTTTCGCATTGCCTCCACAAAACTGGTATTTAAGCTTTCTTGCAGCGTGACGCATGTAACGTCATCGTTGGGTACTTCAACGTCGTTGTTGACCCACATTTCGAAAACTTGCTCCAAACCAACTTTAAGCCGCCGTCAATTATAGCGCAGGCGCTTTGCCGCGCTGCACCTCCCTCGCTCGCTAAATCCCTTGTACATATGTATATTGCGGCAATCGACTGCAAACCGGTGTTGATTGCGCTCGCGTGAATGCGAACTATTGAATACTATCGAAATACAATAAATAGAAAAGTAGGTTTTTTTTATCGATTTTATTTCGGAATTATTTATTTACTGATTAAATTCAATGATTCTGGCTTAAGCTCCGCTCTGTTTGAAGGGTGTGACGATAGCTTAGTTTGTATTCTTGAAGATGTGTTGTAAATGGGTTTTTTTATGGTTTTTAAGGTGTGACTTGAAGGGCAAATAAGAAATAAACAACTTACAGAAATATTTATTTAAATTTTAATAACATTTGTAATACATACGTTAATTTACTGTTAATAAGTGTGATGAGTGGCCATGACCAAATAGGAACCCTACGACGGATGTCAAAAATACAACAAAATAAAATAAAATAAACTCAAATCAAATAAAATAAAAAAATAAAATAAAATAGTATAAAATATAATAAAATAAAATAAAATAAAAAATAAAATAAAATCAAAAAAAAAATAAAGTAAAATGAAAAATAATTATAAAATAAAATAAAATAAGACAGAAAAAATAATAATTAATGAAAATTTAACATATATGTACATTTAAGTTAAAATAGTCTGCTTCAAAGCCACAGAACATATTATCTCAATAGTTTTTCCTCAGCTTTTGTTCACTCATTTAAGTTTTCAATCCACAGTGCCCTTGTTCTTTCATTAAAATTTTCATGTGTCAAACATAAATTTTGAATTTCAAAGCGTACAAACAAATCTATCGCCTCTTCATTTGACTCGAAAACAGATAAATAATGAGCTTAACGAGATTTTTTGGTAATAAAACAGTTACATAATTAATTACTGCTTGAATATATAAATATTGAACACATATTTACGGACATATTGGACTATTCTAGAAGAAGTAAATTTGTGTTGTAATATGTTTTTTGAACAATTTGTTTTAACGTCATTCGACGCCCTTAACGATCACACTTGTTGGCGTGCAGTCAAGGTTGATCATGCTTAACACGCATATTTAAATAATTTTTGAAAAATCGAGTCCGAAGATAAAATTCACGATAAATACAAAAGTAGTCGTAAGGTACAATTGTCTTTAATTGCCACTAATGGATATATACTAAGTAATAATGAAATATAAATTATATATGCTGAAGAAGTGGGTCACATACAGATTATCTGATCGCAAACAAATTAACAAATGTTGTTAATGGAAATAAAAGGAAAATTTTTATTTCAAAACTGGTTTTCTTTTTTAATTTTTAACTTAATGTTTGGGATAATGGCTACTTGGGTTGTTAAGAAATTATTATGTATGCTAATTTTATAGGTCAAGAAATTAAAATCATAACAAAGTAAATAAAAGTAAGGCTGTCTGAGATCGGTTGAAAACGAGCTGCTTAACGATGCATCAGATTTTTCATAGCGCTGCTATAAATGTGATGGTCTTTTTGATGCCCGTTCAGTGTATACTTACCATGCTTTAGAAAATGAGTGCACATACAATTTTTTATTAATCGTTTATAATACCACTTTATTCGGTTACTTACTAGATTACAAAAATAAATAAATGCTTGGAATGATTTCATATTTACTATGAGGCTGTATAAATGCTGAAGTATATTATACATATACTTCTAATACCTTAAGTGTTTTATAAGTTCCACTAATATATAAAGATACTTGATATCATAACTGGTTCGGGATTAATTTTAAATAAGTTGTTTTTTTTTTTCATTTTTCAAACATTAAAATTTTGATATACTGGAAACTTTAAAAATAAAAAAAATAAAATTTTTTTTCATTGTCAGAAAAAATTCGAAATCAAAAAATTTTGAAATTTCGAAAGTTCGAAAACTTAAAAAATGCCAAAATTTCTTTATTTTTCGAAATAAAATGTGCAATATTCATTATTTTGAGAATGAAAAGTCATAGATATTTCGAAACTTAATATTCGGTTGTAATTTTTTAATTAGCATTTTTCTCTAAGTTCTAACCTTACCAAAAAACTTAAAATTTTCGAAAAATTCAACTTTACTTTTTTTTTATATTCAGTTAGAAAAGTTAACTATTTACTGGATTTTTAATTTCGAAGTTTGGCCAAAAGTAAAGTAACATTTCGAAATTTGCTATTAAATCAGAACTTAACGCTAGCGAGTCAAAAGTAAACGCAAAATATTTTTCGAACTTACAATAATTTCGAACACAAAAATTCGGAGTTTTTTTTTCAAAAATTATCGAAATTTCAAATCTTTTGAATGTCTCTATTAGATAAAAAAACTATTTTCGAGTTTTTCTTAATTTTAATTACACAATATTTTCGAACTTTCAATAACTTCGGGACCACAAACAAAAATCGAAATATTAAAACTTTGGTTTTCGAACTTGTTTTTACGGTAAAATTTATTTAAAAAATCATTGGAGTAAAGAAAAGTTTCATTCAAAAAACCATTAGAGTAAAGAAAAATTTCGAAATTCGTTTCAAGTCATAATACAATTTTCGCTTGCCACGAGTACCTACCTAACCTATTAAATTTTATATACATACATATATATGCCCGTATGTAAATAAATAACTATTACAACTAAGTACAACAACATTTATGTACATAGGTATGAAGCTATTCTGAAGCTATCTATCACAGTTGTAGTGTCACAGTACGAAAACTGTCAAACTCTTATACCCAAGTGTCATTAATGACAATTACGGAACTCTTGACAAGAATCTTGTTGGTCAGCAATCAACAATCAGCAACTTTGATACTCCGATCTGCTGCTGTTGTTTTTGTTGTTGTAGCTGTGACATCCGCTGTCACTTCAACTGAACACAAACTCATTGTTGTTGCATTGGAGTTTGCCAACTGAATGGCTGTGTGCTGCTTCTTTTCTTTTGTTTGTTCTAGTCGTACGCATGTTGACTTCTCATTGACAGCTGTCAAAGTGACATTTGCTGAGTGTAGCTGTAGATTATGCTGAAACTGACTATTGGCTTCCTCATAAGTTGGTAAAAGTGCGTAAGCTTTGCCGGCCATTACAATGTTTGTTGGATTTTTTGTTGTATCGTTAAAGGGTGACACCGGTGTTGTTACTTCCAGTAACGTTGACTGTGACTGTGTAGTTGATTGTTCTAACGCTTCTTTTGCATGCTTCTCATTAACTTCGAAAACATTGAAAACACTGGGATGCACTATGAGACAGGATTGGGGAGTTTTGTGAAGCAACTCGAGTGCTGCTTCATAGGAAGGTAAACCTGAGACAAGTGTGTACTCTGGCACGGGATCATCCATATCGGTATAGAGTTTTCTAGTCTCACTCTCGAGATCGTGTAGGGATTGAGTGACAGTGCTGCGATCTGTAATTAGAAAGAGGAAAAGAAATTGAGAATAAGTAAAAATGTGAAATACTAGATAAAAGACTGAACTTAATTAACAATGAAATCCCGAAATCATTTTAAACAAAGATAAGCAGAAATTATTTAAATATTGAGCTCCCCAAAAAATTAAATTTTTTCGAAGTTGAAGACGAGCCGCAACTGAAAAAAACTTTTGTATTTTCTTCACAGTAAAAGCTACTTTTCCCAGTTTTAATAAATTCCGCATATTCTCATTGCTCGCTATGCATAAAAGCAGTTTCACTTCTACGACGCATGCAAATCATGCACAAATCTTTGTACTTTGCATGATTAGGGCCGCTTTCATAAAAGCCGGTAGCCGATAACCGGAGTTTAATTGACGTATTTTGTACGGTTGGCTGTCAAATTAATCACCGATTGGGCTTAACCGGCTTTTATGAAAATGGCCCTTAATGGATTTAACACATTAAAAAATATTTTCGGCTAAAGCGCACAGACAACAATGACATTTAAATATAATATTTTGACAATTATACGGAAAAAATATATAAGTATTTTTTTTTTCAAAAATCATTTAAGTCGAATTTTCGAACTTGTTATTATATTTCGAAAATGGCTAATAAATTAATTATTTTCCAAAGTTCAACTAATGCCATAGCAAAACAAACAAAAAAAACCGAAAAATCTTAATAAACGCTCAAGAACAACAAATGAAAGCAAATAAGGAAAGGATAATTATATTATAATATGCGCACAATTTATTTAAAAATTTATAATAATATTTGCAAAAAATTTCTAAAGGTGTGAAAATATTAATTGGATCAAACTGGTTTAATAATAACAAATTAGCGCTAGTATGTGTCACCGATATATTCATTCACATCTGCATATGTCACATTCATAACCGGCATTTATGTAGTTCTTATATAAAGCGTTACTGATTTGTTTTAAATAATATGCAACTATTAAAAGATATCACTGTTAATTATATATCTACATGTCAAACACATTTAAATTGTCATTAAAAGTAATGCGCTTAATAAGTATTGCGAAATCAGTAAGCGGCTTTGTAATTGTATACTTATTTGCCGTCGAATTGAACTGATGACTTACTTAAACATTGGGTAATTCCATGGTTGCCGACTTAGAAGTTCAAGGGGTTAGAAAAGTTTGTAATAAAAAAAGCTCAAGCGGGTGTTTGTAGAATTTTTTGATATGATATATGAGGAGTTCTTGAAAGATAAGAAAAAATAAGTTGAACCTACTTTTATTACAGCGGCTGTATCAAACGGTTTGAAAATATTTGAATATGCTGCATTTTTTAAGTTAGACATCTAACAAGATAAGAGTTAAAATCACATTTAATTTTATGCAGCCGATTTCGAGTGATGCGCGTACAAACTTACATACAAACAGACACAAATTCTTAAAACTATACACCTATATACTATACCCGTTTTCATATGCTATATACGATATATCGACATCACACTGTAACAATTTTACGAAATCTCTAAAAAAGTATGTGAGCCACCACTGTAGGTGAGATAAAAATATTTTGCCAAGCTAAAATTATTATCAAACCTTAAGTTCGACAACTAGCAATAGATGAGTGAACAGCGCATTAATTTTTATGCAGCAGATTGCGAGTGATGCTCGCACAAACACTTAGACAGACATACAAAAATTCTCGAAATAGCTGTTTAGGTATTACATTTTTCTTTTATATCTATAATGTGCAGCCATCAGCCTTTTACAATCGTTTAATTTTATCATACATCCCTTTGTGTTAAGTATTGTGGCAGTTGCATTTTTTTTTGTGGAATGCCCCATTAAGCATGCATACAGATATATATTTTATTTTGTATAATGAAAGTATAGTATTGTAAAATCAACTTGATGGTAACTAATTATAAAAGTTAAAAAAATATGATATTTACTATTTGGCATTTGTTCGAATTTTTTTTTAGGAATTTTTAAAAAAAAATTCACTACGAATTCACTAGGCATCGGCGCATCTCAAAATGTGTATCAAAATACTCGATACGTTAGAATGCAGTTCAGAAACACCCAATCTCAATACAATGCCTCTATCTATTTTTTAATGAATTACTTTTAAGCTCTTTTGCACGTTAAGTAGTAAATGGAATTTAATCAATAAAACAAATCCATATCGTAGAATATAAACAAAGAACTTCGCAGAAATTTTTTTATTAGCAAATACTTGAAGATAACAAAAATACTCGAAATGAAATAGTTAAAAATATTGACTTATCATTAAAACAAAAAAAAAAAAAACAACAAAACTGAAAGTGTTTTTTCCTTCACCTAAATAGATTATTTGTAAACAAAATGTGTTGCCACAGTTATATGGTATAGCGGCCCGCTTTTCAAAGTCCACCTTCAATGAATTAATTTCACTTTTAGCCATATGTTATAAATAGTTAACACATTGTCACTTTCATTAGTGCTTAGTGCTAGTAACAAATAAATTGTTTGTGTTTGCTTGGCCTTTATGCGAAAAATTGCATAATTAGACATTTTAAAAAATTTGTAATGTTGTGGTATTTTGAGATTTCAGATATTGAGAGGAAAGTAACGGAACGGAATGGAATGGAAAAGAAACAAAAGAAAACGAAAACAAAACAATTGATTGAAAGATGGAAATGAAACGAGTGCAATGAACAATAAGAAAGAGGAGGAAAAGGAGAGGAATGCAATGAAATGAAACGACATCGATACGGCAAGAAATGAAAAAGAAACAAAAGGATAGAAAATAAAATATCAGGAAGTTAATGATGGTAAAAAAAATGAAAGGAAAGGAATAAAATTTAATGAAAATTTATATGAATATGGAATGGAATGGAAACGAAACGAAAGCAAGGAATACCTACAAATAAAAAAGGTATTCATCCTATGGTGATGAATGGAAAATGAAGGGATTTAATGGAAATAAATGATATACATAGATCCGGAATAGAAAGAAAAGAAAAGTAAACGAAACGAAATAAAAAAAAAACACGAGAGTGCAAACGAAAAGGAAATTAATTTTAAAAGAAGGAAACGATATTATATGGATACCAAATAAAAAGCAAACAAGGAAACTTACAAAAAAAAAAAAAAAGACGAAAAAAATAATAGATTGATAAGAAAGAGATCCGCAATGGAAAGGAAACGAAAGTAAATAAAATTAGAGGAGGAGAAGGGATGGAATGGAATGAAACCATAAGGAAATGAGGAAATTCAAATAGACACAAAAAACAACCGTATCGAAACAAAAAGTAGAATTGAAAATGATATCGAAAATATAAAACAATCAATAAAAAAGGAATCGGAAGTAACGACGAAGTCAGAACTGAAACCGAAGACAAAACTAAAGCTGAAACAAAAAGCAAAAAGAAAAATGAAATAAAAAGAAAATCAGAAATAAAATAGAAAACGGAACGATCGATAAAAATTTTGACAGGTACCAAAACCCTAAACAAACCAAATAGAAACCATAGAATAGATTTACTGAAACTGTAGCAGATACATATGTATGTAGATGTCTATACATAACAGATATTATTTAAAAATGAGATAGGTATGTATGAAGTATATGCATAAATACGTGCAGCAGAAATTTTTTTTAAACATTCTTGGTACTACTTTCTCTCGGTATGTATGCATGTTTGTGCGCGCATCACTATATTTCTACTGCCTAAAATTCGATGTTCTTTTCGCTAACGCATTACTGAAAGTCTGCTTTCAAATATAGGATACAAAAATTATTTTTATTTTGTATTTTTTTCTGGCTTTCCTATTTCATTTGTTGAGAACACTTTTTTCTTAAAAAAAAATGTAAGTTTCGTGTCTTTTTCGAACTTTGACTTAACTGACTTTTCAAAAAAAGCACTCAGCTTCAAGTCAATTGCACATTTATTTATATTTTTGTACAAATAATCTGGCATATATTATATTATATTGGGAAATAGCTGTTAAATAAGCAAAACATGCAGTCAATACAAATTTTTACTAAAACCTACAACCTTACAGATATGTAAATGTGTGTCAGTCAGTTAGTCAGTCAGTATAAATATCCATAAAGTGCATGCAAAGCTATTAGCCAAAAGTAAACATAAATATTGGTATTATGTATGCTTGTTGCAGTTGGCCAAACACTAATACCAATTTATGAATACAAACAAACACACACACAAGCACAGTTAGCTGGTTGAACACATCTATTCTTAGATGCCCAATAAACAAAGGAAAGGAAAGTGAATTTTTATTTTTTATGTAAACGAAAGGGATTGGAAAAAATTCAAAAATTTTAAATTGAAAAAAAAAAAATTAAATAGTTTTCTGTGCATTTTTTGTAAACATTTACATTTTACCTACAAATGCCAATGTTTTTTATAAAAGTGCTTACTTGTTTTTAAAATTAAAAAAAAAGTTTGATTTAAATTTAAAAAAAAATATTAACAAAAAAAACTCTAACGCTTATTAAAGCAAGATTATTTGAAATTAATTTTATTAAAATTTCTAGTAATGTTTATTGGGTAGTGACAAGTTGTTGTAGGTTGCTTACTTGTTTGCTGTTGTTGAGCCACAAAATCCAAGGTGAAATACAACAATGTAATTAAAATATGTTCAAATTGGTTGGTAAACAAAATAATAAATAAATGCAAATCTAAGCTCATAGTGAATGAGATACAAGATGCAAGAGATACAGAAAGTATTTTTTGAACAAACAATGAAGCAAAGATACCATTCCGTCAGGAAAATATGGGCTGATTTTGAGCGAATTTTAGAAGTAAAAATGCATAACATAAAACAAATTTTTTCAAAGAAACATTAAGGAGATGCTTAAAAAACGGAAGAATGAAATATTAAAAAAAAAATCCACAGGAGCACTTTTATGCGTTTCAAAAACGTAGTCGATTCTATCACATATCTACTGTTCTGTAGTGGTCTCTTGTTTCGAAACATATCGTTATCGCATAAGAAAAGATATGGTTGCCTTTTCTTTCATTAACATACGAGTAATTCTCTTCCCCACTACAACTACGCATCATCCATGTAAGTATACTTACAATTTCTTTTCCACGCGCGAAATTGATGATACAAAAAGCACGAACAAACGCAAAATACCATCGAAATGAGTATCAACGTCAATACAATACCAATCCATACTTCATTCATAAATTTGTCATACTCCAATTGGCGTTGCAGCTCATCCATAGATTCGAAACCCGATGAATCGATAACAATATGATTCGATGGCGCAGGTATACCAAACACATCCATACTGCCGTCTGATGCACCACCACCCAATGCACTAGTGCTGCTACCCACAAATGGTGAATTATCGAAATTTGAATATTTTTTTAATTGCACTGAATTAAGTAGCACAGCACCAATTCTTTGTAAAATATCATGCGATGAATTGGCAATTTGGGTTTTTGGTGTACTAAAAGTGTTTAAGCTGCTCGTTGTTGCTGTTGTGGGCGTGGCAGGTAAAGTAATTGTTTTACTATTTTCAAGTATATGTTGCGCGTATGTATCCAAGGCGGGTAGATCGTGTGAAATATCAAAATTTATTGAATGTCTAAATGCCTCCATAGTCACGTTTATAAGAAATAATTTTGTAAATCAACGGCGCGCCGTTAAAAGTTTGTACGATAACACTTGCGCGGTAGGTCAGCGTCTCTTAAAATTTTTTTTTTTTTTTTTGTCAGCGCGTTCAATCACTCAGGAAGTAGCAAATTTTGCAATGTGAGATTTCATAATATGTTTTTATAATTTTATAGCCCTACTTTTAATTGTTTGCTAAATTAATTTTTACAGTTAAGCTAATTATATTCACTTTCTCTTTGAGCGATTTTTATAAATTTTTTTTTCGCTTTCATCAAAGAAAATACTTTCTGGCGCACTTTACGTATTTTTTCTTCTCACTTCGCGCTTTACTAGTTTATCTAACGTCTGTAACCAACGAAGTTTCTAACCAAACTGTTTTATTCATAGCAGCTACGCATCCATAAGATACTTTTGCTTTGCTCACACACAAACAACGCTGTGAGTGCTCACATTCAACGTTTTGTGGAGAATTTTACGATCGCGCTGATCTTCAAATATTCAAATATTCAACTAATCGTACTCACTCTCTCTTAGCGCGCGCAGTTTGAGTGGTCTTTTATGAGTAAAAAGATTATTCAAAGAAATTGTAGTAGATCTCTGTTACCTTAAGTAGTTTTTTTTTTCAGAAACGTTTGCTCGCTTGTGCACCTCATCACAAGATCGCGCTCTTACTCTCTATGATCTCTTGTGCCCTCTGTTTTTTTACATTCAATCTCTCTCTCTCGAAGAGTGTGTTAAATTACTCGAACTGGCTACCTGTTTTTCATTAATGCATCCAGCAGCTATCGTCAACTTTGCATTGAGGTCGCTGCTCCGATTGCTTCACTTTCATGGGTGTAGTCCGAGGTATGAATAAAGCGGTGCAAGTAATGTGCTGAGCATTGTCTACAATTTATAGCTGCAGATATGTATCTTGCAGAGGTTTAATGATCGTCAAAGTGCTTTCAGCTTGTAGGAAGCGAAGGCGTAGTTTTAGAGATACTCAATTAGCTACCATATCGATACTAATTCTTCTTGAGGCCCATCTCGACTGATCGCTAGTTTTATAAATACATTTTTTTCGGACTAAGCCAATGAATCTCGCATCGACTTGGTATTTTTCTCGCCAAATTCCCGAGTCTCTAGGGTTGGAGAGGCTCTGTGGTTTATTGATGTAAGCCTCAGTGGGTGGTGTGAAATATGTTTGTATCTATACAGACAGTAAAACAACGCTTATGAACGAAGAGCGAGGTTTAGAACCCCTTCTACTGTGAGTCACACACACTTATCCACCCACCAGAAGCCCCCAGCTTAAATCTGAAGTCCGAATTTTCCCACATAAATCCCACGCTATTCAATCCCAACATTTGCTGCGTTCATTGTATTACGAAGACCCCACCTTTCCCCTCTGCCTACGCCCATGTTCATTGCTTTTAATTCTTTTCGTCTTTTTACGCTTTGCTTGTTGTTGTTGTTAAGGTAAATTTATAACAAAGACCCAATTTTCTTCTAAAAATGGATTTCTGTCAGTTAAACTGCTCTTTCCGTCGTATGTACATCACACGATCATAACTTCATCCCCCTATGCACCGGTGGTTTCATTCCATGTTGTTGCATTATTTAGTGCGCTTAGGCTTAAGAACCGTCTGTTCTTGCTCATTTACCGCACGGTTACGCAGCAACAACAAAGCAAAAAACAAAAAATTTCTTCGACTATTTAACAATTCTTTTGCGCTTCCTCATAGAAGATCGGTTTTTGGTTGGATGAGTTCGTTGGATGGAAATTTCAGACCGTTTTTTCTTTTTTTGTTGTTGTATTGTTTTTTTTTTCATTACACACATAATTGCTTGATCGTATGCTGCTTCTTACTCTCCTTTTTTTTTGTGTTTGGAAATTGCTTTGCTGGCTTCATTTCGGCATTGTCAAGCCCTGCACTCAGCTGATGGCAGAGTTACGAACAATAGATTTCGAATTATGTGGCCCATAATTGGCGTTACAAAACAATTTGGTTTAAAAGGCAGATACAAAAACGATTCTTTTTTTCCACATTTCCTCGCTGTCGCATTTATTATGATCTGCAGCAACACTTTTTCCTCAGCAAAAGAGCTCGAATGTCAACGGAGGTAGAGAAGAAACCCGCGGGAATTGATCGTTCGGCAATTTCTTTGGTGCTTCGGCAGCGCTGTTGTCTTGTTCTTGTGCTAGACAAAGGTTTTAAATTTCTTGACAGCAGCTCAATATCTCATTTAGTATTCTCAAATATTTGTGATGGATCATTTACTGCATGTATTAGAAAAGAAGAGGGGGAGATAAACGACAAAGGGGAAACAATTTTTTTTTATGATTTTGTTCTTGTTCTTTTCGGTGTAAAACCACAATTCTTATATTTTTTATGAACTAAACTCAGGTGTTACAATTTTCCACAGTATCGGGAGTAAAAACTTAAATCTCATTGTGGAAGCTGATTTTGTTCTGGAGACCTGCAAAGGCTAAGCGTCGTCCAGTGGTAGTCAAACTTTCGACATGTAGACCCGACTGTCTTGGGAAAATCTCTAGAGTTCGTCCTAACGCATACTTACTGTTCAAAAATTGAGCTTTTTGTAGGGCAATAAGGTAACTTAGAGCTACTGTAAACTCAAAGAAGATTAACAAACTCCCAAAAACTACAAAGTGCAGCTTCAAAGTCAGAATCTAAAAGGCTTCTAGTGAGATCACACTGACCCCCTAAGTCAAATCTGGTCTCTCAAATTCTCATTAAACCTTTAAAACTCACTCGATCTAAGATAATGGAATGCCAGGTCTTGAGACCATATTTGGTGCTTAGGTATGGCGGATGTACAGTACCCAAAGCTCGCTCCCCTTGGTGCTGTTCGAGGGCTAGCTTAATGAGTACCGATCTTATTCTTCCTTATTTTTTGTATCAACCACAGCCACCACGAAGTTCTCAAAAGTCCTTTCCCAAAACCGTAGACTGGATCAAAAACCAAGGGTCTCTGATCTACTTGGTACAATTTTTAATGTTTATTTTCTTGGAAAATGAAACTTACACATCTGGCAGCGCTTAATCTGCACACAAAATGAATTAAAAAATTTTATAAAATTAAATTAGAGTTGCACGATTAATCAATTAATCGACCATGTCAATTTACCTAAATTTGATAAATTAATTAATCAGAGCGCAATCATTATCGATTAATTACGATGACTAATTTTACGTTTAATCACATTTTGATTGGTTTTGCTTAGAGTATTATTAATTTGATGATACAAAAAAGATTTGATTAATCAATTTAATTAATATTTAGTAATCTAAAATAATAATTGACTAAGAATTATTATCAACTGGTCTTGGCTCATAAAACTTAAAAAGATTAATGAAATTTTCAGCAACTTTCTATTCGAAATTTTCTAGGAATCAGCGATTAATCTACTAAAAAAATTTTAATTAATCTTTTTTTTCAATAAATCAAAATTAACTATACATCAGATTCCGATTAAGCCCGATTTCAATTAGTTTTTACTCAAAAAAAATTCTAAGTAATTACTAGAAAAAAGTAAAAAAATTTTTGGTGATGGAAGATCTCTAGAAGCCTAGAAAAATGTGTGCTAATTAATTTGAACGAGAACGAGAAGAAACAACTGGTACGATGATGAAGAGTGCCGAGCTGCAACGAAAAGAAAGAACGAAGCCTACAAGGCAACGCTAAGATCGAGTGCAACAAGGAGTGTGTGTGAACGCTACCGCGAGTTGAAAAGGGAAGCGAGGCGACTTTTCCGGGCAAAAAAAAGAGAGGCAGAAAGCGTGAAATCAATGAGCTTGAGATGCTAGCCAATGGGAATAATGCCCGAAAATTCTATCAAAAAATTCGACGAATGACGGAAGGTTTCAAGCCCGGGGCAAATTCCTGTAAGAACGAGAACGGCGACCTGGTGACTGATGTTCAGAGAATACTAGAGATATGGAGGGATCACTTCTCTGCCCTTTTAAATGGAGAAATTGAGCAAGAAACCAGAGAAGAGCTCGAACCCGAACCCACAATCGAAGACGACGAAATTGACGTCCCAGAACCCGACTATAATGAGGTGCGAATAGCAATATCCCGGTTAAAAAACAATAAAGCAGCTGGCGCTGATGGTTTGCCTGCTGAGCTATTCAAGCATGGCGGCGAGGAGCTGGTAAGGCGTATGCACCAGCTTCTGTGCAGAATATGGTCGGATGAATGCATGCCCGAAGATTGGAATCTAAGTGTTCTTTGCCCAATCCACAAAAAAGGTGATCCTGCAAACTGCACCAACTACCGCGGAATCAGCCTTTTGAATATCGCATATAAGGTCTTGTCAAGCGTATTGTGCGAACGATTGAAGCCTGACGTGAACAGACTGATTGGACCTTATCAGTGTGGCTTCAGACCTGGAAAATCTACCATCGACCAGATTTTTACAATACGTCAAATCCTGGAGAAAACCCGTGAGAAAAGAATCGACACACACCACCTCTTTGTTGATTTTAAAGCCGCTTTCGATAGCACGAAAAGGAGCTGCCTATATGCCGCTATGTCTGAATTTGGTTTCCCCGCAAAACTTATACGGCTTTGCAAAATGACATTGAGCAACACCACCAGCTCAGTCAGAATTGGGAAGGACCTCTCCGAGCCGTTTGAAACTAAACGAGGTTTCAGACAAGGTGACCCCCTATCGTGCGATTTCTTTAATTTGATGTTGGAGAAAATAATACAATCTGCAGAACTCAACCGCGCTGGAACAATATTCTATAAAAGCGTGCAACTGTTAGCATATGCTGACGACATTGACATTATCGGCCTTAACAACCGTGCCGTAACCTCTGCGTACTCCAAACTAGAAAAAGAAGCGGAAAAAATGGGTTTGGTGGTGAACGAAGGCAAAACGAAGTACATGCTGTCATCAAGCAAAGAGTCAGCGCATTCGCGCCTTGGCACCCACGCCACTGCTGGCACCAAAAAGTTCGAAATAGTGAAGGACTTCGTTTACCTTGGATCCAGCATAAACTCCAACAATAATGCCAGCCTAGAAATCCAACGAAGAATTGCTCTTGCAAATAAATGCTACTTTGGACTGAGTAGGCAATTGAAAAGTAAAGTCCTCTCTCGACGCACGAAAATCACACTCTACAAGTCACTCATCGCTCCCGTCCTGCTATATGGTGCAGAGGCGTGGACACTAACAACATCTGACGAGCTGCATTGGGAGTATTCGAGAGAAAAGTTCTGCGAAAGATTTATGGGCCTCTACGCGTTGGCGACGGCGAGTACCGAAGAAGATTTAATGATGAGTTGTATGAGCTTTACGCAGACGTCGACATAGTACAGCGCATTAAAACACAGCGGCTTCGCTGGCTAGGCCACGTCGTGCGAATGGACGAAGACGCTCCAGCCCAGAAGGTATACTTATCGGCACCCGCCGGTGGAAGCAGAGGAAGAGGAAGACCACCACTCCGATGGAAGGACCAAGTGGAGACCGACCTGCGATCTCGTGGGGTCTCCAATTGGCGCCAGTTGGCGCAAAGAAGAAATGACTGGCGAGCTATGTTGGACGGTCAAAATCGCTCAGGCGGTTAGATGGCCATTTAAAGAAAGAAGAAGAATTAATTTGAAAAAATAAAATAAAAATAAAATAAAAAAAAAAAAACAGACCGCGATCTCTATTGTCTTTTGCCATTCGATTTCGCATCCCTTTGACCTTATTTCCTTTTTTGGGAAATAAAGCCCATTGGTATTATTTCCGTGGGCGTTATTGCACTGCACTAAACACTACGCTCCCACTCAGCATGATAAAATGCTATAAATTTGTGACATCCAAAAAAAAAAACTACCTCATTTCTGTCTAAAAATAAATTGCTCTCATTACTCACTGATCATTAATTCGTCTAGTCATCACACACAAATTCTTATCTCCATCACTATTTGGCAAATTTGAAGCGTAAACAAATGACATTCCAAATTTGCTTACTCATGCCATAAACCTTCGCTTTTGCTTATCTCGAAATATGTCGCATAGAACACACTGCAGGATTTATATTTCTAGTTTGGCAAGAAGCAGCATATTTCTCCAAATGAGATGGACATTTGCTGCATATCTTCGTTGCATTATTCATTATCCTTCGTGTGCTCAATGCAAGGATAATAAATGAGAAAATACTTTGAGCGCATGGAGATCATTTTGAAAATGCGCTGATAATGTTCAACTCAGCCTTAGCGCTGTAATGAATTCAATTTGAAAAGGGTTAGTTTCCATTGTTGACGACATCTGATCTTGTTAGACGCGACAAGACAACACTCCCCAAAACCTTCGGGTAGTGATTTTGTTGTTAAAACAACAACAACAACAACAAGACAATGAGGCTTATCCTTTAGGCATACAATATTGATATTTCATTTAGCATTAACAATAATGAAAGGAGTGGAAGAAAGTTTTTGAGACTTTGATTGTGATCGTTTCAAATTTTTTTACGGTAAGTCTAGCTTAGTGGAAAGGATTTTAATCAGATTAAAAGAGGATCAGCTGGATGTCTACATCTGCATATGAGTTAAAGGGTACCCTTCTTTCCAGAGTAATAAAACCCTTCTCTCCCAGGGGGACAAAGAAAATTCGAGCTTATATTGGAAACAAGAGAGATTTTTGGTCCCCAAAACTAGGCTTTGTGACCTTTCCTATGGTCCAAAGGTATGAACTTTCATTATTAAAATACTGCAATGTCTCTCAGTACTTTCATAGGCTTACCAAAATTTAAGAGTACAAATCAGTCGTCAAAATGAAAAATAAAGGATCAGATAACTCCCTGCGATCGCCTTAAAACTGGTTCTCTTTGCTAGCTCAACTCAGACCACCTTTTTCTCTTAGGAAATCTAAAATATGCTAGTCTTCCAAGAACGTCAACTCTTTGAAACAAAAGGAAATCTTCTGGAGCTAGGTGACATACAAATCTTGACCTCCAAAATGAGTGGAAATATCACGACCCAACGAGGAAGTAAATGTTTTAGCTCACTTCAGTGAAAGCCTCAAGGCCGCGGAGCCTTGCAGTGAAGGAAGCCTCTAACCTATTATGACATTAAGGTCTCCAGAACTTAGTTACGTTAGGAAAAAAGAGTCAACCTTCCAGTTTGCGTCCCTTTTCCATTAGCTCAGCTTTCGAAAGACCTTCCGTGAGGATTTATATATCCCTGGGTAGAGTCTTCCTTTTAATTCTTTGAGCGTCCTCAACCGATCGATATTTTTTATCTAAAATGAAGATACTTCGCCTTAAAGAAATAGTCAATTACAGTGAACTTAGCCACCTGGACTAACGAAAAGATAAAAAATAATATTTTGAACCTAAATATTTTATTTTATTGTGGGAATAATTTTAAAACTGCCTGCCCCAGATTTTCTTTTAACTTCACCTAAAACTCGAATCAACACTTTCCGAAGGTTGAAGGCAGCTCTTTACAAATATGCGTCCGATACTAGCCCGACTGCGGCAGAACGATTTATTTGACCTTTCAAAATTTCGATTCGACTTACTTTGCTGTAGCATCTCTGAGGTGGGGGTTGTGGGCTTAGAAAGCATTAAAGGCTATCCAACATGAATTGCCGAGATTTTAATAAAAATTTCATTCAATTTGTCTTGCTCTTGGTAATCACTCTAAATGCCCGCCCGCCGCAATCAATGCCGACTCGTACAAAAGCGAAGTCATCATAGTCAAAGCTTAATTAGAAGCTGCTTAAGTTCATAAGTTGCGCTTTAGAGGCATTGAAGTGAAAGAAAATATTCATTGTAAAGGGTGATGCAAAAGGAGTAAGTTGTGGTTTGTTGGTTACTTAAGCTACAGCTAATTTCCGAAAAGAGAATTGCAAGCTTTTAAAATAATCGGCTCGCTCAAGTTCGTATGCTTTTTACAACGAGTTCACCTCATTTCAAACCTCTTTCATTCACTGCTCATTCACAACTCACTCATTCTTCATACTTTTCCCAACTTAACTGCATCGCCACTCATTTTGCAACACCCTTTATTTTGTGCATTCTGCTCATTCATTTGCAATCGCAGTCATTTAATTAATCAGCTTTTGACTTCTGTACCCACCTCGTTGAGCTTAGTTGCATTGTCTTTTGCTTGCTACAAATACAACAACTATCAATTTTAGATTTAGCCTTTCGGGCTGCAAAAAGCCACATTAATTTCATTTTGATTGTTGACACAAATACGGATTATGGCATCTGAGCTCTGCATTGCTCAGTGTTGTCGTTTATGGTTCATTAAAGCGCTAAGAAACAAAAGCCACGAGTCCCCCACAACTTAGATTGCTGTTGCTACTGTTTTGCTGTGAACGCATTTTGGTTGTTAGACAACTAGAGAAAATCTGATAAATCTATAAAATATGCAAGAATGTTAATCGATGCTATTTTTCTTCATTTTCTCTCTCAGGCTCCACCAATTTTCATTTAGAGGTGATCACCTATGAAATGGTGCATGCAGTCTGCTTATGTGGTGTGAGATGTTCTCTCCCAACCCTTTCATTAACTCTTCCAAACCATAAGGTTATATCATAATCAAACATTAATTTTTCGAAACACATTTTCATATACCCATACATACAGTTGTGTGCAATATAATAGTAGTGAAATTAAATTTGATATCGGTTGATAAAGAAACTGTGTACTGGCAATTTTTTTTTTTCAAAATTTAGAGAAAAATTTTATATTGGCCATATATATCATTAATCGGAAGCAAATAAGTTAGAAATTAGGAATAATTTAATATAATTTTCTACAATCTTGGGGTGTGGCAGCGCCCACTTTTAGCAATTATATAGCCTGTGCTGTACCCACTGATACTATAAATCTAAATATCGGTTCAACTCAAGTGTTGTTTCAGATATTTGAATTGATTTCGGCACAGATTAACCAATTATCGAAATCGAACTACAACCACGCCCCTTTTTTCGATATCGAAAATTTCGAAAAATATGCATAATGAGATAATGCATTCACCAAAGTAGCTACAACAGTGAAATTTGGTAAGTTTTTTGTAAACTTTTAAAAAATTGGGCCCACATTTGAAGCATAACAAAACCCAAAAAAGGGCACATTTTGAATCGAACCATCTCAGATTATGATAAAGTTTTCTACACAGCTACATTTTACTTATATAAACATAACCTCATTTTTGAAACAGCATTTTTTAAAAAATTGTGGGCGTGGCAAGATATCGAACTAACTGAAAAATGATGTTAAAAGGTACTTTTAAGCTGTGATTACTACTGAACGACGAAACATATTTCAAAGATATGTATACTATTAGAAAGGTACTTAAAACAGCTTTTGAAAATATACACTGTAAACATTTAATATTACACTGAAAAAATTTTCTTGGTAAAAATAAAATTTTAAACTTGGAAGAAATAAAATAAAATTTTTTTTTAAATTCTATTTAATATATGTATATGTATAGATAACGTACAAAAAAACTAAAATGGCTTCTTTTTTTTTTTTTTGAAAAAAATTTTTTTGTCTCCGAAATATCATGTAAAAAAGGATATTTCGAAAACTTGCTAAATACGGCACGCAATTTCTGTATACCTTTATATTTAACAAATTTTTTAAGTTCACTATTTTTTCCTACACTTTACTAAAGCGTAAGCCATGAAATGTATGGGACTTGCGGAAAAACGTTACATGCCATAAAACTGTAAGTTTGTCCATCTCACTGTATAATTAAATTTGTATTTTACTATGCGAGTCAATCGAAGTTATGTCTGTGTAGGTACACACCTTTGTGGGTAACACAATTTTCTTTTTCTCATAGTATATAATTATAATTTCCTCTTTCTGTATCCTTTTCCATTTCTTAAGAAATCGAATTCTCAACCACTGGACTCCCTGCCAAGTGACATGCAGCGCAACCACCGTAGCCTGGTGAAGGTAACAAGTGCATTTTCTTAAATAATTTCCACCCTTAGCAAGGCGCTCTACACTGGAAACGGGCGCACAAGTAGTGCATCAAAGACACTTTTCCTTGACAATTTCTTAGCTCCGCATAGCAGAGGGGTCGTGTACTAGTTTATTTACATACTTTTGCGCTATGAACACAGAAGAGTTGATAGGAAACTTTAATGCGCTGAGTTTTCTTAAGTTTTTCTTTCTCAATTTTATCTTTTTTATTATTATTCAAATTTTTTTCTTATCACTCAATCGCAATCATTTTCTCATGCTACATACATTAGAGATGTGACGGAGCTTGTGTTTCGTTGCTGAAAAGTCGAAAGTTTCGTTTTTTTTAGGCCATTGATTCCTATTTCGAGTATCGAGTGTTTGGTCACAGAGTTATAATGGAAATCGATCGAGAGAGAGATACTCTGCTAGACAGTAGCAGATTAAGAGCGTAGGTATACAATTTTGACAGTTGTGTGGTGAATTCCGGCTATTCATGCTAGAAGTTGTGAAATAAGTCGATTAATAGCAAGACCTCGTGGTAACCCTAAGAAAAGTACCTTGCAGTAAAAACTTGTAACTTTTTGACAGTTATGAGGTGAATATCTACAATTTCATCTTCTAGCTACGTTTGAAAATTTTCGTTAAAAGAAATATATCATTGTCTAGGACCTATCTTTTTTTGCTAAAGGTTTAGAGTGCGCATTTCGTGGGTTGATTATGAGGTGAATATAAAATAAAAATTAGTTTAAGGAATTTTTTTCGCCATGATAACTCACTAAATTTTTTTAGGAAGCGACATCTCACCATAGAACTTTGCTTTCGCTTGTCATACCTTCTCTAAGCAAACTGGTTCGACTATCGATTTCAATTTCGGCTCTAATGAAACCAATTGAAAAAATCGGCTTCCATTTTCGGTTTCGGTAAGCTCTCTTCCGTAGCATCGCTGCTAAAAATTTACCTTCTCATAGCCTTCATTGCAACGGCATAGTTTTTATAAGTACTCAGCATAGTTTCCTATTTTCTTTTCGATTTCTTGATTTATGTATTGCATAGTCTCTGCCAATATGGGTCTCTTGTGCCTTCATAAACATAATTGATCAATTGCTTAAATATATGCATATCATCCATCGCTGACTGTTAGTCATTGCCAGAGATAGTTGCTGTGTGTGTTGGCCCATATTGCAAAGCAATGAAGTGGAAATAGTTACGAGTCAAATTTCATCATTCGTATTAACTATCAAATATTTACCTACATTAGTCAGCAGATGAACTAGACAGGTTGATATGGGATACCCAAAGGTATATATGACTATAACTATTTACATATAAATTAATGTTTATACGTAGAAATCTCCATGCTAAATGACTGTGACATGATAAGCTTTTGATTTACTTTGGTGGATGTGGTGAGTATTTGTTAAAGTTAGTTAACACAAAGTTCGTTTAGAAACTTTCGAATTGAAGTAATTCTCGTGGTGCTAAAAGTCCACTCTAAAAAGTAATCAAGAACCACTCAGATCGATACGCGACAATCGCAATAGCAGGCAGTCAAGGAAGTTGGAATTTGTCCATAGCAGGTGAATAGCCTAACTTCCTTCCACGTATTGAGTCAATGACCTCCAACAAATTCTAAAAGCTGAAAACCACTTCACATGGTAACGAAATCAATAAATAACCTTTAAATAGAATATTTATAAGCTTACGCCACTTTATGAAAAATGATTGACGTAGAAGTGCGTACTAAAATCATTATTGTACGTCTGCACACTGCAACAAAAGGGCGGGGGAAGGTAGGATTATCTACCCCCCAAAAACGATAACAAAACCATACAACTGATAAGAATTTCATAAAGGGAGAAGCGTAAAATATTTGTTGTTTGTGCTACAATTCATCCATTTTTGTTTGATTGATTGATTGATTGATAATTTAATGCAATACGCGGCGGCATAACAGATACAGTTGTAACTAACAAAGACATTAAAAAAAGATAAATTTATTGTATAAACATAGATAACGGCACTTGTTAGAGTTCAACGCACATTTTAGCTTTGTATTTAAACAGAGAGAGGGGGCCATAAAACACCTTGCGCCCAATTTTCCACCACACCATACAGTTCAAAGCTTGCGCCTAGCGTTGCCAACTCCTACTTGTAAATTATTTGCTTCAATCAACACAGCTGATTATGCTTGAAATAAATTTCATTTAGCGTAAACAGGGAAGGGAAAGAATATTTATAAACATGACCGAGAATTTCAATTATCATATATTTACAACACAGGTATAATTTTTATTTAGCTAACTACAAATACAAACAACATTCGTTTATTTATTGAATTGTTTGGCTGTAGCAGACGCGCCTTTCAATTTACTGCTACCAAATTTCATTAATTCATGTCAAAGAAATTTACGTAATAAAAATGATTTTATGTTAAATCTCGTCTAGCCATTTCGTGCATTAGTTTTGGCATTATGCCATTGATGTGTTAGGTTTTTTTTGAAGTTTTTCGAACTCTCCGCTTGCGTATTGGCTTAGTTTGATTGAAGATTTGACAGTTATGTTATTTTGATTGGTTTTTTTTTGCTTTCAATATATTTTGCGGCATTTGTTTTTGGCTTTAGTTATGTATGTGAAAATGTATTGACTGACAGCTGTTGAAACTAATTTTTTTTTTTTTGATAATGTGTAATTATGGATTGTGGCATTTAAGATTTCATATGAGGCCCAGTATGATAAATTTGGGGCAGCAGTTGCAATTGGCGCCAAAGGGTGGAAGCAACCTGACTTTAATTTGAATAAATTCGGAACTAACCTTCAGTGATAGATAATTTGTAGGCTACACATCTAGAGCGTGTTTGTTTCTTTCGGGCTGATGGAATGCATTGTATGGTTCTACTTCACGGTTCTTCAGCAAAAGTTTTGTAAATATGATACTGAAATTATCGACTTTGGTCTTTTTTCCAAACATTTTCTGTGCTGTTGGAAAATAATGATTCATCCGACGCATTGACGTATTCCTCGCTTGATATTTTGTTCTTGATTACATATCAAGGTTATGGTTTTCTAACCTCATGCATCCTGTTTTCATTCAGTTGTAACGGTTTTTAATTTTATTTTAATTTTTTTCTAGTTTTGTGGACATAGACCTGTTCGCACATTATTTTGGAATGCATTTTGAGTTCTTTCATACCTTTCTTTTTTTGATACGCTAGAGCGTTCCTGCGATTGGAACACCAGAACTTGATGAAGAAGCAAAGAATTAAAACGTACTCTTAATGGCGTAAATTTATTTTTTTTTTTGCAACTTTGGGTCAAGTTGGAAACTTGAATTTTGCATAGTGATATAGAACGTGAACGCAAAACGAAAAAAAAAATATTCCGCTAGGTGGCGCACGTATCGACACACATTGAAAATTGGTATTTATGAAGCAATTAGACTCATATTTAGTACACGCATAAACTAGGGAGAAAATGTAGATCATAAAAAGTTGATCAAAAAGGTTTTATAAGGCTACGTTTTTAAAAATGGGACGCAAATGAGCAGACAATATTTCATTTCCACAATATAGTATTGATGAAATTTTTTAAAAACCAACTTCAAACTCAAATTTAAATAAAGAAGTAGTGATTCTTTATGTGGGGAAAAGTTAATGAATCTTTTAGGTCCATTTCTATAAAGGTGGTCTTATAATATTTCTTTCCATTTCATTCTTTACTGCCATAACCGGAAATGCCACATAAAATATGATCTGCGTTAATTGATAAGTACGCAAAATAATAAACCTTAAGAAAACAAAAACAAATAATATTAAAGTGTTATCCTTAAAAATGTTGTTGTTTTTAAAAACAGTAGCTCACATTTTTTGGAAAAAGAAATAAAAAATGTCTGAATAAACTGTTAAGGACAATTTCTCTCTAATTTTAGCAAATAAAAAAAATTATCTCAACAATTAATTTCTTAACAAATATTCTGTATTGATGAATGGGTCACTTGTTTATTTACTTTTACAATACAATGAAACATATTTTATAGCTTGCCAAAAGAAAATGTTATCCCATTTGTCATATAAAGAACATAAAAATGTGTAGAGAAAACTGTAAAAATATTTCAAAGAAATGCTATTCTTCAATGTTGACACAAAATTTTTATGAATTGATTATTTCAATATTGATTGTGTATGGCATGTCCTGCGCAAGCATTTTCACCATAACAAACAAATACGACGTGTCAGAGAAATAATAAAATCAACAAACAAGTGCAAAATGCACAAAATAACTACAGGAAGTCTTGACTACTTTAATTTAGCGATCAAAAAATGTAGAAATGAAAAATGTTCAAGAAAGAAAACGCCATTTCAGAAATGTTTATTTTTAGCCTGAATGCAAACAATTTGTTAAGGCAGGCAGGCACACTTGAGATTTGTATTTCCTGCTGCTTTCAGCAGGACAATGATTGAGTTAACAATAAATGAAGATGAAAAAGAGAGAGAAACATGCTGTTTTAGTGTAGAAATTTCGTGTTGTAAATGTGTTGAAATAAAAGCCAATTGTAATTTAGGGAATAATCATTTTTACTGCTAAAATTTTTGTAAACGACGAAGCGTGACGAGTAGTCAGTAAATTTTGAGATTAACTAAGCACGCATACTGAGCGCTGCGTGTGTTGGAAGAGAGTGTCTGAGAAGGATGGCGATTATTTGTTAAAAAAAATTAAAATA
The DNA here is from genome assembly GCA_951509765.1 of Sphenella marginata. Lineage (NCBI taxonomy): Eukaryota > Metazoa > Arthropoda > Insecta > Diptera > Tephritidae > Sphenella > Sphenella marginata. The sequence goes on from OX608082.1 coordinate 71,534,891, forward strand.
AATTTAAAAAAAAAAATTTTAAGAGTCCCTCTTTGCTACGCATTGGGCAGTGTCTATAAACCATGGTAATCTTGTGATGGATTTTAGTCGATTTTAGATAACTTCTCTGTGAGTTTTAGACTTCACTCTTGGAACATATGTATGTAATTCAGAACTTAAGGACTTGAAATGTATACAGGGAAAATTTCGCCATGCACTGTGAGGGTCGATTTATTTACATATTAAATATTTTGCTGATTTGTATAAAAATTTTTGACAAAAATTTGGAACTTATGTGTCGTAATTTTTAGGTTAGGGATAGGATTCAGCCTAAAACTATAATAAAAAGGCTAGATGAAATATTAAACGCTGTATCGAGTAACTTTCCGTAAAGCTACTTACGCTAAAAATTAAACAAAGTTCAATAAGCGTTGTCAAAGCGAAAAAAAAAATATTCCGCTAGGTGGCGCACGTATCGAAATATTTACAACTCCGGTATTTATGGTCCGATTTCGCTCATATTTTAGTAGTAAAGTAACTCTAGAAAAAAAATTAGTGATATGATAAAATATGAAAAATAAAATTGTATGAGACTACCGTCATATAAAAGAGCCCAAATGCAGCAGGACACTTATTGCTTAAAACACAGTCACGTTGAAATCTAGTCATAATAAATGTCTAAATCACAATTCAGAATGAATTAAAATATCCTTTTTCAAGATCAGTACAAAATATGGATGTATTATAAATTTTGAAAATATTCCAAACCCTGAAATTATGTTCAAAAATCGAAAAAGGGACTTATACGGTGATCATAACATTTTTGAATATTATCCCAACTCCGAACTTTTTCTTGAATCATCCTTGAGATAGGGCGATTTCGAAATTGATTCTGAAAAAACTTTGTGAAAAATTAAGTTTCACAAGGAATACAAAATTTTATACTCATCTGCGGATTTTAAAAATTATCAACTTTATCGAAAATCAATTTTCTATATAAATCTTAGCAACAGGGTATATAAAAACATGGTATAAAAAGACATCTCTTGCCATGCAACCTCCCTAACAACCTTCATAACTTGTGAAACCTTCTTCTCATTCTTCTTTTGATTGCTTCTTTTGCTATTCTGCGTGACAGTCTTTTGCTTAGATGCTGTTTGCATTGTTAGTTTTGTTGCAAATTGAAATGTTATGCTGCATAATGAAGCGATCAGCATGCATTTAGACATAAAAATCACCAGAAAAGACGCACAGCCCGAGGCATTGACTTGCAACTGCAACCGAGCAGCAGGCCTGGACAGGGTGAATAGAGACTGCTGTGTTGGGTATCGATGCTGAGCTAGCTGTGCCATCGAGTACCTACTAAGAGTGTCCAGCTGTGTGGGACGGCATAAATTACAAATACACATTTATGGCACTCTATGGATTATATTAGACGGTTTCAAAAAAAAAACAAAAAAAAAATTTTTGTTTGTCTGCCAACTTGGCTCGAGGTGTTTGTTTTATCAGGCCAGAGTGGGTATGTAAGGTTCTTCATAATCCTGCGTGATGGGTATGTATAGGGTAAAGTCGAAGAATGTTTCAGTGTGGCGGCCTTCGACCACTCACTCCGCTGAGTTACTTATCTGAGATCGATTTTGGATCCATTGCGAACACATTTCATCTCTTCGTTGGACTAGCTTGAGTACGAAAAAAAAACATTTGTTTGAGCAATTTTTTGAAATCAGTCTAATGTAATCGTGAATTTTGTATTTCTCTGCATCACTTGCAGTTTCGTTTTCTTCACAAAGCCCGCACGCAGCTCATTTCTTCATCTAAATTCCTACGTCCTTAGTTATTATTGTGAAATGTGCGTAGATTTATATTCCGTTCCAACAAATTTTGCAACACCACAAACGACGAAGCTAACATCCAACTCAGGTACCTACTTTGGCTCGCTCGTCTCTCCACTCTCTGCTTCTTCCCTTTTTAAGCAGACAATAGCACATTTTCTACCCATTTGATTTGGAAGCGTGAGCACAATTATGAGCCCACAATTACTACGCAGAATTCAATTGTTCGAAAGTTTTGTAAAGAAATTGTCCGTGAGAAAACGTGCAAATTTGCGGTGAAGCAAGAATTTTCATTAGAAATATTTTGGAATGAATTATTTTGTCTTTCGAGTTTTTGAAGGGTATGAAAAGGTCATCATCAACAGGCATCTCAGCTGCATACTATTTGAATTGTTTTTGTTGTTGTAATTTAATTACGGATTTTTTTTTGTATAATTATAATTCAATGAAAATTATTATAATCACGTCTCTTCGAATGCTAAATGTGGTTAATAAATAAATATATGCCTCAATCTAACCGCACTTTAAATTCACTTTAAAGCGATTTAGAAGATATTTTTTAAAATAGTGAAGTTTCATGTTCGATATTTGAAAGCATATGTATGTTAAAACAGCGGTGATCCCGCACTAGCTAAAAATAGTCAGAAGCTGTCAAGAGTGACAGCAAATGAGTGTCATATTTTGTTATCTGACAATTGAGAGCACAAAATGAGGTTACACATGATTCTCTTACTCTTTTAACCTGGTGAATCTGTCAAAATATCAGCTGTTAGAAATTGTACAAAAAATTCTAAAAAAAATTTCTAAAAATTTGTTCTTTAAAAAAACCTTTCCTATCTCTCTTTGAGTATTTTCTTGACCTGTGATAAGTCCATTTCTTTAAACATCTTTTCAAATGACCAAAAATTTAAATTAATTAATTACAAAGCAAATACACGTCGTCCCACGTAATTTTCGATTATGACACCAAGAGGTTACGGCGATATGCCATCTTCAGTGACAATCTCTATGCTGAAATTTTCAGTTTTTTTACCATTATGGAAAAAAATAGTAAGAGCCCTACGTGAATGAATGAAGTAGCCAGTTTTAGAAATCTGTCAAAATATCAGCTGTTGTACAATTTTGCAAAAATTTCTAAAAAAACAAATTCTAAAAATTTATACTGAAATGAACCAGGAAAATCTCTCTTTAAGTTTTTTCGCGACTTGTAATAGGTCTCTCCCATTACTTCAATCATCTTTTCAAATGACCAAAAAGGACATTTAAGAACTGAATTATTGAGGAAAGATTTTACGTCATTGAAAAGGAAATAGTACGCCTCCCCTGACATGATGGAGCATCATTTATGCTCTCTCGCTTAGCCAGTTAAGCGCCAATTAATCATAGCAATAGCAATGATGATGATGACAAACGAATTAGCAACAGAAATATTTTGTTTGGTGATGATAAATGGTAAATAATTGCTAAGTGTGCTTCCCGAATAGATAAGATGCAAATGAGTCACAGTTGATAAGAGCTGAATAAAAAAAGCTTAATATATTTGGTTAAACTTAAATTTTCGCTAAATAGCTAATAAACCTATGTAAATTATATTTTTTTAAAAATGAGTAAAGAAAGTATTTAATCCCTCTGTGTATTTGTAAGTCGCGCAGCTGTGATGCAGTGAAATTTTTTCAGATTTTACAAACTCAAAGATTATTTGCATGTGAATGACATTTGATTAAAGATTAAGACCAGCAAGCTGTCCCACTTCATTCATGCAAATAAAGCAAGATTATTTTGAAAAAAAAAAAAAAAAAAACAACAACAAAGCAGGTGATGAAACACACAGGAAGTATTTGGGCTCTTCTTCGCTTTTGTTTCTTGCAAAATTCAAAGCCAACAAAAAAATGAGTTATGTAATGGAACACCAATGCAGTTCCTGTTACAAGATCCTCCGCCCATGCATACAACAAATACTTGGTAGCTCTATTACTCTACCATTCAGCCAATCTTGATCAATCGATCGCATGTCCGCTTCTTACGCAAAATGCGCACGTGATAATCCTTAAAAATGTGCCAAGTGTAATTTGAGAAATTTGTTTGAAATTGTGTAAATGCGCTAGAGAGGTCCTTAAGGCTGCGTAAGTACTGCCAGTTTCATAACAAATTAAAGGGAGCGCATGTGTAAGTATTATGTAGTAAGTGTTGCAGGAAGAGCGAGCGCAGTGTATTGAGACATTTGATACTTTTATGTTCGTATACTTCATTGCAAGCAAAAGATTTCAGGAAAGTGGATACTTAAGTACTTAAGCAGGTTTGAGTTTGGCTATTTTCGTTGGAATTTTTTTGTGCTTCCTTGCTACGTAGGCGTTACCCAGAAAGTGAGTAACCATTTAAATAAACAACGAATGCGTCATATTTCTCGCAAAGAAAAGAAATAGTCCAAGAGAGAAAGAGAGAGAGATAAAGAGTTATAAGAAGAGCAAGAAGCAAATAAAAATAATGAAAAAATGAAGAGGATCAAGGCGAATTAATAGAAGGTGAAAGCCAGATGAATTACAAACACACATCCTTACATTTTCAATGTACTTTGTTTTTGTAATTCGTAGAACTAATACCAAAATCGTACGGCGACGAAATTTGTAGTGTCAAAATTTGAGAAAAAAATGCTATCAGCTGATGGCATACTGACACCTTGTATTATTATCGGAGCGCACAGGACCTACATATTCCTTCAGTGGACTGGCCTTATCCATGAACTCCTAAAACCTTTGGCGAGTATTTTTCTTTGAGAAAAGGGTTTCTTCTGAGACTCGGCGGATCTTCGAAGCCTTTCGTTTATCTAACATGGTAGAGTTTTCGTATATCGTAGGTTAATTTCAAGCCACCAAGCCTCTGCGCTTTATTTTTAAATTGGCTTCAGCTTTCTCGAAGAAAACAAGAACGCTATAGAAAACGTATTCATTAATTGTTAAATTGCCAAGTGAAAGCAAGCGTCTAATTGCCCATGCAGTCTAGTTGCGACAAGAAAGTTTGTAATAACCTTCTTAACAAGTCAAAGAAAATTTCACAATTTAATTGTAATAATTAACAACAAAAAAGCAAGACATTTCACACAACAACAACAAATTACTACAATTTAACACAAAAATCACACTTTGCCTAGACATTGAAAAAGCAACAATTCAAATAGTCACACTTCCACGCTGCTGAGCTTTCAAGGAGAGGAAAACAAAGCTCCACCACATCTATTCACTGGCGTTAAAAGTAAATAAAACATAACAACAAACCAATTTTGTACAATTTTGTAAACCGAACAATGAGAATGCGTAGAAATATAAATGAAGAAATACTTACATAAAGAAGAAGAGAAAACATAAAAAAAAAGTAAAAGCTCGCTTAAAAGCCAAAACAATGCGCCACCATAAAACCGACACTCAGTCAAACGTAGTCATTCATACATATGTTGAATATGAAGCCATATAAAAACCCAACAACAAAAAAAAAAGAAAAAAAAAAACAACAAAAAAAAACACGATTGTCTCAAGCCATTTGCTAAATGCATTGTGAAAAGTAGGTGCGAAATTGTTGTAAAACGAGTTGTGTGCCACATACACAAAGTATTGAGAAATAAAAAGCTTTGACAAGGCAACGCTCGCTGTCGCAAATGGTGCAAGTGGCATGCACAATTGTGTGGCAAGATGATTGTAAATGCAATCAAGCGACAACAACAACTAACAGTAGTGCAGTGCTAGTTGTTGCATTTGCGAGTAGCGCAAAAGTATCTCCAAGCATTTAGGTGACGCTTGGGAGACGGGCTAATGGCAGTAAGGCATTCGAATTCAAATGAGTAAGGCTGCCTAAGTTCGAGTGTGTCGGAATAGTGTAAGTCTACCCTATACCTTTGGCTATTTTAGTCGCCTCTTACGACAGACATACCTACGACGCCCATGTTCTAAACCCCTCAACCTCAGAGGTGGCTTGGAAGTCTGCCTCTTCTGCTGCTTTCATAGGCGGGTTCTGATGAGAATAACTTTCAGGTAGGGTCATCTTCATGAATTCGGATATTATGGCCTAGCCAACGAAGTCTCTATGTTCAGTCCACTTCTTGTTTGATACTAGTCGTCACCAAGTCTCAGGGATCCTTAGAGCCTTTGAAGATTTTTTCTCTCAAAATAGTATGTTCGTCGAAGCTTCAGTACCATAAAACTGAACTGTCCTTATTTAAACCGGAAAAATGCTTCCCTCAGAGTACCGTCGATAACACGATCTCCGGTCCACAAATAGCCATTAAATTAGTTCTGGTACACATCTGAAACGGATTCAGCTCACAACTGACTGCTGGCTAACGACTAGGAAAAGTGTATGTGACTACGTCTCCTACGAGCTTCTATGAGATTGTGTACATTTGCTTTCACCGATAACAATTTTTAATATAAATGTACTTAAGTCGTTCGTACATCTATTTAGCACTTGCCAAATACATTCATCCATATCTTTGCATCTCTGAGCTATAAGCTCAACGTTACTACCGACCGAACAAAGTATTAGCCGCGGACACGTCTGTGAGCTCGAAAATTCCTTTTAAGCAAGTGTCGCCGCCACTCATAGCTAACATGGTACTTGTGGAGCACCAGAGTGAATTGGCGAACTAGGTCAGTAGTGTTGCAAGTGTACATATGTACATTAGGGTGAGCTAAACAATTTAATTTTTTTTTTCTCGTAGAGAGTAGAATTTATACTTAGAACGAAAGCAAATTTTACTCAACATTTTGGGATGGGAAACACGCTTTTTAAAAAAGTAAGTGCTGAAATGGGCTGGTTCCTTGTATAGTCACTACCTAGAGTTGCCACCTTATGTAGTTATTTTGAAGTTTTTCGCATGTACAAATTTATTTCGAAATCAATTTGACACATTTCTTTGAAATTTATTATTATAGACCATCTGAGCTCTCTTACTGAAGTGTTGCCACTAAAATATTGTTCCAAAGGTGGCCACCTTTTTAAAATTGTTTTCAAATTAACTGAAATATGCCACTATGGGTATCAAACGAAAGATATTTTATAAAGCATTTCCGTGAAAATATTATAAAATAATTTTGCTTAGAGATTATTTGCAACAATCTGAGTACTCTCACTTAAATGTTGCCACCAAAGCCTCTTCTAAGGTTGCCACCTACTAGAAAATGTTTTTTTTTTAAATAAGGTGAACTATGTACATATATATCAGCATCGAACGAAAGTTAATTTGTAGCAATTAAAAAAAGTATATATTTCTGGAAAGGGTTGCCACCTTTTCCGTTATTTATTTATTCTTTTCTATATTCGCCATTACCTGGAAAAAAACTAGGCAGATTTCTAAGAAATTTTACTGGTAATTTATCTGTCACAGGCTATGTCTTTTTTCCTTAATGTTGCCACTAAGACTGCTTTGCAATGTTGCCACCTTTTTGAGATTTTTTTGAACTTAATATCACACGAAAGGTGTTTTATGCCATTTTTCAACAAAATAATTCCTGCTAAAATTACTACACAGCGTTGCCACCTAAGCCTAATTTTATTTATTTTTGTGCTTCTCCCCGAAATTTTTTGGTGTATTAGAATCTGAAGAGACTCGCAATGGAAAAGCAGAGCTGAAGCATATTTTTTTTTCTAATATATTTTTCAGTTTATGTTAAAAATCATGAAAAGTACTTTCTTTAATATTACAATTCATGAGAGCTAAACAAAATTTCATTCGAAAAAAATTTGGATTTATTTTTTTTTGTAAATTTTGGAACCAAACTCTTCTTTTTTGGAACTTTATTTTTCTTACCCATTTAAAAATGAAGTGGTCAGAAAGAAAACAAAAAATTTTTTTTGCTAAAAATTTTAACCCACCCTAATGTAGTACGGCCACCGTGGTGTGGAGGTAGTGTTGTCGGCCTACCACACCGAAGGTCCGGGTTCGAGCCCTGGTATAGGTTACATCAAAAAGTAGTTTGAAAAAGTTTTTTCAAAACGGGGTCGCCCCTCGGCAGTGGTTTGGCAAACTCTCCGAGTGTATTTCTGCCATGAAAGGCTTCTCAGCAAAAATTCATCTGCTTTGTAGATGCCGTTCGGAGTCGGCGAAAAACCGTAGGTCCCGCCAATTTGTAGGAAAAATTTCAAAGCGGCACACCACAAATTGGAAGAGAAGCTCGGCGCAAAAATCTCCTAGGAGGTTAATGATATAACTGTTGTATATCGCGCCATATATATATATATATAATGTAGTACATACATATGGACCCACCTATTTGGGTGTATAAATACAAAAGTAAATTGTATCATACCCAACTTGTTTAGACACTGCAAGTACACATGTTCTCTTGCGCTAGCAACTCGACATTTACTCCAGTGACAACTACTCCTGCCACACTATCACCCACTCGGCCACGTCCACCCACCACACTGGCGACACCATGTCACCGGAGTTGCTGTCAACATTAAAATATGCGAATACTCGCTGTGCATAGAACAGAATGAAGAGACCCAACTTAATTATGGAGACCAACTTGTGCATGACTTGAAAGTGTTGATAATGGGTAAATGAAGGCACCACTCTCCCATCCCCCCCTACTTACTAGCTATGTAGCGAGGTGCATGCAATCTTTTATGGACAATAGACCGAAAAGTAAAGCAACCACAAAACAACTACAAAAACACACAAAGCAATAGAATACACAAGTGAATTAGAACAACAACAAAATATGCGCTTGGCGTTTGGCTTTTTCGCGCTGCAACAGCTTGCACTACATCTCAGCTCGCGTTTGGTATGTACGTACATATGTACATACATAAGTGCTGTGTGCGCGCGAAATGATGGTGCACCAATGGTGCCACAAGTGGTACGATTTTAATTGGATTTAATTTTTTGCTATGCCACTCACTTAGGAGCACTTTGCAATGTTCTTTGGTTGCTGTTTTTGTTTTTTTTTGTTTGTGGTTGTTTTTGTTCTTTGACGGTTTGAAATTAAGAATTCATTCATTGTAGTTAGAGCGAGCTTTTTTTTTTCTCTACAAACTTTAACAATTATTGGGTCAAAAAATGAAGCAAATGAGATTTTAATTAACGTTCGATGAGATTGGAGAAGGAAGTTGTTGGTACCAGCTGAGTCTAATCTGATAACTTGTAGTAAGCCCAAGAGATCAGATAGACCTTGACGGGTGGTGATCATTTATACCTATGACATATTAACCTGCTATTGTTGTTTTTTGGCTTAGATGGGTGCGGCTCCTATGGATGGAGAAAGCTATCCGATATGTATCCTCTATTCCAGAACCTAGTACGCTTGAAACATTATCAATCCAACTAAAAGACTGTGAGGCCTTTAAAAATATCTATGAAGATTTCTCTAAGTTGACGGCAATTAACATTAATAGTTCTATGAAGTAATATTCTCCAAAAAAATATTCCAAAAAAATTCCAGCTAACAATTTTTAAGAACAAAAATATCTAAGATTTCAACTGACATCGCTTTAATTGAAAATCAGTCATCATCCTTAATAATAATTACATACCTCCCTTCATGGCTAATTATTATCGCACTCATAGTTCTGCACAGTTATCTAAACACCTCTCATCACCATATGACATTTTCAAATGAAAATTGTTTGTGTTATTTTTCGAAGCATTCAAAGGTGAGAGAGCTCTCATAATTTAAAACATCATAACCATTAACACATTGATGAACATTAACTCAAAACATACTCGTGAAGTGCGAGAAATCATTGTCAAGGTCAGCTGAGAAGTGTCGACATTTACAGCTACGAGGTTAATTGACAGTAATTGTTTTTGTAAATTATTTTGTGAATGTAATTTGGAGCGTCACTGCATGAAACTTATGTCAACTTGGTGCCAGTGACAAACAGTGATGCCAGATAGTATATTTTTAATTACCCGAAACTCCGAAACAGTTCCCTCAATATCCAAAAATGGTAAAAGAAATATATCCCAATCTTTTTTCTCTTCCCCTCCTTCTCTATCAGCATCTATCTTTTACTTCCTTATTTGTTTGTTTCTTTTCCTTCTTAGTACACTTTCTATTCCAGTTCCTACACATATTTCTCGCCATCTTTGGCTAACTCTTAGTATTTTTCTTTGCCCAGTTAGTCCCCTCCCGCTTCCTCCTCAATATCACACTCCCAAAAATGTATTGCCTCTTAACCACCTGGGCCGTTGCATAAGAAAGCCTGGATATAACCGATGGCCAAGTAGATCGCCCTTACAGTTGACATGCAGTATACCCAGAGTTTGGACTTAGGGCAGACGGAGCATAATAAATACAACTCCCAGGAAGACTGTGGAGCACTTTCTCAGTAAATGCTTGTCTCTAACTAGATCTCCTTTTTATATCCTTTTGTAGTCGATTTTAAAATGATTCAAATAGCCTTGATCTTATTAACAGCAGGTACTAGCTTCCAGCCTCTAATATTCAGTAGGTTTTACCTAGCTTCATGACAACAAAATGGTTTTCTATCTTGGCGAATAAAACAGATAGAAGTATCACGAGCACTATCTCTGCTATGGAATCATTTTCCCTTCGAATGGATAGTTTGAAACTCACTGAAACAATATGACAGTTTGAGTGGCAGAGGATGAAAGGTAGTAAACTAAAATGTTGAGAGAGAACGTGAGCGCTCAAGCAAAGCTCAACTTTGAGTTACGTTGCACGTAGATCTCTTACAGTTTTCTAGAGTCACTCTAGCACTTAACATCTCAAACAGAAATAGTTATGCTAGTTCATGAGTTAAACGATATTTGATAAGGCAATAAAGTAGAACTAACCTGTGCGGCATTTACTTTGAGCTGGCCACTTTGACGCAACTCGACTAAGTCATAAAATTGATAAGAACATTGAGGCGGTCTAAAACAAAAAAATGTTGACAAGTTAACGACGCTAGTGATCAAAGCATGAATTAGTAAAAAATGGATGCAACAACAAATAGAATGTGTGATCTAAAATGAAATGAATTTCCTATGCAGTTTTCAACAAAAAAAAAAAAAATTAGAAGACCGAATTTGAATTGAACCAACATGACTCACACTTTTAGGACCACCAAGACCGTTGCCAGGCGACAGACAACAAATTTGTGTTGCTGCAGATAACAGAAGATTTCATGCTTTGCGCTGACTTGTTGTTGGCGCTGAGAATAATCTTTTTTTTTACCTTGACACACAAATAATGGACTCAAATGAGCGTTGATAACAACGTTCGTTCGTAGCAAAAAACGCCTTAGCTCGGAAGTGTTCTAAACTAACACATTTACGTCACACATTGTTTGTGTTTTGCTTTAGCGATAAGTTTTTTGGTTTGTGAGGTAATCAACTTCAGTGGCGGCTACTAAATAAAACAAATTGCGTACGTCTACCGCATGCGGTGCCCTTTTTTGTTTTTAGTGATAAGACCAATGGGACACCACGTTCCTTTGGTGTTGTTGTCTGGTTGACTGTACGTTGACTTGACGTCACAAGAGAGGTAAATTCAAAAACGTCAAAACCCAAAAAAAAATGTTTTTTTTTTTTTTTGTAGTTATGCCCTGCTGATTCGGCTATCAATTGAGTTGGAAAATAATTTAGAATATATCACTTCCTGTTTTCAGAAAATTTAATATTAAGAGGAGAGAGTATTGAATTTCGATTAGTATAGCGAGATTAACACATTTTCACTCATTTCTCTCCCAGCATTTTCATATTAAAATAATACAGCTGAGCCACCCAAGGCGGTATGACTTTTAGCCTCTTCTGTGTTCCAAGTTATGATTCATAGCCCAAATGCAGTGTGGGCCCTGTTGAAATCACTAAGTAGAGCTTTGTCGATTCCAAAAACTCTATTGGTCCGCTCTTCGTTAACTCAATTGACTCAGAACAAACTTTTCAAACTTTTAAATCTGCGGTTTACTATTCAGTTCGTCATCAAAACTCGAAGTGTAATTAATTTCATTTCAAACTCAAATTCGCTGTCTTCTTTGGACGTGCAAGAAAGCGCTTCCAAACGAACCATAAAACTAACTGCGCATTGAAACAGTGTTTTGCGCTAAAATTTTTTGTTTTCGCAAAAGCATAAAAGTCACGAAAGCGCTAACAAATGAAGGAGTGGAAAACTATTTAGTGTAAAAAAATGTAAAAAAAAAAAAAATTAAAAAAGCTTGCAAAAACGGCCAAGCTAATTGTGCGCAACTTCAACTTCAGGGAACCTTAATGAGCAACAGCGTGCGATGCACTGTGGGGTATTTAAATGATTTTGGTGGTTAAAAATACATTTGGAATTTCTAAGAAATGGTGGTCGAAATTTTAAGCCAGTTTTCTGTGATTACTTTAACTAATCTGACTGTGTCTCTTATATTCATCTTAAAAATGGATGAAGATCGTGCTTACTTCTAGTATCACCACAAGGTTCCTAGGAACTTTCTAGAACTGCAATCATTTCCACCCATTAATATGTATGTATATAACATCCAGACTTCCACCCCTGTATCCCAAAACTCTATCAGCTCTGCTCTCGAAGGGCGATTCGTACTGGGTGGATGGTTGGAAAGTCCCAGTTTTAAATTTCTAAAATCACTTATTTCGTTTTGAAAGAACTACTGCTACTATATTAACAACAATAACATAATAACTTGAAACAATTCTACTACGGTCCGATAAAGTCGATATCGCGGCGGTCTTAGCTAATCAAAGTTGGCTAAGAGTAAAAGTGGTCTACGATGTTCGATATTTTATACCGCCCAAATAATCGAAATCGACAGTCACAACTTTTCTTACTTTTTTTCGAAAATGCTCCCAAAAAGGAAGCACCACCAGCAGGCTCCAGCTAAACAAACTATTGACGCGCGACAAACTAATTTGCATGCAGAGCATAACTAAAACATCAACGATGAGAGAAGCGTGCGCGATGTACATAATAGATAGTTAGCGACTTGACTTATACACGCCAAAATAGTAGGTATGTACTTGTAGATTAGGGTGTGTAATTTTTGGGTGCGTAGGTCTCTAGTTCACCAAGTTTGTTTTCTATTAGAAAAAAAAAATTATAAAATTTTTTCAAAATAAAAACTTTACCCAAATACAGCACACCCTAATATAAAAACTTCACGCAGTTACATTTCACTTCAACGTAGTTGCGATACATGCTAATTTGTGCTCGTAATATTAGAAACTTAACTTTAACATATAGAAGACAAGCTCAGTGATTGATAGCGTATAGAAATATGGTTCCGCATTAGTGTACATAGCATATATGTATGTATGTATACAAGTATATACATAATGTGAGTACAATGCGTAAAATAACATTAACATATTAATCATTTAAGCGTAATGTAACTTTCATGTGTCTAATAAGGTATGCCAATCACAATGCTACAAGCTAAACGGCAAAAGATCTCAGCGATTTTTAAGCAAGTCTACTGCGTACTGGATCAAAGATATTTCTGACAAAAACTTATAAAATCTGAAAAATTAGCTGCATGAGAAATTAACAGATTCACTTCTCATACTAACCTCTTTTTAATTTGAATGTTCATCTCTTTATCTCTTTTTCTCTTATTGTTCTCTCTGGCCATCCATCGCTCTCTCACCCTTTAAAATCTATATTTTTCTTCTCGCTCTTTATTTTATTCTTCATCAGCCTCATTCTTAAGTTCTCGTTAGAAGAGAGTAGAGCTTTCTTTTCATTATTTCTTTTTTTATTTCATTCGCGTTGCACTCTTTTGCAATTCGCAGCTAGCTTATGATATATTCCAAAGATATGGTATGTTTTGTAATCCCAAATCTGTGATTTTTGCAAGCATGAATGAGGAGGTCAATTATGTGCTTATATCTCAGAGCCTCTAGTACTCACCCCCAATTAATAAATAGAAGGTGTGACATTTTTACGAAATCCACCACTATATTTTTTATAAAATTCACCACTCTACCACATTTTCAATCATTAGCGCCCAGTAATGCCTAATAATTACCGGAAGTTCTCGTCGAAATTCATACAAACAGCGTTTAGTAAATTTTATTTATTTATTTATTTATTGTAGTAATAAACAATTTCTTATGCAATTTTCTATGATTAACAGTTAAAGCAGTTTTGTTTCTTTTGATTTTTGTTGATTATTCGGCTTTTAGGCTCTTCAACTCTACAATGCAATTCTGCCGCGAGTGAGGAGTAAAAATACTTAGCCACCATTAAGTCATCCCCTGCTATCTCTTTCTCGCTCAAAATTTATGTTTTTTTTTAACACGACAGAGCTTGTCAACAGCGTTGCATTCAATGAGTTAAAAAGCCTAAAATTTCTTTTATGACATCCGATTTGAAAAGCTTCAATTTATTTCACATTTGTTTTAAAACATTGTATTGTTGCTAAATCAAAGTTCAAATGATTATGTTCGTAGATAAAAGTTTGAAAGTATTTGTTTTGTTTTTTTTTAAGTGCTTTCAAAATAGTTGTTTTTATTGTATTTGCTATTAATTTACGTTGTTTATACTTTTGTTTGGTGTGACGTTAGTGAGAATCGTACTCAACGATCAGTGTTGTTGGTGTATTTGTTTTATTGTTGTAAATACTTACTGTGGTGCATTGTTCAATAGTGCTGTTATATGTATAAATAACTTTATAGATTTTTTTAGTTGTATGTACATATAAATTTACAATTATGTACATTAGGGTGTGTTTTAAAGCTTAAGCATTTGAAAATAAAAAATCAGCAAGCCAGAGATTGGCGTGATTTTTTTAAATTTTTTTTACAACAAAATCAAGTCAATATGTCAAATATCGAATGAAAGCTCTTTATACTTTTTACACTTTTGCTCGAAAGCTTTTTTTTATTTGAGTTCAATAAACAAAGCTTTTGTTTTTTGATAAAGGTCCTGAACTTTCTTCTGTTTTTTCTTTTGAAACCGTGATTTTTCTGCAAATTCTATTCAACTGTGCTTTTTCAGAGTAGAAAACTAGCTTTGAAACCCTTACTGAGCTCGTTTAATTACATTCAAGTGAGATTTCTATTCATTGCTTTTTTTTTTTAGTTTCTAAGAAAATTAAAGTTTTAAAAGTTTTTAGATTGTCGTATTTTTAAATGGTTTGGTGTGTTGTGCGAAGTGTAAAGAAAAATGTAAATAAAAGTTTTTGGAATTTAATCATTTTTTTTGTGTTCGTATTTGAATTTAATGTGATATTCCTCTAGAGCTTTTTTAACTGGCGATATGGAAGCAAAAAAAATATATCCTTTTGGAAATTTGACTACAGATTGTTCACATCACTAACACTCTCCTTAAGCTTTGGTTTGAGAGCTTCTTTTTCTTCCATCTAAAAAAAACTCAACTTTTCCGATTTTTCTGGATTTAGCCAATTTAATAGATATATTATCGAATTTTACACGATTTATTATACTATCATTACAGTTACTAAAATTGTGAAATTATTTACTATACATATTATGACTCAAATGAAAGCTCAAATTCCATATGATCAAACTTTGGAAGCTGTGCTGATTTTAGATATGATAATTGGTAGGTTTGCTCGATGATGCTCTTGTTCCACAAAATCTCTATTCCAGTGCCTCGCATACCCCATTTAGTACTTCAGTTACCGGCGGCAGAATTCCATGTTCGCAGCTGAAAGCTTGCGAAAAGCTCAAAATCATTTTTCAAAAAGGTGTGTAAGCGTGTTTTTGTTTCTGAAAATATTTGTTGTAAGCAAGTGAATAGTGGTGTGAGTGCATGAGTGCATGTACTATGTGGCATATTGTTGTTGTGAAAAAATGAGAAATTTTTTTTTTAATTTTCAAAAAAAGAAAAATTAAAAAAGAAAACATTTTTAATTGCATTCACGTTTACCTACTAGTGTTGTAAAAACGCAATGAACCAAAAGTGAAATTGAAATAAAAACAAACTTAATTTTTTTTTTTAAATTTTGTGTAATTATAATTTTCTAAAATTCTTTATAGATCATTTCGAAATTTTTGTTTTGACTAACTTAACTAATTATACAATTAACTACGCTTATTTACTTGCTAACTAATTATATTTAATTATGCATTTATGCATATACTTACATATGTACATACATTTTTGTGTACGTTATGTACATATTTTTGACATGCAAATGCTAAAGTACTCACATTCAAAATAATAAACAATCAGTCTTTTACAAAATGAAATAAATTATTTAATAAATTAAATAAGAAATAAATAGTACAAATAATGCGATTATAATACAATAATTATAACGGTGGATATTATTCAGTAATGACAGTTTAATAAACAAAAATGACAAGCAATTCTGAAATCACTTCCAGGATAATTAAATGATAGTACATAATTTATTTTAAAAAAATACATACATACATATATGGATATGTATTAGGGGTGGACAACATCATAGGAATCTTTTCTTAAATTGTTTAATACACTAAATTCGGGATCCCGACGACTTCGTATTACAGTCACTGTCTTCCCCATCTTAAAGGGGCCATAACAGTAACTGGCAGTTACCTCAGTATATACGAGCGCTTTCGGGATGCATATATAATTTGTAAACAAAAAAAATAAGTCGAAACACAAATTCCTATAATAAACCCGAAATGAAAAACTTCTATTTCGGTTTATTTCAGTTGTTTAAACCGATCTGGCTTTGAAAACCTAGTTTTTAAAATCCAAAGTGTGCCAAAATATGTTAGCATGTTAGTCCCGAAATGAAAATTTTTCGGGATTCACATCCCTCTATATGCGTTTAACAACAATTTGTACTAAAACCAAGTCAAAACATCAATTTTATCATTATCTTGAAATCCCGAAAAAAACCTCGGGCTTAACATCCCTAATACATATACTTTTTATGTACGTATGTATATATAACTCAACATAAAATAACTTATGATGCACTTTTGCAGACTCTCATTCGAAATGTCATTACGGTTAATTAGTCTCTTTGTTCGTTTGTCAATTTTTGCGTGTTTTTTTTTTTTGTTTTTGTAGTAGTTTTGCTGCTAACTTATCGCATTTATGTTATCTTACATTCATCGGCTGCATATACACGTTCTCTTACACATACATATTTACATACATATATTTACAACAACACGACAACGGTCAATCCACCAGTTGATTTTCAAATAGCTAAAGCGTTGGCGCGTACTTAATATGATCACGCTATCGTCGCGGCACCGAACTGTTGCTCCTCTGCGCCAACTCCACTCTGCTCATTAAAATACAAAGTTGGCAATGTTCTTGTCGGCCTTGTTGTTGTGCCCGCTAGCGCAAATGTTGGTGTCATATCATCCAAGCGTATGGTAATGACCTCCTCGAGCAATGAGGATTTCTCTGTGCTGCTGCAGCTGCTATTGGTGTTGGTGTTGGTGGTGTTGCTGTTGTTGGCATTGACACCCAGTAATGGCGCAGCTACACCCATTTCTGCTGTCGGCAAATTTAAGCTATGTAACTCAGCAATATCTGATGCGTAGGTGGTAGGGACATCTTCCATTTGCAATGTGACCAACTCCGATGCAGCTGTCGCCAACAACGACTCATTAGCATCCACCGCCAGCGCCTTTACAGCAGTTTCCGTGGCCCCCGTTGATGACACTTTGTATGATTTCTGCTTCATTAGCTGTTGTAATTGTTGTTGTTGTTGCCAATGTTCATTCGCATTCTGTTGCTTCTGTAGGATGCTAGCTATTGCCGCATTATTGTTGTTGTTGTAATTGCTACCATAACCAACACCAATAGCTGGATGATGATGCACAGCCGTTATTGTTGGATACACAAATTTCATGCCATAAGAGAAATGCTGATGATGATGATGCAATGCCTCATCGTAGGTGGGCAGTCCAGTGGCGATGGTGTAGCATGGCGGTGATTCGATTTGTTGGTAATAGGCGGCAGCAGCAGCAACGCCAGCAGCTGTTGCCGGATGTTGGCCATGGGCATCCATTAAGCGATCACAAGCGACAATATGGCCATCGGTGTACAAGTCGTTATGCATGTGATTGCGTATGTCCTTGTCTGCAATTGAAGCGAAAAAGAGAAAGAGAGAGAGAGAGTGGGGTTAATGTGATGGTTGAGGTATTGCGAATGAGTTTTGAAAATAAATAAAATTCTAAAATATGTGCTGGAGTTATGGAAGTCTTTTAAAGCTATGCGAGCGCTTTAAGGTTGGTTTGCTGGTATTTTTTTTTTTTTTAGTTTGATTAGTTGTCTCACTCACTCAGCTGTTGGCTTGGTTGCCAATAAAACGAATTCGGGATTTATAAATACTTCTTTTGTATTGTTGCTTGATAGGGCGATGAAAAACAGATTTTATTACTGAGTTTTGAAGTGTTTACTATTTTTTTTTTCGAAAAATTTTAAAATTTTTATCATAACATTTTTTTGGAGTTTGAAAATTTTAGAAATATTTTTTTTTAATAATTTGTCATACTTAGTTTAAAAAAAATGTTCTAGATATACTATATTTACTATAAAGTACATATGTACATATGTATGTATATTAACATATATGTACATATGAAAAATATTCTGAAAAGATTTTGAAATTTTGGAAATTCTTATTTTTTTTAATAATTTGCGAAACTTACCTAAAAAAATATTTTTTTTATTCTATACTATATTTCCATAAATAAAAATTTTAAAAATTTTCTATATTTTTTTTTGTTGTGATTTTTGGAATTATGTATGTATGTACATATGGTTATTTATGTATAGGTATTCTTTGATTTTTTTTTTAATTTTCAAAATTTTTTTTTTTTGGTTTTTTTATTTTTCCAACTTTTGCCCAAAATTAAAACCAAAGACGTGGGGTTTTTTTAATAAAATTCAATTAGAAATTGCTAAGCTGTGGATTGAAAAATTCTTTAAATTGTATTGGAAAACAATTCCTTAACTCTTTTGTGCTTTTTAATTGGAAATGGAAAAATAAACATAATTTTGACTTGAAAACCAGTTTTTGTAAGATTTTGAGAAGCTCCACTTGAATATTTAAATAACAATATTTTTTTCAAGACTAAAAAACAAAATATTTTAGAACGAAAAATTTTAAAAATTTTAGAAAAAAAATTTTTTTTCAAGTTTCGTGAAATTTTCAAACTTTTAAGCTGTAACATTTTTTTTTTAATTTTTCAAAAAGTCGAAATTTGTTGTAATTTTGAAAGCATAAATTAAAATTTTTTTTAAATAAGAAACTAAAATCTAATTTTGAAATATTCTTCCACATAGGGGTCTTAAATATAAAAAAAAAAACTATGAAAGCTTTCACGAAAAAATTTTCTACTCCCATTAAAAGGAATATTTGTCTTTTATTTTCAAATTTTTTGCTATTACTTATATCTAGCTTCATCAATTCGTATCTTCTTCGTTTTCCCATTTTTATTGAAAAACAAACCACATAACTTATAGGATTTCTCAATAAACGCTTTATCGTCTTACTCATCTATCACAATAAACTCGAGGAATATTCCATTTTATTTTTTTTATTTTGTGATGATAAACACATAAATGCAACCAACAGCAAAGTGAAATCCTTTAAATCCTACTAAACAACTTAAGCGACAAGCGAGACCATAAAGTGAGCACACAGAGAGACAAGCGTTTCGGGTTACCAGCACAAAAACTGTCAATCAAAGGTATTTAAAGTGTATGACAAGGCGGAGTCTTAGGGATTTTGAGCTCAGAAAACATGCAACACAGCCTTTGATAGGGAGGAGGATTATGTATGGCTCTATGTGTGCGTAAATCGATCTATTGAAGACACTTTAACGAAATTAAATAACAAATAAATAGCGAGGGAGCAATCCAAGTAGGAATGAGTAGGGGATAAAATAGGGAGCTGATAGAGAGCTGGCATGCATGTGTTGGAATGTAATTGAAAATCAATAATATACATTTGAAAGTCTTATCTAGAATTTTGTGGTACTCTTCTGCTACTTTTCTGGCAACTTAAGAGTTTAATACCTGCGCTAAAGAAATAAAAAAAAACCATAAAAAATGCCAAAACGTACTTCTTTGTGCTCAACTTCGCATCTAAAACATCAATATTACAGCTGTCAAAGCATGACAAGTGCGGTTACTCACTCACACTCACACTCACATGACGATGTATTGGCAGCAACCACACATCTGTGAAGCGTAGAAAAAGTGGAGCACAAGAATTCTAAAAAGTTATAAAATACGAGAAAACAAAACATAAAAAATATGTTCTTGTCGTTGTTTAGTTCGTATATAAATACTACGGATACGTATTGTAAATGTCAGTCATTCGTTTAGTATGCATAAAATAGAAAATGCATTGAGTTTTAGAAGGGAGCGAAGTGAGATTTTCGAAATATGAATTTCAAAAGTCAGATGCAAGATTACGCTGCCAAGCTAAAAGATATTGATAAAAACCGATAGTTTTTTTTTTTTTTGATGTTTTCCAAAATATGATACTTTGATAATTTAAAAAAAAGTCCTATTTTGTTTTTTTTTTTCCAAAGAAAGTTCCGAATTTGGCTGTTATTGTTTAGTTAAAAAAAAGTTCAAAATTAAATTAAATTATGTTTCTAACAATAGAAACTGATCTTTAGTCCGAAACACAAGTTGAAATTTTAAATTTTTTTAATTTGACATTTTTTTTATATTTGAAAAACAAATTTTCGAATTTCGAAATGTAAAATTTGATTGTAATTTTTTAGATACATCCAAAAATTATATATTTTTTTTATTTTTTAGCCAGAAACACTAAAGTCTAGTCAAAAACAAAAGTTTGATGTGGGTTTTTTTTACTAAACAAATAGAGATTGGTTTTTATTATTTCATCACAAAAACGCAAATATTTTACTGCTTTTTTATCCGATTTTTTTTTTTTCAAAAATTGTTCGAAATTAGAAAGTTATAAAAGTCTATATTTTTTTATTATTTTTTTTAGACCAAAAAAATTTTGATTTTGATTTTTATTTATTTAGTGAAAAAAAAATTTTAAATCTGAATTGCTTGTCTTTAGTCATCATAAAAGTAAAAACCCGAAATTAGTTGTTTTTTTTTTTTCAATTCAAAAACAAAGTTCGAAATTCAAAAAATTAATGAAATTTAGTTGCTACTACCTAAGTAAAAGAAAATAATAAGTTTACTTTTTTGAATTTGAAGTTTATTTATTTTCTGAAATAATTTTGAAATCTTTATTTTTTTAATCATCATAAAAAGAAAATCCGAATTTTACTTTTTTAAATAAAAAAAAAATCGCTTAAATGTACATAAAGGTTACAATCTAACTTTTTTTATAATTCAAAACTAAACAAAATTTGAACAAAAATAATATTAGAGTTTGCAAAAATAAAACTAGATTTTGATTTTTTTTATTCTTTTGACTTACGGTTATGTTGTTAAAATTAAAAAAAAAAAGAATTTGACATTTGTTAATATAATATAATTTAATTATTAAAATTTCAATTTATCTTCATTAACTTCAAAATTTATTTCCCAAAAAATTTTTTTTTTATTTTAAATTTTTAAGCTAAAACTCACAATATTTCCGCTCCCTGCCTTTCCAGATTTTTAACAAAAGAGTGTGTGTGTTTTTTATTTCTTACACGCTGCCAACAGTTTTCGCTCCCGCTTTGATAGAAAACACTTGTTGTCTGCTTGCATTGAATGCTTGTGAATGATTGCACGAATTCAAAAATAATTGTATTCGGGAAAAAAAATGAAAGGGGAAGAAGAAGAAAGCTCTCAATTATGTGAATGCTACTAGGTATTTTTGTTGTTAATTCTATATGTTTTTGTAAGAACTGCGGTTAAATGAAGCGATGGGGAAGTGATGGTTTCGCAACTGAGACTAGTCCAACAGGAGCCCTTTGGGGATCAATACTTGGAAGGAAAGTCTATTTTGCTGCAGGACTAGGTCTTTTAACCAACTTAAACAACTTACAAAATGCATTGCGTACAAAATTTTTGTTTTGTATGCTCCATTTGCACTGAAAAGCAAAGCCTTTACTCGCTTTATAAGATATCAATGGCGCGTCTATCAAAAGCATTCTCATGTGAGAAAAGCGATTTCATAAAAAATAATCTACTTTCCTCCGCATAACATAAGCTTAAAGATGTATGGGAATGCAAATAAAATATGCATACATATAAACCCATTCACATGCATGCTCAACTCAACTTAAACGGCAACAGCTTTAAAAAAATATGCTTTCCAAAGGCATGCTTTTAGGCGCACTGGCGCGTTTTTTTTGAAATGTTGCTGCACTAGCGCGATTGTAAGCCGCTCAATATGTGAGAGAAA
This sequence comes from Sphenella marginata, assembly GCA_951509765.1. NCBI lineage: Eukaryota > Metazoa > Arthropoda > Insecta > Diptera > Tephritidae > Sphenella > Sphenella marginata. The sequence continues at coordinate 71,556,952 of OX608082.1, forward strand.
AATATTTAAATGTGTATATTTTTTATAGATGCATACATGTCGAAAATCGTTGATATTTAACCACTAACGTTATATGAAAACAAAAACAAAATCACACACATACATGAATTTTTACCAATGAATGAATGAATGCATAAATAAATAATGAAAAACAACACGAAAAAATTGCAAAAAATCTGAACAGAGAAAAGCACACTTTTCAATTGAACACGCCATGCGAAAAATCAAAAAAAAAAAGAATATTTTCCAATAAATTCAATAAATCCTAAAGTAGCTCAATTTTTTTTTTTTTTTTTTGTGAAAATAAAAAATCACCACAACCCTTTTAAATATGCAACAAGTGCAATAAAGCTAAGTGCATTTATACATTTCAAATGTGTTGCGCCATTAATATTTTAATTGTGCAAATGTAAATAAATTGAATACAATTGACGTGGCTTGCTGCGCCTAAATGTAGGCCATTTGAAAGCTGCGCTAGTTATTTATTAAAGCAAACAGGTTATTTGTTTAAACACATATGTAAATTTATTTCAATCAAATCAGTTTAGTACAATTTTTTTTTTTAAATATTATACAAAAAATTTTACAAATATAGAAAAATTTAATTGAAAATTTATATGTAAATAACTCAATTTTTTATTACTCAATGTCATATTGTAGCATTTTTATTGCATATTTCTGGTCGCCGCTTATTTTTGTATTTTCATTAAGTTTAAATGCCAAACCCGTCGACCACATGTGTCAATGTGAAAAAGCTTGCATAAAAGTATGCAATATAAAATTTATAGTATTTGAGTGCATGTAAAAGTCGCACCGTGGGACATTTTAAAGCAATACGTATTAAAATATAAACATATGAAAAAATAGCACTAAAGTCTTAAATCAAGGCCAGCAGCCTTTGAAGCTTCTCTAAGCTCTCTGTAATACATTTCAGGTACAAAGAAGCTTTTCCAAAATATTGTCCAGAATTTAAAAGACGCTTTAACTGATTTCAAAATCAATTCAGATTTTCTTAAATGAGATTCTGGGGGTTCGAGATAAAACTGAGCTTTTTGGAAATAAATTTAAACTTTAGATCGAGCTTTTATGAAATACACAGGAGATTTTTGTAATTAATTTTAACTCATCTGAAATTCAACTCAGCTCTTCTTAAATGCATTTTTCGGTTTTTTAGAAGTAAGCTTCTCTGAAGTTCAAAATTAAACTTTTCTGAAATACAGCTGAGAATTTTCGAATAAATTTTAAATCATCTGAATTTCAATTCAGCTCTTCTAAAATGCATTTTTGGGTTTCTGAATTTCTAAAATTGAATTGAGCCTTTATGAAGTAAAATTGAGCTTTACTGAAACTCGAAGGAGCTTTTCTGAAATTCGAATAAGCTCTTAGGTTCAGAAAACCCCCACCATGCCGTACTCTCATTACAAAAAAAAAACATCAACCAACTACTAAAAAATATTTTGCAACATATGCTGCGCCCAAATGTATGCTATGTTATACATATGAAGAACATTTATTTGCTATTCATTTGATGGCTTTCCGTTTTTTGCTTCTCATTTTTTGCCCCCCCAAACACATACATACATATGTACATATGTAGCAGGTCATGCGTGTGGGCGTTAATGCAAATTTACTACCGTTTTTCGTAAAGTAGTTTTTTTGTTTTTATTTTTATTTTACATTGACCAAGTTTGCTACGCGCCATAAAGTATGCAAACGTGTTGGAATGCTATGTCAATTTTACAACTCGATGCGTAAATGGCATGCACGCTGGTGCGTCGGCTGACTGTGACTAAAATTAAACAATTTATAAAAAAAAAACACGTACACTTGCGGTAGTATGGCATGCATAAAAAAATGTGTGTGTATGTGTGAGTGTACAATTTTAATTTACGTGCGGCAATTAAACGTGAAATATCGCGCAAATGTTGCCTACAGCTATGTAATCTTTTTTATTCGCTTCTTTTCTTCTTTGCATTTTACTTTTGTCAATGATGATGAATTTTTATGAAAATAAATTAAAAATGTATGTGAATGTGCCTTTGGTGTATTTTTAAACTTTTTCCCATGAGAAAATAAGGTTTTGTTATCAATACTTTTTTTCATATTTTAAATTTTTTCATATTTTTTTCATGTCTCAAATGCGCAAATTTAAGGGCACTTTGTCGCTGCCTCTATATCGCTCAGCTGTCAATTTTGAGTGATTGGCTTTTTTATTGATGATGTTTAGTTTTTGTTTCATGGCGAGCTTTTGATTTGAAAAAGAAAAAACTAACCAAAAATTAAATAGAGAATCGTTTGTATATATTTAAATTTTATTTTCCAAAAAGATTAAAATTTACAGCGCTTGACCTGCGCAACAGTTGAAACTATGCTTACTATTTGAGGCGCCTTTAAAGCACAAAACAATACATACTTTCAGGCGCTCATAATATTCTTCAGCTTACTATTGACGACAGTGATTTAATGATAGAGATTCCAGAGCTCAAAAGAGGTCTATGAAAGCAATCTCTACCTCTAAAAAAGCGTTTAATTATTAGGAAATGCGCCTAAAAGTAGGCAACATTCAAAACAAAGTTCACTAAATCGCTACAATACTAGGGAGCGACTGCCTGAAAGCTTTCTTAATGGATTATTTAGTCAATAACACGTAACAAAGTTGGTAAAAGCTTACATATTAAAAAAATATAGAAATATGCGCCCTAAAGTATGCAATATTTTTTTCTTGCTCTCTGATTTGCACACTGTTTTAGACAGATAAAGCGTAGTAGTGCTAGGATAGCATAGAAATCACATAGCACAGCTTGTCTAAAGCAGATAAACCCAACCACAAGGTAAGTTAGGTTTCCTACAGCGCCACCTAGCGTATACTGCTACCCCAACCAAAGTCTTTCGTACAAAAAAAAGTACACGCAATATTTTTGTGTACAAAATACTTAATCCCATATTTACAACAAACCTCTTCAACTTGATTTATTACAAAACAAGTCAGCATGCTGTAAGTACTCAAAGTTCATTAATAATTAACCCAGCGTACGCCACTTCATTTATGCGCTGTTGTCCTGTTTTAAGCTCAAAAGCAACAATGTTTTGCGCTTAATTACTTTTCGTAGTTATGTAAATTATGCATAACAGCACCTTGGTCAAGGCGCGTCAAATTACATTACGACATTGACAGCGCCACCTATTGCGTGGAGTCGGGTGTATACGAAGTTGCAGATCTAGGGGGAGCATTACAAAAGGTGGAAAAAACAATAAAGTGACTTGTATTAAATGAATTATATGTATGGATGTACAACCAACACACACACTAGCACTTTTCGCTTTTTATTTGTGTGAATTGTAGCGAACCAAGTAGCTAATTGATTGCTAGTGTAATCTTTATGATTTATGCACAGCGAACATATGTGTATGGATATTGGACTCATAGGGGTCTATAGGGTGCTTGGTAAGTAGTGAAAAAAAATCTAAAAATTGTAGGCTTGGCTGAGTATTATTTACTTAAGACACCCTGTTACAAATTTCTATGAATATATCAAGCGCCTTATTTTATTGCCACCACTGTATACAATTTGCACAATGTTTCCCTTTGCTTTCAAATTTGCTGCTAAACTTTAAGTTAGACATTTGGCAGTATAACATCGGTAATTTTCATTAATTTCGTGCAGCGAGCTTACAGTGATGCGCGTACAAACATGCAGACATACAAACAAAAAATCGAAAATTATTTATTTTAGATATTTTTGCTTCAAAAACGAGTAGCCTAAGACAATCTATCACTATATATAATTTTTTTACTGGTTTCGCATTGTTAAAAAATCTCTTTGGGATTAAAAAATTGTGAGCTCTTTTTCATAGCCGCTACTGTATAAAATTAGCAAAAAGTTTTTTCTTGCTCTTAAAGGGGCCCTAAACTTTAAGCAAGACTGCTAACAAGTGTGAGACGCAATTTTTATAGAATTTTTTGCAACGGTTTGCGTGTGATGCGCGTACAAACATGCCGACAGACAAACAAAAATTTAAAAAAAATAATTAAAAATTAAAAAACTTTTACAGTACAAAACGACTACCATTCACTTAAAATTGAACACGACCTCCTCAGTTTTGACCTAACTCAAATATGCCTTTGTAGTCTAAGCAAATAATCAGCTTTCAATGGTGCACCCTGTATATAACTGAATACAATAGCATTGTGGTTTGCTAAAGTGATAAGCTGTGAAATGTCAGAGTTGCTAGAATTTTTTTTTTTTTCTGTTTTGTGTTTGCACACTGACAGCTTAATAAATGCGATTAATGCGTAAATTTGTTAACTGATTCAACTAAAGCTGCTTAAATATTAAAATAAAGGTCAGAAAGCTAAAGAGGGTACAAAAGAGGAGCTTGAGGGTGAGAGAGAGGTAAGTAAATTTGGCATTATTAGTGTTGTTGTCTGTCTATCTATGCGGTCATTCAAGATTAAACAAGTGAAATTATAGTGCACAAAACAAAAATAAAAACAAATGACGAGTAACATACATTTAGGCGCACAAACAAAGCAAATAAATTTAGAATGACATATAGCATACAGACGATTTCAACTGCTTAGGCAATTCGTACAAACAACTGACCTAAAAACCGGCTACTTTTACCTTTTACTATCAAAAGTACTTAATTATAAATGACACATGTCCAGCAAGCTCAATGTGAAGCTCACAAAAGTCTATGCTCACACAAAGGTAAAATCAAGGTGTGCACGCAAGCGGGGTTGTAGGGACAAACGGTGGTACACACAGAATATATTAACTAAGCTCCTCAATAAGCTACAAACTAACCGAACAAACTGGTAAGCATAAAGCGCAACCACAACTAATTCAACTAACTGAACTAATTAAGCTGTTTATGGTTAAGCGCCTAGATGTAGGCTATACTGAACAATGTAAACAAACATGAAAGCATGAAATTGACTATACGCAAGTAGCCATATTGATTAAGTTTGTATGTATATAAGAGGGATTTTGTGTGTGCAATTTAACAAATATTTACAAACACACACGCACATACATATACTACAACATATACAAACAATTAATTTTGATAGATCTCTTGAACTTAGTTATTGAACTGTTCAAACAGCCAATGATGTAGGCGTTTATTATTAAGTGCTAGACAGAAAGGTGTGGCTGCTTTGAGTGAGCTTAAATAGTTGTTGTTGTTGGCTTTTTGGTCTTTTTTGTGTTTTTTGTTGTAACATTTTATGTGTTCGTGAACAAAGTTTCCTAATACTCGTTAGGTAAATTGACAGTTTGACAGTTGGGATCAACTCATTTGCCGAAAAGTTGTTGGTTGTACAATTAGGGATTTAGTTATTTGTTGGCAATTTCATAAATAAATCATCTTTTTTAGGCGCAAAAAAAAAAAAACGAGAAATAATAATAAGAAGAAGAAAAGCATATAAAAGCTAATTATGTAAGAAGTTTGCAGCAAATTACCACTGCATTGTAGCTGGTGCCAAACAAAAACCAAGCACAGTCTCGTTGTTACTTAAATAGACACATCAACTTTTGTAAGCATGCTTTTAGGCGCTTGTTTTTTTATAGACGTTTTTGGTGGTATTAAGTGGGTTTTGTGTTAAATGATTTATCTGTTGTTGTAAGAGCGTAGCAAACAAGCACGTGTGTAACTTTCATAAGCCAAAGAAAAGTACTTAAAACAAGCAACAAGTAGAGAGGGCGGGAAAGTTGAGGGGTTCGCTGAAAAACAAAATTAGCTGAAAAGGGGCTTGAATAAATTTAGTATCATGCTTTTGCAGAAATTTTCTAACAAAGTATTGTCGTATTTCGAATTTCAGTAGAAATTTAAAGCACATACCAAAACTTCTAGTTAAATAAAAGTTCGCCCAAAAGTATGCATCATTAAACTAATTTAGTAAAAAAAAAAAAAAAAATAGCAGTAAAAAGGGCCTTGCAAAGTTTTGCAATTAATTCTTTGTTAACGTTGCTAAAAAATAATAAAGTTGTATGTATGTAAGCTTCATAAGTATGCCCTACACTTGGTTTCGAATTACAACACTAAAAGCTCAGTGGGAATTTAGTTGAAGAATATTAGTTGCCCCTAAAAGTATGCATTATTTAGTTAATTTTCTCTCATATTAAATCTCCAGTACGAGTGAGTAACATTTACTAGAATAGAATGCAAGATTACCCTACCATGTTAAAAGATCCATCTTTGTAAAAAAAACATGTTAAATACTGTCCGGTGCCCCTAAAAGTATGCAATTTTTTTTGTTTTTTTGTTAACGTAAAAGCTTTTGCTGACAGCTCTCAACATTTCACTAAAACCTGATGCGCACTTAGTTAGACAAGTCAGGAGGGAATATCTTTTTAGAGGTCCTGCAATGAAGTATCAAGGTTGTCCAAAGACATCAAACTCGTCTCAAAAAAAAATTAGATTAGAAAATCTGCGCTGCAAAAGGCTGGAAAATTTTCCGTAGAGCTTTTTATATTATTTCTTTCGTTTGACTGAACCAAGATTTTAGATTGGTTTATTTAGAACTAGTTTGTAACTAGTAAATGCTCCAACAGAAAACTGAAAATTCTCGGTAAAAGCACTAGTTTTTATATGGAAAAAAGTTATTTGACTGATTTGTTGGATTGAGCTGCATACTAGTTCTCAGTTAACTAGTTTACAACTAGTTATTTTAACTACAGTTAGGTTTTTTTTTATAAGTGTGTTAAAAGAGCACTGCAAACCTTTTTCTTAGATTCTTCTTTGCATTTCCATTGTTAGAACCATTTAAATTAGCAATAATAAATTTCTTCAGCTTGCAAAATGGAACAAATTAGTCAAAATTTCTCAATTTTCTCAATTGTGTTATTATTATCTATTTGTAATTTGTTACTTAGTATGTACATATATATGTAGATATAAGCAAAATGTTCAATAAAGAAAGAAAGAAAGAATTAAAAAAAAAAAAATCATTTCGATTAAAGCTTTAGTAAGCTAAATAGTTCCATGCTATTTCCATTAAACTTTACATAATTTTCCGTAACAATTATTAATTATTAATATTTATCTAATTAGCACTTGTGTAAGAGTTAATAGCAATTATTGAACATTGAAATTGTTCACACGACTAAATAACTGCGAGTGATTTATTTGCAATCATTCCTTCAATGAGTTCTATTGCCAACACGCTCAATATATTTGTAATTTAGTTAAGTAATTATCTAATGGGAAATATAAATATAACCGATTAACATACTACTTTATATGTTCGCACAATAAATAATACACTTGTTAGGTTATGATTAAAATTTGTTTATAGTAACCCACTCAACATTTTTATAAATGATTGCATACTAGGGTGGGTTGAAATTTTTTTTTTCGAAAACTGTGGAAGAAGATTTTGAAGTTTAAAATCAAATGTGTATTTGTATAAATGAGCATATTGAGATTATGATTATATTTTCTTCATAGTAATTTATTTCAAATTTATTATTTATTAAAGTCAATGGAAAGTTAGAAGTAAATTTGTTTTTATAATAAGAAAGTTTTATTAAAAAATTTGACCTAAGGCTCATAAAGTTAAATGATATAAAAAAATTTAAATTTACCAAAAAAACTCTCCTGTTGGCAATACCATTCATTTAAACATCACAAAAATTTTTTTTTGTCACTAGATATCCCTCCTATTTACAATCAACTTCCTTAAAAATATAAGCAAATTAGCCCACTTAAATCGCCCCACCTTAATGTCGTGTACCTTAACACGATGCGCTTCAAATACCCTACAAATCCAGCACATAAGTCAGTCATTTACTTTTATTATTATTATTTGTTGTTTTTTTTTTCTTTTTCAAATACTTACTGCATTTCTTCCATTGCCTGAATTTGCGATAAAAATAGCAGGAGAATACAATGAAAATCACCGATAACACCACCAGCGCTGTGACAACACCAATCCATAAATAATTGATCACCATATGCATATCAGCATCACCAAATAAACTTTCCATAAAACTACCACCCACACTCCCGCCACCACTACCCGACTTCAAATCGGCCAAGTTCAAGACAGCACTCTTGGAAATTTGTTCATTGGTAATGTGTTGACCAGTCGCATCTACACCAAATGGACGTAACAATGAATCGCGATGTGTCGCCGATTCTGCCAATGCCGCTCTACCCCCACTATGCGATGTGGAGGACGCTACAGTGTCGTAGGCGACATTACCAATACGCTGCAAAAGTGTATTGAATGTGTGCAATGTGTTGATGTGCTCGAGATCGTGATGTGATGGTATCTCAAAGGTAATTTGATTGTGTGTCAATTGTTCGCTGGAGCCAGCAATGGAGCCACCGCCAGAGTGTAACAAACGTTCGACAACGTCGCGTGTGCTTGGCGTTACAGAAGCGGCTAAGTCGAGCAGCGGACTATCGGTGGGGTAAGCGGTTGGTGTTGCAATTGGTGCAAATGTGGTGCTGTCGTATAAGTAATCAGCTATTGTTGTTGCTGCCATTTTTGACTGATGCAATTTTAATTTTTATACTTAAAAAAAAATTTTTTTTCTCAGTATTTTTTTTCTCAGTATTTTCTTTTCAACTTAATAATTTTTTTTTATTTAGGGATTTTTTTTTAAATATTTTTTTATTTTTGTGCTTGAAAAAGGTTTTTTATTTAATAATTTTTTTTTTAGTATTTTAATAATTATTTTTTTTAATTTTTAGATTTTTTTTTGAAAAAAATAATTTTATTTTTAATTGTTGTTCTTAAAAAAATTGTTTTTTTTTTTTAATTTTTATTCTCTGCATTTTTTTTTTTTTTGAAAAAATTTAAATAATTTGTTTTTTTTTTCAATTTTCCGCTTTTCACCAAATATTTATTTTTCTCAAAATATTAAAATTTAATTTTTTCGCCATTTGTTTATATCTTTGTGTGTTTATTTATTTTTTTTTTTTAATTTTCCTCAGTCACATTTAACTTTTGTTTTGTTTATCTTTTCACACTCCACGCGCACGTTTCCCCAACACACGGAGTTTTTTCTACTATGCAATATTTTCTCACTAAACTAAAATTTGTAACACTCGACGTCCGCTTTTACGTCTTTACGTGTTGGCCGTCCAATTTGAACTGAATGTTGCGCCGCTGCATGCAACAGAAGTCACTTGCCACTTGATAAGCCACCAGCTAGACAGCCATACAACCATTCAACCAGCCGATTCGTGTGTAGCCCAAGCAGCACTCAAATGGTATCGGCTGTGAAGGGTTTTTGGCTGCTCAACCAAAAGGGAAATTTCAATTTATACGCTCTCGTTGGCTCTCTGACTCTGACACGACTTTCTCCAACCCTCAAATTATTTGCTTTTTGCCTTTTCAACGCGCTCATAAATATATGTATTAATATTTCACTCAACAGGCGAGCGCTGTTGTCTAAAATTATGCTCGTCTGCCTCGTGCATGCTGCTGTGAGTTGGGTGTCTTGCAACATAGCGTCGCACATATGCTCATACATGCCTGGCACTCACAATTGCATTCGCACCTCTCTGTTGTGCTCCATTGAGTGGGTGTTAGTGGGCGTAAAGCAGCGTATAACTTGCTAAAGGAGTTATTTCGTTGAGCTCTAGAAGTTCAGAATGCAATCATTAGGATATGCTACTGACCTACTTCGATAGGATGCACGACTTAACGACCACGACGAGGTACTGCATTACACTACACTAACACATTTTATTGAATTTTATGTGGTTTGACTCGGCTTTCTTTCGATTTTGCTGTGTGTGTGGGAGTGAGGTTAAGGGGTTAAGCATCATACTTTGGAAATATGCAAATTTGATGTGGTGGTATCTGCCAACGTTAGGTGCTCTATATGAAAAAGCGTAGCTTGAAATAACCATATGGACTATTTTAGTAGACTTTAGTAGTAAGAGAAGGTCTCTGAAGGACCTAAGGGAGAAGAGAGATTTCTTCAATTCCCTGAAATTCACAAAGTTTAAGAACGAATCATTTCCTTCTTCCACATACCACGGTTGTCGGGCTGAAGCATCGCTATAACTTGAATTCATCACCTACCAGGCATAGAGTTTTTCTCCATTACAACAACAGTTCTTTCTACTTTTGGTTACCGGGAAATTATTGTTGCTCACAACTTCATCCAAAAACCTCCAATAAAAGGGGCTCTTCAACTTTGACACAACAAACCTCTTATTTCCAACTGACTTTACGAATTAAAATTCCAGCTCTACAGTTCCGATAGAAGACAAAACTCGTTGGTGCTTCTATTTACACATGCAAAAATAAACTTTGGTTTTTAAATTTGCATCACCTACTACCCTCCAGTGTACGTATTTTATTTGACCTAGAATCTCATACAAAAAAAAAAATCATTAAAAAAAAATAAAACTATATTTCCACTCTCCTTTTCTACTAACAATAAAATCGCTCTTTACTACCCATTTCCCATGTAACAGTGTCTCCTACATTCGATTTTATTTATTGAATTGTTACATTTTTTTGAGTGAATTTTGCGAAATAGCAATGAGTCAATTAATAAAATCTACTACAATGCTTCTTATTCACTCAAACTTAAATTAACTCAAACTCAAACTAACTCCAACTGTCATTAGCGCAACACTAAAGACATTGCAGCGAGGGACAAGTTGAAATGCTGAGCGAATAAAATTGCACTCAATAGCAGGCTGCTCACTCAATATCATAGCATGAAATGCTCCGAAAACCTAAAGAGCGCAAACAGTTTTTACTCGTGAGTAACTAAACGAAAATTTCCCTTTTTTACTCTCTGGGGAAATTTTTGTAAAGCAATGATAGGAAGCAGATGGTATGTTTGACAGGCGAGCAATGAATATGCAACAAACCAGTTGCAAGTTGGCTGCTGAGGTTAAAGGTCAACTATTTGGTGAATGGGAGTGGAGCTAGTGCTTGTTTTTTTTTTTTTTTGTTGAAAGAAAAGTACGTAATTATCAAATGTTTTATTGTTGGTCTAATACTGGTTAATAGAGAATTGGATGGAAACGGACAAAAGACCTTGGAACTTCGATGGCTAACGTATATGAATATAATGACTTTTCCCTCTCACTTCAATCGAACTAGGGTTTTCAGCCTAATACAACAACAACAAAACCACCGAATATTCCACGTGGCATCAAAGTTCATTCGGTTGATCGGTACCGTCTCTGACTACTCATTAGACCCTTCACATCCACTTTTAAAGCTGACTCAAGCTGCATGAAAAGGATAAATTAAAGCTCTGGTATCTTATTCTACCAAAGGGAAGGAAGGGTTAACAGTGTGGTAGAACCTTTGCCGGATGTGGATCTTATATTACTAGACCGACTTCCTAACCGCCTGCCGTCGAAATTTCGGGTCATAAGCTCAAGCCTCTTATGGAAATCAGACCTGGCCGCTTATGCTTTTCAACCCGCTGGCGGCGCCATACTTTTTTTAGCCATCATAACCCATCTTAGCGGCTCTATTAACAAAGCGTAAAGGGCCAATATAGATTTCATTTTGACGTTAGAAATGATTAACAAAATTTTTATATTTCTCTCAAAAACCATAGTCAACTTTAATTAGGTAGTCCCAAATGTAGTAAATGCGCCAAAGCGACCCCCCAATCTCATATGCTCTCTGTTCATCATCCAAAAGACCAAACCATCCATCTCCATTTCAGCACATTGAAGCGTTTTGTATCAAAGCATTTTGTTATTTAAGCGATGTCACTAGCATTAAACGTGCAACTTGTGACACAAACGCAGTGGAGCAAACGTCCGTGCAAGCCACGACTGACGTCATGATGTCAGTTAGTCCATCAACGAAACTGTAAAACATGCTTTTTGGCATGTCAGCATGTCACCATATGACATAGTAACATAATAAAATAGCATGACAGCGAACTGTAGCAGCAACAAAAACACTCACAATAACAACAACAACAATAGTAGTATAAGCAACAGCCAGAGTCACGTTAAAGCATTACAACAATAGTAGCGCCAGCAACCATATCACTCATAGCAAAAATATAGCAACAACAATAGTAATAACAACGATTCATGCTGCTGTGCCAAGCCATACAAAGCCAAGCTGTCTGCCCATCCGTCCGTCTATTCGGTAGCGCAACAACTTTTAGCATTATGTGAAAATATGAAATATGGCAGCGTTGCAGCAGACACGCCCAGCATGCGAGCAAAAAGAGTTCTAAAGAAATTTATTATGCTTTAGCGAGTCTCGCCCAGCAGTGATGCTGCAAATAAACAACAAATACACACTGGGTATACTTTTTTTAGTTTATGAAAATACCGGATTTCGCTTGCACAATCCTGAGAGTTTCGGTACAAATTTTTTATTTTTCCATGAAACTTTATATTCACCTTCCCAGACCCTTTCCTTCCCACTTAATTTTTTCTTACCCACTTACAACATCACAGCCCTTTAAAGCTTCAAAATGCTGGGAGGCATGGCACAACCTACTTTTCTATATATTTTTGTAGGTTATGTTAGGCGGGGTTGTGAATAGACCTACATATGTTCGAAAATTGTATAAAGATCGAAAAAATAGGGGAAAAGCTTTAGACTTCTATAAAGGTCAAAGAAAATTATAAACCGATTTGTGTGTTAAAGGCCATTTTTCACAAAATTTGTTCCAAGTCAAGCAGATCGAAGTCAACGATTTGAAATATAAAATAGTCAGGGGGCGGTTGCCAACTTTTCTAAGCTTCTAATCAACTTTCTTAATTTTTAATTTTATAAGAAACTTCTGCTCGAAAAAATACTAGATATCAGATCGAACGTTCTTCCGTGATGCCCTGACCAAGGGAAATAGGGATTTATGCCAATTTTAAAACTATCGGCCTGATTAACATAAACAACATAGCATAACATTATTTCAAAAACATAAAGGATAATGAAATGTGTTTACCAAGATGATACATTTAATTTCGACAGTTGGGAGGAAGTTCAACATATTTCAAAATGTTTTTCAAAAACGGCCAATTAAAAATTTATTTAAATAACATTCTATTTGAGAATTTGGTTCAAAACCGCCCTTTTTTAGACAAAAAAATTTATTCATTCTCTTTCAAATAGGACATCTCTGGAACTTATTCTGAGATGAAAAATTTTAAAACAGGGTAAAAGTGAAAAAAATTTATAGTTTATGAAAAATTTTTGAAATATATTGTTCGATTTATTATTTAAAAAAAAAATTATAAAAACTCAAAATATTTGAAAAATATTTGGTTTGTTTGTTACCAATAAAATAACTTTCTTTTTGAATAAAAAAAAAACATAAAAGTTTTAAATAGTTGTTGTATATTTTAATGTTATATAGTTTTCAACAAAGTTCTTTACTTTTTTCGAACCAAAACTATTCAAAAATAGCGAATACCCAAAATCAGTTCTCGAAAATCGCGGGATTGCTGAAATTCAAAAAGATGGCATCACTAACACAATCGATTTTGTTCAGGAGATATTTTTTCTTAAAAGTTATTATCAGTGAGTATGAAAGCACTGGAGAAAAAACAGCTGTTCCAGAGGTTGTGGAAACCATGATGCGATATATTTTAGAGCCTTTTTGTTATTCGAAATGTAAAACAGTATTTGTAAGGCTCTGTCTGATTGGACAGTATAGTGGGAGATGCTCCTAAAAACGTGGTGATTCCAGCCGTCTATAAGTTTTAGCTGTGGTGGGAACTCTCGCGTTCTGAGGGGACATGGAATTGTGCGCGGTGGGTAAAGCCTTTTCACGTACGTTTGGTGCATAATATTAGCATCGCGTGAGATAATTTAATTAGTACATATCGCACACTAAATCAAAAAGAGTCACAACTCAAAATCCGAGTAACTTTCAGTTAATTGCTTCTGGATCGCACAAAAGTGATTTGAATTTTAAAAACTTGACATCACTGTGCCCTTTAAAGAGTAACGATAATAGTCAAAAAGAAAAATATTGTATGTACTGGCTGCACTACTTTTTATTAGGCAATTTATACCAAGAAAGCGACCAAAAAAAATTTTGAGTTGTGACTGTTTTTGATTTAGGGTGCGATATATACATATAATTTTTTTTTCGCAACAGCTTGCCATTTTTCTCTGCATGCGCGGCAGGTATGTAGTACATCTCTTGCTACTTTCACTCCTTACTTTAGTTCTTTTGTTCCACATTTTATATGTATTACTAACATACTGAACAGTGTTGCATGCAACATTGGATAATGCAGGCGGCAAAACAAAAACAATAAAATTATAATAGTACATACTTAATATTTAATACAGTACTCTCCGAAGTTCGCTAATAACAATAACAATGATAACGAAAAATGTAATGACAGCGACAGAGCCAGAGACATGTGCAACATTATGTTGCATGTAGTACGGCATTGCGGATAGTCAGTAGTGCATTATAAAGACATGTGTTAGTACGTGTTTCATACCTCATTAAGAACAAATATGTTTTAAAGAAACAACAAAGTACATAATTAGGTCGCAAAGCGAAGTGTTGTTGCAACCAAAGCTTTCTTTATAGTTAATTCATGTGAGAAGAGAATTTCTTGTTGGTAATGCAAGAGGAAAATAACAAGAAAAAGGAAAAGGAAAGGAAAACGATAAAAAAAGGGAGAAAGGTAAAGATAAAAAAGGCACAAAAAGAAATAGAGAAAAAATAGAAAAAGAAAAAGTAAAACTAAAATAAAAATAACAAATAAAAATAATAAGAAAAAACGAAAAGAAAAATAAATAGAAGAAGAAGAAGAAAAAGAAAAAGAAAAAAAAGATAAAGATGAAGAAAAAGCAAAAAAAAAATAAAAAGAATAGAAGAAGAAAAATAAAAAGAAAAGAAAAGAAAAATAAAAAGGAAAATAAAACGATAAAGAAAAAAGAAAAAGTAAAATAAAAATAAAAATAAAGAGAAAAATAAAAAGATAAAGAAAACAGAAAAAAGAAAACTATTTGTTTTTTTGCTGGCTTGAGGTCCGTGTTTAATTATTATTATAAAAATAAAAACACATTTGAGTTTTCTCCAAAATCGATATATTTCGATTGCTCAACGGCAATCATCTCCAGGATTTTAGCAATTTATTAACACGTCTGCCTTGTTTAACATGGAGTATGGAAAAAGTAAAATAAAAATAAAAAGAGGAAGAAAAAGAAAAACAATAGAAAGAAAAGTAAAAATACAAATATAAATAAAAGGGAAACTACAAAAAAAAATTTCAATTTAAATAAAAATAAAAAAGTGGAACTAAAAGAAAACTCGCTCTCCACAGAGCCTGCTAGTAATGTATTCCTAATCTCAAATGTTTATCTCACAAGATTTGTCCTGCCTAATGTCTTATCAGTAGAATCGAATTTTTATCTACGAAATATTTGGTTTGCATTGCACACATTTTTGTTGGTTTTATGGCAACAACAACTATTGATTACATATTTGTTTTATCACTTTTCCTGGCATGCTTCCCTCGGCAGGCGTGCATATGAACAAAAGTACCCAGTAGGAAAAATTGTTCAAAAAGCGACAAATTAGTTTAAAATGTCAGAGAACGAGGAAATGAGTAAGCGAATATAACAGAAAAAAGGGGGGTAGAAAGATACAGTTCTGCACCAACTGATAGTTCATACTACCTATTTATATATAAAAGTGAAATCTAAATTTGTGTAACAGCAAAACAGCCAATCTACTTGCTGGATTTCTCTAATTTATTCTTTAAACTATCTACTCCTCACTACAATTCTAGTTCTCACCTTAAAACAGCTGCCACTGGCCATTGACTTTCCTGCAGGGTATCTAGTTGCGTGTTGCATTTCTTTGTGTCTTTTGTTTACCCTACTATTGTCTATTGAAAAAAGGACAAAATGTGCGGGCATTGAAAAATTCCAACACAAACAAACCAACAAACACAGCCGCCTCGTTGCAGCGATAAGACTTTTACCAAGCACAGGCTTGAAGGAAGAGAGTAAATGTCTCTATTTCTCTATTTTCTGTTTGTGGCATGTTTGCAATCAGTTCGTGCGCTTGTGTGGGTGTCTTTGTGTGTGTGCGTGTGTCTCTGTGTGCGTGTGCAGTTGCATTTTCTTAATTTTATCGATAAATAAAAGCAACGGTATGCTTTGATTGAAATTCTATAGTTCCTTAAAATAAATAAAGCAATTAAACAACTACCGAATTTTATTTGTAAATAGAGTATTGAAAGAAGAAGATAGAATATTGCTGAAATAAAATTTACCAAAAGTATTAGATAATCAAATATTTGAATTGGACATGTGCGAGTCGTAATGCGGGCAGCTGAAGTAATTTGAGTAGTTCGCAAGGAAAGCAGTGAGCGCGTAGGAAATTGAATGAAGTTCGCATTGTTAGGATTTTAATGGTAATGAAGTAAAGGAATGCAGAATATTCAAGATCCAGGGTAGATATGTACTGGCTGCAGGAGCTTCTTATACTTCCACAAAAGGCTTCAGAAAAAAAAAAAAAAAAAAACTGAAAGAAAAAAAATAAATAGGAGAAAAATAAAAATAAGAAGAAAAGGAAAAATAATAAAAAAAAAGAAAAAAAAACCAAAAAGTAAAATAAAAATTAAATAAAAACAGAAAAAAAGAAAAAAAAAAACAGTAAAGAAAAAAATTAAAAGCAAAAAGAAGAAGAAAAATAAAAAGGGAAATAAAAAGAAAAAAAGAAGCAGAAAAGAAAACAAAATAAAAACAAAGAGAACGAGAAAGAAAAAAGTAAATAACGAGATTTGAAATAAAAAGAAATGTGAAAAAAGATGGTGGGATGGAGAATAAGAGAAAGGGAAATGTGTATTGAATGAATGAAGGGGATAGCATAGTTAAAGATGAAGACGGAGACTAAGAGAAATCAAGTGAAAGATAAGGAAGAAGATAAGTGGAGTGACCGCTGAAGTGAGAGTGATTAAGGTAAGAGGGACAAAAAATATCGGGAGAAAGAGAGAGAGAGACAGTGTTCGGACTACAATAACTTAACCACACAAGCGGGAAGTCTATCACTTTTTTTGTTAGAAAACTTTTAAAAGAAACATATGCTTTTGAGAGAGATGGAGAGATACTAACATTCCCTAGGCTGAATAAGGCGTATAAACGGCTTATGATATGACAATGGACTATTAAGTATGTTTTTCGGAAACCCACCACCTCTTCTTTGCAAACTCACCACTTATTAAAGTTTAAAAGTTCGCACACTGGCTGCGTAGGAGTTCCCTTAAGTTCTTGCTGAAAATTTCATGAGTGGAAGTACTGACTAAGCATGGTGAATTTCTTTTATAAGAACAATTAAAAGAGAGGTGGGCAGGGGAAAGGCTAACTATATTTCAAACTCAGCAAGCTAACAATTTTTGCATGAGGGTCTTGTAGCAGCGCACAAAAGCACAATTCAAAAACACAAATTTCCTTCTAATACATGTCCTCCTCCTACCAACTTTCCCTTTCTTAATTAATATACAAAATATAATTTTATCTAACGATACATACATATGTAGTTATGTATATCCAGTATATATCTAACTATATGCGCAATTAATGTTCTTCCCACAAAAATATTACCAAGTCAATTTGGAATTTATTAACCTATTAAATATTTCACCACCCCCCAAACTACGCCAAATACAAAACTCAATAAAACCAAATTATTTGCTCATAAAGTATTTTTCCTCAATAAATTTGTTCGCGCATGATAGACACTTTGCAATTAGCAATTTACACAATTTCTTCAAAGAGCAAATCAGCAACAAAATATAAATGGACACATTTCCTAGCCATTTCAATGCCCATCCGCCCCATCAGCCCCAACAGCTATTCACTTTCATTTTATTGTTATCCCCTCAAAGCGCCAAACCGTCCAAAGCAGCAACAAGCTCAACATTGCAGTCGCTTTAGCTGGATATGCCTGCGTCCGTCATCACAGGAAATCGGCTGGCCTAAGTAGGCCAGCAGTTGGGTCAGCACAAAGTTAGATAACATTCATTTGTATTGCCGTTTGCTGCCTTTGTTGTTGTTTTTGTTATTGTTGTTGTTTAGCTCATTCTAGTTCGGGGGGCTGTTAATCTAATTTATTCAATATAATTACGAACTTGGCGACTTTTGAAATTCTCGCGTTAATTACTTCAATGGCTCTATAAAGGGAGCAAGGGAGCATGAGCCATCCAACAAGCAGCAATACGAAGGGCGTGGAAAATTGTTTTGCTTAAAGTTGGTAACCTAGTTTTCGTAGTAAATGGAGGAGCGGCATTTAGATTGTTGTAATTACTATTTGATTATTTGATTTTGGAGCCAAGTTAGCTTAGCTAAGATGATTTGCTTTCATTTGAATTGTTGTCAATTGCAAGAAACGAGCAGAGAAATCAAATTGAGTAAGCAAAACTTTATTTTGATTTTAATAACTTACTTCTGGTTTTATGGAATAAGTTTTAAATGGTGCTAGGAACGTGAAGCTTAGAAGGTAATAAGTTAAGGGGGTGGGGAAAGCAAATGTCAAGCGACCGAAGAACGACGGCAGAAATCAAAAAATTTAGAAATAAAAATGAACAAAAAAAGAAAGCATGTAAAAAACATACCAACATCAAAGTTAGCAACAAGAAAAATCAAAAATATAACATCAACAAACACAACCATGAAGAAACAAACTGAAAAAAAACTGACCTTATAAGACTGTTGGAACTGCTAAAGACTTTTGGTGACAAAGACTTAAGTAGTGACTTAATACTATCAAACGAATATCATAGAAACGCATAATCAAATTTTATCCAGACTAGAACCCCATAAAACTAATGTTTGATCCATTCGTACTGAGTCACTAGTTGATGTGAAGAACTGTTCCGCTGTTCCATGGAATCGCTTAAGCACGAGTATCCCACACCAATATAACTTTGTTACAATCCAACTGAAGAAACATGTTACCAAGAACTATCGCTTGATGATCTCGAAAATAATTTTCAATTTGAATCTCTGCTAGCCAGAGTTGGTTACTGTTGTACTCCATCAAAAACAACCACAAAACGCGAAAAATGTATATCAAAATAACTAAAACAAAAATAACAGCAACAACAAGCACAGCAGGAATGACTGCTAAAATACAAAAACAAGAACGCAAATTAAAACAAAAACAGTGCCCAACACGAAACAGCTACAAACTCAAAAATATATTAAAAAATAAACCAAACAAAAACAGCTGGTGGAAAAACAACAAAAAGAAAACAATAAATAAAAAAACAATCACAAGAAACACCAAACACTAAACACTAAAAAAATCAAACAACAAAAAAACAAGAACATTTGAAGCAAACATAATATCAAACTGAATAAAAAGAAGGAAACACAAAAAAACACAACAGCTTTAAAAATATAAAAATAATAGCATATATAACAACAACAAGAATAACATTTAAATGCAAAAAAAAATAAAAATAGCAGATACAGCAACAAAGGCTAGAAATATTTCATTAAAGTTGGGGAGTATTTTTTTTATTGATTCATCTTACGAATGATATTTGCAGGACTTCAAATGTTTTCTCATAACGCAAGCCGTTGGCACAATTGAGGCAGCGGCCCAACAGGGATCCATGCTCAGCCAATTGCTATGGAACATTATGTACGAAGGATTACTTTAATCGTTTTCATGTTTGAGAAACATGTTACAGACGGTGTTCTTCCAAGGGGCCGTGCTCGGAAAGAATTTGATTCTGAAATATAATTTATTTATTTGAAATTCGGGTGAGCCACGACAAGTTTTTTATTCCATTTTCTTAATTTTCGTTATTTTATTTTATCAAATACAGTTTCTAACGCAATGTTAAACAAATTTCCAAGGACTTTAATCCTTTCAAAACGCTCACAAATTGTACTCCATTAAAAGGGATAAAAATTACCCAAAAAAAAAAATACCCAAAGCTAACAGCAACTACTTAAAGCATTTAAAAAGTTTATCTCAACATTTAATATCAATAAAAACGAAACAACATTTATTTACACTGAAATCAGCAGAAAATTTTTGCACCAAAGACTTTTGCGAAAACTTATACAGCGAGCTCGCATTCCAACTGATTAGCTCAGCGAGGAAAGCAAAAACTTAATAGCGCCAAAAGCAGATGCGATGGTGTCAGATTACGAGACGACTTGTCTAAAAGTTACTAATCATAATAATGAAGCAGATGAAAATGAAGATGAGAGCGAACGATTATGCGGATAATGACAGCCAAAAGGCATACGAAAAGCAACAACAACAATAACTATAAAGCAAGTGGCAAAGAGGAAAAGCATTGAAACAACTTAAATATGGCGCACTCTGGGTGGTGATGAGTGTTGGTTGGGTGTGTGCGTGCGTGCCTGTGTGTGTGTGTGTATGCTTAAGTGTTAGTGCGGGTGCTAATGTGTGCTGTGAAATTGTGAGCTGTTGAAAGTGTTTTAACTTGTGCTGCTACTACGACCACATCAGCGCATTTGTATTGTGGCATTTTGTGGTAGAACTTGTAGATTTCTCAGCCTCAGCCTCAACCAACAACAACAACAAGAATAATCCAATGCCAACATCAGCAATGGCAATTATGTGGTGAAATATGATGGCATGCTTTTTGGCGCCATGCCAAGTATACGTAATCGCAATCGGATTCGTGTGTAGGAGCAGTCAGCCAACCATGCCCACGCCTTGCTTCTTCCACTCTCTCTCTACATCCATGGCTGTCATGAAATTTTAATCCAAATGTACACTTGCTGGGCTCTGTAGTATAATAAAGCAAATTTTAATGCTGATTTTTAATTATGATCTTTGATTTGTGATGTACTTTAGTTCTGGCTTCCATTGCACGGCACTCACACTTGAGCGGGGGACGGAGCGAGCAAGTGGTCAGCACTGAAATATCCTTTTTCAAAACCAAAAACCTCACACTTTCTGTTGCGTGTGCAACTGGGTATATAAAAACACTGTTACAATAGCCCATAAACATGCTACTTGCTGGCATAGTTGTTGCTATTTTTGTAACACAGCTTACCCAGCTTACAGCCGATATCCGCTACACCAATTCGGTTTCGGCTAATAATTTTACTTTTTCAAACTTTTTCGCTCACATTTTACACGTTCCATAGTACTTCGGCTCTCGAAATGTAACAGCTTACCTTAAATTACTAACACAACAAAACTTTAACAGCCTAAGAGCCTCTTATAGCTTAGTCCCCCGCCCTGCATTCCCCTCAACCACTGTTGCTGCATACAAAAGTTTTACGGAACTTTTGCAAAAGTTCTTGGCACGAATTACTAGCGAAAGTTGTAACACTTTACTGAGTTAGCGGGTAGGTTGTGCAAGGCGCAGAGAGAGAGAGGGGGCGCAGTGCTGCGCAGACCTTTTTCATTAGAAATTTCGCACTTCATTTTTTATTTGCTACAGTGCCAAGTTGCTTTATGAGCTGTTCATTTTGTGAGAAAATTGGCGTTAATTTTTTCACTTTTAGTGAGCTTTTTGTGTGAGTGGCTTTTTGAGGTTATGTTGCCATGCCTACGAATGAAAGGAAGTCGGTCTTTTAAATGATTTACTTAAGCTTTAAGTTGATGCAGTGTGATGAAAAAGTTTTCAGGAATTTTTTGAAATGGGATTTCATACTTTGAGTGGAAAAGCACCAAGTCTCAGAAAGAAACTCTTGCTCTTGGAAAACCAGGAAGACCCTGCTCTTATCTCCAAAATAAAGACTTACTTTCTAGACGATATAGCTACCCAATAATGTATGAATATCCTGTCAGCTTCATGCACATCATCAAAAAGTTTATAATAATTTCACTGTCTGTCTGAGAGATCCATAAAAAGCTCGCTTTCATCTCCAACAATTTTACGCAATAAAAAGTGCAACAAAAGCGCTTAAAATGTCATAGCTTTGGGCGCATGAGAAATTATGCTATAAAAGCGAACCCTTCACCGCACACAACCAACACTCACGCTTGGAAAGTTCCGCACTTTTTCGCGATTTTGTTACAAATTAAGATCATAAAGCGCCACTAAAATGTTTGAAACTTTATGAATATCTCAAATTGTTTGGAATGATGGGGGGGTTTGGCGGGCGTGTGGAAGTTTTAATAATTAGCTGTAATATATCGACATAATTGTTGTATTTCAGCTCGCAAGCGTTTATGAGTCGCATTAATTTTATTCAGAAATTTATTAAAATTCTGTAATATTCGAAAATTTCGTTTGACTAACAAAATGGATAAACCAACGAAGCCGCAGAAATGCTGAAAGGGTAATTTTCGTTAATTTACAATGTACTTATCGAGATACACAAATATTTCTATATAGATATCGATGTGTTTGCTGTAACTGGATATGAGTAATGGCAGCGGTTAGAGCATAAGTTGGAAGCCGAGAATTAATTGGCGTTACAAGGTGGTGAAAATGGGATTCAAGGCTTTATGTTTCATTCTCTCAAAGAAAGTTTTGTAAAATCATTCGAGCTCTCTTGAGGTTCACTTCAGCATACATATCAAGGGGTCACCTCTCTTACATCTCGGTAGAGACTACTCTATTTATCTGCTGCCATATTCGGCTGTCATTACTACCGCATAATATCACATGCCCTCAATTTACATCGAACCAAATGACATCACATGACATCATATGTTTCTTATGATTTTTGAGTTATGGTGTGATGTATTGGGCATGCATTTTTGTATAATATAATCAAAACAGTTAGAGCCACATTAGATCAAATTACAAACATTGTGATATCATTAATACTTCTTGTCGATTGATGTCATATGACGTGATATCATTTGCACGACTAAAAAATCACATCACGCCATATAAGTTTTAATGTCCAAGCAAACACTTTTGCATGATACAACTCACGTTAAATTTGTTCACACCTTATCACATCACATCATACCAAAAACTTTACCAAGTATGAGACATCATATTGTGACAATCTGCTGTTAGATTTATGTCATATCTCACGATGTTGTTTTAATCATATCAGTTCAGTTCATAATATGGTCACGACAAAAAAACTATTTTAATCACGCCACCGAGGTTCAAAAGAACGCATTGGTAATTTTAAATCAGATGATTTTTACATCGCATTACATCAAATAAAATTCATTCGATATGACATCACATCAATGAATGCAGATTAGCACGTAATCGGCACCTCAAAATCACATCACATTAAATAAAATTCATGCGATATGACATCACATCAAGTCACCCCACAATAGATTGTTGACTTTTTTTGCACTTTTTCCAATAAAGTCGACCATTTATAAGACCACTTTGCATTACAACTTTTTGCTACACTCTGTAGCTATATATATATGTATATTACATCAACAACAACTGTGAAGTTAACAATAATTTTTGGCGCAACAAATAATGATTGTGTTTGACTTGACAAAATTTGTCATCGGCACATGCCACCACTAGCCGCAAACCATTAGTTACATGGGTCAACTTACATACATATGTATATGGTTTACTGTTACATACATGTATATACATATATTTGCATACATATATTTTAGTTGTATGACAGTTTTTGATATGTGGCTTCCCGCAGCCACAAAACTGTTTCACTGTTTTCGGTATCCTATTACCAAAATGTCAGCTGTTTGTACTGTTTGTTGTTGTTGTTGCTTTGGTCACAGGATAAAATATGTAAGCTATGTAACTTATTTTTGGGGTTGTTGGTTGCAAGTTTCACTGCACATGTCATAAGCTAAATATTTGTTTGGTTAGCTGAGGTGGATTTTAAGTGGAGTCATTAATTTTCTTTATTCGCTGAACGCGCGCTTGCATTTCGCAAACGGTTTTTAATTAACTCGCTGTTCTTCTTTTGACTTTTTTTGCTCATTTTCCACTCTCATTTAATCTCTATAATGTATACTAGTTGCGCATATTTCGTGAAGCATTTAATACGCTCTAAAAATGCCGCGCAGTTGCATAGAAAATTTGTTTGACGTGATATCGCATCATAACAAAATTCATATCACACATCATCAAATACGCTTTTATCTTATTTTCAAATAAATGTTACAACCATCAGCAACATAAATTATTAAAAGTAGCACATTTATAAACAATTTTTAACAAATTTAAAATTCATTTTTCGTTCAACTTGAGGCACAATCGAGTGGCTATCAACGGATGTATCGAATTGCCTCAATTCAATGTAAATAATAATAAACAAAACACAATCAAAAAAGAAGAAAAAACAATTAACTAACTATTTTAAATTTTTCTTAAATAAAATAAACTTGATTTTGTAAAATAATATCAAACAGAAGAAAGCGTTTAAATTCACATTTGTTACGCATTGGGTGTTCTCACAACTACTCCTCCTCTAGAAGCATGCGCGTTCAATGCGGGTTCGATATAAAATATTAAACAATATTAAGGCAAACATTCCTGAAGCGTTAAAAGTACATTTAAATTTCATTAGTGGTATTTAAGCGTAGTAAACAAAAACCTACGTAACTAATTTAATTTGCATTTTGTTTTTTTTTTTTAAGATTTCCTCATGTAGTAATGTGATGTCTGATGGACATTGAAAAATGAACACAACCGAGTTGAAAGTTGTAAACACAACAACAAAATGGGCCATCACATAAATTGATTGATATTTTCAAACGATAAGATATTCAATATCTTTCTAAATATATACGAGTATGTTGAAGGTTGTAAATACAGTAACAACAACAATAGAAACTTGCTTTAAACAGCGCTTAGAGAGTGGCATCTGAGTGTTGAAAACAAGTAGAAGAAATTTAGTAAATATCACAGCAGCGATCCGATAATGAAAATTACTACAAAATATATTTGGTAGTCAAAAGTTGAAAGATAATGAAGTAGATAAGAAATGGATGTAGATTGTTGCATGAGTTGGAGCTAAGAAAAATTTATTCAAGTTGAGTGGGTACAACGCGCGCTCAGCCTAATGAAGAAGCTTTGTGGGTAGATTTATTTGAGTTATTTAAAATACTCCCACTTATTTAGTAGCAGGAGGTTTAGTAGAGACTGCTCAGCCTGAACATGGGCTTACTTGAAAAGGCACTTGTTGTTGTAGTAGCACCATTTAAACTCTATCAGCAAGATCTTCCAAAGAAGAGATCTAGAAAGTTTGCCTTTTTAATTCGAATAGGTTCAAGTTTCTGTTAGCGAGTTTGTTGAAAGTAGTTGATCTGCTAGTGCAGCTTTTCAATGGAGCCAGGGGGATCACTCTTACCTAGCACTGGAAGCTCTTCAAAGTAATCTTGGGGTATATTTGAATCAGACTTGGCTTCTCTTGAGTTTCTTCACTTATCGCCAGCTAATACGGGAAATATCTAACTCAGCTAAACTCGTCTAGCCGCTTCCTAAGACAACTCAACCGATTTCAATTTTCAGCCAGTATTTAAGGTTTATGCAATCGCATCAGTCACACATACCAACATTTAGACGAACTACAGCAAATCCTATATCAAACACTTTCCAGCTGCCTCTAAGCACATTCGGTCTTCAATAATCACATTTCAGCAAGCTCTCGTAATTCCGCAAAATGCACCACAGAAGGTCATTTAATCATTTAATCTCACATTCAGCTGGTGTTGTGTGCTCGTAGCAAATACCAGCTGCTCGTATTCTTCATTCCACTGATTTTCCATTTCGTCTTGTATTTGCAGACAAACACAGTATTGATGTAAGTCAACGGATTGCGGCAAAGTCACGTTTGCACTGACTGTCTAAACCTTTTTTGTCTAGTTAACAATCGCGCGATTTACTACTTCAGCGATAATTTTCATCACATGATGATACTCTTAAGTCACATCAAAGCAGCATTTAATTTTGATTAAAATTTTTAAGTGCATTTTAGAAAGTTGACAACAACTGCTTCCAGCCACTTTAAGCACTATTTACTCTCTTTTTAAGAACCGTACATTTTTGCGCAAATGAAAAATATTTAATGCATTAATATTTGCAATGTGATTAAGTACGCATATGTATCCACATAGCGCCTGGCACACACATAAAACCACTCATGCATTTATGTTTTGTATGTTGATTTTGAAGTCACGTTTAAAATGGCATGTCGCATGTGATACGTGTGAACGCATAATAATTATGGCTCAGGTGTTCGTCTTGTTGATGTTAAAAGCATCCTTTTACATTCGACTTTTTTGTTATTGCTTCGCAATAGTTTTTACGATCTAATGCTTTTATTTAAAATTCTTGTATGTATGTGGATAAGCATGTAAGAAGAATCTTGTGTAAATAGGTATTTATTGTTTTGTTCTCGCTTCTGCAGAAGTGTGCAATTAGTCAATGTCAACGTACGGTTGGTAAGTTTTTTTTTAAATATTAAATAAAGTAAGTGATGTGGATCATAAGAAGGAGGTGTGACTACCAAAGTGCTCTTGAAACTTTTGTGAATGCAACCCGAAAACGTATACATGTCCTTAACCATAACCATAACCTTAACCGTAACCGTTACCATAACCGTAATCATAAACGTAACTATTACCATAAACATAACCTTAGCCGTAACAGTAACCATAACCTTAGCCGTAACTGTAACTGTAGAAAACCATAAAGGAAATCACAACTATAACAATAACTCCATCTAAAATCTTAATAATAACCATAGTCACGAACTAAACCGTAATGTTAACCGTAACTGTAACCGTCACCAAAACCACTATCATAGCATAAGTCGTCATCATACCGAATAACTACGACCACAAGCACAATCGAAACAATGATCACAACCATAAACGTAACAGAAACCGGAGTCATACCGAGGTGGTGATATTTACCATGACCGTAACCTTAGTCGAAACTGTAATAATAGTTTTGGCAGTAACCATAACAGAAACCGGCATTAAAACCACGACCAATAACCGTGATTAAAACCCTAATTATAAAACAAACTACTTCCATAACTGGAATGGTCACCACAACCGCAACTGTAATCGTAACCATAACCGTGAACGTAGCCGTAACCATAACAATAACCGTCCCAATAACCATAACCAACCCAAAACCTTAACAGTAAGCTGTATGAGTAATAATAGCTATGGCAACCGTACTCGCAACAATAACCGTAACAGTAACCGGAACTGTACCCATTACCGCCACCATCTTGAAAATGGAAAATTATGTTTTCAAAATTATAAACACTTTAACTTATGGCTGGGGTCAAGGTTACACTTAAAGCTACTACACTTCGCATTATAAGTTTCTTTATTACCACTGTAGGTTTCCCTAAGCCAAACAGACTGTTACAGGTGTAGTCCTTCGAACATAAATTGTATTGCGTTGAAAAGCAATATCTCACAGTCCATACGACTTGCAGCTGTTGTAACATTTTTTGTATATTCATTCATAAAGATTTCACCAACAACAACAACTTCCGCTATAAAACGCAAACATCCGAAACAATGACGGAAAACAGCAACAAATAATACTGCCATAAAAAACCCGTGAAAATATTTGTACCACCAAGTTTTTAATGCACATTTCCTTATGGTTTGTTTTTGTCACGCAAATTTCACGCATAGAAATTGAGTTTAACTAAGTTTATGGATCATAAACTTCAGATATTATGACCTTTTTCTACGGCTATGTTCCTTTAACTGTGGTTGAGATTAGGGTGGGCGTATTTAACTTACACTCTACAGTCAGCTGGAAAATTTGAAGGACTAGCATTTGAAGTACCACTCGATTGCGGGTTAGTCTTTTCGAATATCTTCTCAGTTTTCTTAGCTCCGTTTTTTTTTTGATGCCACGCTTTTTTGATAAAAAATCGATTCAGAACATCGTCCTGATCATGTCAGTATACTCACATCGGACATAAGTTATAACTCAATTTAATGTTTATGAAAGAAAAAAAAATTGGAGATGTCTGATTAATCGGTTAATAAAGCTTCGAACGAATAAATTTTTTCCAAAAAGTTTTACTTTCAACATTTTTACTTCCATTTGATCTTTTTTCCCAAGAAAATAAAATTTTTTGACTATCTATTACAAAGTTTTCCTCGTGACTAATCGAAATAATCAGAATATAATTAGTCTAATGGCGATTAATCAATAATTTTAATCACGATCGATCATCTACGTGGTTTTTTACTATTCAGAAAATGGCACTTAGTCCATCCCTTGTTTTTATAAACTTTTTGTGGGACCAAATCTTCAACTGCAGCTAATTTCGGCCGCACACCCTAATGCATGAAAACTTATGTATTTGTAATGGGCTACTTAATTATTTGTTTATGCCTAAATAAAATACTGCATTGAAATGGACTAAGTAAAAACTTAAATAAAAAGGAAAATAACTCAACACTAACACATTTATACATTTATAAATCTACTGACCTTAGTATAAAAGGGAATGAACCAAAAAGAAACAAAACCAAAAACAATAAAAATTATAATAAGCGTTAAGAAAAAATATCATCGTTTCATCAACACATAGTTATAGTTAGTAAATATTAAATCATCAGATGAAAAATATCAGCAATAAAATCTAAAAAAATATTTATGCTTTTCGAAGTTACTGAAGCATATTTTAAGTCGCATAAACTTACTAAATCACAGAATCTGATAATAAAAATGAATCAATGAGAGAGAAAAATAATTAGGGCGCAGGAAAGAGAAGTGGAGGTAGATTTCGAGGTAGAGGTAGAGGTAGAGGTAGGGATAGAGATAGAGATAGAGATAGAGATAGAGGTAGAGGTAGAGGAACAGCAAACAAGTAAAAAAGCCAAACCCATCCTCTACCATAACAAAGTCTACCAGGTCTTTTTCGACCTTAAAAAAATAAAAATATGATGTAATTACAATATTAGTAAGATAAACCTAACACCTCAGCGAAAACAAAGAACTAAGGATACCACAAAAAAAAAAATTAAAATTAAAAAAATATAAAAATATGTAAAAAATTAAAAAAACTACCTTGAAATAAAATGCAGTACAGCAATGACAACAACGACAACACCTCCCATATTAACCCAGGCACATCTGCTTGTTAATAGAAGAAGAGCAACACACTTCCCACGCTCGTTTGATATTTTTTCACTTTTCATCAAACTCCAACGTTCACTTGTGCTCATAGTGCCAGCCCTACGCACCATACCATGCTAATGTTGTTCATTTTCTAATTTTATCATGATCTTGTTATACTAACAAAATTATTCCAAAATCAACTGAGTTATGATAAAATAGAAAAAACAAATAAAAAACGAACAAGAGGGAATACTTAATGATGTATAATTAAGTATTCATTGACCTGACCCCGCTGTTTCATAGGTAAGCTGCATGTGGTAGCGCGAGGGGTGCATGTGCTTCATGTGGTCACCCCTTTCATTGTTGTTGTTGTCGCTACTATGCTGTGTTTAACTAGCTTACATTTTTAAGTACATTTTTAATTTTTTGTTCACTCTTTTTTTTTTAGGTTAGTTCGTACTCTGCAGCGCAGTCATCTCATTAGCCATGCTCAGTTGGCCACCTGTGCGCGTTATGCTCCTTCCGCTGGAGTACTACAAACTGACCGTTCCGCTGTTTTACGATGAAAACGATTACCTTTTTTTTTTTGGTAAGCTTTTGATTTTTTTTTTGTGTTTTTTTACAGATTTTTTAGACAACATTAAAATGTATTTTAATTCTTATGGTTTTTGGAAACATTTCTTTATGTTGAGCTGACAAAGAAACCCGTTAAAACCAAGTAAGTTCAGGTAGAACCAAATACTGGATACACAGCTGTACTTATAGTTGCAGGTGGGTGTGGTCGACGGGCAATTTTACGCATTTTCACTCTCCACAACCGCGATATGCGATGAACCCAAAGTGACGTTCTAACTTTGATCATTTCCGATCTTATTAGCAGTCGAAATATTAAAATGTGTTCACTCATTGGTGGGCGTTGCCATGCCTTTTTTATATAATATAATAGTTAACATAAATAGTAAAGGCTCACGTTACGGTTAACATAACCATAACCGTAACAGTAACATCCACCGTAACCGTAAATCTTTTTTTACTTCAATTTAATCAAAAAATCGATTTTTAAAAATAATTGCTTTCTGTTTACACTTAAAAATAAAAGAAAAATATATAAAATCAGTCCAAAAAATCGAAAATTAGAAAAAACGCTTCAAGTTAAATCGATTAATTATTCGCAACCCTAAAGTTTTATAGTACGATAGTTAAATCTTATTGGGATCCCAACAAAAATAGTCTCAAGTGCCTAAAAGAGGTGAAATAAATTGGTATCGGTTGTAGATTCGCTTGTCTAACTGCTGACGTCAAGTTGCTCAACTTCCACCTACTACAAAAAACTTAACCCTTCAACACACCACCATTTCATAGATTGCAATGCTCACTTCCCCTCATTTAAAGACATTCAACACTCCAGTCAGCAGTCAGCAGTCATACAAAAACCAGATGTCAATGAAATAGTATTTAGAGCCGAAAAATGACGCAAATGTAATTAATTAAATTTAAAGCATTTGAAAGCGTTCGGAAACAAAATACGCATTTCGGTTAAAATAGAGGTGGAGAAAATAAAACAAAAGCATTAAAAATGTTGAAAAGGGTTTACGTGAAAACAAACAACAACAACAAAAAACAGCAGAGACAACAAGAGAAAACAACAAACTGACATTTCCAAGTACATGTCAAAGGCGCGTAAAGTAATTGTAATGCGAGAGGAAAGCAAAAAAAACCAACACAAAAGCAAAAAAACCAACAAAAATTGTATGTAAATAAAACAATCCCACACCGTGTCACATTTCAAGCACCGCACTTTCATGCTCTCTTCACTCTTCCTCCTACTCCCACGCACACTACTCATTTGACACAATTAAACTCATTTCTGATAAACAAAAGCCGCTTTTAACCTACTTTTTACACGCTCCCGGCAGCACAAGCACACTATAAAAGAAGTCCAGTACATTAAGTGAACCACCCTTGCTGTGCCAACAACCACCCCCCACCGTCGTCCTCGCGCAACCTGTTCTAACGCGTACTCTCAATGGAGTCAACGTGTTAGATGACAAATACTCATAGTTTCGACAGACCACAGCTTTTATTTTTTATTTTTCAATTTAATCTCATTAAGCGCTTAAGCTTAAATGACAACAAATACAAACAACACACACACACTTGCAAACACATGTTATTTTCTGTTAGTCAACAACCATAAAACATATTGCTGCAAGTACCTGCTGCAGTGAGTTTTCATTTTGAAGTCAATGGGTTGGTGTGGGTTAAAGGATGGGGCGGTGTTAAGTAGTTTTACATGCAGTATGGCGTAGGCATGATATGCAAATTTTAAGATGTGATTATGAATGTACAATGACAAATTTACATAGCTGTAAGAGTGAAAGTGAGGTTGTGTGATGTTTGATGTGCCGCAAGAGCTGTGCTTCAGTTTGTGTGCATTCATAATCCTTTGAGAGCATTTAAAATCACGTTGCAAGTCAACTTAGTTAATGATTTCTAGTAAATCATTCATAACTACATACATACGTACCTACTAGGGATGTGTGAAAACATGTTTTTCGGGACCTGATTTGACAATTTCACGAAAACGTTTAGGGTGCAAAAAGTGAGGAAATGGTTTAAGAAATGAACCAAATTTTAAATTATTTAGAACTTGCCTGATAGCAAATAATTCGATTTTTTTAATCTTTTTGTAAAATCAAATAGGCTCCCAATTTTTAACAAAATTTTTCAAATGCAATTTTTTTAAACAGATGATTTTGTTAAAAGCAATTTTTGTGAAAAAATTAATATAAATAATTCATATTAATAATAAATAAATATAAGTAAAAAAATAATCAAAACCCGAAAATTTTGGGATTGTAAAAACATTCCATTTATTATTAAATATTTGGAATCGGCATACCTAAATTAAATTAAATTAAAATTAAAATTAAAATTAAAATTAAAATTAAAATTAAAATTAAAATTAAAATTAAAATTAAAATTAAAATTAAAATTAAAATTAAAATTAAAATTAAAATTAAAATTAAAATTAAAATTAAAATTAAAATAAAATAAAAGAAAATAATTTTGTTGTTGGTTTTGCGGTCTATTTTTGTTTACAAATTTGTAAGTTTTGAGCAAGCTCGAGACCAGTTAACAATAATTCTAAGTGAATTAACATTGTCAGTTTTTGGGGAAAATTGATAATTGGAGAAAAATTACAAAGATAAATCAACAGCGATGGATAGGATTACATAGGAAAACAAAAAAAAAAAAAAAAAAAAAAAAAAAATAAGATTAAAAAAAAAGTTTAAAGGATAGTGTTTTTATCGTTAATACAACAACATATAAGGAGTCCTTATCCACATTGTCCGTCTCCTCATTCCGCGCAGATAAACGTTATGTTGAAGAACCTCGCTTTCATGCTGCCCGACTATAGCATTTCCAGTAGAGCGGTGATGCCAGCCTATACGCTAGAGATGACTTCAACCAGCGAGGCGAGGTATCGATATTTTCCCTCAAACGATCAATTTCCATCAACATTTAAATCAAACAAACGGTCCAAGAGATGAACTACGTTAAAAAGCTCATTGAAGAATTTTGAGGCCAAAAGTCAACAGCGTCCGTACTTAAATGGAATGTTTTAGCACGTGTCTGAGGTATTTCTTGTCACGCGTATGCATTTCAATGGCACGTGCCGCAATTGCTCATCTGTACTCGAGTATGCCAAAGCATCATTCAGTCAAACAATGCTTACCACATGCGAATAAATGACTCTTCAGTGCTTGATGGGTGGAGAAAAACTTTGTGGTGAAAAATAATTAAAAATCATCACACCTGTAAGAACCATGAAGTCTTTGAACGACTAGATATATTTACTTTAGCTCAGGAAGCTACAGCGTAGTAACGCTAGTGATTGAATTGCGGTTGAGGCTCTCACTATGGGTCAATTTAACAGTGCCGAGTTAACTCTTCTCTTCATTTATTAACTTTCACAGGAAGTGGTCTATGGACTATCATGAAAGTTAGTACGCCAAAATCCCACGAACCCACGAACGTTAAGCAATACCAAAGGTGCGTTCAGATTCGGAAGGGACTTCTTTAAACTATGCAAAAAAGGCACTTTTTTATTTATTAAATTCGAGTAGAGAAAAAATGGATAACTCAACCATCGATTTTGTGAATAATCGATTTTGAAATCAAATAATCGCTTTTTTTCATAAACCGATTTTTGATCACAAATTAATTTTTTTTATACGAAAACTGAATATGCGATGCAATAGTAAAAATGTAATTTGAATAATAAAATGTCTTTTAACTCGAAGTAATTTTGATTAGAAGTGATTTATACGAAACGACATGTTTTCAACGCTAGTGTGAACATAGTTTTAGAAATTTGTATGCGTAACAAAAATTGCATTGAAAAGTGTAATTCTTAAAATTTATTTATTAAAAATTCATCTTTACCGATAATAAATTCGATAAAAAAATCGATAATTAAACTATTAATCTATAGATATAATTATCGATTATTTAGTCACAACCCGATGCGAAACCAAAAGAAGTTTCAGATAAGACGACTCTTTATCGTAGGTTTTCTCCCAACTAATAATGTTGATAAAAGTTAATTTGAGCTGCCAAACTGAGTGGAAGAAGTCAAGTTCACTTAAGTTAAGTAGGTTAGGTTAAATTATCTCAGGTTAAGCGCAGCTAAATTTATTTACACTGCACATCGAACAAATTTACTTACGCTAATTGACTTGGCTCCATTACAATTCTGCCATTTTAATTAATTATGCTACCACAAAATATTGCTGACCGATTACAAAATGTAAAATATTCCCTGTAGCTTGGATAGTACGCCGCTTAAACCTATTTACCTGCGCTACGCACACACACCTCCTTTGGGCATCCAATGTTCATTTGCTGATTGCACATTTATCGATTTTCATTCATTTCATTTAAGTGCTAAGCTACCGTTTCTATTTGTATTTGAGCTCACCCGCTTCTGGTCGTCGGATGCGCAACAAGGTAGCAGCGCTATCCAAATGCATTGTGTACTCGTAGTGACTGCAACTCGGCACTTATGGGAGCAGGGGGCGTAATAAATTGGTATCAGCTGCGAGTAGCGCGGAAAAGATGTCATTAATGTCACGCGTGACTGCAAAATTTCACTCTTAATGCGCTCAAATGTACTTAAATGTGGAGTAAAATAGAAAAATAAAACATTGGCCAAATCAAGTGGGAGGACAAAAATCTAGCACAAGGACGAATGGCACGTGCAGCTGCTTGAAAAGCTGTGTTGCAGTGGTGTACGCTTTTCGGGGTTATGGCAAACGATTTGTTGTACATTTCAATGTTGACATTGTAAGTTATGGATTAGAGGGAGTCAAGGAGCTAAAAACTTCATGCAGGAGAATGCACTTTTCGATTCTCATCAATTCAAGCTTATGAACTACAAAAGGTCAGTGCCCAGTCAACACTCTAATAACCAAGGAAACTTGGTCAGAAAGTAGCCACACAAAACCAAGTTTTCACGAGTCCCAGAGTCACAAGTGGCATTTCAGTTTTATTTGCACGTTCGGACTTCTTTGGCCATGAAACGCTTCGCATCGTTCGAATTGTTCTTCTCTCCTCCCAAACATTTTTTTTCAAGTTCTCTTCGCATCTGCCTATCAAAGCCATTTAAATTATACCTGCCAACCAAAGAATGTTGCAAAAAATGATAAATGTAAAATACGTTTTATTATTGCTGACAGCAAAAAGGTACTGGAAAAAGTCAAAATATTTTACAAAAACAATGCAGAAAAAACTTTAACGTATGACAACTTCAGAGCAGCAATTAGTTAAAAGCCATCAAGTAGACGCGATATGACAACAACAAACCAACAAAAGTAACCAACCGCCAAGAGCCAACAGCCAACTGTGGCATTAATGCATTGAAACTTTTCGCACCATTTCACCACACCAACAAAAAAAAACAACACAACTCATTCCACACAAGTGCACAGTGTTGCACAGCAAGTGTCAAAAATGAAGTTATTAAGTGCAGCAACAGCAGCATGTGCCAACAACAAAAACAAGAGCACAACAAACGAACAGGCATATGCGCGCTGTCAGCAGCAGAATTTTTTCTGCAATTTTTGTTTTTTTTTATTTGTTGGGGAAAAAACCAAATAAATGCAAATATTTAAAGAATTTAACAGCAATGCAACATTGTCACAGCATTGTGAAAGCAGCGAAATATGCGAAGTGCTTGAAACGCCCGAGGTAGCTATTGTGTGTTGGACGTTACGTGAAGGTAATCGTGTTGGACGTACGACGATCAAGTGCTCGGCTGTATTTTTATAGCAAGGCGCATTGTAGGTGTGATTCACGCAAGGTATGGACGAATATGACGTAAATGCAGCAGGCAATGCAAAGAAGTCGCAGATGTCAATCAAAATTGAAGGTGGTAAAGGCGTTCAACGGCCGAGTGGTAGTCGCAGTTATGACAGCAGCAGCAATGGCACAAGTTAAAAGCTATAAAAGGAAAGTGATTTCATATTTCGTTGAATAAATGGAGAGTGATGACGGTTCACAGGCTGCGTCCATCTTAATGAAGCACTTACTAACCGGAAAATGTCCACTTTTTGGCATACGTATCCGTAACTGCAACCATAGCCATAACCCTAACCGTAACGGGATTATAACCGTAAATCTTTACCGATACAGGTACGACTGCACTTTCTATGGTTACAGCTTTAGGCCGCCACCACAACGGTTTATTGTTGAAATTATGACAAATTTTTCATTTAAGGATGCTTCATACTAGGGTTTAGGTTTACGGCTGCGGCAAAGGCTATGCGATAACAGTTAGAGATACGATTACACAATTATCCAGTACTACTCGTATGTGTTATGGTAAAATACCTTTCAAATAAGAGTATTATCATAGCTAAACGCAAAAACCTACATCGTATGGTGATATCAGATCAACAAATATGACAACAAATTTTATTAAATCAAATCATTCAATATGATGCTGCATGAAAGCTTTAGTTGTTATCATTCAACATTTGTCACATCACATCATATGCCTTGACATCAAATCATCACAAACGACATCACATGTTAATTAATCACATCATTTGTAATTATATTAATATATCATTCCAAGACTAATTATGTTATGTTCATAAATATTCAAACTTGTCTCATTATATCACATCACACAATGTCTAATTTTTATCACATCATGTTATATCATCTCTTTATATCTGATCGCTTAATATCAGGCTTTTGATAGAGTAAAATGAACTTATTTCTAGGGATCAGATGTGTCTAATATTAAATTTTTTTATTTTTTTTTTTTTGAAATCATATCATAGCATTTTATATCACATCATATCTTCTTATGTCACATCATACTATATTATATTATTAGAAGAAATTGGTTTCAACTGATCACTTAATGAGTTCAAAAAACCGTCCATGCTGTTAACTTAATTCATTTCGGAATCTTTATCGTTTGCTAAAACGGTCAATCACATGATTAAATAAAATATCACATCGCATGATATCTTGACTTTCATTTTTCTTTGCTACTATAATCTTACAGTGTCAGTTTTCCATCGCATTGCATCATATGATGTGATCACAATAATGTTTAATCACAACATTAACATCATATGATAATATTTCCTATCAATTTTCGTCTGTCAGTCAGAGCGAATATACTACCCTTCCGAGCTTTGGCAATCCTTATTGATTTCATCCCAATTCATACGACCTGTGTATGGACTTAGCTCCCACCCTAAAAATAGCGGCACTTTATCTCAATGTCGTATATTGGTACTGCGGTTTGTAAAGAATATATCCATTCGTTTCCTCAACCCTCCCTTTTCATAAATATGTCCTAGCCCGTCCACTTATACAGCCTCTCCATGCAAAGCTTTTGGCCATTCACCGGTTTCTGTAGACATCCTTCTCTGCAAGTGCCGCCATTAAATGTCAAAGAATGACACTTGATGACAGCCTTACTTTTTTATGGTCGAGTTTGATGTGTTTGTGTGTGTGTGTGTACTGCACATTGTCAAACGATTGACAAGTGAGTAGTGGCAGCCACTGCTCTGCGTCTTTGTATGTGCCACACTATTATTATTGCAACATGTTGCAACATTGCTACTGCACCATATAGCAATTTTATTACATTTTACTTGAAAATTCTTGTGTTTTTTATTTTTATTTTTTGTTTTACACGTAGTTTTTGTTGTTATTGTTGTTTTGGTGGCGATAAATGTTCAAGATGAAACATTTTTTAATTTTACTCTAAAGCTGTCAGCATGCTTTGTTGTTTCGTATGTCATTAAAAAACAACAGAGAAAATATGCGCAAAATAATGGCAATGACAACAAAAAGGAACACAAAAATTAAAAAAAAAATTTAAAAACAATTGAATTAAGAAAAACAACCAAAAACGTTGGTGCTACAATTTAACACTTAACTATGACAGTAAATTTGAGCGCGCCCTACCGTCATCTGTTTCAAATATTCTCTGTTTTTACCCCGTTCGCAGCATAATTGCCTGTTTTTGCTTTTCATCACATTTTGTGTGACATTTTATTGTTATTACCATATTTGTGTGTTGTTGGAAAATATTTTACTCATTTATTATGGCATTTGATGGTGTCGCATAAGTTGATGGACAGCATATGATGTGACATCATTTGACAATTTGGTTGAATTATTTTGTGACAAGCTCACTTGGATGGTATTATGGAGGAGTAAAGAAAGGAAGTTTTGGTGCTTAACTTCAGATTTTGAAACGGTTTTCGTAATCCCGAGCATGCAGTTTTATAAAAGCCTTAAAAAATTTAAATTTGTTACACAGTTTAATTTAAAAAAACAAATTTTAAAAATTCACGAAATTTTGTCGAATTTTTGGAAAAAGTTACTTTTGTTTTCTAAGGGTGAATTTGAACCAATTTATGAAAAAGGGGGTTCTTGACCCCCAACTTCAAATTTTGAGCGAGTATGCGTAATTCTGAGTACACAGGTTTCATATGCCGGATAAGGCCTACAATATGTGTAGATATGTATGCCTCAAATAATATTTTTAATATTTTTTTTTGTGTTGCGCAGTGTAATTTTTTTAGACAGTCTGGAGTTTTTGTATACCGAATGAGGCCTACAACATATGTAAGCCACGAAAAAGTGTATCCAAATATTTTTTCTTTGTTGCACAGTGTAATTTTTTTTTAAATTCCAAATTTTGAGAAGATATTCGTAGTTCCGAGTATGGCATTTTTTTATATCAGATGTAAGCCACGAAATAGTTTTTGTTTTTGAAATTTTTTTTCCTTGTTGCACAGTGTAATTTTCAAAAAAAAAAAATTATGACAACACTCTGCATCCATATATTTTATTTAAATAATAAAATTATGTTTAACTTTTTGGTAAATTTTGAGTTTGTCTATCTCAAATACTTTCAAATCTTTACATTTGTTATGTTTTGGGCCATCTACGATCGACTTTCTGAATAAAAAGCTCTTCCGCAAATTATTTCATAATTTATTTCAATTATTTTATATGCAGCCATATCCATATCTCTTCTAAGAAATTATTGATTTGGGTAAATATGAGGCTGCTTTGCATTCCAATAAATTTCCGACCAAGATTTTACGACTGAACGCATAAGCTTTTAAAATAGATTTATATGCGTCCATTGAGTCAAGAGAAATCCAAGAAAAAATGAACGAAAAGGCAAAACAAGCGAAATGACAAACAAAATAGCCAGCTAGACAGACTGTATGGCAGACAGTCGGACACACATTTCAACGAGACTATCATAAATAAATTATAACGCCTGAATAGTGCATAGCTGCATAAAGCACAAACGACTGCAAGTAGCGCAGATACGCCACAGAGGTGTACCGATGGGCAAGCAGGGAAATGGAATAGAAAAGATGGAAGGCATAACTTGCAGGGCTGGCAGGAAATAGTGAGATAAATTTAGGACTAGTTAGTTAGAGAATACCTACATTGTTTCAAACCGAGGAGTCCAAGCCCGCCCCCCCTTTCCGAATTCAAAAAGTCATATTTTTAGGAATTGTGGATAAAAGATGTCCTCGATAGTACATATTTCCCGAAATCCTGTATCCACCACTGGTTCGAACCAAATTTGTGAGTAATGATTAGTAATGGTAATGATTACTGTTTTTCCTTTTTTTTTTTTTGAAAATTACTTAAATTAAATATTATTTAAGTTAAATACGACTTTAACGCCTATATTTTCAAATAATGGAAAGTAATGATTATTTCTGAGTTTTAAATTTTTTGGTATCATAATAAATTTTAATTTTTTTATCTGTTCTCTGAATTAAAAAAAAAATAATTAATTTAAATTTCCTTGTAATGGTAATCAGTTACTTATTTATTTATTTTCTTCAGAACAAATGATAATTAACGTTCGTTCACATTTTTAGTAATTATCTTTCAATTTAAAAAAAATATGATTTTTCGGCATTAAAGAAAAGAAAAATAGTAATGTTCCCTAAACTTCGAAAATTATTTAATTACTTTTTTTTTAATAACGGCAATCAATTATTTTTTTTAAAGCCATTTAATGATTATTTACGATTTATTTCCAGTTTGAATGATGAAGAAAATATTTTAAGAAACATAATAATGTTCAGTAAATTTTTGAAATATTTAATTATCATGTTTTGAGTAATGGTAACCAATTACCATTATTATTTTTGATTAATTACGATTGGTTTTCATATTCAGTGATGAGTTTCCAATTTATCAAAAAAAATATGACTCCTTAAGACTATTAAAAATAATAAAAAAAATTTAAATGTACATAGTGATTATTTTTGACACGGCGTGATGTGTAGTAAAAATTTATTATTTTTTGTTTGTTTTTTTTTTTTATGAGGAAAAAAATATAAACAGTTTTTATTTCTGCTTTTTAGATTAGTGAATTACTTAATTTATTTTATAATGGTAATAAATTATTAACTACAGGCTTATGAAGATAAGTCAAGTAATCATTGGCTGAATTCTTTAAAAACTATGTGCTGGGACTTTTTTTAAATGTTTTTTTTTTTAAGTCGGAGCTATAAAAACGAAATTAAAATGAACTAAGTATATCTGAGCTGCACAAATTTTAACTAGTTCGCAACTATAGATAAGGTATTGCAACGCTTAAAATTTCCAACTCCAGAGGCTTTCCCTACAGGCCACGCCATGGTCACGCAACAAGCATCGGCTTCGTGTGGTGTGTTTGTGTATGTGTGTATGTGTTCTAGTGGTTCCATGCAAGTGCAAATTTATGCAATAGTGCAATTTTCTCTCCACTAAATAAGAAATTCATGAGACGAAAGGAGTAAATATAAAATATTGGAAAAAATTGTTAGAGTGTCTCTTTGAATTAGGGAGTGGCGCGCCAGTGCGGAAGTTGGAAAAATGACAATAAAATTGGATGCGTTCAATGGGAATGAATGGCAAAATTATAGAGTAAATGTTTGCGTACGAGCAGGAAACGAGCATATGGACGAATGAATATTATAATAGAAAGCGCAAAAATTATAGTTTGGCAGCAGCAATTGAAATGTAAAGTGTTATTAAATTGCTGGCGCCAAAGAATATTATGACAATTATTAGAATTTTTTGCTTTTTTTGTTTTTAAATAAATAAAAAAGCATGCTATAAATAAATGAGGAGCCGAGAAACCACTCTGCCGTAAAATTGTTGTTATTAGAAAACAGTTAAGCTATTTGCAAGATACCTTCATTAGCTCCCTCTCTCTCTCACACACACTAAAATTTCATGGGAGTGTCAAGTGCATAGTTTGCCCACATTCAAGCAGGGATTTATGTACAAACGTGCATAACACCCATGAATACCATACAAACTCCCCCCCCCTTAGTTACATTTATCATTTAGTAATTTGCTGCGGTTTTCTGGTTAGATTTTTATTTGACAAGCACTCATTCCGTTATGTTTTTTTTTCACCCTCACAATGTGATTCAACGCAGATTTTTTTTGAGGGTGTTTTGTCGGCTTAACTGTCAATTGACTGTCATATTTTAGTATTGACATTTGGTTTACCACTCACTTTTATTCGTTGCGTTTATTTTACTCTCAGCTTAAGTAGTAAGTTTATTTGACTAGTTAGTTGTTTTTGGGTAACTGTGAATTGAATAAAAAAAAATACTCAAATAAATCAAGATAATAAATCGATAAGCGATTTGTCGTTAAAATAAATCACTATTTTAAAGTTCAGTTGATAGTGCCTTAACATAGCCATAAAGAACAGCTGATCGAACGAAAATAATTAAGAACCAATGTAGCCGATTAATGGTAGCATACCATAACGCCATAGACACAACCATACCGTAACAAAACAATTAAATTTTGATTTTCTGACATATCCATAACCTATAAACTTTTAAGCTGGCAATTTCATTTAATTTTAAATTTTGTTTTCCATGCATTTTGTTTAAAAGAGTTATTAGTTACGTGATTCAAGAGAAATTTTTGCATTATCTTACCATTCATGACAGCAGCCAAACAATACATAACCTAAAAAAATTCATAACCTAAAAAATATTGTACTTTTGGAACTTTCGGAACTTTTCGTATTTGTTTTTTACTAAGTGATTTACTAGTTGATTAATTCATTAGCAATATTTTAGATTTTCTTACGAATCATGAAAAGTAATTTTTTTAAGGTTAGGGTACGAAAAATAGATGTGGTCAAGTATATGTTATGCTTATGACTAAGGATTAATGGTTATGAAAATTTGACGGTACCTTCACAATATGCTCTCGCGCAGTCCAATAAATAAAATAAAGATTTTAATTTATTTTAACCTAACCTAACTTTTGCTAACTTTTGGAAGTAAAATTTTTTGTATTTGATGAATTTTTACTAAATTCGTTATTAGTTGTGATAATCAGTATGAGTTTTTGCAATTTTCTCATGAATCATGCGATAATAAATATTTTTTTTTTTAGGTTAGGCCACCAATAATCGTTGACTGGCTATGGTCAAATTTATGTTATGGTTATGACTATGGATTTATGTCTATGACAATTTTTCTGAAGCTTTAGATACAGTGTAAAATTTCACAATAAGCTAACTCATCGTCCGCTAAAAATAATTAAAGATTTTTATATATTTCCACCTAACCTAACTTTCCAACACATTTGTGGTTATAAATTTGCCAACAGTTCACAAGTCGCAAACAGAAAACCGACAATGCAACCGACACACGTGTGAAAATATTTTATTGTATTATGACTACATTTCGATTACACGTACAACAATAGAGTGACCCATTTGTATGAAATTAAACAATAGCTTAAAGGAATTAAGCAACTACAACAACAAGGATCGGCCTAATGAATGCGGTCACAAATAGGATGCGAACTACAAATTGCTTACAAAACCCATGACAAATTTAATTGGGCAAAAATTTTGTGAAATATTGATGAGAATTTCTAGTTATTTGTGGTTTTGATATTTTAGCAATAGAATATGTGATTAATTTCAATATTTTGGGTTTCAAATAAGAATTAGCCCAACAGCAAAATAGGGGTAATAACAAGTTTATGAGAAGAAAATTAGTTTTATATGAAATGAGAGGAATTGTGAGAATGTGAAATTGAAATTTTCAAACTTCATTGCATTTTCTCATCCTCATTTGTGTACCAGCGCAAACAATACAAGGCGACAAGCGTAACCTTTTTGATGTATAATAGGCTTGGTCGCATGACTTCATTTCTAATTACCCCATGAATGTATGCTGACTTAAAATAGCTGAACCCTCTGTGAACTATGCGTTTAATGTGCTCGTATATAATTCTTCACTAAACCCTAACAGATGAGTTTGAAAGTGTCTAAATGTGTAAAATTGGAATGCAAGTCAAACGTAATAGGCGCATAAGAAAAATGTTTGAAAAAGTGCGTGGAATGTAGTCGCGCATGCGTGGGAGCATACTTTTTGGACAGTTACAAATTGACATACAAGCTGACCTCTTCGTGTAGGTTGCTGCAGCAAGCTCTTTAGCTTTGAGTGCGATGTTGCATAAGTTTTAAGAAATGCAGTCTAAAATAGACGTTAGCATGCCCAATTTGCTCTGAGAGGACCACAGTAGGAAAGTGGACGATATAAGAAGAGATTCAACCTGAGAAGTTACTCTTGTTTAGATAGATCTGCTGGTCAAAGGAAATAAAGAAGAAAAGCTGCTATCACTTTTTATTAGAGAGACAAATTTAGGTTAGGTTGAGCCGTGGACATTTTTTATGGAAAAAGCTCACTTGGGCAACAAAAAGCTAATTTCTGATGCTATGCAAAGCTATCGAATATTTATTTTGATCACACAACTGTTGAGCTCAGAGCCTTATTCAAAGTATCAGCCTATCTGCTTGAGTACAAATTGTAATCCCGACTTGTAGTAGCAGTTGATTGCTTCCGCTTGAAAGACTCGCACAACGATCCGATTGGAAGGCTCTGCAGTGATCAGAAAGTTTAATTTTTGAACTTATAACGAACTCCTCGAAAAATGCTCCCCTCTAACCTTTTCATTCAACTTCTTAGAGTATCCACAATCTCATAAGGCAAGTGTACTACCCTCGGAAAGGGGTCTCAGTTCTTACCGGTGGTCTTACTACCACATTACGAGAGCAGAGAGGACTTCCTATTCCTATACACTGTTCTTTCAAAAGATATTTCAGTAGACAGAATGAGGGGCAGAGTAGTCTTGACGATGAACGCGTTTCTTTGATAAATATGGATCCAATGTGCTCTGGCTCGAGAAGCTTCTGTAATAGCACGAATTACGAAGGACCACATTTTAAACCCCTTCAGGTCATCTCACCTCTCCAAAAAATGTTTGTATGATGTTTCCTTTACACGGCAACGTCAATCCCCATGGGGCATATTGTTTTGCGACCTGGGAAATGTATGTCCTTTCCTAAATAGCGCGGACGAGAGCTTGGCCAATTCCGTCATATTGATTTTTCAACAGGACCTTAACTTTCGATAAAAGGCTCTTAATGATGACAAACATGGAACCACCCCTCCTGAAGCAATGCAACTGTGTTCCCCAAATGAATGATGGCTCCAAAATTTGGGGAAGTTTCTTAGTCC
Source organism: Sphenella marginata (assembly GCA_951509765.1). Classification (NCBI taxonomy): domain Eukaryota; kingdom Metazoa; phylum Arthropoda; class Insecta; order Diptera; family Tephritidae; genus Sphenella; species Sphenella marginata. Next base: position 71,601,021 of record OX608082.1, read on the forward strand.
AGGAACAAACGGTGTGGATCATCAGCGATTTTTTCATCTCCACTTGTAAATAAAATTCTTACCTACTTTCTAATAGACCTAACCCTGATCCGTCTTCTAAAATTTATTTTAAAAAAAGCAACAACATCCAATGCACTCAAATTCCCACGAGTTTAGCTCACTTACAACTTCGAATTCAAAATATCTGCGCTACCACCGCCGCCAGGTGCATCTCAGTCTTTGGCTTTTTCGGCGTAAACAAATATTTGACATTTAAACTACTGCCACAACAAATTAAAAGTACCGTTATCATTCAATTATCTTTACGCTTATCCTAAACACACAAATATTTACCTTTGTTTACATTCATTTCCGAGGTGTGGTGTTGACAAGCAAGAAGAAATATTTGTAATCCACTTCGGCAGGGGTTAAAATGGTTCAAATGGACGACTACTGATTAATTAAGTTTATCCGCAATTATACAAGAAGTGTTTAAATATGCAAATGAAAGACTGAGACACAGCAAACGAACAAATATTTTCTTTTGGCTGTTTGAGTGGGCTGCAGCTGTGAACTCTGACTGCTTGCTCACGGACGAATTCAAACTCTTAACCCTCGCTGCTTTCTGTGGTAAATATGGTAAATATGTAGTGTGTGTGTGTGAGTGTTAGTGTAAATGCGAGTAGGAGTCTCTTGTTTTTGTTGTAGTAGCTGTACTTTTCCCTGTTTTGTCAGCGCATCAATTCATGAAAGGGTTATGCTGATATGAGGACTCCTTTGTAGGATACGAGTCCGGCAAGCACAGCTTAAAGACATACTCCAAGCTTTCTGACTGTCTACTCCTCAATCAAGAAATGCCAGTCTAAGTAGATCCCTTGGTGATCAACGACTGATATACTAAGCTTCAAAGTACCAGATGTGCCCTTTTTACAAGGTCCCAATATCGGCTGAGGTCATTATTCTGGGAGCGAACGAACGAACACGCCCCTGTAGTCGGAGAACCGCGCAGAGCACGAAAGACTGAAACCCATATGAGCCAAGCTGATTGGTCCTCATTACTGCGGCTTCTGATCGCATAAGTTTACAGTCGAGAAGAAGCATCACCCCTTTTACGATCTCACAAAAGGTTTACAGAGCTCAAGAAGGAGCTTCATGTGGCCAGGAACAGATCCACGCGAGGTTTCCGGTCCAAGCCCCCTCTTCGGTATCCAAACAGTCATATTTTTCATGACCTGTTTTATAAGAAAAAATGTGGACGCCCACCCCTTTCCAAAATTCTGGATCCGCCACTCTTTTTACCTATCCTGAATAATGTTTCAAAAGTGGATCTTGAGTTGAACGAGGACTAATAAGTTACATCGCTGTGGACGGAAAAAATTCGAACCTAGCGAAACCCCGTGGAAACAGAATTCCAAACTGGTCACACTGACTGAGTACGCCATTTGGAAGTAAATTCGGCTCTCGACTGGGAGAATTTGAATGAGCAAACCAAAACTGATCAGTGAATATTCAATTTTTAGAATTTTTTTTTAAGGAAGTGTGGTTCAGGAAGCCGTATTTGGGTAAGAAATTGCAAGAGTTCTACCCACCCCACGTGGTTCCAGATTTTGTTTAATTAATACACGTTTAAATAAAATTTTTAAGAAATTTTAAATAATCCACTCCTAATAAAAATTGTACCTGGTCTGGCAAGCCACAAAAATTATTTTTTCAATTTCTCTCAAAATTATCTTTTTTGTTAATTTGTCTATACTTCCTCATGAACAAAGTCGAGTTCCTCAAAACACCCGACCGAAGGCGTCGCATTAAACATGAATTTCAAAAGAATTCAAAATTGACTTTTGTGTGGCATTTCTGATTATAAACAAACGTCCAGAAGTGGAAGTATTTCGCTTTTGAACTCCTCGACTGTTACCGCTCCTCCACTGTCTGTATCTTGCAGTAGCTTCTTCTCTACCAACTTACGCATTAAATAGCTTCTGTTCATTACTTGTACTTGATCTCATCATCCTGTCAATTTTCAATTCTCAATTGGGTGCAACAGCACTTGAAGTGTGAAGTGGATTTTTGTTGACAACTTCACGACTCGACTCGACAACTTGACATTGGCAAAGTCGCTCCCCCCCTTTCCAAAGGTCGCATTGAAATCGCTGCCGCTTGACTTTTTGTGTTTATTTAAACTCCAAGCGCTGAAATGTCTTACAACGTGCACACAATTTTTAAACAAATTTGGGATGAAAGAACAGATTAAATAACAAATTTTAAAAAAAAATTCTAAAAAAAAAAGTTCATAAAAAAAAATTATTATTTTTTTAAGAGCCAGGAAAAATTGTTGTTAATTAGTAAAACAGCCACAAACAATCCACTTGTCGCATAGAACAGGTCGGGTCATTTGTTGTTCATAGCTGGATTTTACATTAATCCATTGCACACATACACACCCACACACACACATACGTACATAGACTCTCATCCACAAATTCTCACAGGATAAAATTTATTTTCTTTTTTTGTTTTTGTTTCATGTTTCTATTTATTTAACCAAATGTGCTTGAGGCGCATTTACTTTTGCTCTTTTTCGGTTTGCTGCCGTTTTTGGATCCTTTGCCAAGCGTTCTTTGTTTTTGTTTTCTGGTTTACGTCATTTAGCTGGCACACCATTATGTAGATATTTTACCTTTACATTTATCGTTGTGTTTACTTTTGGTGACCATGTTGGTGTGTTTGTGTATTTATGTTTTGTTGTTGTTGTACTTAGTTACATCTTTTTGTTTAACTTATTTTACTTTTTGTTTATGTTTTTGTGGCTGTTAACATTTTGGGTATTAGTAGATATGTTGAAAATTAACTGTTGAAGTGAACGCAACAAACTTACTTTGTGTACTTTTGGGTTTTACCAAGCATTTAAACAAACACACTTTTATGAAAGTTTCACTGTTTTCATTACGAAGCGCACTTCGTCGAGTGAAGAGTTATTGAAAAGTCTGCAAGTGCAGAGATTTACTAAATTAGCATTTGAAGTTGCGCATAAAAGTATGGAAGTGTGAATTTGAGGTTAGGTTGTGCTAAACTTAGCAGAGAGCTACAATCATAAATTGTCAGCAAGATAGAGCAATTATTGTAGGTTCTACACTCTCTGGCATGCCTAAAGAGGAGAGGAGTGGCAAAAAGAAGAACGCTTATGAATTTCTGTGGACTATGTAATTCTCTTTTTCAGCCTGATGCAACCCTACAGCACGCTAATTTACTTATCCTACGGCACCTCGCACCCTCCTTTTTCATACGCAAACATCTCTATAAAAATCAAAAGCACTCACATAAAACAAAATATTTTTTCGTTTATCATTCATAAAATTACAAAGATTTCCCAAGCAAAGTGAACCATAAAAAAAAAATCTGTCTATCTCTGGCATAAATCAGCTTATTAGCCCCCAAGTCAGATAGAAATATCTTTTTATAAATGAAAATGAGCATACACAGGTAATATGTTGGTTAAATACACGATTGGGCATAGAGATATTAACGACTGACATCTGTCATGTCATCACCAAATGCCATTGGGCTTAATGCGTTTATTTTGTTGTTGTTGTTCGTTTTTGCTTGTTGCTAACAAAAAAAAAAATTGTAACGACAATAATTGCCGCTGGCCATTTTCACAAACAAACAACCATTGATGTCTTTATTATACAAAATTTTTTGTTGAGATTATTATACAAAAACAACATACAAACACCTACATAAATACATCTACTTACATAACCCAGTTAACATTTTAGTCGATAAGAGCGTGATGAATCACCTTAAAGATTATTGGGTAGCTCAGTGTCTTCTGCGCGTCAACCTATTTCATCGATCGCGTTTTAGTCTTAAATTATCAGCGTACACTTTGTGTTTGCTGGGTTATCAATACAATGTATGTACATATGTGTAATGTAATTGTGTTGGTACAAAAAGTATTTACTTTTGCTTTAATCCAAAAAGGTGCACTTCCTGTTTTACTCATTTATGTTGTAATTACGCTGACTTTGAGGGACAAAACAAAAACAAAGTAAATACAAAAACAAAATAAATACAAAAAAACGTAAAAAAATACCATAATTCCAAAATGCACAACAAAAATTGTCTGTTGCAGGCACAAATCACTTTGACTTATTACCGTCATTTTTCTTTTCGTTCGAGTCTAGACTACGGGATCCATGCGTTTTTTTTAATTCGATTTTTTTTTTATTTTTTTGAAACATTCCTCAATTCTTAAAAAAAAAAAAATGATTTGTTTACGCATGCGTGTTGGCTCTTATTTGTATTTCTCTAAGTACTTTGCTCACACTAAGCTTTCTAATATTTCTTTGGCCTGTAACATACGGGCAATTATCGACTCGCCCTTCTGTTGAAGTAATTACTAAATTATGGGGTTAACCTTTGCTGTCTTATTAGACTCATTATTTACAATATTCAGTTTTACTTGAAATTTTTGTTTTGTTACAAATCCCATTTGCTTCTTCTTACGACAATTTTTCATGATCACTAGATATGATCTATAATTTGTTGTTGTTTGCTATGGACGTGCTGCTTTTGTGGTTAATTACCTGGTTGGCATTTTGAGTGACAGCTGATTTATTTACCCAAAAATTTTTGTAGCATAATTTTTTGGAGTAGAATGTACTCAGCAGACGAGTCAGCTGAAGGAGGGCTTAACCATACATCTTTAAAGGTATGATGAGAGGCTCATAGAGCGTCATCGCTATTCGTTGAGAGAGGGACTGTTAGAAGCATTTCAAGAAAAATAATTTATCCATTGGAAAAATTTTAAGAGCATTCTTTTAGCCAAGGGAAAGTCAGTAGTTGACGCTTTGTAACCTACGCAACCTTGGTGTTGCCTCAACAACTAAACTCAACTGCCTTGTGAATTCGCTAATTTACACTAAAAATTCAAATCGATTAGTTAATGGCTTAGCTAGTCACCTAATCCAATTATAAAAGTCACTTCACACAAACTTTGTGCGAAATATTAGTCTACGTCTGAAATCTTCAACATGACAACAAATAGGTTCAACTTAAATTGTCATAGTACATGTCACGCAATGACAGACCGTTTGCGTGTCTTAAATTTGCCATAAAAATGTCATAAAAAGGCCAGGACAATAACAATGGCTGAAACAACCAAAAAGCATAAAACCTGTACATCACGAAAATAAAAAAAATAAGAAAACATTTGGGCATTTACGTGTACACTTTCTCTGTTTGAATGCGTTTATATTAGTGTGTTTCACGAAAAAATATCCAGAGAATGATAATTCAGCAGGTTCCGAAAGCAAAACACTCTTAGCTGGAGCATAGTCATTGCCCATACGAATAACAGAACTCGGTCAGAGAAGCCGTTCAGCTCTGTGGTAGTTAAGTTTACAGCTTTTGCACTGGTCCATCAAAACTGTCCCTTTTTTAAGTAAATAATCTTAGTTTTCTACTTGAGAAGGTCTTTGATATCAATTTGAATTCGAACATCAATCTTCAATTAGATTCGAATGAAAAAAAACAGCATGACCACCACCCGCCTAACCTCACTTTTAAGCTTTTGTATTTATGCAATTCAGAAGTATCACAATTGACAAAATTCTTTTGCATTTTAATATATAAAATCAAATCCACATATACTAAATTAAATTTGATATTATAATTGTGTACTTCCCTGAAATTTGTTTGATAATCCCCTTTTTCACTGCTCTTAACCTCGTGTGCTTTTAAATTTTTTGACATGTGATTGGGCAGCATTGCCATACACGTAAAAGTGTGTGAAATGTTTAACAGCGTTGCCATATAAAAAACTGTTAAATAATCCCTCATAGTGGCCTCTAATGGCACTCAATTTAAAAACAAACTTTCACATAAATTGTAAATTTAAAAAAAATGTTTAGCAAAAAAAAACTTACAAAAATTCAAGCTCACCCTAGTGTACATCCATTCATATAAAAATTTGCACTTAAATGTTTTAGCATTTCCTTTTATTGTTGATTACTTTGCGCTTTTGGCTGTCAAAAATTTTCCTCATTAACTGGAGTATAGGAATGCAAGATGAGTGTCATGTTTGAAAACCGCAACAAGGATTTGAGTGTACGAATCTGTCGGGTAAATCGGTGGATATTACACGCACATAGGTAGACCTCTCAAAATATGAGTTGTGTGCTTTCTTTACCTGCGTATTAATCTTGTGTACCTAATAATATCAATGACTGAATTTGAGCGTCGTGATTGAGAGGTAAAATGGGTTCATATCTTGGTTCTAAAAAACCGGTCCGATCTTTTGATCTAGCTTCCTGAGTTTTCCACTCTATCAAGGGGGGCATTCCTATTAACGGGGGGTGGATCTGTAGTAGTCTCCATTACATTGCGAGTATTCATATATTCATTTTATCTTTTTTTATAACACAAAACATGATTCTTTAATAATACATTAAAATAAAAGAAAACTGAATTTAATAAAAACTTAAATTTATGAATGTCTTCAAATCTTTGAATAGCTGCTATACCTATTTATCCAATTGCAGCATGAAATTCGAATGCACAACGCATCGTCAGAGTGAATCTTGTCAACCGAAATAAAATTTGTTGCAGTGATCCGCATCACATCAACGCCCAAAATATGTATTTGACCCACAACGGGGTTACAGCACCACCCCTCATACGAATGCATTGCTCTTTAGTACATCTGCTTGTCGTATGAACAGACGATTTAAAGGGGTTCACTTCCTCATTCTTATATTTTATGTTTTAACGATCTGCCAGCAATTCGTTGTTCGGAGATTGTCAAAGACTTTCCTGAAATTTTGTTGCATTTGTAATGTTCGCGTAACAGCGCATTCGGTACACTCGTTACTCATTTGCTCGCCTGCTGCTCAACCAATTATTGTCATTGTTTATTGTTATTGTTATATTTGGAATTTTTGGTTTAAATTTTTTTTGGTTATGTGTTTATGTGTTCGTTGTCATATTTAGGAGATTTATGCGCTCATCAAGTGACAATTTAAACGAAAACATTTTTATAGGCGTTTCTTGAGTATGAGGGATTTATGATTCGAAGGCAGATGTAAAATGAATATTTGGATGCAGGTATGTATGTATATGTGTTTGTGGAGAGCAGGAAATAAAAATGGAAATACCTCAAGGCGTCTAATTTCTTCTAGAATATCTTAAACATACATTTGCATATGTCGGCAAGCACGTGATGGAATCATGCACCAAATAATATCGCCGATGGATCCAAATACACTCCAGCAAAACCCTGTGTCTGCTCCCAACCGATAATAAATCATAATGTCACATTTTTTATATTTAAATAATTTTATTTCTCCACTTGAGAGGCTCTTTGATATCAATTGTAATTCGAACATCAAACTCCAATTCAAACAAAACAAAATAGCAAAAGTACCACCTGCCTAACCTCACTTTTAATTTTTGCTTTTATGCAATTTAATAGTATCACAATTGCCAAAATTCTTGTTTATTTAATTTTTTAAAAGCACATCCCCATATATATATTGAAATTAATTTTATATTAAAGCTGAGTATTTACCCAAAATTTGTTTGATAATTCACTTTTTCACTGCTCTTAACTTCGTGTGCTTTGCAATGTTTTGACATATGATTGGGCAGCATTGCCATACAGGTTAAAGTTGTATACAATTTTTAACAGCGTTACCTTATTCAAAAATGTTCAGTAATAAATTAAAGTGAGCTGCAATAACACTAAATTTGAAAATGAACTTTGGAAAAATGGTTTGATCTGAAATTGATATATAAATTGGATATCACTTTGTGAACTACAAAATTTTTGTAAGGTTAGAAAAAGTTGTACTCGTGCATATGTTCTATGTGGTAAGTTTCAGTACATAGTAATTACAAATTTCTATTATTTATGACGAACCACACATTTGCAAGCGTATCCTGTAAATTTTTAATGATCGTCGTAACACGAAAAAAGGAACAAAATACCGGAAAACTTGTAAGCAAAAGCAGCAGGTATTAAAACTCCTAAAAGAAACTACATAAATAAATGATAAATATTACGTAACGTGGCGTACAAACATAAATTGTGCTTGCTCAACTTGTAAAAAACGCTCTAATTATGATTGTTGTATTTGAAATGTTGTCCCATCCGAATTATGTTTTGCGCTTAATGGCTTTGTCATATTTTTCTCATTAACACGAGCAACATGTGTAGTTTTTTTTTTTCATTTTTTTGTGCATATGGTGTACCCACTTCTGTGCTGTGTTCCTCTTTTCTTTTTGTAACGTCGCGTTTTTTTTTTTTTTTTTTTTTGCCGATCGTTCCAACAACGGCCATATCTTTGTTGTCTGTCATTACGATCGCTCAGTTTGTAATTAGTGTAGGGCTTGATTGCTTCTGGAAATTATTACTGTCAACGCGATATTTATGATCTTGCATACCTATTTTATTTCCTTACTCTATTAATTTTCTTATTTTGCATGCAGTTCTCCATTGTTGTTTTACAAAAACAAATAAAACTTTAGATTAACGATCGTGGTGAAATATCGTTTAAATTTAACGGAAAAAAATGCTGAGGAAATATACCAACAACAAAGTTAACGTCAGTGCTTCGGGCGTCTAGAGTTTATTTTTAGTTATTTGAAAATATGCTCAAACTAAGTAGCTTGTATCTGCATCGACGAAAGGTAAAAAAAAAGAAAATTTGTTACGAAACCAAACTCTACACCCGAGCACTTCCAAAACCGAACCCGAACACGTATCTAGAATTTCGGTTGAATTTGGATATTTATACTTTTATGACTTCATAGTTTGCTCAACAAATTTTTATTTACATAAAGATAAGATAATTTGACTTTCATCTTTAATCTGCCAACATTGCAGTATTTTCATATAAACTTCTTAACAACCTAACCTAAGAAAGTTGTCCGAAGATAGGTGCGACTGATAACGGTGTTTACGCAAAAGATTTTATGAACAAACACAAACTTTTTTAGACGTTATAGCAATGTAAACAATTTCATTAAGAGCGTTTGATAAAGTATGATGTAATAGAACTGTTGTTGTTGTTGTTATTGTTATTGTTGTTGTTGATTTTGTGGTTACTTTTATTGTTGACATTTAGGTGTTCACGTGCTTTGCTTGGTCATGCTGTTGGTGTTGTTGTTTTTGTTGTTGTTGTTGTTATTTCATGCACATGTCAATGCCACTTGCCATTGTTTACATAGTTAAGCGGTCTCGAGACAATGAACAAAAACTACAAATAAAAGCAAAAACAAACAACAGATCAACAAAAACAATTTCATGTAGACAAATAACAAAGTGCGATAAAAACTTTTCTTTAACTTCACTTTCAACAATTGAAATGGAGCTACATAGAATGGCACTGCTGGTTAACATCAAGCTGGTCAAAAGAACACTGTTCTGGAAAAGGAATAGTCTCTCTGGTATGGGACTAGTACGATAGAGATCTACAAAAACACACTTCAAACCTTCTACTTTCTTACGAAGACTGTGAGGTGATCTAGAAGTTTCCACGTGGTAATCTTAAATCGTTTTCGCGACAGTCGGGTTAGTACTGCCAGTCAGCTTCGGATTCTATCACCTCGAAACAGCAACACATCTTCATGCCCCATCGTTAGAAGTGTTGCCATGATAAATCGTGAATGGGTGTCTTAATTAATTTTGACTTTCTGACAAGTTAAGGAATACTTTTTAAGTACTTCGTTTGACTGCGGGGGAAGTTTTAGAAAAACTTTTTACGTGTCGATTCTGAGCGTAACCGGAAACTTTGTACCCAGAAGATTATCTAACCAAAAATCGTAACCCGTTCATGTACCCGCGATTCTAGCGCGCATGGTAACGATGTCAAAAACAAACACTGCGCAAAAGAGAATAAAAGGCAAACGCGCACGAAACATCACGTAAAAAAGTGATTATATTGTTTATTAATTCTTCTGAACTAGTATGTGTATAAAATTTGTGCTATTTTCTGTCCAAAAAAATATTTACAAAACACGTGCAATTTGGCGCGGTTACTTGGCGTTACCACCTCTTTCGGTGGTTACGAAATTGAACTGCAACTTGAGCCAGCAGAATACCAAACGGGTGTAAAAGTTTCCAAGATATTTGTTTGCCGGGTAAAACGAATGTTGTTACCACTATAGAATCGACCCGTTAGTAGTAAACTCAAAAGACATGAGCCAACATGAGCAATTTCACTTGACGTGACACTCAACTTGAAAAATAAAAAAAAAGCGCTGCCACTTTCAATTATTTATTCGTGCGCTTGTTGCATGTGGCAATAAATTGTTGAGAGTTAGATACTATACAAACGAGTAACGTACTATCTATACTCCGCTATTGTTGTTGGTTTATTTTTTTTTACTTTTTTATACGAGTATCTATTTTTATAAAGTTTCATTTATTTGCTTTTTTGTTTATTTATTTAGCGTGAATCTTTTTTTTTTTTTGTTTTTTTTTCTTACTTTTGTTTACACCGCTTGTGGGTGCAAGTTGACATTGAACAGCACAGCTCACCTATCACGAGTGTAATTTAAGGTGTCAGCAAGTTCGTGAACTTGTACATTGAACTTTCGTTTTCGGGCTTGACAAAGACCATAAATATTTGCTGGTTTACAAAAACATCTATCTGATAAAGATATACAGGGTGGTGCGAAAAGTAAGTGATATATATTATTTTGATTATGAAGTCGGCATGTTCAAAGGAACTGTTGTGTGAGAGAGAGAGCCACATGTAGAAATCAACTGAGTATGGACACACCATGATATTTTAGCCTTAAAAAGAAAACTAAAGACCGTTTTTCAGTGCTAGTTAGTTCAACTTTCTTTTAGTTCAACTAAGCCTAAGCTGATCATTCAGTTTTTCAAAAAACTCTTTGCAAAGATCCACTTATTCATAAAACATGTCAAGTCTCTTTGAATACCACCAAATTTTTTAAATTTCTAATGTGACTTATAGTTCTAATATTACTCGATACTACTCTCTGAACAAAGTTCAATTTAAATTAAATATATATATATAATAAGTAAGTATTAATATTATCCTTTCAATATTTTTTTTTTTTAATTAAAGAGCTTAACTAGATTATAAAATTTAAATTATAACAACACTTAATTTTTGTAGCACAACGTGAACAGCGTAAAACATGCGAACAAATGTCAGCTGTTCTTTTAGCCAAGTGCAGTGTTGCCAACCAAGAAAGTCTATCACAACAGCTACCGTAAACGCTCATTGAAAAAAACCTTTTGCCGTTTAACTTAAGTTAAAATTTCATTTGAGTTTCACCTGAGCCTTAATAACGACTGGACAAACTGTAGAGGTACTAAATATATATTAGACATCTCAAATCATGATTGTATGTGAATCACCCTGTGCCTAAATTTAGGAATAAGCAAAACATAGCAATGAATAACTTGCTGTACATAATCAGTGTCTGTTTAATTTCAAAGTCAATAGGGAATTTTAACAACTACAGGTATGCGATATCTCATTCAATCCCAACATGGAAGAAACCAAATTTTCGGACATAACATTTTTTCAAAGCTGCCAAAATTGAGAGATATTGTTCCAGCACACGACTTTAAGGTTCTATTGTTTCTACCATGATATGTTTCTCAACAAAAATTCATCTGTCTTTGCTGATGTTGAAACAAATTTGAATAGCAGTTCGACCTTATTTGTCGAATCTAGGTATATAGCTCCAAACTATAACTATTATAATCACTTCGGAAAAAACACACATAAAACGCCAAACCATTTCATTTGTTAAACTTTGGTTACACAATTTGTGAAATGATGTTCCAGGTACAATCTTAAATTAGGGATAACAAGGCTATACATAAAGAATTATATACAAGCCTTAACAAATTGTCACATTCAATTAGCTGCATCAAAATAAAGTAATATCTCTTCACTTCTTTTGCTACTCACCTCTGCCCAAAGAGACTGAGCGGGTATGTCATTTTATCACATTTCATGATCTGTTGAGGGAAATCAACGAAACGGAAATGATTGACTGCACGGCTTCTTGGGGACCTAGAAGTGTACATATACACCACACACACATACAGTCAAACATTTGTATAAAATTAGCGGCAAGTTTCTTTTTAAATGCGCTGATCAAATGAGTATCAAAGCTCTTTTGAAAAATACAAAAACAAAATTTTAAAGGTGACGGCATTTTGCTCCTTTCATTTGAATGAGTTTTGTTCTCACTGCGGTAAAATGTCACAGCGATAACTTGATCATGTGTCAAATTGATGTTTGTGATTATGTGTCATGTTGACATGTGAATATGTTGCGGTGTTTGTTGCCTGTACCTCATGCTTGTACGGATTTGAAATGTTGATTGCGGTTTGACAGTACTCGTACTGTGCGCGGTTTGTTAGCTTTTGATGTCATTGCACCTTGAGTTACCTATGTTGAACATTTTAAATGAGGTGAATAGAGTGATAACTAAACATATAGGTTTTGTCTGGTTTTCAAGACAATCGGTTTATCATTTAGATTGATGAAAACTGCTGAAAGAACTAGCGATCCTCAATTGGAAAAAAATTGCCTTTACAAATTTTCAATATTTAAAAATAATTTCAATTAAAAAAAAAAAAAAAAAAAAAACGTCAGCTCTCCGCAAGCTTCTTTTTCCGTTTCAGCTACCAACACGAAAAAATGCGCATAAAATTTCTTAAATCAAAAATGTTCAATTGAACTCTATCGCCTTTTAATTAATGCACTGCCATTTTACGAGTACGCAACCAATGAACAAAAATAAGTATATGAGGGTGGTTCAATAAGTTTTTCATTTTTTAGGAAAAGGTTGTTGTATTCTCTTTTTGATGACAGCAAATACCTCGTCTTAGCCTCTTCATCTATTTCTATCTCTATTTTTGCTCACTGCACCTATGGGTTTCTTCATTGGGTTGAAGAGACCGTCCGATGAGTAGTCGGCTTGTTTAAGGCCTACTTTCAACCCCAACAGAGCTATAAGAGTTGATTCTCTTCATCTTTATCTTCATCTTTATTTTTAATTGGATCGTTATCTTTCACTTTCTACATTTATCTTCATCTTTATTTCTAATTTTATCGTTATCTTTGACTTTCTATATTCATCTTCGCCTTTATCTTAATATTTATTTTTAATTGAATCAATATCTTTCACTTTCGTCTATATTTGTCTTCATTTTTAATTCATTTTTATTTATCTTGCGGTCATCTTTACTTAATCTTTATTTTCAATTGGAACGATATCTTTAACTTTCGTCTATATTTGTCTTCATTTTTAATTCATTTTAATTTATCTTGCGGTCATCTTTATCTTTATTTTTATCGTCATCTATATCTTTATCCTTCTCTGTATCTCTATCTTTAAGCTACTTTTGCATTTCTTCTTCTTTTGATCTTTGTCTTTCACTTTATCTTTGTTTTTATTTTTATCTTAGCCTTTATCTTAATTTGGTATTTTTATCTTTTATTCTATTTATCTCCGCCTTTATATCTATCTTTCTCAATCCTACTATGTTTCCTATCTTTACCTTCTTCTTTGTCTTTGCTTGTATCTTCATTTTTATCTTTTACAAGACCTTCAACACAGCCGAATACAACTCTATCTACTCACTTAACGCCCTACCCTCGTATGCTTTGACAATAAAACGACAGCTACTCATATTTAAGTAGAGCATTAATTAACTTCAAATTCCAAAATAAGGCCAAGCATTTAGTAACTGTTCGCATAACAATGGCGCATCAACGGTAATAACGATGATTTGTCGATATCGAATTTCGTAATCAATTAAAATGAACGATTTTTCGTTATTATTTTGAAATGCTCGTAAATATATAAAATTCATACGATGCTCATTTGGTTGTTGGTTAGCGCATAAAAAGAGCGCAATAAAATGTTTCTAATCAATTGAATGTAATTTAAATTTTACGATTTTTCAATTATCCGAATTAAGAGTGGCGCGTGTGCTAGGGCTGGCGCGCTTCTCTCTGATAATTTCACCAAAGTGAGCTCAAATGACGAAAAAAAAAAAAATTTCAAATGTTGCAGCAAAATAGATAAAGCAACGTTTGTAATAAATTTACGACTTATTGCATCAGCGTTTTGTTCAATATTTATGTTGTGGAAAAAAAAAACAGATTGAAATTCGTTGTGCTTACTTAAGTTCTAGTTTTCTAAATTTTTATAATTTCAAATGCTTTGATTGTAGTTCATTGGTGAATAAATAAAATTAAAATTGCATTTAAAACGTTTTATTTTTGTTCAAATTCAAAAAATGCCCATTGTTGCCATTTAAATAATGCATTCCATTTCCGTTTCGTACTCAAAGGCCTTGCCAACGAAGCGCAACAAATTGTGCGCGACAAAAATGCTCTAAATGACGCTCTTTTGTTTAATTAATTTGAACGAAAAGGAAATAAATAATTAGTCAACATTTTGTTTTTGTATAAAAATTCTAGGAATTTTGTCATTTGCAATTGTTGTTGCATGCATTTTGTATACCTTGTTTGTGAGGGTGCTGCACTACGAGTATTCTAGAACTGCGGGGTAGCCTCCTCTAATTTCGTAATCAAGTTAGCGCACAGTGGGCTAGGAAGCAAGTAAGTTATGGATACTCTGATTACAATTTATGATTAGTAGATTTATCAGGCTTGGCACTGTTAGGTTAGGTTATGGTGTTTATACTTTCGTCCATAACCCATTGGTTAACCAATGAGTTCAGCTCACTTTCATCTATGGTAGATAACTTCAGTGACATTGAGAGGGAGCCTTTCTGGATCAACAAATGGTTTTGTTGATCCCATCATAATCATCTCTGAAATATTGCTCTTCTTTTTCAGATATGTACTCCTCGAGTCAAGTAAGTGACCACCACTCAATCAGACCTAGTTAAGACCAAATTTTAATATCTTTTCCACACTCTCCAAACAATGTCAATATTTCCAATTCCACCCCACTGTTCCTCAGTACATACATATGTTTGTACCCACTCCAACATTTATAAAATATTTTTCGTTTATATTTAGTTAACTGACCACCGACTGCATAGTCTGCGTCTCATTAGTGCGCCTATCCGTAGTTCCATCAGCGAATAGGCAAAGTGTTATTAATGACTTGTTTTCACTGAATTTATTGCTTTATTTGGTTAATTTATTATGTTAACCAGTGCAGCTGATAAAAAAGACAAAAACAAAAACAAACAGACGAAATGGAGTTGGGGGTGTATTTGATATCGTCGCAACGGCTTAGCGTGGCTTTAAGTAGTTTCATATTGAGATTGGGTGCTGATAAAAATAGATTGGCTCATAATTTTGGGACATTTCTTACTTTGAAGGCATTAGGTAGAGAGGTATGGAATTTTTAATATGAAGTTAATGTAAATAAATGTTTTGAAGGGCGGATAAAGAGCTCAGTTTAGGAGATTGTTCCCAATGTGGATTATGAGTGGATGGTTATGGAAACCCTCGATTTGTAGGACTCTTTCTGAAAACGTGTTTGAAGCTCTAGATTGAGAGTGAGGGATGGCAACCAACTGATCCGTAAACCAAAGTATCGACAATAGAAGTGTATCCTTCACAAACTAAGTAGGTGTCAATGCTCCTCCTACTGAAAAAATTAAATAATTCTCCACTAAAGGTTCCTTATCAGTCTTTGGCTACTCAACGATCTAATATTTAATACCACTTCAAAGACAACCGAGGCACCCGAGAGGACTGCTGCTTAATGCCTGACCTTCTTCACCTTTTTGAAGATTTCTGAATTCCATCCCTTTCCCTACTGCATCGATCTTAGAACCTCCACAAAAGTGAAATAACAACAAACCCTGCCGAACTCATCACAAAGATGTAGGAAGCGTGCTCAGCTGCGGTTTAGAGGGATAAAACATGCCCGAGGTAGGCATACCGGTCGTAAATTATATATAAGAACAGAACTCGATGGTTGACCTTTGGATATGATGCCTGCCACCTCTCATACCCTATGGCCATACACAGCAAGGGAGTACCGGAGCATACAGGGTTCATATCCGACCTAGGATTGTCACCCAAATCTTCGGGGAGTTTTTTTTGTCGCCACAAACAAAAACTAAATTCTCATTTCTCAGGGCTTTCTCAGTTTCAAAGGCATTTTTTGGGATTTAAAGTTGAAATACTTTCTATCGAAACCCACTAATAGCCGCAGAGGAAAGAGAAGGAAGTATAGAAGAACTATCGCTACTTTGGTGTTGCCAACTTGTTGTTAGATAACTGGCGAGTTTTTGTTGAAATCGGCTTAACACGCTCCGTTCTTTTAGCGCTAATTAAAGATGCAGGAAAAACTCGGAAATAGCTGGAGTTAACCTCATTTTCACAAATATCCAGGTCTTCTTCATAGAAATGATAATCCATATCAAGTTCGCCTAATCATTTTCCTGTCTTTTACTTCAATCTCTGTAGTCCCCCCTCTCTGAACTCTTTCCTCAAAATTTAAACACTTTAAGACGCGCTACATTCCACTTTAACTTACTCTCCTATTTGTCCCACCTAGATACATGCTTCAACTTAAAGTTAGATAAATATTTTCATTTACTCGCGCTAATGTCTCGATTATTATCTACCAAAACTCGAACGTACGCATTCGCATGTCCAGCGTCCATTAAACCGTCCATCAAATAAAGTTTTGTGTTTCGTTAGACCGACTAGACAAACATATTTGAACACGTGTAAGTCATATATTTGTCCAACAACAGACTACACGAGCTTGTCCATCACACGCACTTTGAAGCGCGTCATCACAGACGACGGTATTGGCTTACGTGTGAGTTTCTTGTGCGGTTTTGTGAGCACAAAGTGGCCAACGTCAAATTTTTATTGACCACGCCACAAGAAGACTCACTACACACGAAGTGCGAGGAGAGACGAAAAGTCTGAAAAACAACCAAACACAAAGTTGCGGCTAAATGACCACAAAAACCACAAAGTCACTTCAGACAGATAATCGTTGGTTGGTGCGACATGTTGCTTTTGGGCTACCGTGTGACTTTTTTTGGGTGCTCATTCACTGCCCCCGAACACTGCCGTGTAATTGACTACGAAAAAAGGACATTGTAACGAACGCAGCGTGACAAGACGAAAGAGACGTGTTTTTGGCGTAATCAAGCTTTAGCTTTAGGACAACGTAAATGTAGCAATTCTGGTATTTTGATGTGAGTGCTATGTTTTTAATGGGAATTTCGCGCGTGTTTTGCGTGAGTAGTTTTACAGTTATGTGGAGTAGATGTTGTGCGCGATATAGCACAGTGGGTTAATTGACGGAATCACTATCTTACCAGTTTGCAATTAGGCTTCGGGAGTTTCAATCATGAAAAGAATCGAAAACTGAAAACTCCACTCGACGTTTCGGCTAGATCCACAGAGAGACCATGTATCCGCCAGGAGCAAAGCCCCCCAAAGCTACTGCAGGAGAAGGCGCACGTAATTCTCATGACTGGCTTAGCGAGACTAATTATGGGTGGGAGCATTTGCATTTGCATGGAGTTTTTGGTCCTCCATGGACTATTGGACCGCATGAGTGATGAATTGAAGTGGACCATAATACCTCGTAAGAGATCTGGAATCCTCCGGGGCGGAAGAGACGTTGTATCACCTGCAGTGCGATTGTTTTCTTAGAAATTCCTTCCTCGGATGCCTCTCGAAACTCGGTTCTGTTCAGCTCGGTGAGCTTGTAAAAAACTTTATCTCAACGGGATAGTTATAGTGGGTTCTTCTGTCTACTATGATTTTTCAGCTTTTTTTAGTTTCTTCTTATAAGATCTGTGGTATCAACAGGTGGCATGAGCGCTAGTTGCAGTCAGAAGAGTTCGTTGTTTCTATAGCCATCCCAGCTTCCAACTCATTTAGGCACTTCTGAACAAGCTTCAATGCAATGGTTTTGGACTACAAAGTTCGCGTTTAGATTCTCATGTCCTGTCATACTTCCCATCCTATCTATAGATCAGTTTTCTTAGAGTTCTTGAGTCAAGTAGCCAAGGGCACAGAACCTTCTGTCAAAGTCCAGCTTCGCACTTCCTTCATAGTCTCACCCATTCAAGCCCACAGTGCTTTTCGTTGATTCTTCAATTTTATTAGATCCATGTCTGCTAGTGTCTACTTGTATGTTTAGCCATTTCCTGTGTGCGAGGTTTTTTATCACTTCGTTTTTCTAGGTTATCAAACGGAAGAAATTGTCCTGCGTTGAAGTGGTATAACGTCAAGAAGTTGTTTTGGCTGCGTGCGGTGGAAAATTAAGGCGCGTACATGCCATTGTCCAACCTTTGTGGACGTAGGTAAGTGCTATTGTGCACAAAATGGTATAAGTCGGATTCATCGCTCGACACACATACTCTCACTCGTAGCACTTACTCGTCTTTATGTGTGTTTCGGCGTAATTGTGGGTTTGCGTGTTCAAGCACACATTTCCGGTTTTTCCGCTACAAAACATTGCGTTGGATACTTTTGGGTTTTCCTTTTAGTTTTTGTGATTTTTTTTTGGTTTGTTTTTGTTTTTGTTTGTGACCATTCAAATGTGCGTGCGTCTCTAAGTTAAGTCATTACAAGCAGCACTTGAGAAATGTTTATGTGGCGCTGATTAGTTGAGATAAACGAAAATTAGTTTGGCTGTCAGAGCGAGTAAGTTGGGATAAATAAAATTAGTATAATTCATGAGATTGGTTTTTTTTTTAATTTTTTTTTTTTTTTAAGAATAACAAAGTGAATTTGAGCCAGCAATTTTTGGATGGCGATGGCATGAGTAATCGAAATGGAAAAGTGAGTAATTCCAATTCCAGTTTGGATAAGACGTTTTGGTTTGTTTTTCCCGATAGCGACAGGTTTTGGAACCTGATTCGTCTATGACGGCGAATTTTACTAAAATACTTTGATTCTGTCACTAAAATAAAAATGAAAAACCATGCCAATTTCGTACCCCAATGACTTTCAAATTTCTCTATTTACACTCATAAAACTTTAACAGCCCTCTTATTGAGTGTCTGCCCGTCACTGAAATGTCATAACAAAATATCATCAATGTCATAAATATAAATCATTATAAGCATATCAGCTGACAAATTACTCATTTGAAGAGTAGTATTTCATTAGAGTGCCATTGAAAGCAGAAGTTTTGGTGTCTGTGAGTGATGCAAGTGCGAGGCGTGTGCGATGTTCTCTCTCCCTCTGACTGTAATAAATCAAAAATCACATGTCAAGCATTTACTGTTTTTCTCACCAATCAAAACTTTAACAATTAGATTTTAATTATATCAAATATTATGGAAAATGTACATGCATACGCACTCACTAAGCAAAGTGAAGCACAGGGTGGCCATCCAAACACGCCTGTCCAGGACTAATTGAATGTTTGATTGAATCTACTCAGATGGATAAATATCAGATGAGTGGCAACCCTTTCATATAGTTCGATATGGCAAGTGAGAGCACTTTCTTATTTTAGCGAGAAAAATTGTTGCTTATTAGTTCTGACCCATCTGTCAAACCTGACAAACAATCAGCTGTTGCATTTGTCAAAAAATGGGAAACCAAAAATTCTGAAATTTTACTTTTAAAAGGACCAGCTCCACTGGTCCTCATTACAATAATCATTGTTGCTCTATAGAAGTAATTGATTTATTGCCAAATCATGCAAATTTTATCGAACTAAAAATGTGTAATTAGATCATTTATTGGTTATTCTCTACATTTGACTTTCGCTCTGGCAATGGGTTGCATGAATTAAGATTGACGACCATTTATTGTGGTAATTAGCAAATGGACAGCAACAATAACAACGGCAATGAAATCTTTTCATCAAAATTCTTAAATGCGCTCATATACAGATTGTAAGCAAATCATTCAACCAACAACGAAGCAGCCGAACAATCAATTTTTGATTTAGAGGCGAGTTCACTACATTCGCTGTTCATAGGGTAGATGGGGTATGAGTGAGTATGCATGTGTATATGTATGTTTGTTCACACATTGCTGACTACTTTTTATGACTTTATCGTTCTGCTTTCGTCGCAATTAATTAAAATCTAATTGTTGTAGTTTTGATTCGTGAGAAAAACCGTAAATGCTTGAAATATGATTTTTGATTTATTACTGTCAGAGGGAGAGCGAACATCTCACACGCCTCACTCTCGCATCACTCACAGACATGGAAATTTCTGCTTTCAAAGGCACTCTAATGAAATACTCTTCTTCTAATGAGTAATTTGTCAGTTGATATGCTTATAATGATTTCTATTTATGACATTGTTTAGAATTTATTATGACATTTCAGCGAAGAAGAGGGAGCGTGGCGCTTGAGTAAGGCGACATCCTTAGTGTTATAAATTTAATTTTGATTTATGTATAAATTGGCGTGATCGTAAAAACATTTTGAAAAGCATAATCCATCTAATAAAAATTAATTATTTGATTTTATGTGCATTAAATGCTCGCAATCTAAAGCTTGGGGGCAGCGGTAATTAAAGTTAGTTTACTACCACATTAAAGCTTTCAGAGATAAACAGAAGTGAAACTTCCACAACCGTCAGCATGCTTTAAACTATGTACTCAAATCATTGCTTCACACTATAACTGCGAACTTTGTTATTTTTTCTCAGTAATGCAGCGGCACCTTTTTCCACTCATCATCTACGTCGATATTCCCTACAGGGTACATAACTACTTATAGTCATACAAATTACGGTCATCTTTGCAATTTGTTACTATTGGTCAGTTTTCGCTGGTCACTGGTCAAAATTGAATTCCCTTTGTGTTCCATTTTATTTTATGAATATTTTATCTTTCAAACTCCAAATAGTTTAGCCCAAGGCATGCTTTGCTAACCCCTTCCAAACGCATTAGTTTGCCCCCAATGATGAACTCTTCATGTACCAATTTGAGATAATTTGTACTTCATTTGAAATTTCCCAATGGAGACCCTTTTCAAATTGGGTTTGCTTTATTTTATACTTAATTTCTTTATTTATTGTTTGCGCTGAAGTTATTTGAAGATTAACTGAATAGATATGATTACTTTAATCTACAAATACAACACAATTTCCCAATTGGAGTCTATTGTGTTTAAATTTGTGAATGATAAAGATAGAGTAGTTAAGAGAGTATATCGAAAGTCGGCACAAGTGTAGGGTCAATCGGAACTACAGCTGACTTATTAACGTCAAATTTTGAAGAAAAAAAAAATTGGATATTGTTCTTTTATTTATACATAAGTCGCTTAGAGAATACGAAAAAAAATCTAACTTATATTCAGTTCACATTTGGTTACCAAAGGAAATTTCAGATTTTGAAAAAAAATTTATATGGTTTCTTTTTATTCACAAGTCGTTGACTGCCTACAAAAAAAAAAAAACTATATTCAGTACGCATTTTAGAAGTTTTAGTTCGGCTTGAAACTTTTAGGTCTTTCAATGCTTGCTTCTAGTAGAAAAAACACCTCACAAAACAAAGGGAGCTAATTTAAAAAATCCCTGTAGTTGTTTAATTTAATACCGACTAATATGACTTTTTGTGTTTGTTATAACTACTTCATTCAAGCAATTCGGTATGTTAAAAATTTGAGTAATTTTTTTGTATTCTGGGGTTGCAACATGCAAAACGAAAACTAAAATCCGCTCACCCTAATATACATTTAAAGTAAATTATTATTTTTACATGCATTGCATCCTGCTGGGAAATTTTATTTTTCGGTCCAAATTCTACACCATGCATAGCAAGAAAATTTCGACCCACCCTAATATATGTACTTTAAAATTTTATTATCATTAATAAATTCATTATAACAAGTTGTGAATTTTTTTTGTACAACCTTCATAAATTCTACCCCCTGGAAAGCACAAAAAATGTCGACCCATCCTAATATTCATTAAAAATTAATTATTGTTACCATCAATATACTCAGTTCGAATTTTTTTTTTTGTACAGTCCAAATTTACCGTAAAAAATAATTTTCGACCCACCCTAATACTCTTTCAATATTAATTATTATTACCATCATTATAACCAGTTAAGAAAACCACCTGTTAAATGATTAATTACATGAAAATAATCCCGCTGCTAAAGATTTAGATAATTCCAAAATTTTCCTTTTATTTTTTAAAAACTTTTATTTATTTAAATATTTGATTTCATACCAATTCACTGAGCATTCATTTAAACAAAACATTAATTATAAATTTTCTATGCTTCTTCGCCTGCTGCTTCCGATCTTTAGCCACGCTTGCAAGTATAACATATTTTTGATTGAAAATCATCCATCCATCTAACATTTGACTTTTTGAAGCTGCCAACATGCTGCAACGCCTATGGGCAATCCATCGTATTGTCTGTTGGATTGACCGTCCATCATTCAGATGCGCTGCGGTTGAGAGAGTAGCTGTATGCGGTGACCACCGCTGCGTTCTATCACTTTCGTAGAAATGCACAACAAATGGAGTAAGGCAGAGAGGCGCATTTGTGGTTAAGGTAAGTAGTTATTAAATTCTGGCATGTATAAAGTGTAAAGGGTGTTTTGAAAGGAGTTACTTTTATATTTTCGAAGAGGCTTCGAATAGATCCCGGCTAAGAAAGACACTATTAGTCCCTCTGATTCTCGAAAAAAAATTCCTGATATTTCAGCTCTTATTTAGACACCCTTTACAACATGCATTTCGTAGTGTTGTGACGTTAATTTTAAGAGGGTTGGAAGGAAACATATTTGCTACAAATACAAACAACATTGAGTAGCAAGAGGTCAGTCTGAACAAAGCCGACCAGAACGAATTATCACGTAATCGTTTATTGTTCTAGATTTTCTGTTGTTATTTAATTAAATTTTTTGAAAAGATTGGTGTTATATGGAAAATTATTGATTTGTTGCAACTTAAAACTATCTTCTAGCGTGAAAAGTTATGTCAGCCCAAGATTCTTGTTCAGTTTTCTAAGGATTGCATGAGTCATAGCCATGCCGACCGCAGTTGCAAGAAACACCCTTCTCTTCGTCGTATAAGCTTCTTGGTTGTTTTTTTTTTTTTTTTGTTCGTAAATCAAGGTTAAAAAATATACTCAGTAATATCGCATAAACAAATTAGCAAATGGCTCATTCAAGTTAGTAAACACCGGTTTCCGGCAAAAAAAAAAAAACAAAATCAAAGCAGATCCATGCACATTAGGATGCTCCTTGTTTTCAAGTTTTCCTTTTTTCTAGCCGGAATGTGGATTTAGCTAGGTCGATACTATTCTTCCTGCGAGAACTTGATTGAATCCTTTATTTTCCACTTTTTCCCCTTAGCCAAGCATCTGAAGCTCCTCTTACTCACTCTTTTTTAAGCTCACACTGTATATTTGTTATATTCTGCTAATCATTATTCACATTTAATTAGCATATTTGGGTATAGGTTAGAATTATGTTATAGCATTGATTTTTTGGAAATTTCTAAAATGGGCGTGGCAAAGCCCACTTTTGACTAAATCAATTTTACAGATGCTAACAATTATTAACCAATATTTTTTGAAGATATAACAAAATTTGGTCACAGAGAAAAATATACGAAATCGGTTAGGGATCACGCCCACTTTTGTATAAAGCAATTTAAAAAGGAATATAACGAATACAATACGCAATATTGCGCTGAAAAAATATTTTCAGATATAAAGAGAAATATTTTTTGAACAAATTTTGCAAAATCGGTTAGTAACCACGCCCACTTTTTATAATAATATAAAAAAGGGCCTCAGGAATTTGGAAAAGCGATATTTTTGGGAAGAAAAAATTAGTATTTCTCAAAAAGAGTAATCTAGTGAAACCAAATTAAATAAATTGTAAATAATAACAAATAATGATTATTTTTATTTTATAAAACTCAAAGCGTCAATTTCACTTCAAAAATGTAAATGAGCATTCCTCTTGCGCAGAAGTGTTTGATCCCAAAAATTATTTATTAAAAAGCCTAGATGGTGGAAAAGGGCTACGAAAATAAGGGTGCCTTCGTTTAAATCTCATAAATACCACTATCCTCCTTTTTTTTGTTTCATTTTTTTAATATTTTTTTTTTATTTATTTTTTTTTTTGTTATAGGTTCGCATCCAAATAGGTTGAAAAACATTAAAGAATTAAATTGTTAAAATTCTTAGTTGAAAAAAATTCACTTTAACACAAATTCGGTGCACCCTAATGCACATAAAAAATAAAATATATAAATCCCTATTAATAACTACCGTACTTTTTCAAGCTTTACGTAATTCTAAAACATGCTTCCTTCAAGCTATCGCCTCCTCTCCCCATATACACTTCACCCACAATTTACCCCCAACTTTGGCTCCCCATTTATTTTCCACTTCATTTCAACGTTGTTGCAATGTGGGGGAGTCCTCACGAGGAATGTTTCCACTTATGCATGAAGTAACATTGAATTTTTCACGGTATTTAAAATACATAACATAACATGAAAAGCACAAGAAGGCTGTATGTTAGTAGGGCTACGGGAGTATGAACTTACCATTTACCGAGTTAGAATATATAAGCCAAACTCAATTTGCAGGTAACATAACCAAAATGTGGAAATGAATGAATTTGTGCTTTTGATTGCGTTTCCCTCACTTTTCTTCACCTAAGCGTTTGTACATTTTTTGCAAAATTTTAAGTAACTCCAAACCAGCACTTGAAATCTTAAATAAATAAAGTAGGAACTAGAGCTCCACATACCTGTAAGTACATACATATATATTCTGCACCACTCCCCACTCAATTATTTCTCACTCCCAGCTTCCCTGACTGCCTTCAATGAGAATTTACATTTTTAACTACACTCAAGTTCCTGAATTTATTCGCATTTCGTTTACTTCAAGCTCATATCAGCCCTCTTCCACCTGTTGTACTTTCCTACGTTGCAAAGTTTTGTGGAGCAGTTAAGCTTTTGTACGAGTATTTTGACTGTGAAATTGTATTTATGACTAAATCTTTTTCTTAACTTGGCTTTTAGCCAAACAGCAACAAATTGAAATTTAAGGCAGTTTACGTAACTTTGGCTGGTAAGCCAAGTAGAGGAAATTTTACATTTAGGCTGAATACAGAATTTTTTTGTTTTTAATTTTTAGAATTTATCATCATTTGTTTTTGTTGTTGGCTTGTTTGTTTATGAGTGCTAATAAGGGAATGGAATTTGGGTAGTGAATAAAGAGATTTTTTGCGTTTAAATTATTTTGCGCTATTTTGAGGTTTGGCAAAATTTATTATATGTGTCGAATTGAAGCAAGGAAGGCCACTCTTCATAATAAAATTTTTGAGAAAGTTCGCTCTCGGTTTTAGCTTCTGTTTAATTCCGATTTCTTTCTCGTTCCATCGCATTTTTGTTTCACTATATTTAATTTTGTTTCTTCCCGGTTCAGGTTTCCATTCCTGTTCATTTCAATTTTTCCCGGTTCTAGTTAAATTCCAATTTTGGAGTTGTTTTCAATTTTGGGCTTGTTTCTTTTCAGTTTAGTTGTGGTTCCGGTTTCAACTCTTTTCCAGTTTAGTTTCGTAGTTCCAGTATCGTTGCATTAATTTCCCGGTTCCCGTTTTGAATTGGTTTGGGTTTCATTTTGTTGCTGCTATGGTTTTTAGTTTCGTTCGGGTTCAGTTCCGATGTTAATAAGATATCCATTTGCTTTTCATTCCAGTACCGAATATTGGCTACAGGTTACAGTTGGTTCCGATATAGGTCCACTTTCTGTACAGTTATGATTTAGTTCCGGCTTCAGTTTCATTCCTCCTCTGATTTTGGTTTACTTCCTGTTCCAATTTCAGTCCGCTTTCAATTTGCTTTCCAGTTGTATCCCACTTCTGGTTTGGATTGTATTCCACTTCTGGTTTGAGTTCCACTCCAATTTAATTCTGGGTCTCTTTTCTCTTCGGTGGAAATGTTGTTTTGGTTAAGTTGGGGTTCCGGTTCCAAATTAGTTATCATTCGGATTCTAGTTTCATTTCGGTTCTGATTTCGTTTCACTCCTATTTCGATTTTCGGCCACTGGGACTAAAGTTTCAATTTGAGATCCTCTAAGCTCCATATTATTTTCGATTGTGGTGTGGGTTCCGCACCCGATCCAGTTTTATTCCGGTTCCCAATTAGCTTTCTTTCCGAAAACTTTCTTCTTATTAACTCCCAGTTTCCTATATTTGCTTGGGTAATCATTAAGAATCAACGCACCCCCTACCCTCGTTCAACTCATATCATCCTGGTGTACCTTCCGCTAACAAACAACCATGAGTGGCACACCTACTTAATCCTTTTTTCACACAGCAAGTTTATTACTCCAGAGTCCAGAGCTGTGTTAGCGTGCAACCAATATGCTCAGTTAGCAGTCACAATGGAAACTCGATTAAAAGCACGAACTCATTGCGAGTACAATTAATTGCTCGCCAGCACTCACACACAAGCTCAATTAGCCACACGTCTTACCTTCCGTTCTTTCTTTGTTTGTTGCAGCTCGTATTTTTCTGTTATCCTGTATTAACACTAATCAACCTCAGCACACAAACTAACACAGTTCCAAAATCACAGGTCACAAAACGCAAAAATCCATTTAAGCTGCTTGTTGAGTTGGCAATCAAAAAATTAAAAGTACTAGTGATTTCAGGAAAGTCCAGTTTGTATATTTTTGGCATTTTATTATTTTAAATTTCGAAAGGTTGCTTATTAAGAGAAAGCTGAGAGTTTGAAGAATGTAATGAAGTGGTCCAAAATTTGTAAATTTTTTTTTTTTTTAATTTTTATGTCGAAAAAGGGGGCATGAATTTAGTACGATTTTCGGTTTAAAAAAATTGGGCATGAATTTAGTGCGATTTTCGATATCGAAAAAGTGGGCATGGGATTGTGCGACTTTCGCTATCAAAAAAAATGTGCGTGGCTATAGTTTGAATTTCGCTATCGAAAAGGTGGGCATGGTTTTTGGTGCGATTTTCCATATCGAAAAATTTAACATGGATTTAGGTCGATTTTGATATCGAAAAATAAGGCATGGATTAAGTGCGAATTTCGATATCGAAAAAAGGGCATGGTTTTAGTGTGATTTTTGATATCGAAAAATTGTGCATGGTTTTTTGTACATTTTTCGATATCGAAAAAGTAGTAATCACTAATTTAAACCACCCTAATAGCCTAATTTTTAAATAATATTGAACCATCACACGAATATTTATCCACTTCACATCTAAAACTATTTAAGTATTTAATGAGTATACCACACTTTAGTTGTTTTTTTTTTGTCAACTCTCACCCCTTAAAATCTTGAGTGAACCGCAACTCACGCAGTCACGCCTCACACAACCCATTTCAATGAGGTAACAAACGAAGCGAAAAAAATGTCATTTTTGTGTTTATTATTCCCACGTCTATAAACAGTTTTAGTTTAACATTTTACAACAACATCCCTTTACACCGTTTTTTCCCACTTTTACTTTGGCTATCTAAAATTGTTGTTTGCGTGCATAAGTGGTTGGATCAATTATCCTTATCAACAAAGGATGCTCAAAAATGAATTGGCAAAGTGTGTAGGGATTTTTGAATATATCTGGACCGTTTCAACTACAAACCTACATATTTGAGGATAATTTTCATAAAAAAAGACGAAAAGATAAAAAATTTAAAGTACGTAGAGATTTGTAGCGGAACAGCAAAAAGGCAATTTATGGTAATTAAGTGGTTTGGGTGACAAAAAAATGTTGGGTTATGTAGGAATTTTTTTTTAACCATTAATTAAATTTTTTTTATACCTTTCATGAGCA
This sequence comes from Sphenella marginata, assembly GCA_951509765.1. Lineage (NCBI taxonomy): Eukaryota > Metazoa > Arthropoda > Insecta > Diptera > Tephritidae > Sphenella > Sphenella marginata. The sequence continues at coordinate 71,628,783 of OX608082.1, forward strand.
TGAAATGGTATTATAACTTTGGTCCGATGTTTGTAAGTATGAGAAGAAGAAGAGATAGACCCACCATTAAGTATACCGAAATGATCAGGGCGACGAGCTGAGTTGATTTAGCCATGTCCGTCTGTCCGTCCGTCCGTCCGTCCGTCCGTCTGTCCGTCCGTCTGTTTGAACGCAAACTAGTCCCTCAATTTTAGAGATATCTCGATGAAATTTTGCAAGCAGGCGCCATTTTGCATAGGATTAATCATTTGTCGGAACCAGCAAGATCGGAACGATACAACGCATAGCTCCCATACAATCGATTGTTCCGATAAACGGGTTTTGGCCTCTAACTCTTGCAATTAAAAAGCTATTAGAGCGAAATTCGGCAAGTTTAGTACATACTATATAAGTAATGTGTGTAGTGAAAATCACCTGGATCGGACCAACATAACATATAGCTCCCATATAATCGATAGTTTCGATAAATGGGTTTTGGCCTCTAACTCTTGCAATTAAAAAGCTATTAGAGCGAAATTTCGCAGGTTTAGTACATACTGTATAAGTAATGTGTGTAGTGAAAATCACCTGGATCGGACCAACATAACATATAGCTCCCATATAATCGATAGTTTCGATAAATGGGTTTCGGGCTATAAATTTTTCAAATAGAAAGCTAGAAACGTAGAATTTTGCAGGTTTGGTACTTATTATATGAGTGATGTGTGTAGTGAAAATCATACAGATCGGACTTACATAACATATAGCTCCCATATTACCGATTGCTCCGATATATGTGGTTTGGCTATGTATTTTTAAATTAACAGTTTTGGAGAGTTTGTGAGTAATTGTAAGTAAGGAGCGGACACTGAGAAAAGTTGTGCATATTCATGAAAGGTATAAAGACTTCGGCACAGCCGAAGACAGCCCTTTCCTTACTTGTTTTAAATTAATTTATGCAAAGTAATAAATTAAAATTTCCCAAAAAAAAATAAATTCGATTTAATAAAAATAAAAAATCAAGCACAAGCTGGGGGAATGCGTTAAATTCGCATTTATGGATTTCAGCCCCATATTGTTTTTATCCAAGCTGTATTATAACTGTTTCCTTATAACTCACATAACGGTTACTTCTAATAGAATTCTGTCTTTAGCATGAATAGCTGAATAGCAAACTCGAGGGCGCCATGTCCATACACCATTCTGTCCGTTCAAGCGACACCACATTATAAATTTTAGAGTTTGCTATACAGACGATAACCACGCCCTTTTTTCGATATCGAAGATATCGAAAAGCATATCAAATAAAATAGTTCATTGACTGATACAGCTGAGGTTGTAAATTTCGGTACCTTTATTTACTTGGTAATCTTAATAATAATTTTTGAAAAATGGGCGTGGCAGTGCCCACATTGAAGTGAAAAAATATTTAAATTTGACTATAAAAGCTGTCAGCACCATTTACCATAGAACGATTAAACTGTACAAAACTAATGGTGATTTGTGGAATAAACCCAGTGAAAATCATCCAAATCTCCTTTCGACCACGCCTCTTTTTACTTAAGAGTATACGCGAACATCTCAAGGTCATCGCACTCACTTTTTTTAGCCCTCCTTTTATTTTTTTAAACTAATTTTCAAACTTTTTGCAACTTCTGGTATCCTATAGTGTCCACAGTTGCATATCTTAGTAATGAAAGCCAAATTTTCGTCTATTTGTCGGTATGTTTGTTCGCGCATCACTCGGAATCCACTGTTTAAAATGTAATACAGTTTTCACAGATATATTGCTATACATCCAAGTTAAAGTTATAGATATATTTTAAAGCATGGAAGTATGTTATTCCCGTTGTACACAGTGATGGCAAGAAAAGTTGGCACAAAATATTTTTATATGTATAGCTATTACTAAAAGGGTCACAACAAGAACTAAGCTAAATCTTTAGTCATACAATCCAAATAGTAAACAAAATAAATACAAAAACACTTTCAATGAGTATATTGAATAGTATTTGGCTGAAACTTGATAACCCAAACTCAGATCTCACACATCGCAATGAAGAAAACAGCATGCTAGTTCAACCCCTTGTATTCAATTTGAGTGATGTGTCAATATTATTCTAAATTTAAATCTTCACAAAACAACAAGACTTTGTACACAACAATGCTTAGTTGAGGTGGGAAAAAGTTTCCCACAACCCATTCACAATGAATGCAATGCAATCAACATTAAAGGATGGGTGAGAAAGTACAAACAAACATATGAAAGTTGTCAAAGTTGTTTGTATAAAAATAAACATACAATTTCTGCAGCGAAAATAAAAATATTCATTCGACAGCCACTGACATTTAAATAGCGTTTAGTCAAATCCATATGGTTGGTTGATTGTGCTAGTCTCTCGAAGGCAGACGAAAGTGGGGAAAAGTAACAATTTTCATAAGCAAGAAAATGTATCTCTCCATTGGTGTAGTAATTCATAACAAATTGTGAGCCTCTCGGGAGTTACACTTAAAAGGCAGACAGAAGAAATATGTAACAACTTGTAGGGAGCATTCGGAGTGTGTGGATGTAGGAAGCAGAGCGTGCGAAATGTTGCAAGTAATTTTGAATTATTGTTAGAATGGCTTGCACGTTGATGAGGTTGATTGTTATGTAATGTGTGAAAAGAAGTATGAATGTATGGGAAGACACACAGGATCATCCTTAAGGGAAGCTTGTATTAAATTGAAGCAAAATGCTGAAAATTCCCATGGATTTGTGCTCCTAAACAGTTCATAAATTACTGCTTCGGAGACTTTACAAAGCCAATAGGGATTTATTGTTCGTTTTTCATATTGATTTATATTCAAGTTGTTGAGAAACTTTAAAAAGTAATGGAATGTCCAAATTGCCTACTAAAAAAGTGCAAAGTTTGGCTATGCTGAGACGCACCGTTTAGAAGTTATGGCCATTTTAAAATTTTGATGGTAAAATTAGCACCAAATCTACAGTTTTCATCCGATTTTCAAAATTCAAAAAGTAATGGAATGTCCAAATTGCCTACTAAAAAAGTGCAAAGTTTGGCTATGCTGCGAAGCACCGTTTAGAAGTTATGGCCATTTTAAAATTTTGATGGGAAAATTAGCACCAAATCTACAGTTTTCATCCGATTTTCAAAATTCAAAAAGTAATGGAATGTCCAAATTGCCTACTAAAAAAGTGCAAAGTTTGGCTATGCTGAGACGCACCGTTTAGAAGTTATGGCCATTTTAAAATTTTGATGGTAAAATTAGCACCAAATCTACAGTTTTCATCCGATTTTCAAAATTCAAAAAGTAATGGAATGTCCAAATTGCCTACTAAAAAAGTGCAAAGTTTGGCTATGCTGAGACGCACCGTTTAGAAGTTATGGTCATTTTAAAATTTTGATGGGAAAATTAGCACCAAATCTACAGTTTTCATCCGATTTTCAAAGTTCAAAAAGTAATGGAATGTCCGAACTGCCTACTAAAAAAGTGCCAACTGTGCGGGCTTCCGTTTAGAAGCTATGGCCATTTGAATCAACAATTCAAATTGAGCTTCGCTTCTACACAAACATATCACAAAAATACCCATACAAATAATTGCATGCATCAAAATTTCTCCACCTCCCCCCACTCCGCAATGTAAATTACGATTTACATTTTTAAATTTCATTGGTTTATTTCACTTCACTCTACTCCCCTGCACTCAATTCGTAACTTGCCATCTAACTACTGACACGCCTCTTTCACACCAAAATCAACAGCTGAACGGCACGCGAACTGTCACTTACCGTGAACGTTTTCACCGCCCACCGCTGATATCCACACCCAAAAAAGCATATTAATCACAATTTTTGTTAAAAAAAAATCTTTGAGAGTTGGCATTTTGACAGTTTGCCAGTCCAATAAACGAGTAATTTGCATGTAGCAGAAGACCATAAACAAGCGAGTATCTGGTGACTTGCAAAATAAAGGATTGCGGTTAGTGTAGACAAAGGGAGAGGTTTGCAAATTGCTTGTTTAAATTAAACACGAAATCAGCCAATTTGTGGTATTTTTCAGGTATGAATGCATTTTATATTAACAACACTCCTTTCTAACGAGCAAATGCGCAAATAGCCGTAAAATGAGTTAAACGAACCAACCTAAAAAGTTATGAACGAACGATTTAGAAGAAATGCAACCGGAAATGAATCAAGCATGAAAAAGCATGAAATTAATGTTGAAAAATAATTTTGAATTACTTGGTAGCGGAATGATGGAGCCACATCTAAATTCGAAATAGCAGGAGGTTGGAAAGAAGCACTGAGCCGGAAATAGGCTTCGGTTTTTTTTCTCTCCTTCCGATCCTTGTCATTTGCTATTCTTCTCGTTGATTTAAATATGTATGGTAATTCCTCAGTACTGGCATTTCATTTTCTTCACAACACCACTTCTTAACAGTCGCCACATATTGCGCTTCGTTTCAGCATTGGAAAGTAATCAATATTTATTTAACACAAATAAACACTTTCGCTAGTTTAGTTTATAAAAAAACACAATTTAAGCACTTACTATTGCATGTAAATTACCAATCTTGCAAAATAAGATAAATATCAAACATTGGCAAAAATTTCCTGGAGATGCGATCAGCTGTTTCGATAAATGACAGCGAAGGGAGTTGCCAACCATTTACATACATTTTTTCTTGCAAAGTTGCCATTTTGTTCATTTTACTGAAGGAACCATCGTACTATCTAAATTAGAATAAAAAGTACTTTAGTCCAAAAACTACCCACTCCAATTTGTAAGCTTCACATCACCAGCGAAAGGTAAAAAATTCTGCAAATCCATCCAACTGTCAGACATTCTCCATAGCACACTGCCATAGTTAAGTAAGCACCTACAGTTCACCATTATGAAATATTTGCATTTTTATTCCTGTAAATCCTCTTATTTATTGCAATATTTCCGTTAAGCATGTAATTTACTTTACTTCCGCGTTAATTTGGGTCAGCAAGGATTTGCATTAGAAATTAGTTGATTATTGGTGTTGGGTGGCAAAACTCATTTTATGACATTTTTTCAATTTAACACGCAAATAACATGAACAACTAAGCACCTTAATGGTCAAAAGCTTTCTATTTAGTCTAATCAGTGTACCCTAGTTTGTTTTTGGTGTAAACACGAATATGCTACAGCAGTGATTAAATTTTTTTTTAATAAAAAAAATATGCTAAATTATAATGCTGGCTTTATAGAAACGATAGTAAAACTAAAATTTAGACTGAATAACCTTTGTTGAAAATAAAAAAAAGGTATTCTAAAATAGTTGTGTTCGCGCATGAGTCAGAAGTAGCCAGAAATAGCCAGAAGTTACAGAACTCGAGTTACGCGAGTACTCTGTTTTTTTTTATTTCCATTGAGAGCAATTTAGGTAATATAAGATTATCTCTCCCTCAGAAGTAGCAAGTTTTAATCCGAAGAACTTTTGTTGCCTCCTTCTGATTAATCTGTCAAACCATCAGCTGTATTTTGACATTTATGTAGAGAATTGCAGAAGTTAAATTTTTTAACAAGTAATATAAAACATGTTAGTACTATCGTCTCACTCTCAACGAATTTTTAGTTTTTTTCATCACTTTTACTAGTTTTTCTTCAGCTTCAACTTTCAACGCCGCCTTTAAATTTGTACAAACCCTGAAAGCGTATAAAGTTTAATTAAGTAAATTTCCAAAAAACCGTTGTAACATTTCTTAGCAGTCATTCATGCAAATATCAACTCCACCAATACGACTTGCCTTAAAAGCTTTGTTCGCTCTTACTATACAACCGGAAACCATCGAATGCAACTGTGCCAAGTGTAAGCCTAAGCATACCATAGGTATATCCCTTACCTAGCTCTCTAATGCCAAATGGGCATGAAAACTATCGTTAAATGCATAGTCATTCTACTTGTTTTTGCTTCACTGCTATTAAGTGTATTTCATTTATTTCGGCTTTGTCCTCCACCACTATAGCTGCGCCCGAAAGTGCAATCGTCTAAACTTGTTGGCGTGTAAGTAAATGCAAATTTCTTTCAACTCACCTGATATGCGAATGAATTGCAAAAAAAAAAAAAAAAAAAAAAAGCTAGAAAAAGCCCATCAAATGTCCAACTAAAGTAGGAATATAGAGGATATAGAGGTAAATGGAACTAAAACATCGAGATAAAGAAACAAAAAAGGCGTCATTCATTGGATAAAAGAATTCGAAATAAACAAAGCACACTAAGCCATTAGCAGCAAAGTATGCAAGAACTATATGCCATTCAAAAGCTTTGTAGCATACTTTTGGGAGTCGAATAATACAAATTTGTTTTCCTTTTATTATTAAACAATGTATGCTAAAAACAAATTTTCATGGTAATATTACAATGTAGGCCACCGTTTTTTTAGCCAAAGTACCTATAAAGAGATTGTGTAATAGAGAGAAAAGCAAATTGAGGTACATTAAAGTAGATGTTAAAGCTTTTAAGTTGGCTGCTATGCGCTTAAAGCGTTAAAGGCAATTTGGAAGGCAAAATAACGAAAATTGAGGAAGCATTAATTTATTTGAAGATTTAAAGTTTCAAGAATGAATGTTTATAAATCAATTAACTTTATAAATAAAATGGAAATATTTACAAAAAATTTAGAAAAGCTTTTTGTGATTTTGGGGCGCAACTAACCAATCTTTAAAAATTTAAATGAAATCACAGACCTAACTTTTCATCTTAAATTCATTATGAATGTAATCCGCCCTCAACTAAAAGAAATTCCTGCCTCAAGTTTCCTGACCGCATTTTTTAATCAAGCACTTCCTACTTTCATTCCCCAGTTTCGCTCCAGAGGCATGTCAACGCTTAATAAAAAACAATAGCAAAAATGCGCCAAATCTTCACATTTGATGTTGCACCAAAGCCTCATACAAACTCCACACACGAGTACAGCGTTAATCAACGTAACAAAAACAACATTTACTCGTAAAGCCAAAAGCCTTTACGCCCTAAGCCCATATACCGCGAGCAGGCTTTTTGCACCAAATTGTGTTTGGTGTTGGCAACACTTGAAGCACTTAACCTCAAAATATGCGCAATTTCATTTTGTAAGGCATCCATAATATGAGCCGGCTCAACTAAGTTGCAACGCGCTCTAACTATTTTATACTCGCTTCCGGCACACGTTTTACTAAATGAAGGAGTAACATTTAAGCAGTTATGTGTATAAATTTTTTAGTTACACTTCTTGTGCGGTTGTGGGGTGAACAAAAATGGGTGCAATGTGTTTGTGGGATGCATTATTCTACGTAGAGCACGTTTGGCATGTGTGGAATTTACAATTAATAATTTGTAGTGAACACACGAGCAACAGCAAAAATGCAGATGGGTTCTGGTTTGTTGCTTAAGTCTCATAACCTCAAAAGCCAAGGCAGAGAAAATGTTACAAACCCACTTTATTGGCAAGTGTGCTTAAAAAAAAGAAAGCGAGTTTGGCGCAGTTATGGAAATAGTAATGCATTAAGACGCTCCAGCTCGGAGGAAATTAATGATGGGTGGCTTGGACTTTTCCAGTAAAAACGTTTGTTAAGAGTTTACAGCACATTTTTTATGCTTTAATAAATTAGTTCTTTTACTTGAGCAGCTCTTTGATATCAATTTGAATACGAACATCAATCTCCAATTTGATTCAAATGAAAAAAACTGCATGGCCTCCACCTGCCTGACCTCACTTTTACTCACATGTAACAAAATTCTTTTTTATTTGATTTTATAAAAGTGCATTCACATATATTAAATTAAAATTAATATTAAAATTGTGTACTTTCCCGAAATTTGTTGGATAATTCACTTTTTCACTGCTCTTAACTTCGTGTGCTTATCAATTTTTTTACATACATATGATTGGGCAGCATTGCCATACACGTGAAAGATGTATAAAATGTTTAACAGCGTTACCTTATGAAACATCAAGCTGCAGAGTGAGAATTAATGAAGGCATTGCGTATTAAATTAACAACAACAAAAATTATAGCAAAACGTTCAATTGTCTCCTTTTCGATCACTAAAAAAAACACTCGCTCCTTCGAAACAAACCCATAATGTATCCATGCCTTCTTATGATTTCTATGGGCTCTTGCAGCGCTGTCTCTGTTGACTAACGACTTGTTTTTTTAGGAAATCTTAAATTACTTTTTCCTTTTACTTTTGTTTAATACAAATGTTAAATGAACCTGTTCTGATTTAGTTGAACAATAGGAGTGGACAATGTGTGCGCATGCGCTTGTGCCATAAATAATAAAAATCTCGAACAAAGCGAGCACAAAACCGTACAGAACAATGGAGTGTTCACCAAAATAGATACAAACGATTAGCAACAATTCATAGAAACAAGTGTTGGACCAAAGGTGAAAAATTATGAAAAGACTATAAAAAAAATTACATAAACCGCATGTGGTTGAATTATTGAGAAAAACAGAGTTTATAAAAATTGTAATAATGGGTTCAAGAGTAATATTTTATATCGGCGCATAGCAGGTTAATGGAATTGTTGTCTTTTTCATATGAAAGGTGTGACTTTTATTGCGGTTTTAATATGCGCTTAACCTTTTCAATGGCTTTCTGGACAAAGTGAAAGCAAGTACTTGAGTAACAAAGAACTTATTTTAAGATGCGTAGAACTTTTAAGCCGCGTGTTTGTTCAAAAAAAATATTCGTTCTAAATCCGCTGTGGTATTGAAGGGACTGTTAATTTTAAAGCAAAATAAAGTTTGAATTTTATATGACATCATTAATCTATATCCCTATATCCTCATCAGTCCATTTAGCGCAAATGTTCTCATTTTGTTCGTCTTCTTCCTTTATTGCAACGTTGGCATTAAACCAAAATGCGATTACTTTGATGCAATTCACAACTTTTTGCACCTAAAACAATTACATTACTCATTGTTTTACCGCTATCCCATTGCTGTTACAGTTATTCGTACAAAAATCTGGGCCATGCTACTTTTACTCGACAAGAACCCATCAGGCTAACTCAGCAAACAACTCAATTAAATTCCCTTCGAAACTATTCGTACGTTTACAATGCCATTTAAGTTCCTCTCGTTACACGAAGTTGATCAGTGTGCGCTTTGTGTGCTAACTTGATATTTACTATAACAACAACAACAACAATAACAATTGCTTGCCATGATAGTATAATAAGCAAGCATCAGCATGAAAATCCTTTGAGCATCAAACACCAATGAGGCAAGTAACCAACAGTAACTGTAAACTGAGTACCTTAAAACGCACACAAACAAACAAACAAACACTTGCAAGCGCAGCGAACAACGAACAACGAATGAGTGGGTGAGTGGGCGAGAGACAAGAGAAACACATGTTATCAATGCAATTTCCCATTAGTAAAAGTGCTTGCAAATGTTCATCAAACATGCACTCGACACATATATACGAACCAATATTAGATATTTTGCATGCATTATACTCATACATACATACAAACATATGCATAGTGAGTAGTAGTAGGTGCGTTCAATGAGAATTATTGGGGTGGGCCAAGCGTTGTAATACTTTGATACTTAGTCGTACGACTTTTAGTAGGGCATTGTTATTTACAGGGTTAAGCAAAAAAACTGGGGACTGGAAGGTATTGAAGTGAAAGCCATAGAATTTTAACTTGTCTGGATTTGATTCAAAGGATCAAGGTTAAACGAAGTTGCGATATTCGTGGAAAATTTTCTTCCCACTAGGTGTCACTGTTAGGTCTAAACCTATTTTGTAGAACAGTTTAACAAGGTGAGAGAGCTCGAACAACCTTCAAAGCCACCACTTCGTGATCTCCTGTGGACTTCTCTTTATTAATTAATTAAAGAAACTGTACATGCTTCCTAAAACTTTTGACGCACGCTGTAAAAATGTTCTCATTGTTACCATTCTCTTTGTGGTTTTTTTTAGTTGTTATTGTTGTTGTTGATAACGGTGTTAGTTACAAACTCGTAAAGTGTTGCAAAGTAAGCAGTAACTAAGACCAAAAATCAGGTCAGCAGCACAATTTGCTGCCTTCACCCAACACACTTCACCCACTTCTCCCACACACAAACACACACACAATTTACTGCAAGCATTTTGCTGCGCATACTTGTTACCACAGCAACAACAACATTGAACATTGAGAAAATCCTCTCGGTATCATGATAAAAATCGAACATATTCGATAAAGCAGAAATGTAAACAAAATTAGTTTGTAAATGTTTGCGCTTTGCCGAAGAGAGGGTGCAGGTTGGTGTGAGCGCAAGGCGTGTGCTGCACTGCATGTCGAATTGGTCGTGCAATAATGCAACGTGCAGAGATTTAGTTCGCTGTCAATACGGTTAAATTGTTGTTGGCTTGCATGTGAGGATTACAAAAGTGAAAAATAGTGTAGTAGCAACTCTGGATAGTTGGTTATTGTAATGCGTACTTAGCTACTTACAAGCGTAGATTTTTATGGGTGCTGGTGCTAATTGAAGTGGGAGGAGCAGAAATCGTCGAATAACATTGAATGAAGCGTTAGAACTTTTTTGTCAGAAATAGGATGGCGTCCTGGACAAACTATCCATACCACGAACCACTACTCTAGACAATGGCACCGATAACCGATTTCGTAGTTAGTTGGTTCATCACAAACCGCACGCTTATCAACTCTAAGATCAATGAAACATAACACTCAGCAATTGCTGCACGTTTGAACTCAAATATCCCTCAAGATCCTCAAATATAATTCGCTCCTATTCAACAATTCCTCGAAATAAAAAAATATTCAACCATCTGCATTACACGCCATTTATTTTATCTGTCAAAACTAATCAAAAATCCAATTTTCAAATAATGAACACATTTCCGATCGCTAAGCCTTTTTCAATATCTCTTGACAGCTTGAAGGCTGATTAAAGCTGACAGACCTGAAATCACCTTTGCTATGTAGATTAAGAGCAAAAGCATTTAAGTGAAAATATTCCAATTTGCATGTAATTGTAATCCTTTTTGAACTTTTTAACTCTTTACAAATGACACAAAGAGAGGAGGGCAAATAGAAAAAGGGAAAGGACAGGACTGCTAATAGGACAAAACAAAGAAACGGCTGAGTATTTTATTAATCAAACCAGAGCACTAAACACCTACACCCGCAGACGAATGATGAGATTATAAACTATGACAATATAAAGCAGTGCCTTTCATTTTTTTGACAAAATACCTGCGATACAATCTTTACATTAGGCAGGGTCGTATTAAATAGGAGAAAATGTTACAAAATGAAAGGAAATAAAATAAAATAAAATAAAATGAAATAAAATAAAATAAAATAAAATAAAATGAAATAAAATAAAATAAAATAAAATGAAATGAAATGAAATGAAATGAAATGAAATAAAATAAAATAAAATAAAATAAAATAAAATAAAATAAAATAAAATAAAATAAAATAAACAAAATAAAATAAAATAAAATAAAATAAAATAAAATAAAATAAGATAATAAAAATAAAAAAATAAAATGGAATGAAATGAAAAAAGAAATAAAGGGAAGGGAAAGAAGGCTGTTTTAGAAGTTATATTATGTGTTTCAAGAGACTGTTCTGGTTTTTGCTGCGCAAGTCCATATGTCTCTGACTCAATATTTCCCGCTAATGTTATTGGCATGCTTAGGAATTCTTTTGAAAATACGCACCTCTACTTGACGACCAAACCTAATACACCAAGAACATGTATAACACTTTAAATATTGTATGCGAGATCGTAGAGAGCTATGTTGGTGACCCACGCCTGTATGTCCATATGTGCTACATATGTTAAATCCTTCAACCCCATAAATGAATTTGGATAATACGACAAATTTTAATACCATTTGACAGTTGAAAATTAGTGCAATTGTCAAAGGGCACAACTACCATACAACAACAATAAAAATGAACTCAATAAAAGCAGTACATTTAAGTACCAGCAACGGTTAGCTAGGTCATGTTGGTTGCATGCTGTTTAAAAGCAAAGAAAGCAACAACAACAATAAGGATAAAAATTTTACAAAATATAAAGTGTCTAAAATTTTTATTTCTTTTCTTTTGAGCCTTTGTGTAAATTTCATGCACCAACACACCGACCAACCAACCAACCATTCGCCCATTGTTAAACGGACTTTGCTGCCCATTGTTCATGCTGTCCGCACATCGTTGTTGTCCTTTTTGCAGTTGCTCTCATTTTTCCTGCTGCTCTTTGCATATGTGCAAATATCTATTTTTGTTTGACTTTTCTAAACTGGCCAAGCGTAGCATGTGGAAAAGCGGAAAAGTGGCAACCTTTTAATTGACTCAAATAGCTGTAAACATTTCCTGCTGCTCATGTGCTGTGCGAGTGTGTGTGTGTTTGTGTACTTTCGTAAAAGGTGGTCAATGTGTTGATGGTCATTGTGTGCTAAAGCCATTAAAACTTATTGCTGCAATTTTGTTGTTGCTTTTTTTTCTTTCTCTTTTCCTAAATGTAACCAAAACTGTTTCGCTTTTAAAAACTACAACAGCAAAGTAACATTGTGTACATGCCAGTAACTAAATGGCAAAAGTGACTGTCAGTAAATTTTAGAGCGCGCGGAATTTTAAAGTGAACACAATCAAATTTGCCAAAATTGTCAAACAATGAAATGGGTAGAACAACAAAACAAGCAACAACAACAAAAGGGTAAAAGAGACGCTTTTGAAACAATTTGTGCGTTTTGAAACAAAACAAAAAAAACTAAGCAAAAGAACAAACTGAAAACGACTACAATCAACTGACTATGACTAACTAAGTGAACACTTTGAAATGTCACAAATTTGTCATGTGACACAAGCGTGTGCGTTTTTGTGATTGCGCAAGGGGAGTAGTACCCACTACTGGGTCAGTTTGAATGGAGCTTTAGATGTTTAATGAATTTTTTATCCTACTCTAAATGCTCGATAAATTATGATTGAGAGTATAGGCTAGCATATTTTTATCACCTTTGTCCATGTCACTGTGAGCTGTTCATAAAAAATGCCCCTCTCTAGCAATGTCTGACTAAAGTGACAAGAAAAATTTCCAACTAAATGTGCTTTAAATTTAATAATAAATTAAAACAAATTTTACATTTAAACTCGTTCCTCATTTTAATGAATCTATTTACGCTTGATTAATGACTCTCATTACTCTCACATCAGCTGTCAATCAGCTGCGGTTCAATTGACATTTGCGTGCGCCTAATTGAAGTGTCAAAACTACAAATGACAGTTTTAGCTGTCATCAGCGTTTTAAGTGGAAAAGGATTAAAAATAATCACATTCTTAACACTTTCTTTGTCACAGAGGCAGCAAGTAGTGATGGATGTGGGATACTAAAAATAGTTTCCAATAGTCTGAATTATGAAAAAAAATACTTAAAATGATGCCAGATTAATGCAAAGCAATTAAGTCACGTATGTAGTTATTTTTAGTACATAGCAAAGTAGAGGGAAACATCTCTTAATACAGTTTGTTATTAATTACAGTTATTCCGTAGGGTTACACATATACAGGGTGTGTGGAATATTGCATATAACTCGAAAATTTTTAAAATTTCTGTTATCTTTATAGGTTATAATTGCGCTAAAAATAGATATCGAAACCATAACTTCAATCATAGATCATGCCTCGGAACCCATGCAAGCTGTAGTGCAGTTAGACTTAATGGGCGGCTGCTCTGAAGTGAGACCATATTCGGATCACCGAGATACACGAATTGGAGAATGTATGCGCTCTAGCAATGTTGAGCCCGGGAATTTGGCCATGTTCATGAAAGTGTAAACACTTTGACCTACCGTTCTACTAGTGCAGTGCTATTCAAACTGTTTAGTTTTACAGCTGATTTTTCTTGAGAGAGCTTTTCTTAAAATGATTAGCTTACCATGACTGGATCTATGCGGAGCCAATTAAATGAAATAGAAGACCAGCGCCGAGCTCGAAAAGTGACACCCTCTATATATGTATGTATTTACAACCACACATTTACATGTATGGGCATGTCCCTCAAATATTTCTCTCGTTAAATGAAATAATGAAACATTAAACAAGTCAACACCTACTAAAACTTGCCACAACAATTGCAAGTGTACAATTTTATAAAAAGGGGTGGCAACCATAGAAATGCTTAAGTCGACCACAAGCCGGTATGAAACCACAAAAACCCAAACACTTGGGGGTCAACACAAAAAGCCGGCCAGCAAATACTTTCAAGGCGCCTTTACAAAATGTAAGATTTCTCATATGTTGGCTTCGCATGCAAAACAACAACAAAAACTATTAAAAAGAATACGTATAGCACTCAAATTTCCTGCCTCACCACAAGCTTATTTCGCTTTCATATCCTTTTTCAGTGCATTTTTTTCTTTCTCCTCCTTTTTTTATGTTTTGAAATCGAGCTACATGCTCGTATTGTGTGAATCCTTAGAAAATTCTTGTTGCTACCCACATTTTTGTTAAATTAAAATTTAATAGTCGCAAGCAAAGAAAGTTTCTCGCACCCCTTGCTCCACACCTCAGTCAGCGCTCATCTTGCTCAATTGCTACTCCGCACGACATGTGTCATTTGCATGCAGCCCATAAATGGAATGACACTCGCCTGCAACTCTGAGGCGTACGGGAATAAGAAGAAGCATTAAAGCAGGCGTTGACGTTTAGCGCAGAAGGCATGGCTTCTCTCGGTCTTCGCTGGTTATATGAGCTGGTAGCGTTCGGGCTTCTTTTATGTGTGCATATTGTAAATATGTTCAAGTATTCCAATGAATCATGGACGTCACTGCTTTACTGTATAATCGCTCCCTGCGCGCAACTATGGCCCAATGTCCATGAGCAGCTATAAAGTTATAAATATGAATACAGCGATGATATGTTCGTATAGAATTACGAGTGGATAGTGCGTGTCAAGTAGATATAATTTAATCCTGTAAGAGTCATATGCCAGCAATATTCTGTATTCTCTTCATTATGTAGTGCATTGTGTGATTGTAAAAGTTGTCACAGGAAGCTCAACAATTTCCTTGAAAATTTTATTCAGACATATTCTGTAGTATAAAGGAGAATGAAAATTAGGGCTAGTGGTGGTCATTTGTTCGCTCTACTAAAAATTAAAAATAAGTCACCGTTTTCAAAACGTCACCAATTGCCAAGCAGTCACTGGTTCCAACAGAAGCCAATGGTTCAAAAATATATTCTAAGAAAATTACTCCCAAAAAGTCACAGGTCCTTTAAAAAGTCACTGGTTCCAAGAGAAGTTGCTCCAAAAAGACACAGGTTCCAAGACACTGATCTCTAAAAAATTGGTTCCAAAAAGTCACCGATTTCAAAAAGACACTAGTTTCCAAGGAGTCACTGGTTCCAACAGGAGCCAATGGTTTGAAAAAATATCTCCAATTCTATGAAAAGTCACCGCTTCTTTAAAAATCACTGGTTCCGAGAGAAGTGGTTCCAAAAAGTGATTAGTCCCAAAAAAAGCCGATTACTACAAAAAAGTCATCGGTCCTAAAAAAAAAAGTCACAGGGAAGTCAATTTTTCCTAAATTGTACCTGGTTCCAAAGAAGTCACCGGTTCTCGAAAAAGTCGCTGATTCCAATAGAAGTTTATGTTTCGTAAAAAGTTTCTAGTTTATGGTTCCAAAAGAAATCACTTCACAGATGATCTTTTTAAAAAAGGCTCTAGTTTAGTATAAGTCACTTATTCTAAGAAATGTCACTGGTTCCAAAACTACTCCTAACTCAAAAAAGTCGCCAGGTCGGTTCTAAAAATAAGTCCTTAGCTCCAAAAGAACAACCTTCAGTTTCCAACAGCAGTTAATCAAAAAAAGTCACGTTTTAGTTAAAAAGTCACTCATTTTCAAAGCAGTGATTCTAGAAATGTCGCCGGTTCCCGAGAAAGTCAGGAGCTCCCAAATCAGTCACTTGTTCCATTTCGTAGGTTTTTTACGAAGCAGCTCGCAATCCGTATTTGGAGACCCAAATCAATTCCAGTGATAGCAGGTATTAGCCTAGATAAACCTCGTGACTTCCTCCTGCCCCATCCAAAGTCTCTTCAGTGTAAAATTTACATAAATCAAGTTTGCGTTTTATCTTTTTAAAAATGAACAAATTTAATGAGTAAATAAAAAATACGAAATTCTTGTCAAGTTGTTTAATCAATCGTTAAGCATTTTCCCCGCACTCTACTAAATGGAGCTCCTAACTATATAACTGGTATATTAAATATTTCAACATTTCTTATCGCAATTCAAAAATTTTTCTGCTTTCCTCTAAAATTTACGCACCACACAATGTCAGTTATTTGTTCAATGCAATTTATTTTCAGCTCATTTCCCACTACTACCGCGCCATTAAAACCCTAGAGCGTAGAGCGTGGCTGTGCGAAACGAATACCCTCATTGTTTGCTCCAATTCTTTTGTTCGCACAATTTTTCTAGCTCAACATCAGCTCAACTCAAACACTCCTAAACAATAATTTATCCTTTCACCAACATATTAACCCAACCCAACCCAATAGCCAAAGCAGCAGCTCATCATCATTGCTCGTTGACGGTCACAGGCTACAAACCATTTGCAAAGTCTGTCAACTGTTCGGCAGCTGATAAAGTCGGCATACTTGAAAGTCGTAACATTGTCTCTCTTGGCGAAGTAAGTTAGTTGAGCGTGTTTGAGTGCTTGAGTGTGTGTGTGTTTGTGTGCGCCTATTTTACCTTGTTTGCGTTTCCACCCGCACAGCACAGCAAGCATAGTGGGTAGCCTACTAACGCTTCACTGACTGACTGCCTGGTGTTGTTGGTTACTTTAATAAAGGATCGTAGCAAAAAAAATAAATTGAAAAAAGGCTAACAGTAAAGCTGATAAAGGGACGTGTTTAATCGTGTGCATAATTGTCGGAGCACTTAGTGTGGTGTGGAGTAGGGTAGAAGTGCGCACACGAGCATTTTTGAGAAAGGGCTGCTTCAGCCCTTTTAACCGCAAAATTTAAATCGTACAATTTCGAGGCCGAGCTTTTAATACTATTTGGTGTATTGGGTATTTTGAAAGTGATATTCATTTTGTTTATAAATTTAAAGTACAAAACTTTGTTACAGCAAAAGAGCCAATCTACTGGACCGATTCTCACTCAACATTTAAAATGAGATATTCGGACCACAGAAGGATATAGAGGTATTTTTGAAGTGAAATCAGAATCCAAAATATTTAAAAATCTTAGCACAAATTTCGTGAGAGGCAAACCAAACTTAGGGCTAATTTCTCCTAACTCAGCATTTTATATGATAAATTCGTCTCGAGCATAGGTGCCTCCAAGTGCTGCGAGACCTATGCTGGTCATCTCAACTGAACCTTTTCTTATCACCACTTCATTGGCATCGAACCAGCATCCTCTGACAAATGACGCTACCACTCAACACCAGCTTGCGAAATGATACGCCCACACAAAGTCGTCTTAAACGTTTGCTGGTATTTTGTGACGCTCTAACAATTCACAAAACCGCAAAAACCCACACAATCAGTTAAGAACTTTTTTTTGTGCCATTTTACGGTGCATTTAAGTGCTGCTATCCTTTTGAATTTTCGGTTTTCGCAAATTTTTCCAGCTGCACTTTTCACACTTTCCATTTTACTTCATTCGACATACATATCTACGCTGTGAAAAGGTCCTTTTTCAATTTAGCAAATTGGTCACTTTTAATTTGATTAATTACTTTGATACCGTAATTTGACTTTGTGGTTCTGTAGATGTCCGGTTTTAGAAATTTGTATGCCTATCAGATACGTCAATTGTGATAAGAGCTTGGAGTGTACAATGTACATACAGATGGACATGAGTACGTCTGTGAGTGAGTGTAATTGAGCATAGGATAGTCGCATTTTAATCTTGACGGGCTCAAATATATAAACTTTCAAATGAAGCTTCAGGCAAGGCGACTCACTTTCGAGCGATTTCTCGAAGTAAGTAAAATCCTTTTTCGTCTCTCATTATAAATTTCCGCAAGGACGGCTCTTAATCGTACCAGTGCTCCTTTCGATGATGTAAGTAAAAATACGAGGGTAACTCCTTAAGTTTTTAGTTTTAGGTTGTTCACCTAAACACATTATCATAGCAATAAAACCTCAAACCAACCTAAATAATTTTCCACAAGCCTAACTCATTTCTCCTGATGATAATGGTATCTGTGGTTTAAACCAAATTTATGCATCGTTAAAATACTTCACAACGCATTAAATTCAATGTAATGCTCATTTACATCCAATTCCGCTAAATCAAATTTTTTCTTGATGGCAGCGTAAGTTACGTGCGCGAAAAATATCTGCAAATTTGCACAAAAAAAAAATTAAGTAAATACTTTTGTGCATTCCTACATACATATAGATATCCCCCTGTCCTATATAAAGTGAGTAAACCCTTTTTTCAAGGTGATAACACGTTTTTCTTTACGTTCTATGAGAAGCACCTCCAAAAGAATTGTCAAAATACGTTTCCATTTGTTGACACTTAACTAAGTGTTCAGCTACTTGCCAAAAGCTTTTCCATGTGCTTACAGACATGTAGAGTGGCCAGAAGAAAAGTTTACTCCAATTTGGTGCACTTACCCAAAAAAATAACACCCAACTCTACGCTAACACGTCCCTAGTACGTGCCCTGTCATGCCATGTAAACATTGCACTAAAGGGTGCCTTACCAATGAAATATTATTTTTATTAAATAAATTCTAAAACCCAAATTTTGTTTTTGGAATTTTTATGTTTTCATTTAAATATATTTTTCGTTCCATTTTTTATTTTATTTTATTTTATTTTTTTTTTTTTTTATTTTATTTTATTTCATTTTATTTTATTTCATTTTATTTTATTTTATTTTATTTTATTTTATTTTATTTTATTTTATTTTATTTTATTTTATTTTATTTTTTTTATTTTATTTTCTTTTATTTTATTTTATTTTATTTTATTTTATTTTTATTTATTTTATTTTATTTTATTTTATTTTATTTTATTTTGTTTTATTTTATTTTATTTTCCACCAGTCCAATTTCGCATTAAAAAATAGTCCATGCTGAGTCACTCTAATGCACATTTGTATATGTACATATGTATATACTAATATTTAAATACAAATTTTGTATACAAGTACATATACTAAATACCCATTTGATTACACGCACTTGTCGGCGGAACTCCATCAGCTTTCATTGCCACACTCCACCTCCATATTCTTCAAGTTTGTTGTAGTGTTGAGCAGGAGTTACTCCCCTGCAGTGATTTCACCTAATTCTTACCTACTCCCTAAATAGCTAGAATCTCAAAGTGAACTAGTAAGGCACCTGTCTCTTCGCCCTCTTCAAAATGGGTATCTCCTATGAAATCTCATTGTCAAAGTTTAATTAGAAATATGCGAAAAATACACCCAACAATTTTTAGGTTAAGTAATCACGGCAAGTAGAAAAAATTGCAGCCCCCTCAATACAGAAGTCGCTGTATTCCAAACAAAAAAAAAACAATTTTTTTACAGTTACTATAAAATTTGATCCTTTTCGGATTAGTTCGGTAACAGCGAGAAGCTTTTTTCTTGCACTACTTACGAGTATAACTGAGATCTCGCTGAAAACCTGCAAGCAAAAGCTTTCCTACTTTTCGAGAAAAGAAAAGTAAAACGTCAAATTTGCTTTGCTAATGTTTATGCTAATATTGTTGTTATTTTCTGCTGCAGTCCCTACGAGTATACTTTTTCGCGTGCTTCGTGACAAAGATTTGCCAGAGCAATGTGCTTTATAGGTATTTAACGTACTATGTGCAGTAGAGTGCATATAAATGGAGACGCATAACTATTTGTGTGGAGATAAGTATTTGATGAACTCGATTTATTTTTCGAATAGTGAAATAACGAACTAGAAGTTGCTGTTAATTAAAATAATTTCGAAGTATTTCAGAAGTTTTTTTGCAACTTTCAGTTATCTTGTAAACTAAAACCCAAAATTTTGTAGCAGGAAAAAAGCTAATCTATAACACCAATCGCTGTAATTCAAATGCTAAGACGCGGTATTCCTGTCACGCGGATATAGGGGTATTTTTCAGGTGAATTATTTATATGGAATTATTTATATGGAAGCGAAGAAAACGGGGCATAATAAAATTAAGAAGTATACTAAAAGTGATAAAAGTCGAAGCAGTCGAGTAAGAAACATAGGCGAAACGTTGAGATAATCCTTGGTCGCCTTAAACTACATGTACATGGAATCACTCGTTACTTCTTTCCATCAACAACACAACGCGTTCACATTTCTTCGCACACCACTGTCTAATGTAACTAAATATCATAAATTTTTGAATCTCGCCTGTCAGACGCATAGCAAGACAAGTGAAATTTAAGCATATTTTGTTGTTGTTGTTTTCACTTTTTTCCTTCCAACTGCTTATGTAAATTTAGTGCTAAAATGTTTACATTTTATGCCACTTCCTTCAACAAAGCCATAAGTTCCGCTACAGTTCAACGTTGAAAGATGCTGACACAGACTTGGCCATAACAACGTCTGGAGCGAAGGAGGGGCAAAATATGAAAGGTTATGATGGAGAAAAAGAAGATGTTCCAAGAAATGTATATTCAGCTAAATGTCGCTTAATTGACGCATAATATTAGCTTTATTAGGATACTTAAGAGCTGTGATGTGTACTGGCGCAAGACTTGGTCTGAACAAAAATATTTTGGTTGCTGTCAAAATTGTATTTTATGCGAAAATTTGTGTCAATATTTTGCTATTTATTATAAGCGTAGTTCGTTGTTGTTGGCATGCTAGGATGGGGTTTTCAATAGGATGATGGTGTTGAGTTCGAAGACTGCAGCAAGGAAATTGATTTTAAAGGGGGAAGTGCGTGGCGTAGCCTAACACGTCCGCTTCCAGCCAGTAGCTAAATTAAATTATTATGCCTTGTGTAAAAATTAGAATCACCCATTAAATTTTATGAGAATCCATAGCAACAATTAATATTAAAATTAGGCAATAAATGAAGCAATGCCAATCAACTAAGGGACCAGGAATCGATGAAGCTGAGTAAATCAAATTTCAAATTCATTGGACATCCTTTGTACGATTTTGATTACAAAACTTGTTTGTTACTCATTTTGCATTTCACACTAGGACTGCAATTGAGACCCTGTAGGAAAAATCTCTGCTTGAATGAAATCGGAACTTCTACCCATTCGTCATTACTAACGTTTTGACAAAAAGCTCCCAGCTCCTGCGTCTCTTTTATGGTTCGGAAATAATTTGAATTTCTGAAATCTGTAACTTTTCCAAATTTATATCCAAAATCTTCAAATTTTATTTCGGAAAGTGTCAAAAGTATATCAGAAAGTGTCAAAAGTATTTCAGAAAGTGTCAAAAGTATTTCAGAAAGTGCTAAATGTTTTTCAGAAAACCTCAATTTTTTTTTCATAAAACCTCAAAAATCAAAAGAATATCAGAATGGGTTAGATAAATTTCAAACATTTTAATTTAATTTCAGAAAACCTCAATTTTATTTCATTTTATTTTTAATACATTTTCTGCTCTCCAAACTGCAGCTCTATTTCTTAAAAAAAAAATTCCCTCAACTTTTCGTTAATTTTCCAACAGGGTATGCATAAAATTAAGTTTATATTCATGCTGTTTAAAAAATGTGCTCGAACACGCTCGAATCCAGCAAAAGCAATCAAAATAAATGTGATATCAATTGGTATGATGAGAAAGGATTGAGATTGAAAATCACAACGTTAACAAAGAATTGTAGACTGAAGATGACGAAAACATTGATTATGTATCCTGGGGGCACTTAACCAAATAGGAAAATAAAATGAAAATAATAACATCAACAATGCCAAATGCAAACAAAATCACAATTCACAAATAAGAAATAAGAAATCAGCAGCACGATGATATCGTAAGCACACACACAAAATTTATTTGGGACAAACAATTTTTTTTTGCCAAACTGAAATGTGCTTGCCCCAGGACATGCCATTGGGAGCACTCAAATATGTAGGAATAGATGGCAATACCCTTTTCTAGGCGATATGGCAAATTATGCTGAAGGATATTTGGTTAAGTGTTCGAAGCCGACCGCTTGTTGGCAATATCTGTGATGATGACTACTTTGGTTTGTGTGTTGGGAGCTGTGATTTGCTGCTGCTGCAGGACACCTCATAAAAGGGTTGCTGACTAAGGTTGTATGCACTAAATAAATAAACACAATCATCGAAGAATTGTTTAATGAAATTTACTACAAATGTGTGAGAACATTTTTTTTGGTATTCCAAACGTGATTGGGTTTATCGAAAAGTGGATGGGTAGTGCTGGTGTAAGAGTGGATGAGATTAATTTTTTTTTAATTTTTTTTTTTTTTGAATTCGAATTCATTTTCCAAGGGTACTTCAGAAATCGTTAAATGAATTTCAGAATATTCAATTGTTTTGGGAAATTATACAAAAGATTATTCTGAAAAACATTTCACAAGTTTTGAAATACAATTGACTATTCTGAAATTCATTTTACAATTTCTGAAATACAATATACTATTCTGAAATTCATTTTACAATTTCTGAAATACAATTGACTATTCTTAATTACAATTGATTATTCTGAAGTACATTTTAAATATTTTGAAATACAATTAACTATTCTAAAATTGATTTTCCGATTTCTGAAATACAATTGACTATTCTGAAATTTATTTCACGGTTTCTGAAATACAATTGAGTATTCTAAAATTTATTTTACGATTTCTGAAAAACATTTTCCGCTTTCTGAAGTACACTTGAACAGTTGTGTGCCAGAACTCAATCGACAGGAGTTGAGAAAGAAACAGATGCGAAACAGAGCTACAAGAAGCAGAAACGCAGAAGCTCAGGTGACCACTTTGAAAGCCCTCAGGTGGCAGGATCTATAAGGAAATGAAATCCATGGAAACTTGCTATTGATTTCATATTCCCCTCCATCCGTGTGACCTTAGGGACAAACCATAATTTAATGGCTTCATACAATCGATTTAGCTTGCAGTGGGGAGCTCTATAATTTACTGTTACGATTATTTAATTTCAACCACGTTTATGGCCACATTAACAGCATTGCTTAGACTCATACCAATTTCAGGACTAATACGAGTAGGTTGCTATCGATGGTTGTTTGTATGTATGCCACTTGCACGCCTAGATCCATTATTGTTTGGCTCCTAAACCTTTTATCTCAATCAATTCATGCAGAAAGAACAACAACAACAACAACGACTAAGCACATTAACTACAGAAGCTATTTGTGGACTAAGTAAATGTTGTCTGCTAGGCGGATAGTGAAGTATGGAGGATATATGTATATCGGAGAAACCCGATAGGGAAAAGTTCAAAGGAAGGCGAATGGGACTCATGTGAGGCGATGTGAGTTGTGGCGTAAGAGACGACTAAGTTCATGGTGAGAAGGTTCGATGTGCTCATACAAAACGGTCCAAGAAAAGTCGGAGTAGTACCACAAGGCGTAGAGACGGGGACGTACTGGACCCTGTAGTGGTGCTCTGATCTCTTTAAAATAAATGCAACCCTCAAATTTTCGATCCAGCTCAGTTCTCTTTCTAAAAACTGGCCCAAATCCCCGCTCTCCGTGAGTTTTCCTTCAAGTACATTCCCTGTTTTGGTACGGATGAAGTCGAATCTATTGAAATTGGTTGATTGCCCAGGGCCTGCAAGTTTACGCCATAGGAAAGAATCAGATTGACTAGTATCAAGCCGCCAGATTACTACATTTGAGCAGCTTCCCATCACTTCCCGAGCACACCACGACAGTGTTACCGGGCCTTTTTAGCTCAGCCCTCGACCTTTTCTCTAGCTTTCATGAGTTGCTTGCCGTCAAGTGTAATTCAAAGTTACTTCAGACGGGCTCAGATAGCTCTCCGGTACCAGGATCTAATGTTACCAGCCTTCGAGTCTTGACCAAATTTACCCTGGATTCATGCTTAGCCCCTATCGCTCCGGGTTGTACGTACAAAAAGACGTTTCCGGGAGTTCCCTACCCATTCGAGGTGAAGACCTAATTTAGCTCCAACGCTTTCCCAGAGGGTTTTATCGATACATTAACGTGTTTAAAGGTGCGTCAATGTGTTCGCAAAACAAAGCCTCAAATACCACAATACTGCTAAGCTGAAAATATACGTATATATCCTTACATAATTTTATGGCTCCATAGATTGTTTTCGTTACGAATTTTGTGTATTGATTTCAGCGATTGTTGTAGTTGGTAAATTGCTAAATGGTTAGTAAACAATGAAAAAACAAAAAAAGAAAACATTGGAAAACAATTCAATTGAATAAAGCGTAGGAGTACATAGAGAGCTCTTAAAGAGGATGAAGGAGTAAGATGGTGAATGTCGGTCGGTGGGAAGGAGCTTGGTTGTGGAATCAATTTACTTTCGTTCAAATGCGATTTTCATTGTACCAAGAGTCCATAGAAGCTACCCACACTCCCGCACGTCTTTGTAGGTTAGTAATGCTTTGTGCCTTCTAGCGTTTTTTTTTTTGTTATTGTTTGCTCCCTGCCCCTCGCTCACTACGCTCAACGTAAATAAATATATTTCCAAAAAATTCCTTATTTTCGTTTAAGTAAACATTCCACAACTTCGATGCAAAGCGCTTTCAGAGCATCAATAATGAATATCCTTGCTAAAATGCTATAAATTGAGCGCCAACATTTGTTGGTGTTGTTGTTGGTAATGAAATGGTATTGTAATTGAATTTGCACCCCATCAACATGTACTCCACATAGCCCCACTATTTTTCGTTTAACACATTTGTACTTGTAAAACTTTAGTAGCATTGTGGTACTCTCAGTAGGACAGTAAAGTAGCAAAAGAGGGTGTGAGTTGAACTTGCAGGCTGTTTGGTTCGGCTTCTTTAGAAACTTGGGCAATGAAATATATGTTGGATGCTGGAGTTTTCAAGTGCATGTTTTTTTTGGGGATACTCAAGCTAAGTTGTTGTTTTTGTAAACTTACTGCGGACCTGATGAAGTAACAGCCTCTGTTACGGGTCTTTATCGTAAGAAGACTTGCATTCAAACAATTTTGTGAATTTTCAGGACATGCCAAGGTCGTCATCAATAAGCAGAGGTCGATTGGATGCTACCCCAGAGCTCTACATTGCAAGGTTAGCTAAGCGGCATAGGATTGAATGAGAACTTCAAGGGGAAGATCTCAAAAAATGAAGACTGAACTCCAGAGAGTCCAGGATGTGTAGGGAAACGATAAATGTGCCCTTTCAAAGAGTGAAAATATCTAAACCAATACATAACGCGAGCTCACAATCGAAGATGATGGTATTAAGGTCACCTAGATCACTATTCTACTTCTCTACTGAACCACGACATGGCTGTACCGAACCAGATTTATTGAGGAGACATAGAGTTAGTTCAGCAGGTAAAATTGAGAGCCTGAGCTAGCTTGACTACTTTGTGAATATTCCGGATGGTGATGTGTCACATGTTGCCGCCTGTCAGTGACATTAATACCATTGACATTATGACACGTCATCTTCCGGAAAGTAAAAAAAAAATGTATGTGTTGTTGTTGTTGTTTTTACAACAGTACTACCACGTTGGTTATGCTGAAATAACAACGCTTGATCGCGTTAAACCCAAGTCTTTCCTACGCGTAGACTCAGCTGTGGTATGAATGAAACCTTCCTGCTGAAAACCATGTAACAGTGAGAGGAGAAAGCCAGCGCCGCATTGCTGTAAATTAAATCATACTTTTGCAGTTACCGAAATGCATTCAAAAGTACAAAATAAAATCCTTCGAAAACAATAATCACATTAAAAATTCAACAATGCTCCGCCTTCAGGTTCATATGTACATACATAAATATATCAAATATGCGTACCTACAAATTTATTTATCCTTCTCAGTAATTTTGAATTATTTTCATTGCTTCAGCTTCCATTCCTTCCCTGATGGCTACACCAATGCAAACAAATAAACCCCAAGGTGTAAATCCACAAACACATACATACATACATAAATACATGTGTAGATACATATGTACATACCTTATATAAATTTTGTTTGCTCGAGGCTCCTTTTGTTTTTCCTCCTTATCTGCATAACAAATTATGTTGCTTTCTTCGATTTTTATCTCAGCTTCCCCAAGAGAGTAAATCAAAATTTAATAACTTCAGCATCTGTGGAAGAACAAAACAGTTGTCAACAGGTTGCCGCCTACATACGAGTATAAGATTTGTGTTGTGCTGGTGAGCGTATTTGTATTTGTTTTTTTTTTTTTTTTAAATTATCCCAACAAGCATTTTTGTAAATATTTTTAAAAATAGCTTAAAGTAAGCTTGTTATAATAAGCGTTTTCAGTAGGAACTGATAGGAACGAAGAATCAGCCGTTTTTTTCCTACGACCAGTTTGGTATCAAAGTTTTGGCCAAATCGGGCTGTTCGCTAGTAATTTCACAATTATGTCCTTTTGCGTTAAATTAAGTTTATTATAGTTTGTCCTTTACAAAAAAAGATAGTTAAAATAATAAATATACAGAAAAATAAATTTAACACGCATTCATTTTTAAATATTTGCTTCTATTCGTTACGATGGACAATTTGTGAACGAGTGGCAATTCGAACGAACGAGTACGTTCATCTACTCGTTCAACTTTGTTATTATCGCAAATTTCGATAAATTTGTACGCTTACGGCTGTCATAATCCGATATTGACAATTTTACGTAGCGAGTTGCTCGTTTACGTCTGCGACGATTCGGACCCACACCTTGTCCTCGTTTATCGCTAGAGCCAATTTTATTATTACCTTTTTATTAAATCCTGAGCATACAGAGCTTACGGCGAGAGTGGTAGTCGACTGGTCAAAAATGTGGCATGGTCTCGAACGGGTCGCAGAAGTCATCTTAAACTGTGACTTGGCTAGATATGCTGGTCAACGTTCAGATGTAGTTTCTCAACCTCACTGAGGCACAAAATATGATCATCTTGAATATCAAGTTCCAGATTTATTAAGCTACCTCTCTGTGTCCCGAATAGAGCAAAAGGTGAAGGCTAGTTAAAATAAACTGTTATGTCCAAAGTTGATTTTTCTGGGAAAGACTTCCCCCTCGCCAGACCGAACTATTTTACGTTTGATGAATTGTACTTTTATCTGTCGTTCCCTCTTCTTCTGCCCACTATCTACATATCGTTTACTCCTTGAATCTTTTGCTCTTTTTACACCACCGTCTCTGACTCTCCATCTTCACTTTTTCGCCTTCCTCCTCGTTTTCATTCCTTGTCCTATTTTTAGTATTTTTCTTTTCCTATTTCTCTCCTTCTTGTCGCCTTCCCTAGAATCATGACTCTCCCACATTTTCAGTTATTCAGCCGAACCTCAAGTAAAAAAAAGTCCGTTTATCTGTTTCGGTTTCGGCCAACATATTCGTATCTATTTCGGCCAGCTACTAGTTACGACTTCCCAGAATCAAATTTAACATTATCTGAGGCATGTAAACGTTTAAGAATCTCAAATCTCCTGCCAGGTAAAGGTCATCTTTTCATGTGTGGTATCCCTTTATACCAACAACAAACTCATTTAAGTCCCAAGCACACCACACCATACTGAGATTGAATTCAATTTAAATTTTGTTGATTTGACTGTGAAAATTTATGTTAATGTTTCTTGTTAATTGAGGGGAAAACATGTTTTTAATTTAACTAAAAACCAAATAAAATTAACGCACATTAGGAGCTCAACAACCAGAAAAAAATCCCAAGCAACGAGGAGTAAAGCAATGGAAATTTAAATGCAAAGAGCGAATGCAACAAAGTTGGGCGCCACAAGCTAACATAAAATCTTGTCCGCTGCCAGCGATAGAAGGTACACGTGAGTAGTTTCTTAAACACTTTAAGGGTACGTACTAACGAAAGTGCATATAGGTAAGTACAGAGAGGTGAGAGTTCGTGTCAAACCAAGTGTTATATACCCAGTTGTTGGTTTTTGATAATAACCCACGTATTAAAGATTTCAATCTCTTTGATTGAAAAAGAGTTGCTGAGGGATCGAATAAAAAAGCGTCGATTTGGTAGTCGTTAAGGTATTTTGCTAATAAAATCTTGTACCCAATTATAACTTTAAAGCTCGATTTGAGAATGAAGTCAAAATATCAATACCAATATGACAAAATAAAAGATTGGAATGCGGTGCAGTGAGAGCTGAGATTTTGACAGTTGACTTATCGATATTATTATTGATAACGATATTTCTAGTCGTTAGTTTTATAGCGTTATTCTAAGGAGTCGAACTCGGACTAGCTTTTCCAGCATCAAGTTGAAGAAAGGTCTACTCTCTTAGTCGACTTATAAATAAGCTCTCATTGATACCAACCCAGCCAAGTGGGCGTAGTTGGCATTAAATCTTTCTATCTATGTAAAAAATTCCCCGATGTGCTCTTGCTTCCTGAAGTTGTCCGACAGATGAACGTATAAAGTTCCAGCGATTTCTATATCGATCTCAATTCTATTCCGCACCTTTCCAAGCACTCTTTTGGTACTACAACTGGGTATAAAAAATGTTTAACTAAGCACAAAAATTTGAAAATTGTATTTAAAGTCTTCACACGCATCACAGCGGTTCGTCCAAGGGCAAGGGTTAGTTAGTTAGTTAGGACAATGTAAAGTTATGACACTTTTATGTGGCATGAAATATTTATCAAATTTTGTAAGTACGTGTATTTCTTATGAATAACATTAAATTATGAATTAATTTATGAATTATCTTCGGCTATCATCGGCACCTATTGTGTGCGAGGACAATAAGAAAATTAAAAGTTGATATATAAAATTTATAAGGCAACCTTTATATAAACGTACAAAAGATTAATTTTTTTTTGTTTGTTTTTTTTTTTTTTTTTTTTTTTTATCAATGAAATTTACCATCAAGAAAATTTTAGAAAGCAAATTATTTAAAAATCTGTTTTTATTTTAAGAAAAATATTGCTGCGGATTTTTTTTCCATTTACCTAAAGGCAGCCTTTGATAAATGTAGCGAATTTTGCCGACAGAACAATGTCTGCCGGGTCTGCTAGTGACTTATCTCAACACGTGCGCCACCTAGTGGAGTATTTTTTTTTAATTCCACATTCTGATTTCTCTCTAAAGCATATTTCATGTTTGAATCAATTTCCTACAATTTTTTCTTAATATCTCGCTGCGCGCGCCACCTAGCGGATTTGCCTATTTAGCATTTTCATTTGATTCTAAACACGGTTTGAAGTGTCTATTTCTTTCAAGTCTCTAGCTTATCAAGAAGTAATTTCAAACTCAAGAACCTTTTCTCTAATTTTCACTCTCTATTTTTTCTAAGCCATGTATGTATGTTCGAACTTCGTAGCGTCCTTATATAAATGTAGCAATACAAAAACCGAACAAAGTTAGCGATTATTTATGCATGTAACTCTCTCCCCGTCGTTTTCCGAGAAAAGCGTTCACAATTTAGGAAATACACCAGTGGCTTTTGCTGTTATTGTTATTGTTATGTTAATTTTCGTTTTATGCTTAAACAATAGCATATTAAATAAATAATTTTGTTTCACATCCTTTAACTTGTTTTGAATTTTTATTGCTGTTAAAATATTTTAAATTCAATTCAGTTTATCTTTTATTATGACGACTCGTTGGGAGGATGTCATAAAAGCAATATCAATATCTCGTGCTCTTGCCGCTTCAGCTAAACGGTTTGGCGTATGGCTTTTTTATTTAGTTGGCCTACCGCGTGCCGAACTTGTCTCAGTCAGATTATTTGTTTTTGTAGTTTTATATTTAAAAAGTTATCTTGTCTGTCTGATGTCTGTAGAAATCGCTCCACTTCAAACAAAAGAGAATAGAGATCCATCATCTCATTGGTATCTTGTAGAAATTTTGGTAGCCTACCTTCTTCCGAAGGAGTCCGATTAAAGTCTCATAGTCTGTTCTCAAATTTTACCTCAAGATAAGCTTCCCAGTTCAGCAACTGAAGTCGTCTTCCAGATTCCATATATTGGCTCCTGTATTAGAGTCATCAGCATTAATGTTTCCTCCGATTTTTCAAATGAGTGTCTAGATCTCTTCATTGTTACAACAACAACAACATCTCTTAGTTGTTGATACTACACAATTCGAAAGAATTTAGTGCTCTGTTTATCTTCCTAGTCCTTTTCCTAAAACTGGAGTGCTCTAACTACCTACACCTTTTGGATGCGGTCAGCTTCTTATCTGAAGCGCTTCTGAGTTCTGTTATGTCTTCGGAAGCATTTGCATTTACTATTCTGAGCTAAACTGAGCTCTTTTGCTTCTGCAAAGCATCGATTGCAGGCTCTTCTGGGTTTCAATTCCGTCGAAGGTTTTCTTGTCAGGTTTTTTAGCGGCATTGGACATTTGACTGTTGGAACCACTTTAACTCTTTGTACGCAGTTCATCGGCTTCTCAAGCTAGCATGTCTAGTAAAAACACTTTTCTTTTAGAAGATTTTAAAGTACGACGACTATGCCGGAGGTAGACAGCAGCTGGCTCTTAAAAAAAATTTCTAAAAATTAATGCTATCGGTGGATTACAATAACCCAATTAGTAACCACCCGAAAAATAACAATCATTTGTAGTTAGCACAAAAGGTTAATAAAACGCCGGAAAATCGACTTATCAAGAAGAAGAAAAACACATGCACATGTCAGGCGACTACCAAGGAAGCTGCTAATGCCACCGTTGATGAGTGGGCTATCAGCAAGCAAAAAGGAAAAATTAGAAGAAAACGAACAAACAAGACATCAAAATTAAAAAACAAAAAAACAAAAAAGACATAAAACAAAAGGAAGCCGAATGCTACAGCTGCGCATCTTAGGATAAATGGAAGTAGGACGTAGTAGCGGTCATGGTGGATAAGACAATGTTAGCGGCAAACAAATTCCAAAAAAAGGCGGTACATTGAGAGGCAATAAAGAAGCGGACAGCAAGCCACCGATTGTAGGACCTCCTTCGGTGTGCAAACGATGTCGCCGTGGTCTAACGAGACAAAAAAAAAACCGAGAATAAATGTGTTGCACATACGAAGGGACATCTAAAATATCTAAGCGAATACCCGATAAAACAGTGATTGCCTAATTTGTACAACTAGCCTACGTTTAAGATCGCCCGAGCAGCACAAAATGCAACAACAAAGCGTCCAAAGCACCGCAGGACATTGCGAGTGTAACAGCATTGGCATGTGGCGACACACCGCAGGACATTGCAACTGCAAATATGCGACATACATACAACGCGAAAGATGGAGTCTTCAACTTCTTCATTGTCCACAGTTGGCCCATTGGCGTTGATACTAAAACTGTCCGTCCAGCGTGATATCACAATTTTACAGTAGATTATTGGCTTCTTTGTGACTTTTTATTGCTTTTGTTGTTGTTGCTTTTTTTCTTCTTCAAAACTCCAACTAGAAACTGCGAAAAGAACACGCAGCATGAGTTCGCTCGTCGAATACACCAAAAGGCACGCATTTAATTGAATTGTCTCTGGCTGACAATGGCTTTGGCGTATCCACCCTTGTTAACGCAAAAACAAATACAACGTACACATTTGCAAAAACAAAAAGAATAGCAAATCACAAATTGCAATGCATTCAAAAGAAGATTTACTAAAGAAGATCGCTAGCAGCTAGTGAACCTTTCTGTCGAAGTACCTTTTCTTTGCAAAATGGTCTCGCTTGTCTTAATCTCCCTTTCAATCATCCCTCTTTTGTTGTCTTTCTTGTTGCTCCATTGTTTGTTGTTGATTGTCGTTGATCGACCATGAAAAGCGCAATTTAAGACAGCCACAATGAGCTCAATATAACATTTGCCATCATCATTTATGGTCTTTTGTCCATTTTCGAAGATTTCCTATGCGATCGGCTGTAAAGGGAAGCAATGACTAAATCACTTATTCACGTACTGGCGCAACAATTGTTTGACCTTTCAGGGGTTTGAGGTACACTGGGCTGGAGTTGGAAGAACCTCAGTTGTGCTATTAGTGAGGTGCGAGACTTTGAAAGCAGGCTCCTTAGATGGTATTTTACCAATGGGGATGTGGTTCTCGCTGGGCTCGCTTGAAATAGAATGTGAAGAGTTGGTTTGTGTGAATTGATTCGTGTAACGCATGCGTAAGTGGGAGTAAAGTCTTTATCCTTTCGGAAGGAGAAGGTGAGATGACCTAGAAGGTTCCACTGGTCATACCAAAACGGTGCCACTACATATAGTCGGGCAGGTATCGCATATTAGCTCACCTTCCTGCTCAGCAAGACGTCACCTTATAAGCCAGTTTGGAGGTTTTGCTAAATCCGAGAAGCCAAAGAAAGGTGCTGGCTCTCCGGTGTCAGGTTTGGTGCAAGGAACTGTATGGGCCAAGCTCTACTCTCTGTCAGCTCTGAATCTAGACTCCTATTTTCATAGCAGAAAAGCAAATAAATTTACCGGAAACGCTATAAAACTTTTTTTCATCAACCTTTTGCCAGTTCGCGCCCACAGTGCGCACAGCATTTTTTACTTATGTATGGTTTTCTATTTTTCGAGAAAATTTCTGTTTTTTTTTTCTTGCTTTCATAGGAAATTTTATTTGCCTTTTGTTTTAACGTCTCTTGGCATTGCAACCATATTGTTTTCCTTGGATTGTTTGTCATCTTTGGCATTGCCATTGCGTGGTAATGTTGCGCATGCGCACAAACGTCTTCCCTTATCCATGGCATGCATTGTGTGTAGATCCTTGTAATTGTCCTGTTTTACTTGCATTGTTTGTTTTGTTTGAATTGTTGCTGTGTTTGCCTTCGATTTACCGATTAATTTGTTGCTTGTCGTCTTATTCTCTTCTCTTATTGATCGCTTATTTTCATTTTTTTATCCAATATTTGCTTACTCAATCAGGATACAGATGTTGCAGTTTTGAAGAGAAATGCAATTTTTTTAAATTCTTAAATAAATATTTAACTTGGTTGGTTTTGATAGCAATTCGTGTTTTAAACAACCCGGAGACGAGGCATTTCAATATGGTATCTGCTGAGCAAATGCCTTTAATGGGTTTTCTTCCACGTTTGATATTTTAAAATTTACCCCTCAGTGATATTCTACATGATTATCTCAACCCTAGTTGATATTTTTTTGAAATACAATTTTCTGAAATATTTTGGAGCTTTTCTGAAATAAAATTCATATGTTCTAAAAGCAATTGGAAAGTCTCAAATACTTTTGAGGGATTCTGAAATGTTTTGAAGCTTTTCTGAAATATATTTGGAAAGTCTGAAATATTTTTAAGCTTTTCTGAAAAACAATTCATATTTTCTGAAACACAATTGGAAAGTCTGAAATACATTTGAGCTAAACTGAAACATTTTTGAGCTTTTCTGAAATAAAACACAACTGGAAAGTCTAAAATACATTTGAGGTAATCTGAAATATGTATATTGGAGCTTTTCTGAAATAAAATTCATATTTTCTGAAATACAATTGGAAAGTCGGTAATATATTTGAGGGTTTCTGAAATATTTTGGAATTTTTCTGTAATAAAATTAAATTTTTGTGAAATACAATTGGAAAAGGTGTAGATTGTATAGTTGCTTGTCGGATAACGCTAGGGACAGCCTGAAAATCTCATAAGAAGGCTACCGTATAACATGTGTATAGCAGATCTGGATGGTAATACCTACCTGGATAATGGCTAGTTTAAACTGAAATACATATCAGACATCTTCATTACTGAGTTGGTGACATTACGCTAACTAAACGAAGTAGGACGTGAGATTCGAAAATTCGGTATAGAAGCACACCTGTTACCACAAGCGCAGAAGGTCAACAGCATGGAGTGATCGGTTACAGGAAATAAAAAAAACCTTGAAAGTGCTAAAAAAAAAACAAGTCGGAAGTGTTTTTGCTATGAAATTTGATATCCAACAACAAAAAAAATTTTAGATCATGAGGTATCGACAATTTCAAATTTTGCAAGCCACTGGTCACTGGCGTTCAAGCTACCAATCTGAGTGCACAACACGGCTACAAACCCATGAATATCTCATGACTATACAAAAGGGAAGCAAGCATTTGGCAACAACAAATGACCAACAGCTGTGCAAAATGAGCAATCTCTGTGTGGTTTTGTATGTGTATGTGGCAGAAGCATTAAAATGAAAAGAATTTGTCGATAAAGAAACGGAAGAGCGTATTAAGAACAGTTGTTGAGCAGTTGAGAAAAAGAAGAAAAAAAATTAAAATGAAATATGAAAAAACCAATTTACTGATAGGATATTAAGTAAGCCGAACTGACGCGTTTAGACCAATTTTATCTTGCTTCAAACAAACCGGAAGGATATTGATATCATAAATGAAGTATTTGCTGATTTTTTTGTCTGTGTATTTGAAAAGAGATTATAAATTTATTACTATCCTATTATCCTATTTTAAACTACACTACATTTCAAAACTAATTTTATTCAACATGTATGTATGTACATACCTATGAATACACCCTACAAGCAGCTACAAGTGTTATGGTCCACGCACGTTCCGCTGTTGCATAGTTTTAGGCGCGTAAATTAATTACTTACAAATAAAATGATGTCGTTTTATTATCACTAGGATTTGTAGGATTCGCATAAGATATACAAACTAATTGCTGTGACGTAGTGGCAACTGAAGTTGTACTAGTTGTACTTGCTAATTGTTGTAGGGATTCTGCAGCTACATCATCTAATATAGCCAACATAATATCAGCATCATCACTATCACTTAAATCAATAGCACTTTTAGGTGACATAATAGCATTGGTACGTGCAATAGCTTCTAAACCATCCGGATCAGGATCGGAGGCAATGCTATGAGTTGGTGATAAACTAGCAAGAGGAAGAGACATAGATTTTGTTTTATCGCGTTGCAGCTCATTCAAAAAATTAGAACTCTTCAATTGTTTGCTAACATTTTGTAGCTGCTCTGTAGCGGTTTTATGCAGAGACTTGTGACGTTTGAAGTTCGATGCATCAGCAAATGCGCGCGGACAAAGTGGGCAACGATAGGGTTTTTCTCCAGTATGTGTACGTAGGTGCTTTGTTAGTGCAGATCTCAATTTGAAACGTTGCAAACATTGGCTACACTCAAATCGTAGTGGTGCTGATGGTTTTGATTTTTCTGGGGGTATATTTTTGAGTACATCGTTTAATTCACTGCTATTAATAGACGCATTAGGTCCCGGTAAAGCATTTATAGGTGGTAACATTTTAACAGATTTTACAATGATATTTTTTGGACGCAGTAGAGATGATGTAGGCGTTATAAAATCTGGCACTGTACTGGACGATGGTCGTGAAGTTGTTTTAGTTGACTCCACTGCTGTATATTTATCTTCATTTAACTTTGATTCTACTAGCTTTTGTGCATGCTTAAGATGTCTTTCTTTGTGTAGTTTCCAATGAGAGCTGCTATTAAACAGAGCATTGCATGTTTCACATTTAAATGGCAGCTGTCCGGAATGCAAACGCATATGAGTAACCAAATTAGAACGGTGTGCAAAGGCTTTAGGGCAATGCTGTAAATGTGGATATTTAGTAGGATATTTTGCTATACCAACGAAATCTAAACTGGGTACACTTTTCGACGCCTTACTTATTCCATCATAGATTTTTCAACTCACCTTGCATATATAAGGTTTATCTCCGGTATGCGTACGTATGTGCAAAGTCAACTCGTGTCTATGCACAAATGCTTTGGGGCATTTGTCGCATTTATTGCTACGTATGCCCGTATGTTTAGCCATATGATAAGTCAGCGTATTTCCATGCTATATAAAATGTGAACTTGATTAGTAAAATTAATATTTACAATTTATTAAGACTGCATACCGTAAAGCTTGCGCTACAGTGTTGGCAGTTGAATACACGCGCACCCACATGCACCTGCTTGTGATGGCGTAATACTGAATAATGTGAACTATATGATTTGTTACACTTCAAACACTTATATGCAGTTTTAGTCGAAGGCACTCCTTTCTTATTTATTTCTACTTGCTCAGTTTTACAATCTGGTCCCATGTGATCGCTTTTAGTATCGTCATCCTTGACCGTTGGTTTGACATCAGAATCAATTGATGTAATTTTTCCATCATCATCTAAAGCTATAATGATTGCTGTATTTTTTGAATTAGTTTTTTGTGTTGCCCTTGTTGTTGTTTTAGTTTTTGCCAGTATAGTTTTTCCTTTATGCTGTTCAAGCTTTTGATGTGTTTTTAATTCTGTTAGGGTTTCGTAAACATTTTCACATTCCGTGCATTGATATATAGTTTCATTGTGTGTACGCAGGTGTTTCAAGAATAGATGTTGTGTGGTAAAGACATCTTTACAATATTCACAGACTAGTCGAATATCTTCTTCGGTGGAGGCTATGCGCTGTGATCCTTCCATATCAATAGCAATCATTTCTGCTAAGGAAGTCCCGTTTGCAGCGCATAGTTCGGCTATAGGCTTTAAAGTGATGAGTGTGCCAGCGCTTATTTCTTCTGATTGGTCGCATTTCGTGTCTATAAATAAAATGAGTTAAGGAATTCATAAGAGACTCAACCGTGAATTGTTATGGTATTTATTACCTGCATCATCGCCTGATGCACAATCTTCTGGTCCTGCGTAAGGTGAAGGGTTGCATGGAAAACGTTTGGTTGGCTTTCTTTTACGTTTAGGATATTTGCTTGACACAGATGCGCGTAAGTCAACTGGTGTTTCCCTGATCTTTACTTTTTTATTATCAGATGTATTAGGGAGCTTTATGGGACTTTTAGAATTATTATTAAGCGAATCTTCAGCTGCATTTCCGTTATACGGTATACTGTCTTCTGGATCGTTGTTCCGATTGCCCTGCAAGCTGCTAGGTTTTCCCAAAGCTGCATTCCTCCTTTCAATGATTTCACGTAATTTACGTTGGCCGTCATCTACCAAAACCAAAAACTTTTTGGTTGATTCGGCATCTAATTGGCAGGGAGCACATATCCATTTAGGCAATACATCGTCATCCACAAACTTCTCTCAGGAATGAAAAGTTTTAATTTAAGTACAAAAGCCATTTACAATAGCAAAAGATACAAATTTACCTCTATATTTAAGTAACCTAACGTGCATTTTATCAAGGTAACAAAGTCGTCTCTATTTTCGCCCCAAATTTGTATCTCATTCTCTTGCAGTTCGCCACAAAGTCGGCAAGGACGCTCTTCGTCAAATTTATATTTAGAAACATCCATTCTCCACCAAAAAATGTTTTAATTAATTTGTTTATTTATTTTACACAGCATAACAGCTGATATTACAATAATACCGGAAGGTGTGGTGAACTACCAGTGTCGCCGGTAAATGTCCCTGTCGGACATTTCTGACACATAACAACGCATATAGACATCCGTTTGATAAGTGGCAACTCATTTGATA
The DNA here is from genome assembly GCA_951509765.1 of Sphenella marginata. NCBI lineage: Eukaryota > Metazoa > Arthropoda > Insecta > Diptera > Tephritidae > Sphenella > Sphenella marginata. The sequence continues at coordinate 71,666,249 of OX608082.1, forward strand.
AACAGCCCTAGTAGAACACTGACTTGCATATGATTTTTCATCTGCCTGACAGTACTGCCTGTCACTACTGGTCAGAGTGTAGTGCAAAGTTTCTACCAATTTTTTCCTAGGCAAGTGTAATTACTCAGAAAACTATGTACCCTTAAATAAATGATATAATTAAAACAAATTCTTTTGTTTTCTATAAAATATATTCTGTACTTATGTATATTCATTGTGTACTGATACACAATGCTTATGTATATTTCTTATTTGCGTACATAATTTTCTTATATAAAAATAATTTAAAGGATAAGCACTTCGTGTCGAGAAATATATGAATTTGATGTCTATTTTGGGATTTCCGCTTCTTTATAGCTGCCATGATTTTGAGATAGGTGCGATTTAAGTTGAGCTTTTAGAAAAAATGTTTGTGGGCAAAGAGGACATTGGTGCGGCTTTTCGTTATCATGAACGCGTAAATGTTGATTTAACAGATATTTAAATTCGAAAGGTTTGCCACATACCGCACACTTGAATGGATTAAGGTTTTGATGTGCTTTCAAAACTGTAAAGCTGTACCCGTTTTCGCCTGTATGAGATAGCGATGAATCCGATGTCAATACATTTGGCGATGAATCTTTTAATTCATGCTGGTTGGAACTTGAAGGGCATGCAGAGGTTTCAGGACAGTGCTGTAAGTATATTTAAGAAAATTAAATGATATGAGTGGTAAAAATCGGAATCAGGTATGCCCCAAAACAGTCGTTTTGCTATCAATTGCGAATCCACACATCCGTAACAGACACGTGAGAAAATCACCATTCGGTGACGAGTCTGCTCTTTATGTAAACAATTTTTAAACTTACCTCATTCACAAGAGACTGGTCACTGGCATGCGTACGCATGTGCATAGTTATCTCGTCATTATGGGTAAATCTTTCGTTACATTTGTTGCATTTAAAGTATAATTTACTCGAATGCTTAGCTAAATGGGCAGTAAAAAGATGTTTATCCTAAATAGTCATACACAATTAGTAAATAAGTGATATAGTACAAATATACACAATGAATCCTAATTTGTTATACCTTATAGGTTGCGCCACAATGACGACACTTGTATAAATTTGTATCATTATTTGAAGCAAAAAGTTCTTTTTGTTGCAGTGTGCTGCCGGATTGCGAGTTATTGAGTGAATATACATTTGTGCCGTTCTCTAACTTATTTCTGACCATCGTGGAAAAGTGACTAGCGCAGTCTTCTTCTGTTTTAGTATGAGCCGTATCGCTTTCTTGTAGTTCAGTTATTAAGTACTGACATGTCTGTCGTTCCGCCTGAACCACTTCTCCTAACTTTATTTGCGCTTCCCGGACCATAACCAAAAATTTGTTGGCTAATTCTGCATGCACATGGCACGTAGCGCATAGCCATTTTGGAAACACGTCTTTATCAGTAAACTGGCGGATAAGAAATTGTATTTTTAAAACGTTAACATAAATAAATATTCAATAGTTTACCTCTATATTTAAATATCTAAGCGTAGCTGTAACCAATGTAACCAAATCTTCCCGATCTTCTCCAAAAAGTGATATAACATTTTCTTGCAGTTCTCCACAAAGTCGACAAAGATGCTCCTCTTCAAATTTCTGTTCAGAAACTGCACTATGCTCAGAAATTACATTATGTTCAGAAACAACACTATCATCAGATACATTCCTCCTCAAAAAACTGTAATAGTTAATTTATTTCAAATAAAATATTAGATTATATTGTTATTGTTAGGGCTTACACACTATGCTCAGAAATTACATTATGTTCAGAATCAACACTATCATCAGATACATTCCTCCTCAAAAAACTGTAATAGTTAATTGGTTTAATTCAAATAAAATATTAGATTATATTGTTATTTTTAGGACTTACACATTTTTTGGTTGTTGATGGTGTGGTGGTGACGGAACCATGGGAATGGCCAAATTTTTATCGGGGATAGCACCCTTGGACAGATGCCGAATGTTGCGATATCTAGGCGAAAAATGCCTTTCACATGCATAAAGTTCCTTATTCTGGGAACTATTTGTCACACCAAGAAGCTTCATCCATTGAACTCGCCTATTACAATTTAAAATAAAAAAGAATTTTGAAATAGTAAAACGAAGAATGTACTCCCTTGCGGCACATGCCGGACTTTTCTTCTAAAGGGACTGACAACCTTATTATATGGATAATAATCCAGCCACTTGCGCTTTAATAAATGTTCTATGAATAACAATACCTTGGCATATCATTCCGCGATGGAAACCTGTGCATAGTTACTCCTCCTGGGCATTTCCGCACACATGTCTTGGGCATATTAGCTTAAAGGATATAAATTCAAATAATCTGTATTTCTAATTTTATAATAGTACATTTACTTTTAGTACTTTTAGTTGCAAAAATCTCATTTACACAACTAAACGAACTAAACTTTAATAATTCCAGTGGTTTATCTGTTTACCTTCGATTTTCACCTCAATAAAACATGGTTGCATTTCTTTGTAGGGGCCCCTCAAAACCCATTATTAACAGCGCTGATAAATTATTTGCCAATGCTGATACGTAACTACTGGCTTACAAACACATATGACAGTCAAACTGTCACTGTAGCTATCACTGCTTTCGGTAATACTTTACGTCCGCAGGTAACTACTAATACACATCTTTGGATCACATCCCTAAATTACGTGCTTATCAAAACAAAACATGGTAGTTCGAAGTAAAACAGTGGTTTTATTGATTTGCTTAAAAATTCTAAGAGTACTACATTTTAAAAATAAAATAATATCCATGTAAAGAAATATTACCTGGTAACAAAGCAGTTTTTGTGACTTTCAAATCAAAATTTGTCCACCCATGACCTCAGTAAAATTCCAGAAATTTACCCAATTTAATCATTCGTCTGGCCTTTGCTGACGTCTCTTATTTTTCTATCCTCTTTGGTCTGGCAATATAAACCTTGCAACACTGATTCGCTGTCACTTTTCATTCGTTACTTTTTGAAGTGTCAAAAAAACTCGTTGCATTTCTCGTTTGTTGGCAAGAAGGAACACAGAATTTTTTTGACCAATCATTTGTGAAAAAGTTATTTGTATTCGTATGCAATTAAGATAAGTGTTATTTTAAAAATAAGTGAATGTTTTAGTTGAATACAGTCTTAGATAGTTAAAGAAAGCAACAAAAACAAATCAAAATGGTAATTAGTTCTATAAAACACAGATTATAAATTGGCAAATGGGAATTCATTCGGCATTTGACAACATCAAAGAGAATGGCCAATTGGAAAAGTCGATTTTATGCAAAAAACGTAGAACGATATACGTTCTTTGTTTTATGTAAAAATTCTTTAAGTTTTATACGTTGTTTATATAAATACAACATAGTTCGTAATTGATTAGCTAATACAAACAAATGGTATTTGTTTCCTTTGGCACTCAACTACTAATAAATTAGCTAAAAATATGATAGGGGTATCAAAAGACGCGTTTTGACCTCAGGATCAAGGATCCGAAGTCGAAATTTAATTTTTTTGTTCCAGTGAAAAGTTATTAACAAAAAACCAAAAAATTACCCAGGTCAAATCCCGATTTAGGGGCCCGATCCATGTTTTTTATGTGCAGAACACTTTTCCGAGTAGGCGGCCTTCGGCCGCGCTTCAAAAAATAACCCTGGGCTACGCCATTCCAACTCCGGGTGCGTGCCATTGCCGTGGCTACCGCCACGGTGATGTCCTCTTTTCTCACAGTGTAATTTGTGATTACAACAACCACATGAAAATGACAGAAAATTCTGAACTTTGATTGCAAATATCTCTTCACTGGAACAAAAAAATGAAATTTCGACTTCGGATCATTGATACTGAGGTCAAAACGCGTCTTTTGACACCCCTATCATATTTTTAGCTAATTTATTAGTAGTTGAGTGCCAAAGGAAACAAATACCAAACAAATTTATATTCTTATTTCATAAAACGTAAACAAACTGAAAATATGCAGTCCTTTGCGGAGAAAATCACAGGTTTGATGGCGCGGCCGAATCAACCAGATCAAATGAATGACACAGATGCACCATGGTATATGAAATATGGTGTACGATTATTGGGTATCGTTGGCGCATTCTGTAAGTACCTGCATTAATTATTGATTGGTAACTAAATGGAATTCAAATTATTTATCTTAATCAATATATAGATCTTTGTGTAAGCATCCGATAGGTTTTAAGGGGCGTTTTTGAATGTCACAGCTGTTTAATTTTATGTTCTTTTTGCTATCACAGCACGGATCGTGTGTATGCGTAGGGCATCAATCGATTTTCCGACGACATTTGACTCTATACACAAATGTACATACATGTGTAGCCATTGTATACACTGTTATGCTGTTATCTCTGTACATTACTAAGCTTACATGTTGGGGTACATGATAGCAAACATAGACACGTATGTGCATACGGCTACTACAAAAAGCAGTATTGTAGTGTTGTTAGTGCTTGCAGTTTTATGTTGTTGGCGGCTGAACCACCCACAAAAACTCATGGTACAAATTTCCTTGGTAGTTATGTATAGTACATAGATGTATCAATGTTGTATGTACCTCCATACGCGTCCGCCACTTGGTTTTGCCACTGACATTGATAAAAAATCATTATTATATACATATCTATGCACATATATACATATATAAAAAGAGTCCTTTTTCATTTGATATTTTTTTTTTGTAAACAAACATATTCCTCTCATATTTGTTGTGCAATCTGTTATATTCTTACTATGTCAAGTTCGAATGTGTAAAACATGCACTTCAAGCATTCTTTTGCACATTTTAAAGTTACTCTAATTTCTAAAATTGTAGGCAAGAAACGTTTAAGCGATGTTAGTAGTAATTTTAGCTGAAGTACCTAGTGCAGTATGCCTGACTAGATGCCTATCAATATTCAACTAATTTTGTATTATTACCAAAAAATCAGTCCCTTTAATTATTCAAGTATTCAACTTTAAAAAAGTTTAGGAATAATACTCTGCTCTAGTGTTAGGTCTTCACAAATATGTACGTATTTGTCAATTAATGAATTGCATATCAAAGGTTAAAGGTTCGATTATCGGTGTAGGTAACACTAAAGGTCAAAATGCTGGCTAACTGCAACTTCACTCTGGTCCAATTCTATGGCAACTGCTAGGTTAAATATTTCGATAGTCATTTAAACAAAATACATATATAAATTTGTGAAGTTGGCTATTGATAAACCAAAATTCATAATAGTTATTTTATTTTAAAAAAACTTTCGGAAAAAGTATAGTTTCATACGTGGTTAATGCAGAAATGTGACGAATAAAAAATCTGATTCATCACTAAGGAAACACATGTACATACATACTTACCTTTAAGTTTTTGTTGTGCACATCTTTTACTTCTTGTGGTTATTTTTACTTCTACTGCAAGGCAGATTAAGTAGCTAGTCAAGTATTATACGGCTTCTCGATAAGCAATCTACCCGCATGCATTTCTAATCCGCTAAAAATACTCTTACAATATATTCATGCTTCATTGGCGACATTGGTGTTACAACAACAACATTGCTGTCAGCGAGACAAGAGCCGATAAGCCGGCATTTTTTATTTAATATGTTATTATCATTGTAGTACTATAAGACATTTATTTTTTCGCGTAAAGTTTGAGAAAAAAAATTATAGTATAGTTATTAGAGTGACTCGACTCTCATGCGAAAAAAAATTATGGCGCTCTTTTGAACATAATAATTTACTATACGCTTGTTGGTGTAACCGCAAAAAGCTTATTCCGCTTTATATGAAAGTTGATTTATAAAAAATATTTAAAAATAAAACCTTTCCCGACTGAAAATGAATTGAATTGAATTGATATAGGGTCTTTTGGAAAATCCAATATACGAGAAAGCGTTGTTTAATCATTTGTTGAGTTAGACATTTCATGAACCATCACTCAAGATATGGGTTTCTTTCATTCAGCTGATGATTTATACAGCTTTTTTGCAAGGCACCCTTATGCTTTATTTATTTAGTTTATACTACATACATACATACTCGTATGATCTTGATCGAGCCTAAATAGGTTTATTAGAAAAGGTACAACACCACAATAGTTGTAGGAACCGGTTACTCAGCTTTAGTATTTGATGCCCTTTTATTGTTGTTGTTGACTTTTTATGTTTTGTTGATATACCTACTAACAATTGCTGTTGTTTGTGCTCACGTTTGGTTTAATTTTTTAATTTGCCAAGCGTTGACTGACCATATATGGAGTATGTACTTACACGCATGTGCGCCTAATACGTCCAAAAATCGAATGCAACTCCTTCATTATCGTTAAAACGCGACGTTTTATGCATCGTTGGCTTAACGGTATTTTTTAACTTTCGTTACTTAAACGAACTTGGGCAATGAAACAAGAAAAAAGGTTCAAAACAAATATTAGTAAATGATGATAATCGCCGTACCAACTTGATATGAGTTGAATCACCTCAACGCATTGTTGTTATTATATTAGCTAATGAGTAGTAGCACCACAATCATTTAAATTTATATATTTTCACTACTCCGAGCCTACCATAATAAAAATAATTCATTGTATACCATTTAAGAAACATATTTTTTTCTTTGCTTGATATGCATGTTTATTTTTAATTTCAGTCTGCATACTTTTTGGACTGTATAATATCATCAGCATACTGTTCCTCAATATCACCTGCCTCATATCGGGCATCGTACAAATGGTAGTAGGATTTATAGTTATGGCATTGGAAGCGCCTTGTTGCTTCTTTTGTATAGAACATGTAAATGATTTGGCTACTAAGGTGGAAGCACGTCCCCTGTGGAATCGTGCTGCATTCTATTGTGTGTAAGTAAAACATTAAATCGTACAGTATTTTCAATAAAATAAAAAAAAAAAACATTCAATTTCCTTTCAGTATTGCTCTACCTCCAATAATATTGTGCCCAGGCTTGGGTAGCATCTTTGCATGTGGTCTGGTATTTGGTACTGGTGTGATATATGGACTCATGGGACTGGGTAAAAAGTGAGTAATGCAACTGAGATATTAATTAGTAATAAAAATAAGTGTGTGAATGTGTTTAATGTTGGTTGTAAGTAAGCAATTGATCGCTAGGAAGCTGTAAAACTGTATCATTGTACTTTAAAAACGCTCCTATCTATCTGGTTACATATGTAAGTAGTTGAATCGAACAATATGATCTAGGAATCTCGCTCTCACTCTGTCTTGGAATTATGCCCTCTTCAGTGTCATAAAGAAAGGTGAATGAAAAATTATACTGAAAAGGATACAACGTCGGAACCGATGTGTACATATACAGTACATTAAATTTGTACACTCAGGCATTATGCAACGGAAAGTTCCATTATACTACTTCATTGGTTAGCTGTTACAATCAAAGTATCAACTTCACATACGATATGTGAATGATGCTCATAATTTGAATGTAATACTTACACACAACCAAGTTCCTTACGGGAGGGTCTTGGAGTTGTTAGTGCCTGAGTGAACTGATATTTGAACAACAACACAAAAAATTTAGCGTCCTAATTTATAGTTAAACACCAGTGAAATGAAAATTTTACTTAAAAATGTTTATTGTATCGAAGAATTACTTTATCGAAATTTTATCCAAAATTTTTGTTGCACTGATTCTCCTTTATACAAACACAAATACTAGTTGATAATTAATTTCCAATTATAATAAACGCTAAATAACTAATTACATTTATATGTGACTTTTCTCTCTGTTCTCTCTTCCTTCACTTTTAAATTGTTGTCCTTTTTGTTTGTTCGTTTATTCGTCTCATACGATCCATTACTCAAAAAATCGTTCTACTTTTTATTCATTAATTTTTTTATGTTAAAATAAATAATAATAAAAAACTAGAGCCTCCCGCGAGGATATGGCCGCAGCCGCAACTTCGCCCACACAAATGCCACCCGGTGGTGGTCAAATGCAAATGGGCACCGATCAACATATCACATTAATGGAAGATCCAGATGTATGGCGTCCTACATAAGTTATTCACCATACACCGAAATAATCAACAACAAATTTTAGAAACGCACGCTGCGCGCTAGGCATACCATAAAAGCAGCCTTCAAATGTATTTAATTTAGTTTGCCTAATATTTGAGAGATACATATAGCCAATGAGAGATTATATTATACAACTATTGTAAAAAATTAAAAGAAGTTTTAAAATTGTAATAGTCACTTGCCCCACCAAATGACAGAAGGCACATCCATACATAAACTAAAGGGTAGTATAGAGTAAAAAAAAACATGAGAATACAGTTTTAAAAATTAACAAACACAAAAATTGCTTGCATATTTGCAAAAAAATTATAAATCTATTTACAATTAGAAAGCATGCGTCTAAAATTCGTGAAAATAATAGTTAATGCAAAACCAACATTACCTTAATATTGCAATACTCAGTTGAGGACAAACATTCCATTTATAATAATTGTTAAATAAGCATGCATACATATTTACAACAAAAGGTTAAGGTTTATCGACTTAAATAAGTATAAATAAAATAGTAATGTTGTTGTTATTGCCACATCTATGTACTAAGACCACACTAAATGAATGAATGATCTCCCAAAAGCAAAAGTAAATATCGAAGCTTTAACCGAAACTTCGTAATAACCAACTTTATTCTTTGATATAAAAAATGCTCAAAAATTAAGTAGTTGTACAAAATAACAAAACGTAATTAAATAAGAAACTAATACGATTTAAACGAACTCTTGCACTTTCATTACGACTTTCGTGACGGACTGGTGCTACTTAGTATGGTGGTATCAGCCCGGTGTTTCTTCGGCTGGCCCAACCTCGACGCTCCGTCCTTACGGTTCGATTGCTTCCTTAGTTTCATTGGAATTACATGCACAGCTCAAACTCATAGCCCACCTTAAATGCTTAAAAGAATACCCAAGATATTAGGGGGATTGGTCGATTTAAGGGATTTTTAAGCACAATACAAAGCTTCTACAACTCAAGTCTCAATCACGGATTACTCAGAAGTTTACGTGTTAATATCAAATCCTGCGCATGATCAAGCTGCAATTCTTCCTACAGCTGGTTCAAACGGTTCGAAGTCGATATAAAATAAAGTTGCACGATAATAACTCTTTTGCTTTAGAATGAACAAAAACCTGTAAAAAATAAAAGATTTTATTTGAATACCGTATCGTTTTTTGTTGGTCATATCGAAATTTCGGTTTATCCTCGATATTTTATTTATACTATAATAGTATTATGGCATGCAATAATAAAAAATTCGTATATATATGTATTATATGTAAAGGCAAACAAAAATATATAAATAAATAAAAATATTGTAGAACTGAAAACTTGCATCGTTATATAGAAAAATGTTTTAAGGATTTGATGTATTGTTCATAAGCTTTACTGATAAATATAACAAAAACAAATAATGTATATTAATAATATCACTGTGTATTTGTAAAGTAAAAAAAAAGAATATTTGAGCAACTATTATTATATATTTTCATGACAAATAGTTCGTTAGAATTCTAAATGTCTATTTACTCTCCAAAATCGCGTTTTAGGCTTTTGAAGTAAACATTTTTTTTTGGTATTTAAAGCAGTCAAAAGCAAGATCTTCGAAAACTTGAACTTATTATATTTTGAAAAATTCTGCAACTAAATTGAATGCATTGATTTTGGAGACTTAATTCGAAAAATTTACAAATTACTTGTTTATATAGAAAAATAGTTAATTTTGCAGTATAGTGAAATTTAGTTGTTATTAATTATTTAGCGCTTCTTCCTCTCTGCGCATTGAGTTAAAAAGAAATTATATTTACTTAGCATATAAAAAATGTATAAGGTAGATGATTATTTTGGCTTTAGCACTGTGCTTGCACTTATTACACCATTGAGCAGATCAGACAGATTTTTAAGAATACATTAACGGATGGCAGCTGTATTTTGAAATAAAAACATTGTGAATATTTTATGTATGTATGTCTACATATGCAAATACTGCCAATTCTCACACACAAAACATATGTACATACATGCAAATGCCATTATATACAATAACTTCTAACCAGTTCACGTCAAAAACGCAGGATTTTCAGCAAACGGATTTTGAAATTAAAAAAAAGGCAAATATTAAATTATTATGTTATTTCTTTTACTAGTTTTTCTCACTTTAGATATGTACATATATATATGTTAGAGCTCGCAAACTATCGATAGGCACTACCAACTATCATCGATACTCTGCATAATATAATATTTTTTGATATGATATATAGTATTAATAGCACGTCACCACTCGAAAGTATACCAGCGGTAGTTTGCGAACTCTTCTATTCCAATTCTAAAGGCTGTACAATACGTTTTAGAAGTCTTTAAGCACGATTTTATTTAAGAATAGCTTAGCTATCGTCGTCTTCATTTTTCGTAAGCACTTAGAGACTTAGTACGTATGAATAAAATGAAAAAATGATTTTACTTTTACTAAATTTGGAAATCAAATGTGATACTACTTTACATGTGGCGTCAACTTATCAGTATAGAGCTGTCAGTATTACTTGGTTACTCATTTATTATTTTGTCCCTGCGATTTAGTTAACTACGTATGTATATTAAGTAGTATTGTGATTTTATCATACTTAAATCGTAACTGCTATTTAGAATTTGAAAACAGTCCTTGATGGAGATGAACTTAGACCTAGTTTATATACATTTTTTATATAAAATAGCAATTTTTGTTTACTTTTCACATTGAGTATTACTTTAAGTAGTATTTAGTTGCATGTAACTTGTTTTTTTTACCGCGACATTGAGACAACAAGTTCTTGATATCTTACAAGCGAACTCGACTCTGATGCGTTGTTTAAAACGTCGTATAATTTTGTATTTGATTGAGCTATTGAGTATTTGACAGCGACAACAGCCGACTTCAAGTTTGCTTTCCTCAAACCAGGGCCCTCACTCTGTAGTTCTATTCGAAAGGCTGTTCTACTCGAAAGCAAAAATCGATTCTAAAACACATCGGCACTCGGTAGTTCGTTAGAATTCACTTTAGAAAATATTCGATAAGGGTGAGCAACACTGTTTCACAAATGTCAAACTCAAAGAAAAATACGAAAAGAAAACAAAAGCAAAACAAACCAAATTGAAAACATTGCGATTTAAGAAGTTTAAATTTACAAAATAAAAGGTAAATAGAATATATGTGAAATGGATTTGGTAGCGCTATGGTTGGATGATGATGCGTTATTAGGGATAATTCCAATATACTCAATATCAATGACAAATGGTAAATATATTGACTAATTTGTAGACCGACTATGCCTAATTTATTTCGAATTATTAATTTACAGCTTTGTACAAAACTTTAGGTTGAATAAGGACGCATTTCAGTATGTACTAAATGCAATTATCCCCGAGCTAAGTATTCCTCAAAAATCAACAGCGATTCCCCCAATTATTAAGCTCGCCGCTGCACTTAAATACTGCACCATAATCTCAAACTGTCGGGGTTTCGTATTTGGTTGCTTAAATCTTTCTGCCCTGTAAACGATTTTTTGATGAGAAAAAGAGAAATATTTGATTTTATTCATAGGAAGTTACATTTTTGTTGATTTTCGTTTGCTAAATTATTGTAGAATAGAATTTTCTAACATTCGACTACTTTGACATTTGTTTTCGAGACAGAGAGTGCCAAATTTTCTACAAACGAAAGGGGAAAAATCAAATCCGAAGGGAACAAAATGGAACTCGAACAACGAATGTATTCTAATCGAAAATTCTTTACAGAGTACGAATCGGTCGAAAGCGAACGAAATTTCTTTAGAATAGAACTACAGAGTAAGGGCCCAGCTTGATATCGACTAAGCGTCTGTTTGTCTTGCTGGAAAGGAAGAACCAGCATTTCTCTTACCGACTTTATTAGTTTTGTTCCTCACTTTTATTACCACTTGGTTGTTATTTGTTGGTGTTACATACCATTATTCGTAAGAGGCGACTGAAATTAAAATTGCTACCACGCCGGTCGGGCTGGTGCGACAAGTTGTCAACCTGTTTGGTCCGTCCTTTTTGACATCCGCAATCAATATTTCTATCTGGGCGCTCTCGCCGCTCATTTATTTGAAATTTTTAATTCTTAAACAGAAACAAAAAATATGTCTAAACGTTTAATTGCACACTCTCTTTGATTAAATTATGTGATAACTTAAATATAATTACTGATAAGCACTTGTAAGCTTTTTCACGCAAACGTATGCCTTTTTGTATCATTTTCATTATTTTTGTTTAAACATCTGTGTGCATGCATATTTATACTATGTAGTAAATATTACTTAAAATAAATTTGTGTACTGTAAAAATCATAGAATTAAAAAAAAATTATTTTCTAATTTTTACTCTCTTTCATCAATAGGGCATCCGCCGATCAAATGCGTCAAGCTGCTGTACAAGCGGGCTTAGCGGGCACACCCACATCAAGCGATCGCGCAAGCATTGTGAATAATGCACAACCGTTCTCATTTACTGGAGCAGTGGGCACCGACAGCAATGTGTGATAACACAAAGCAAATAATGAAAATGAACGAAAACCTTTGAAAGCGTTTCTGTACACAAAGCAATTGACTAAATGCAGTTTAGGAGCAATATTCTTGTTGCTTATCGATTGATAATGAAAGTGCCTGCAATAAATTACGAGATTCAATGAAAAAAAGGATAGTGAGAAAACTCTATGGATGGATGATGATGACTTAGTCAATGGTGCCGAAAATGCTATTCGTTTCGAGTGTGTTTCTCTGCAACGAACTGTGCTACGTTTAGTGACGCCTGCATTGGTTTTTGTTTAGTTTTGGTTTTTTTCTTTCTTTTTTAATAATTACACTGTTAACTGTTAGCTTACTAAATATCATATTCATCGTCACTTAAATCAAACAATGATCGGAATCGATTTCTTTCGAGTTGGACGTGCTATGAAGTTAGCTCGACATAGTATTACATTGCATTGTGAAAGTAAAATTGTTATCACAAACCAAATCGAAAGGCTTTCATTTCAATCATTTTTTGATTCTACATGGAATTGCCCTTAATAATAATAATGTTTGTAATACTGTATGTATTGCTTTGCAGCATTTGTTTTTAATTTTTTTGTTGTTTGATTTTACTCTAAGCGTATTAAATCTAAGAATTACGTAAAAACATTACAAGAAAACTAAACAAATAATTGTATACAACAAAAAATATTAACAGAAATTATAATTTGTTGAAAAGTTAAATGTTGATTTACGCTAACAATTAAAAAAAAAAATTGCTAATAAGTTTGTACTGGTAATAAAAAAATATGTAACTCGTTTTTGGCATTCCATTTGCGCGTAAACTATATTCTGTAACTAAAATTGATTTCGTTGCGAGTTACAGAAAAGGATTGCGAAGTATAAATTCTTGTGAAATTTAAAGATCTGTAACCTTTAAAGGTACTTGTTAAACCGTTAAGACTTGAATGTATATGTATTCAGTTGCATGTTTTTTTTTTGCGTGTAATTTATAATAAAAAATTTCACTTTTGAAAGTACATATATTGAGTTCTAAAGAATATAATACTGAAGACATTTGCTTTGATAAATACTTCTGCATTAAAAGTTTATACATATACATTAACTGAAAAATTATTTATACTTAAGGCGAACTTCATGTCAAATACACCAACAGTTGTAATCCACTTGCTAGAGCTTTGACCAAACGATTTGGATGAGTCTTTTTGAAATTTTTTTTTATACTAAATTGCAGTTAGCTACTTCCATTATTTTTCTTCTTTAAATGTCGCTTAACCGTCGTCTAAACGATATTCTCATATTCTAGAAAAAAATATCGTTTTAAAGTTTTAAAATTTGTGTCTGCGAAGAAGACATTTTTTTTTCGTAAGAAAGTTAGTAAGAATTATTAATTTTTTAATATCAATTATTAAATAAATGAATTTTAAAAAAAAAATTGTAACCTTGATTAATTTTGTAAATTCTTTGCTTTGGCAGAGTTTCGTTAAAAACATATTTGAATTTGAAAAGTAACTTTAAATAACATTTTCCAAAAGTTAAATTGAAATTTCTTTCATTTTTCTTGTTTACATAAAGCTTTATTACCTTATAAAAGAAAATTTTAAGTCAACATTCATCGAAATTGTTAAGGCACGTTTCTAAACAGCGTACAATTTGACATGGAATGACTCAATAATTGAAATCTTGTTAGTAGCTCTATGCAATAAACAGAACTTTATGCTACCCCATGAATGAATAAAAATAAAACTAAATTAGCCCGTTTTTCGTCTGAAATATGTATGTAATGTTTTCGCAAATTGGACTAGTTTTTGTGTGATAGTTCAATATTCAAATTTCAACAATTTGTTAATATCTGCATGTAATTTTTTCACTTCATTAAAACTATGAAATTTTTTCCAAAAATAATTAAAAAAAATTATACATACGTATTTGTTAAAAGTTCATAAATGTTGAGCAAACTAAGTAAATATCTGTTGTAGATGAAAGTTGCAATGCAGTGTCAGCGCATTATAAATAAATCTAAATATGTTTGTATAAATACAAAATAAATTGTATTTACCATAGAAATAGTCATACATACATAATATATATACATAGTTAAATAAATGTAAAATTTTATGGAAAATACTTAAATTGAAAATAAATTAAAAAAACTAATATAAAAGACATCTTCATCATATATCCTTATATAAATACATACATATGTACTATGTATGTATTCATTAATAAAAAAATCATCAATTAAGTAAAATTAAAGTAATGAATAGAAACATATTAAAGGTATAAATACTATTAAATTAAACTACATATTTAAAATTAAAAAAAAATAAATAATTGAAATTAATAAAAATTAAAAATTTAAGGATTTATTGCATTGTTGTAGATATACGCCAGTTATACCTACCTACCTACTATGCTTTTGTGCCGGTTTTTATATTCGTCTTGTAGCTTTTTTCTCTATATTATCCGTCCCTACCCTATATTGAAAGCATTTCGAAAGACTTGGCAAACATTGTCAAATTTAAATTCGAAAAAAAACAAACTTATTTTTCCAATAACAAAATTCATCTTTTAAAAACTGCAAAATTTGGCAAATTTCATTCAAAAAAAAAAATATATATATATATATTATATTGCATTGTAATGCCATCACGTCACTTGGCCATTTTTGATTTCGATGAAACCGTTGTGAGTGCAGGCACTTTACCACAAATATTGAAATTCTTACCAACATACAGACAACCACCCAAATATGATCCGAAACAAGGCTGGATCGACTATGTTAACATCATATTTAGAGAGGTACATTCAATGGGTTATTCACCACAGACTTTGGTCAAATTTATACGTGCGATACCACCCCTACCAGGCATGGCGAAGTTCATACAATATTTGTGTAACTCCACGAAACCCAAATACGATCTCATTATGATTAGTGATTGTAATCGTTATTTCATCAAGGCGTGGTTACACAAACACAATTTACTCAAATGTTTTACAGGAATTTATTGCAATCCAAGTGAAATTACGGATAGTGGTCAATTGGTCATAACGCCCTATCATTGTTCTGATTGTCCCTACAGTCCAGTCAATTTGTGTAAACGTCTTATCATCGACGAATTTGTACGGATGCAACGAGATCTGCGCATTACTTATGATCGTTTGGTTTACGTTGGTGATGGAAAAAATGATTTCTGTCCCTTGTTGACTCTGCGGTCTTGTGATCTGTTGTGTGCACGTAAAAACGCTTGGCTGGAGAAGGTAATTGAAGAAAATCGTAAGAAAGTTGATATAAAAGCGGAACTCTTTTAT
The DNA here is from genome assembly GCA_951509765.1 of Sphenella marginata. Taxonomy (NCBI): domain Eukaryota; kingdom Metazoa; phylum Arthropoda; class Insecta; order Diptera; family Tephritidae; genus Sphenella; species Sphenella marginata. Next base: position 71,682,164 of record OX608082.1, read on the forward strand.
TGGGCAAATGGTTATGAATTAATAGCAAAAGTGGATCAGCAGAAAGTTTAGAACGTGTATATTTTGGCGTATTCAATTGATTTAAAAAAAAACAGCTATGCATCTTTATTTCAATGTAAATGTATTCCTACAAAATAAATTTCAAAAACAATAAATTAAAATATTAGTCATGACTTATGTATAAAAGAACACGTCCGATCTGCTTATTATTATTAACTCACCGTTGACAAAGGTGGCAAAATTTGTGGTGTGGTGAAAAAAGTGTTGCATGGTGAAACCTAAATTTGTTTCTCTGTTCCGAAGCGTTACTGGCGATGCACTTCGTTTGTCGTGCCAGGCTTTACATGGCAGGCTAGGCATTGATTTTCACACCTGTTACTGAATTCCACTCAAGGGCCAGGTAACATCATATCCCACAGCGGCGTCGGGTATAGCCAGTGGTGGGCAAACCTCTGCAAAATCAAAGCTTTTCGGCAAAACGCGTCTACTTCCATTAAAAAAAAAAAAATAGCAGGACTCATATGCAATCTCATGTGCATTCCAACAGCCAGCCGCATCGACTCAGCTCATCGTCCTGATCAGTTAAGCCCATCTCTACTTCTTCCTATACTTACAAACATTGGACTAAAAATTAATTTACCAATGGACCAAAGTACATTGCTTTTACTACCATATCAGCAAAGAAATCTTTGATATTTATCATACTCAATTTTATTTAAATTGAACTTATACATATATCTCTAATCGTGTACATTAAAATAAGCTTGCCGAACCTCCAAATCCCACTAGCGCTTTCTCCGCTTCAACTTCTCCAACAAGTCATATCCATTAATCCACAAAAAGATTTCCGTTTCGATTTTCTTACGATTTTGCACAATTCTATCTGCCAAAATATCATTCTTACGTGCACACATCAGATCCCAAGGGCACATACTCAGTGCTGGGCAAAAGTCATCACGTCCATTACCGATGAAAATCACACGATCATATTTTATATGAAAATATTGTTGCATCAATATAAATTCACTCATCACTTGACGTTTACATAAATTTGGTGGACTATATGAACAATTGGCGCTATGATAAGCGCTCACAACTAATTCACCACAGTTGGTAATTTTACTTGGATTACAAAAAATACTAGTAAAACAATTTAAAAGGTTATATTGTTGTAACCAATTAACAATAAAATATCGATAACAATCACTTATCATTATCAGATCATATTTCGGTTGCCTTGAACACGACAAATATTTTATAAATTCCACCATACCTGGCATGGGTGGTATACAACAAAGAAATTTACTTAATATTCTTGTTGAATATCCCATTGCATGAAGTTCTTTGAATGTACGATTAGCATAATCAATCCATCCATATTTTGCGAAATCATACTTCTTTGGTCGTCTATATTCAGGTAGCATCTTCAATAATTGACGCATAGTTCCAGCACTCGAAACGGTTTCATCAAAATCGAATATGACCAGTTGACGTGTGTGCATCTCTAGGTTTGGTGCAGAATTATGCGCTTGTAGGCAGACATTGAATGTTGAGAAATTTTAGTTGAATTGCAATGACTTTCGAAAGTGTTGGAAATCCACAATTTTGAAGAAAATTTTGGTTTTTGCAGAAATAAATTTTGAATTTCGATATTCATAATTATTGACATATGTACATATCGCATGTGTTTTTGTAAACAGATGTAACTCAAATTTTAGTTCTTTCGATATTTTATGCTGTGCCAAAATAACCGACTGATGAGATTGTGGTCAGGGTTGTTGAATGATCAAATGGTTAAAAATGGCGGCCGTAGAAGTATTTGAATATCAGTTTTAAAATGGAATTTTATAAAAAATAAAGTTTTTTTCGAGGGTATTTTAATTGATTGACCGCATTTGAATTGATGTAGAAGTTAGTTTAGGTCGACGACTCCACTACGGAATTGTTTGCCTTTTGGAAACAGCCATCAAGTTGCAGTAGTAGCGGACTCCTGTTTCAACTCATCTCCTTAAACAAATCAGCTGGTCCTTAGCTTGTTACCAAATCCTGACTTTTGAGTTCAAAGAAATAAAACATTCATATTTTTGTTTTTTTGTTGGTGGATGTTTTTTCCGAAAGTACAAAACAAAAAAGTTTTATTTTTATTCAAAATTATTGAAGCGTTTTCATACAATTTTTCTTCTTTTTTCAAAATGTGTTTGTTCGAAAAAAACCGTGTAAAAATTGCAATTTATATAAACATGTAAAATTTCGCAATGATTATAAACTATATAAAGCGCGTAAACTTGTTTGACAAATCGAATTACACAAAAGTTTTTTTTGTTCGAAAAGGAGTTTTTGAAAATAATTTTTTATGTATTACAATTTTTTTTTTAAGTTAGCAATTTGAAAAAAAAAACAAAAGTAATTTTAAATTTGTGTCTTAAAATACATTTTTGTGTCTGAAAAAATTATATTTGTATAGTTCGAAAAATATGTACATTTTAAAAACAAAAAAAAATTGTTTTGAAAAATATTTCTTTTTTATATTGGCAAACATTTCTTAAAACAAAAACAAATTGTTTTGAAAAATTTTGTTGAAAAATATTGTTTTTTCATATTGAGAAACATTAATATTTCTTAAAATTATTAGATAATTTGTACATTTAAAAGATTTATTAAAACTGCAACAACAGTGGCAGCGAGGAACAAACTGACAATACTTGAGTTTAAATATGTTTGGGTGACTGATATTGTTAACTAGTGTTTTTTTAATAATAGTGATGATGATGTGCGTTGAATATGTGTCTGTATGTTAGTTAATTCTTTATGAACATTTTTTTCTTTATTGTATTTTTGAAAACCTAAACGTAATTTATATATATTTTTCTGAATTTTTCAAATTTATCACAATCTACATATGTATGTATGTAAGTACTTTTTATTGGCAAATTTTAACCTTTAATTAAAAGGATCTGTGTTGTATAAATACCATTTCGTTTAAATTTTGCTTAGTAATTCTAAAATCTGATTATTTATGAATTGTTGAAACTTTGGTAATAGAATTTAGCATAATGGGTGGAAGCTATCGATTTTGGTCTAAGTGTTTAAATTTCACAAAAATCGAAACCAAAAAATTTGCAATATTTTCAATTTTAAAACATAGTGTATAAAGGATATTTAATTTTTCAAACCTAAATTAAATTTTTTTTCACTTTAAATTTGTATAAGAATTAGAAATAATTAGATTTTTCATACAAGTTTACAAGCTTCACTAGACTTTTAAGAGTTTACATAAATTGCCCTATTGAAAAAACTTATTTTTTGCTTTGAAAAATGCAACTCAAAATCACAAGGTGTCCTTTTTATTTGAGTATGCATAATCTTGTCTTAATCTTACTTTTGTTTTTTAAACACAAAAGTACTACATGTAAGGCTTTGATCTGTTCCTCGGGTACGGAAATATTTTCAATTACAATTACTTCATCAATTGGTTTTTACAATCGTGGACAACATTTGTAGCTTTTTGATTTATTGACATTCATTTTTGATTGCATTTCACAATTGTATGCACATCATAACTAGCTATGCTTAAATTTAATAGAAAGCTTGCAGACATCTATACATTTGGAATAGAGAAATTTAATTTTAACTTTACTAATACTTTCTTTAAATTGCCAAAAGTTCAAGAATTTCCATGTATAGACACACAAACTTACTAAACACTAAAAATTAAATATCTATTATTCTGACATTTTTTACAGTAAATTGAAAGTCACTTTTTTATTTTGTACTTCGTTAAAAACTATAATTATTGTTTTATTTTGGTTTATTGAATATGTTCTTTATCGGATGTTTTTTTACTATTTTTTGTTACAAGTTTTTTGGGCTTTGCAGGTATTTTTTTTTTTTTGGATTTTTTATATATATTTGTTTTTGAAGATTGTCAAAATTATCCAATGCCAGTTATGGAAATTTAAGGTTTTTATAATTGGTAATTGTGTCACAATTGAATTTAAAAATTGTTCCAACACGAATTTCATGAAATATTCCCAGAATTAATAAGGCAAAAAAAAGAAAATGTCAAAAATCGAAAAAATGTTTATGATTTGCTTTATAATTTTTGAGTATGCCATTCAAGTAGAATCGTGAATTTTTTCAAAAATCTGAAATTGATGTTCTGAAAAAATAGTTTAAAATTTCAAAAACTGGCATTGGGTATTGGCATTTTTTTTTTTTTTTCATCAAATGTGTTTGCAGTTTTTATGAATTTTCAACAATGTTTTCCCCATGATTTATTCATAATTCACACGTAGTGTGAGTAAGGCAGATTTGGAAGAGATTTCCACTCATAGTTAATGTCTTGGGAAAACTCTGATCATTTCAATTAAAATATCCATAACCGTATAAACCTCAATATTGATTACAACTCCTCGACGAGCCTTAAGAAATTTAATCAAGTTTTAGAAAATAAAATATGCAAACACATTTGATTTACTCCTCAATAAAAATATAAGAGGTGGAACCACTATCTTATATTTTCGGCCCTGGTTTCTTAGTTTTCGAACAATTTATTATGTAATTTCAATTTAATCAATTTTCGAAAACAAAATAAACAAAATAATATCATCACATTTGTTTTTGTTTGAGGGAAAACGTTAAAGTAAATGTAGGGTTAAAGAAATTTTCAATTTTGTTCATAACTGAAAGTTTTAAATAAACTTCATTAAACGGTTCTACCTTATTATTTTTAAGTTACTCTGTATCGCGTTGCGACAGTCAATAGCAAGAAAGAGAGAGCATCGCAATACAGAGTAACCACCAGGGCTCATTCATTTCTCTTTTTTCTTTTGTAAAAGAGAGCATACTCCCCTCAATTTGGGGAGGTATTTCTAAAATGACAGTATTTAGCCGGATATGAATTCGATTTGTTCCGGTGCTTAGATCCGACTGTCATAGTACGAACACAAACTTTAAAATAAACAAGAAATAGCGCCATCAATAGTCGATTTTAAAGAAAACTTGAATTGTTTGCAGATAACCGATTGTAATAAGAAGAACTGCAAACTGCCTTTATTTTGACTATTAGGCGGAAAGAACAAAAAGAGATAAGTTCAAATAAAATTGAAAATTTTAAATTATAGGGATTGCTTTCAAATAAATTCAAGTAATTCAAATTCAGTAATTTTCGATATACACTAAGGTAGTTTTGCACTTTAAATTGTACAAATCGATTTTTACAAACTAAGAAGGAACTTATAATTGAAAAAGGTGGAATTATTACAGTACAATTTAAAATTTTGATATTCATTCCCGGCAAAGTTGTGGTATAGGAGTCAAAAGTTTTGATTAAGTGGGATCGTATCTTAGCAATTATATAATGGACTAATTTAGGCGCATGCTGTACTCCCAGCGGAAGATGTTTGCTGATCAGAAATTTTAACATTTAGCTGAGTAATTACTTTGAATAATTAAATTAGTATAACTTGAGGTACAACGTAATTTGTTTGTTTTTTCCGTTCAAATGTCTTGATAAAAAAATAGTACTGCGATATCCGACGAGAAATTAATAACATTTATACACATGTAATGAATAAATACTTGTGTGTGTATGCACAAACAAAAATATCATATGTATATATGACAAAAGATTGCTTGTTTGCATTTTTTTCCTTTTTGCATGATACTGAATTTATATGAATAAAAAATGAAAAGTAAGATTTATTGTATTATCACAAGGCATTTGTGTAATTAGAAGTGTGTGCAATTGATGGAATGAAAAGATGATGGTGGTGTTTTGTTGTTTGTAATATTCCATCATCAATCTATGGCTACTCTTGAAATATTTTTTTCAGCCTACTTGAGTAGTTATTGATCGCATAGTTAAAGGCGTCGTATAATTTCAGCCCGTTTACTATGGGGTTAAATTCTATAATGCCTAAAACTATAGACATAGTTCCAGAGTTCTGCATTTACTAGCTTTTAGGTGCCACTATCTTATTAAGTCATTATAATTATGTATGATTTTATTAGGGTAAAAGTTAATCTACCCAATCATAAATGGGTTTCACTTTTTTTAAAGGGACTGATTCCTCCAAGTTATTAAACTGATAGCTTTGGCAAAAACAGTTTTTCCTTGAAAAAAGTGTTAAAGCAAATTTAAACGAGATTTTAAACAAAAAAAATTGTTCCTTTAAAGATACTAATATTTAGAAAAAAATTTGCAAAACTTAATTTATTTGGAGGAAAATTACCCGTTCTGAAAATAGAAAAAAAGTGATACCTTTATAATAATAAAAAAATAATGAAGAGTAAACGAAGATAATAAGTCTGAGAAAAGTAATAATCATTTAAACGAAATAAGGATTATTCGGTTTTATGTATTATTTATGCATGTACATGAAACTAACAAATTATAATCAAAGTTGAATTTCGTCTGTGTGTTTTCATTTTCAATACAAAGTTTTAAAGTATTGAACTTCATCAAATAAAAAAAAATGTTTATCTAATAGAAATAAAGCAGCTTTGTAATCTGTTCATTTAAGGTCTTAAAATAATAACTTAATGTATCTAAAAATTGTCACAAATGTAATTTCGTAAATGTATTTTGTAAGTAATTGAAACCTTACACAAATATTGACTGAAAGTACAAGAACTTGCCTTAATTTTTTGTTTAGTAATTATAATAATTTGTAGAAGTTCAAAAACAGATACAGTAACGTAGGAAATATTTTGTGAAAAGGCAAAAACGTCAGTTCTTTAATTCGCATTTTTTCAATTTTCTTTAACTATTTACAATTACATACAATAAAACTTTTTTATTTAGTACAATGGCTTATTTTTTTCTACGCCTACAATTCCCTCACATTTTCTCTGCGCTTTCATAAACAAAAATACATGCTTTCAAATCGAAACCACAACTCCTCTCTTATTGTATGCTCTGATTTGCAAAATATTTCCTACGCATGACTTTTAACTGTCCAGTCCATGCATACACTTCACTACTGTTTTGATGTTCAAATCAATTTGTAACTTGCGTTCATTGGCATGCATGTTTGGGTTTTTAACAAAATACATTTGCAATAAAATTTTTTGTAAATGAGAAATTTGTCCATGAATTGAAACTGGGCTTAAATTTCATATCAGAAGTTGTTTGTTGTTGAGGCTGCTGCAGAAGTGATTCTTCATTTTGTAGCCGTTGTTGTGGTTGCAATTGTTGAATTGACTGCATTTCAGCTTGTTGATTTTGCTTTAGTTGCATTTGTTGTTGGAACGATGTACTGCGTTTTAATATGCGTAAATTCGTGCCTGAAGCCATACGTTGCAATTTTTGTTGCACTAGTTGGCCAGCTGCCGGTATGGGCATTGTTTCAAAATGCAACGACACCGATGCCGGCCGTTGTTTCTGTTGAACAGAAGACGATGAATTTGTCAGTGATGTAAAGTTTGCAGCGGCTTCTGCGGCAAATGCTAATAGTTCATAGCCAGAAGATGGTGATGGATTTGATGCAACTCTAGCAGTATTGGTGGCAGTGTTTCTGTTGCAAATCGCATTATTGTTATAATTATTAAATATTTTATCTTTGTTGATGTTGTTTGCACTATTTAAATTAGCAACCATTATTGCTGCTTGTTTTTGTACACCATATTTGTTGGGGTTGCCACCAATATTATTGGTGTTGTTTATATTGGTAATGTTGGTTTTATTACAATATTGTTGCTGTTGAAAACACATTTTATCACCCTGTGATTTAGTGCGTTCGCGTCCACTATTAGAAGCAACATTTGTTTGCAATTGTTGTTGCCTTTGTGCTTTTGTACCTTTATCATGAGCTTGAGCAGTTGATGCTGCTACTGTCTTTAACTGCTGTTGTTTCTCTTTGCGTATCAAATCGAAGGAGCTTAAAATCTACAATATATACATAGATATATTTAGATATTTATTTAGCCAGTTAAAGAATTTAAATTTATTGTTTAGTAAAAAGCTTAAAAAGAAATCTCTTGTCTATTACTTTTTTAAATAATATATATTTAAGTTAAATGTTAATCGATATTGATTGAGAAGTCATATTAAATAATAAAAAGGAAAAATAGCACTCACCCTTTCTCCATGCTGAGTACTGCCATTCTGACTCTGACTATGAAACAATTGACGTTTAGACGAGATACAACCAGCAACACTGTTGAGGTTACTATTAATGTTCCCATTATGAGTGCTACTGCCGGCAGCAACAGATTTTACTGCAGTGATGCCGAAAATGCGTTTTTGACTGACAATTGTTTTACAATTACCAGACTCGCCAGTGCCAATTATACTTTCAGTGGCTGATGGTGCCATTGTGGGTGTTGTATTTGTTATTATGTTAGATTCATTTTTACAAGTGTTTGAGTTCATATTCGAATTACCGTTATTTGAACATAAATTGTTTAATTTAATACCATCCAAATCACCCATAGATTTATGGCGTTGCCTTTTAGAGCGTTTGCTATTGTCGCATTTACTACTTGCATCTGTTGTTGTTGTTGCTTCCAAACTGTTATTATTGCCATTGATTGCAGTATTTCCAATACCACCATTTAAGGCATTATGCTTATCATCACACTTATTATTTGTATGTTGTTGCTTAATCTTCTTACTACTATTATTATTATTATTATGCGCATTATTTTGCTTTTGATTATTAAAATTTATATTTTTACAGTTCTGAGTTCCACCAACAGCAGCTGCTGCAGCTACTGCAGCTGTTGCCATTAAAGTTGTTGGTATATTCGTAGATGAATCGCCGTCAGCATATTTACGTCGTGTATCTATACCTGAACGCTTATCATGTACCCATCTTTTTAGCCTTTTAATGAAAGGCATAATCATAAAAAATGAATTAGCATTTAAACCCAATTTGGCTTTTGATATGGCATCATTTTTATTGATTGGTAACGAATCAATCGGAAACCAATCACAACATTTAATCTCATTTCGTGTACGCGGTGAGAATTCTGTTTTAAGTGATACATCGCGTACTATGTACAAACGTGTATATTGATAATTAATAACAGCCTCAATGTAGTCATTTGGTACTATTAAATTTGTTATATCATAGCCTGTCTCTTCATACACCTATTTGAACAATTTAATAAAATGGGATTAATTTCAATAATTATTAAGAAAACAAGGTTGAACAGCTCAACCACATATTAACGTACCGCTGTGAGTTCTACTATGGTTGAGCTGGTAGTCCTATACTTACTTCTCTCGTGGCACAATGCACTGGATCTTCATTTTCATTGACTTTACCCTTTGGAAAGCCCCATGAACATTTAGCAAAATATGATTGCACTAAAAGGCAAAAATTGAGATCCTCAGATATTAGTATGGCCCCAAAAGTAGGCACTGCTAACTTATAATTCTTCCAATCATCTAAAATTTTTTCGATTGATGTTAAATGCTCACGTAAAAATGGAATATGCTGTAAAGACATACAAAAGGTTGAATTTATTATAATATATAGCTTTTAGGAGTTGACTTTTAAGAAAGTTTTTAACAATATTTATTTAATTAATAAATAATTATATTTGATATTGTAAATTTACCTGAAATAATTGTACTGCGAATTGTTTGATGCCACAGGATGGAAGTTTCCTCTTCTTGTTAACTTCGACTCCCACTGCTTTTTGTGTATCTGATGCAGCTGCCGCCGAAGCACAGAAGAAATCCAAATAAAACCAATGTGCTAACTCAATTTGAAAGCAAATCCTGATCATATTATTCAATTCCATATCGGGAACATTAATAATAAAACGACTTGCCAAATCATCAAGTATATCGGACGGAATTTGTGAACCATTCTTAATACATGCATTTCCGTTCACAGAACAGTTTTTTAGTAAACCAGGAACCCCTCCAGCAACTGTTGTTGTTGTAAATGTGACGTTTGGAGTGTTCGTTGTTAATGTTGCTGTTGATGGAGGGGTGTTGATAGCTGACGTTGGCGGTGATGTTGATAACAATGTTGATGGTGATAAGGAAGATAGTGTTGAAACCGATGATGATGTTGTTGCAGAAACAGATGATGATGTTGAGGAAGTCGATGATGAAGATGAATATGATGATAAGTTTGATTCATTTAAACCGTTGTTCGTTTTCATTTTAGCATGACTGCTGGTTGTACTTATTTTATTTGCAGTTATTTTTAATGCCGCCAACAATTCCGATGATTTCGAATGGTTATTTGAATGTTTCTGCTGTTGCGTTTTTTCGCCGCTTTTATTGCACTGGACTAATTTCACATTATCCTTCAGCATCTTATGGACACCACTAACATGGTAATGACTACTGCTATTGACATTTAGTGCATTCTTAAGGGTTAATGATGCTAACGCATTCACTTCATCTTTGCAACGTTCCGTTGGCCTGCCAAACAAATTTAAAACGCCATGTCCAACCCCTACGCTATTATTTTGTTCAACATATTTTTTGTTACAAATATTATCATTAAGATCCAATAACGAAGATGCCGGAAATGTTCGCCCTCCGCCAAATATTGATATAGGATTATGCGTGGACGACGCAATGGTCGAATTCAGAGCTATTTCCATCACTCGTACACTCAGTATTTCTTATACCTTTTACCTTAAATTGTTAGTTATTTTCTTGTGTGTTAAGTTTCTTCGGCTTTTTGTACAAAATAATTTTTTATTTTGTACAAAATTTGTTTCAAATCAAACATAAAAGCAATAAAATTGGAAACGCAATTTTTTCGAAGTGAATATACTTTAGCGAGTAAATTATTTCCGACGAATAGTTTTTTTCGTCAACGAATATCCAACGATTTACCTTTGGATTTACTGTAAATTTGGCTTGCTCATTTACAGATGCACGTATTTTTTAGCAATTTTTAAGCTTTGATATCTTAGTCCCATACAATTGAGGTCACATATATGAAATGATATTCATCATTATATAGCTTAAAATATTGGAAATGTTTTTATTTTTAATAGCAACGTGTAGTCGCAGAGTTGCAACAACTCTCCACAACTTGGTTATTTGTTTTTCTCCAATCTCCACAAAACTATACACTCTGCACTTTCTAAATTGCGACCAGGAAGAAAACTTATTTTCTGCTTTTAATCTGTTATATTACGTTTCACTAGGAATTATATGTTATCTATGTTAATTTAGCACAGATTATTTCTTCAAATTTCTGTATTTGTTCTCAATCTCAAAAGGAAAACTTTCATGGTCGCTTGCACACTTATTTTCTAGCTCCTCTCGTTTTAACTGCGTGTCGTAGACTGAAAAATCAACGGAGACTTGTGAAGTATAACGCTGCCACTTTGCTTCGAATTTCATGGAACAAAGCAATAAATTTTTTTGGGAGTTCACCATACTTCTACCTTTCCATAATTTCGTGTTCACCATACCTTTTAAACGCGTCTAGCCTTTTGCCTATCTCAAGACTTAAAGGCGAGCGGGATAACAGACTGAAGAGGAAAAAGTATTTGCACGCAAAAAATTGCAATGTAATTCTAATTTGAAATAGTTTATTCGCAAACAAACATGTTATTTAAGGTAGTGTGCAAATTCAATTTTTTCTTTTCACCTCGGACCTAACCACAAAGTGCTGACTATGACTGCCCCTGTGTTCCTGCGGAATGGGTATGTAATGAGAACTGTTGATAAAGGATTTCACAAGGAAATATTATTAGTCCCATGTGACACTGCGTTTTCGAGATATTGACCAAAATGTGGGCCAGACATGGTTATCAAGGTGTTGAATAAACTAATAGTTTGTTTTTCCTTAATCTATGTATTAACCCTACATAAATTAATGGCAGAGTTACATTCAAATTTAACTGACAGGTTTTTGGAGCTTTTCAAATGTAAATTGTTCTACATGGAATAATTTTATTTGGCTTTTGTGTTGGTCTCCCAGCAAAAGCTTCATTGCTGTTGCATAAAAACACAACGAAACCCACCATATATGTATATATTTCAATGCTTGAAACGTATAAAACGACCCTTAACCAATAATTAATGCATCGTTTGGCATATACAAGTGTTGTTAGGCAACACTGTTCCAAATGTTTTGTTTTTGACTGCTGTTGTTGTTGTTTGCAAATCAACCACTGCCCTAAAAAGCTGCCAGCCTTTGAGATTTTAAGCTTTTGGGTATAAAAAAATACCCAAATAAAGCCCCATTCAAATATGCGTACCTTAAAACTGCCCTGCCAGCTATATATCTCCTATTAGTACCCAGACCTTCAATCAAGGTCTGTGTTAATGAAATTGGAAATATTACCCAATACAACCACAAAAAAACCCCCTGCTTGAATTTTTCGTTAAGAAAGGCTTATGGCTATGGAACTTGTATGAAAGAAGCCAAACTTTTATTTCGAAATTTGTTTGGATGACATATGCCATTATTTTATTCATTTATTTTGTTTAGTTATAATTAAAAAATTATAAATAAATCCATGCAAAAGGTAAAGGTGTGAAAAACTATATATTTCAAAGTCTATTTACATAAAAAACAATTTGTGATTTATTTAGTCACTCACAGGCTCTTGTGTGTGTGTTGGCAAACGCCTCGACGATTCACGCAGAAGGCTTTCGAAGGGTGGATTCACTCAATGAAAATAATCGGCGGTATCAAATAATAACATTACGGTTAAGCCTGCAAAACAAAAATTACTCAACAAGAAATAGGGGTTTATAGAATAATTAGATACGGCAACATTGATTATGTTGTTAGTGCAAATAGTGAACGTTTGTTTTTACACATTTGGGTGATAATTTAATTTTAGGTTTAGTATGTGAAGTCTGCTGTCCATTTTTCAACAAATATATTACGGGATACTAAATTTGTATAAATCTTTTGTGCGGATAGTATAAAATAATGTGGGTTCGTGCATTGTTTTTATATAATTGAATGCATATTTTTCAACACCAAGGTGACGGCAATGGACAAAAACAGCCATCGCATGTAGTGGCCAGCAAAAATGTCATCTTTGACAAAAATTGGAAAACAGTGAAGTTCCTACTTTAATTTGTGTGCTAATTTATGCACATAATAAATTGATGAATGAATAGTCATAAATTAAAGATAAAGACTTTTTTAACGTTGTGCAAAACAACTGAAAACATTCGAAGGAGCAAAGGTATGTAGATATGTATGTATGTATGTACATATGAATATTATTTAGGTACCCATAAATACTTTGTAATAAAAATAAAACAAAGTATTGCCTAAGCCGCTTTGATTTCATATTCGACCAAGAACTGATGCCCAGCTGCCACAGCTGGCATGATTCTGCTGTTAAAACAAAGGTAATTCTTTACGACCGTACGTAACTGCTAATACACCTCCAAAAATATCGAGAGAGGTGCCAAAAGACGCGTTTTGACCTCTGTAACAAGAATCCGAATCCGGAAAAGAAATATTTTAGTTCAGTGAAAAGTTATTAACAAAAAACCAAAAAATGACCCCGGTCAAATCCTGATATAGGGGTCGGATCCATGTTTTTTATGTGCAGAACACCTTTCCGCATTGGCGGCCTTCGGCCGCGCTTCAAAAAATAACCCTGGGCTACGCCATTCCAACTCCTGGTGGTTGTCATAGCCGTGGCTACCGCCACGGTGATGCCCTTCTGATTTCTCACAGTGTAATGTGATTACAACAACCACATGAAAATGACAGAAAATTCTGAACTTTGATTGCAAATATCTCGCAAACTACTGAAAATATTGGTTTTCCGTTACAGAGGTCTAAACGCGTCTTTTGATACCTCTCTCGATATTTTTGGAGGTGTATTATCCGTTACGTACGGTCGTAAAGAATTACCAAAACAAATATTCCTTGTAATAAAAGTGGCGTAATTCCATTGTGGCATATGTATATCTAAATATTTAGATTAATACCTTATACATACATATGTATTTAAATAGGAACTAACCTCGGTCATTTGTGTCAGTGCTGCTCCACTGGCCCCGAGTTCAATCATATCCGGTGGTTTGTAACAACAAAAAACCACCCCCGAAGGTTTTGGGGAGTGTTTTTGAAGATGCCGGATCAGAACCCGGTAACCGTTGTGATACATACCGGACTGTCGATCGAACCATCTCTCTTGCAGCCCTTGTCCAGTGCCCAGACTCCCTAAGTTTAGGTCCTTTTTAGTACCATTGGGGTATTCTACTCCCCTTTGAGCTTTCTTAAATCCCGTAAATGTCAAACCGGAAATCCTCACTCACGCAAGGTCCCCCCTATACATATCGCACACTAAATCAAAAAGAGTCACAACTCAAAATCCGAGTAACTTTCAGTTAATTGCACAAAAGAGATTTGATTTTTAAAAACTTGACATCACTGTGCTCTCTAAAGAGTAACGATAATAGTCAAAAAGAAAAATATTGTATGTATTGGCTGCCCTACTTTTTATTAGGCAATCTATGCCAAGAAAGCGACCTAAAAAAATTTTGAGTTGTGACTGTTTTTGATTTAGGGTGCGATATGATGTTCCTCCGTAGGGTATACAGGAAAGCTGTAAGGGATGCATTTGTTAACCTATCCTGCTTATCGTACGCAATAATTTCCTTATTCGGTTGGGTATACATATGTCCTTAAGATACAGCATAGGGGTCGCTATATTGTCCCCTTACTGGGGTTAATGTTATAAAAAATATTTAAAAAAAATTGGCTAATAATTTTTCAAAAAAATAAATATGCCTAAGAAAAAAAGGTAGAAGATGAAGAAAAGGAAAAATCAATCATTTGATAGTGTCCATTTATATTCGCTATTGGACCTTCTTGTAGTTATATGTATGTATGTATGTTTTTTGGTAGAAGTACATACATATATATTTTTCAAAAATGATCAAAAGCAGACTAGTCCATCGCGAGAAAATTAGCAAAAACTAGGGACCTTCGAAAATAGGCTTATAGCAATAACTTTGGAAATAATTCTTTGTTGCTGTGAACTATTCGAACAAGTTTCAGAATGAAGGTCGAACTTCGAAAAATGCGAATACCGAAGTGCTGCTATAATAATAGCATAAAAAAAAATTGCGCCTACTTTCCTAAAATAGTGTAAACGAGTAAAGGACACAAAAATCCAATTATTATTAATTTAAACAAAATACATTCAGAGACAAGTTTATTTTTATAACTAAGATTATATTTAGGGTTTTAATTTTTAATATACATATTTTGTATCTAGTCTGTAGGATTATCAACATTGACTACTAAATTACTAATACTTCTAATACTTGTTGATACTTAAGTGTACCCTTATTTTAATATCCCAGCTTGAAAGCGCCATAATGTACTGAATATAGGTGCCACCTACAGCGCAAACCATTTGGCATTTACCATGTTCAATTAAGTAGATATTGATTATTTCGGCTGGACCCTGAGACATTTCATACAAACATAATCACATTATGATTTTCTTCCCTTCATTGCAGTTATGGTTGAGTCACTGATGCGGCTGTCGTGCAATGACCTAGACACTGCAAACAACAAAGAATGTAGTTTATGTTTACAATGCATTTTGGCACAACGGCCACACAATAACCACTAGACCTAAGCCTAATTACTTAAGTACATAGGACTCATTTGCTGGATATAAAGAGACAATTGTATGTAATATGAACATGTGTAGACATTGCAAAATACTTAAATCAGAATTTTGTTGAACTTCAAGTCTATCTGCGCTTATCGCTTTCTTTTTTATTAGTAGTATAATAGAAGTTTTTAAAATTCGGATTCGTGCTAGGCAAAATTTCAAATAAATTGAAGTCACGTTTAGCAAAAAAGTTCAAATTGTTTATTCCTCGATGTAATAAGAACTAACTATACTACATATAGTTTCCAACTTTGTTTGTCATTTGAGAAGCAATTATGACACTTTCGTGTATTTGAAATTGGCTGTATGGCTTCAGATAGTAAGATAGTTTGGCAATATCGGTTCCTTGATGGGCAGTTTGATATGGTACGTGTCCACTAGCTTTTATGAAGATTGCCGCTTTCTAAAATCTACCTCACCCTTTCCAAAATCCAACTGGGAGGGGTGTATAGAAATTCTTCGATTTCGATATCGAAATAGTGAGCGTGGTTATTGGTAACATTTTCTGTGGAACCGTCATCCTAAATCACGATATCTATCTAAATGTATATCATGTTTACGCAGTCAATATACTACGTTGAAAATTTTAATTGAGAACCACGTTAACGTTGCTGTTTTTGCTTATTTTACTTTTGAAATCAATTACAATCAATCAAAGCTAATGGTTTATTTGTTTGTGCACTCAATTCTCCTTTGCAGTACTCCTATGGTCCAACGAGCGATAGACTACAAGATCAGCAATTGTGAAAATTTTGTCGGCTGTTTTTAATGCTAACTATGTAAAATAATCCAAAGATAAAACGTGATAAAAATCGAATATTTTAAAATGATCAAATCAAATACACAATAAATCATCTGGCAACGAAAACAACAAAAACAAGAAACTATAAATCCCTAAACAATGAAATAAGAGGCAGGATCAGTAAAGTGTACTACAAAATTTTATACTCGGAAAGCGACAAATACAAAACAACTACATACTTACTATTTAATAATTTATAATAAAAATCACTAGCAAATGCACTTTATGTGAATTGATGAAAAGAGTAATCAATTTTTTTGAAAAATACTACTATTTATTGTTATTAAAAAAAATAAACAGCAAAGAAATTTCGACGTAAGCTGTGATTCTTCAACTAACTACATAAGCCTACTCCCACTTTCCGTATTTAATGGTTCATAGCGCCAATAATTTCAATCTCATACCACTCATACTACCGAGATTTAGACGACGTGTAACTGCTTTGAAAATGTTTAAAATACGTGAAAGAAATTGTATATTGGCAATTACCGCCTTGGTGCTAACACCCTGTATTGTCATTATACTTATTATGGGTCCAGAATTATCCACCGAACAATCGCTGTCACAACAAATAGCCGAATGTCGTTTTCGTCTGCAATATCTTGAATCAATGTATCGTTCGAGGCAAGAAGATGTTGCTATATTATCACAATATATACATCTTTCTAATGCAACAAAAACAACATTTTCTATGGCCACCGCAGCAGCACCATTACCATTTGGAGAGAGCGCTGGTACTAATGAAATCACCAATTCCAGTACATCCGCCATGCCATCTTCGTTAAATGCTTTGCCTACCCTATTACAATCGTTAAGTCCTGAAGCGCGACAATTAATTAAAAATGCTACACATTCACATACAACACAACGTTTTAGTGCATCAACAGTAATACGTTTGCCGACGGCATATAATTTTTTGCCACATTTACTTGATGATACGTCCTCGCTACGTCCAGCGTATATACGTTCAAAGGGTCGTACAGATGTTAGTATTGTATTGGGTATACCGACAGTGAAACGTGATAAACAATCATATTTGGTGAGCACTCTACAAAATCTCATTGAAAATATGAATGAAGAGGAACAAAATGAAACTTTGATTATTGTTTATATTGGCGAATCTGAGGAAGAATTAGTACATGCAATTGCAAAACAAGTTGAATTGAATTTCGAAGTTTATATTGATTGTGGCCTAATCGATATCATAGCACCATCGCCATCGTATTATCCAAATTTCGAAACGTTGCGTATCACCTTGCAGGATTCGTTGGAACGTGTAAAATGGCGTAGTAAACAAAATTTGGATTTTGCCTATTTGATGTCATATGCACAATCGAAAGGTAAGTTGCAAAAAATTATTCCTCGTGCAAGTAGGAGCTAATTGCTGTTTCCATTAAAACTAAAATGAAATAGAAAAAATATCTTCTACAAAATTAACAATTTACCGCTTACTATATAATCGAAATTATAAACGATATATTCACCTAAAAGTTCGATTAAAAAAACACGAAAGAAATATGTTTATTTACAATAAATAGCAGTTGTGTACCTGACAATCACCCCTATTCTGCATTACAATTACGTTCCCGCTCTACGCTCCGCTTGGATCGTAAATATGCATTCTGAGTTACGCTTGGATCGAAAGAAAAAGAGGAAGAGCTATAAGTTTTTCGAAGTCAGCTGTTTGCCTTGGAATGTGTGAAATTGAAACATAACAAAGCAAATTACACAAATTAGTGCTATTGTAATAAAAGTAAAATTGTATTATTTATTAACATAATTACATATATTTACTAATTACATATGTATTGAGTATTATTAAATAAATTAAGTGAATTATGGCAGTCATCGGACGACCAACAAAATCAAGAGGGCACTGTTGGTGGATGTTACCACGTCTTCAGTAGGTACCTGGCATTTTCAATAGAGTTGTTGCTAGAAGAGTCTGCTTCGTCGACCAGGTACACAGATGGTTGGTGTCGCGTCGTGGGGCCACACCATTCGCCGAGTAAACATTAGACATGTCAGAGTTAAGTTTGAGCGCAGGTGGTACTTTTCGCTGTAGGAAGACATTGGCCGCCCCGGAACTGACAAAGAAGTTTACAGAGTATGAGTGGGTGCTGTGGAGTGGCCGCCGGTGCACGTTTGGATATAATGTCAAAGTCAAAGCCATTACCTTAGTTTTAATTTCGTTAGTAATATTGTTTGGTGTTTTGAATGCTAGTCCAATTTGTAATTGTTTACAACCGGTGCCGATGCTAATGCGCGTCCAAAAATATTAGATCTCCGTAGGCGGATTCACATTCCTGGCATCGAAACGCGTCTTTTGATTTCCCTCCCTACATTTTTGGACAAATATTAGCACTCGGCACCGGTCGAAAACAATTACCCTGCAAACATATCAAAAGACATCATTAGAGCACAAAAACAAAATATAGCGAGCGTTTTACAACTTTTACATACGCGTTTTACTTAAATTTTAAGAATTTCAACAAAAAATCGCGGAAATTAATGGTAAATTGTTTGCAAAATATAAAACAAGCAGTTATCCGCCAACAAAATTCCAACGGAATTGAAACGCAGAATACCAAAGTTGCCAAGCGGAGAAATTTTCGATCCAAGTCGAAATGCAGAATAGGGGTGAATATTAAATTATCCCAGCTACGATGATAGAGTAATACATTTGTTGTTGCTTGAGCGTGTTCAAGCCTTACGTACGCTATTATTAATTACTTTTAATGTGTGATAATGTTTCTATGACTAAACAATTAGCACTCAGTGCAGGCATACACAAATTAGCAGATAAGTTATGCGCTAAGCTTTAAGCTCATCACCAGGTTTCAAACTAAACTCTAAAAGCAAAGTAGTTGTCATTTCAAATAATTAATAATAGTGTGATCTTCCGCGCAGCTAGCGATATACTGAATATTTTCAAGTCAGAGCTTTAAAAAATCTAGAGAAGCTATGAAACCTACATACATCGATGCTCCCAATAAATCGAAATTATATCGATATTTCTTCCAGGACTAACCAAAAGGCATGAATCAATATTTGTTTTTTGAAAAATAAGCGAAGCTACGTCCCATAACTTTAAAAAATTGATTAGCCCAACATCGCAATAGTAGAATATCACAAAGTAAAAGCAACCAATGAATAGTAGATAGTCAATATTCGGATAAAATATTTTAGTTCTTAGCTTTTTGAGAATGGTGGATGAAAAAAGCCTAGAAAAATAATTCCTTTATATATCTTTTTTAAGTTAAACAAAACTTTAATTCCATTTTCACAATTGCAGGCACCTTTTACGTCCAACTCGAAGATGACATATTAGCCAAATCTCATTTCATTACAACGATGAAAAAATTTGCCATAACAAAGAGTGCACTCACAAAACCCGATCAACCATCATGGTTTGTACTCGATTTCTGTCAATTGGGTTTCATTGGTAAAATGTTCAAATCAGCTGAATTGCCATATTTAATAACATACTTTCAAATGTTCTACAATGATAAACCCGTCGATTGGTTATTACTCTATTTCATTGAATCGAAAGTTTGTCGCTCCGATAAGGATCAAAAGCATTGTAATTTGGAACGTGCTAAATATTGGTTACACTATCGTCCATCATTATTCCAACACATTGGTACTAGTTCCTCACTAAAGGGCAAGGTACAAAAGTTAAAAGATAAACAATTTGGCTCAAAAGTGCCATCATTTTATCCTCATGTACATAATCCACCGGCACGTGTACGTTCAAATATAGTTGCTTACAAAAATTATCTACTAAAACGCGCATATCGTGGTGAAACATACTTCTGGGGTTTGCTACCACAACCTGGCGATTTGGTGCAATTCATATTCGAAAAACCAATAATATTACGGCATTATCTCTTTCGTAGCGGTAATAGTGAACATCCATCAGATCGTTTTTATAATACCACCATTGAAGTATTACCAGCTGATACATTGAGTGAAAATTCATCTGTTTGGAGCTCTTATAATTCCACCACGGATGATTACCTGATTGTGGGTGCTTTTGATGGTTTGGGCGTGGCTGAGGGGCATATTGATGTGAAAATTGGTGCGATTAAAGAGATACGTTTGCATGTGCATAGTGATAGTGAGAATTGGGCGTTGCTAAGTGAAATCGATTTGGAAACAAAAAATGGTGGTGTGGTGAATAGCCCAGCAAAGCCATACACAAATAGCTGATTGTCGGAGAAAGCGAGTAGTACGATTGTGGGAAATATAAAACCGAACACAAGTTAAAACTTATAAAACAATTGATAAATGTCATCGTTGAACGATGTGAGTTTTTGATTTATAAAGAGATAATTTATAGATCAAACGAACTTCCACCATAAGCAGAAATTGAACATAAATAAGATTGCAAAAAAAAAAAAAAAAAAACGAGGCAGAACACGAGGCAACAAACGTAAAAAATTCACCTAAATAGTTTAGTGAAAGGAATGATAAGATGTGGGATACATTTTTGAATTTGAATTTACAGTGCTGCGCTTATTTATAGCAACACTACTTATTAACATGTTTTGACAACTGTCTATAACGTTCGTCGCAGTCAATTCAGCTACCTTGCTCTAGTTTAAGGAGGCAACAGAAAATGCGTAAAAAATATTTCGTTCAGCAGCGATATATTTTTATTTTGTGTGTCAAAACGTGTGTTACTAGAAATATGCACAGCACTGTATTAGATATCCATATGTATTGAATGTACACACTTTTAAAGGCGCATGCTTTGAAATAAGATTCGCGTTTAATTTTATGCCGTGATATTTGAAACCTTATACAAATTAGTAATCGAATATACATATATTTTTTAATCGAATATTTTCTTTAACAAATAAGAGCGATTGCAAATGGTGTTTTAATTATTGTTGTATACAGGGACTGAAAATAATTATATATTTTTTTGTTTTTAGCAAAAAGGTTACACAAAAATGGCCTTGGGAATTTTTAACCAATATCAGAAGAAATATTTTTTTCTTGTCATTTGTCAACTGTACACATTTTTTCTTCTAAGTATCGATATCAACTCTTTTAAGTATATAAAGGGCTCTACAGTGCTACTCCTGTCCAGCTAGTCACAAATAACACACACAATATCTCTATAATGGTTATTGTTAAACAAAAAAAAATATTTCTTATGATTATGGTTAATGGTTTAATTACAACAGTTTCAATACGACCATTACGTAATTTCTTTTAAACCTGTTGCGTCCCCGGCTCTACATCAATATGCAAATATTTTGTTTCAAATTTACAATGTAAATATGTATGTATGTCCGACTTGCTTATAATTAAATAATTATCGGTTTGAGAAAAATGTATGTATTATAAATCGGATTTTTTTACAAAAAAAGCAACTAGTTGTGAACTTTAAATTATTATTATATAAATTTTGGCAATTCTGTATGACTTCATCGAAAAGTCACCTTCCAAAGCAATTTGTACTGCTATATTGAATAATGTATAGTTTGTTAATATATTTTAAAAATAAAAGAAATTATTTTCCCTTCTCTTAATGCAACTTTTCCGCATACGTAATGAAATGTCGAGAGTTTCTTGGCTGCTACTACGCTGAAGCAGACTATGATAGACTATTTTTTGAGGGTTTCTTTTGAAAACATACACCGCTTAAATATGACAAAAATACTTAAGAAATCACACCCCCTGGCATTGTAGAATTATAATTATCGAGTCGAAAAAGATAAGATTGAAAATAATACTAAAAATCTACTCCAGAACTATTCGAAAACAAATAAAATAAAATTCACACAATAGTCCCATTAAAGAATTCAATACGAATTTGTTTAGGAACCTAATATTCTCTTGATTGGTGAATAATGCGTCATCATTTTTGAGAATGTTAAGTGCCTCTAAAGCTAGATATTAAAGAATGTTATTTGCATTTCCACTAATTTACTTAAATGTCTACTGGATACGTCCTGTATGGATGCCCAAACAATATCCATACCACATAGATGTGTGTGTTGTTATTATAGCTATAAACTAAAATCTGTAGAGGCTCGATAATAAATTAATTGCTAGATAAATTATGCTGTCAAAATATTACAATAATGGCAAAGCACATAAAGTTAAGTTTGAGCTCAAGATTATCACATCCAACAAGCTTCAGAATTATGTAAGAGAGCTATGTATTTTATATTGTAAAGGGCTAAATACATTGAAAAATGTAAATAACAAATTATTAGTCGAACTACATTTATATATCTCAAGATACGTATGTATATATGTAGCTAGTGGACTTTTTCACCCAATCCTTTTATGTAAATTTCCACCAATATTAGTTTGCGTATTGTTATTATCATACATAATCCATAGTATGCTTGATCACGCATTTTAGGGCGCGATGACACGAGCCACCTCAGGTTTTTGACTTTGCGAGTTTGGGATAAGCGTAGTATCTAAACTGTATGCTGTGCTTGATCTCACTCTACCAGAAAGCAAGTTAAGCATTATGGGGGCTAGTAATCTTCAACTCCGAGGATAAATTGGTTTTTACTCTGCCGGGTTTGCTGCCAGCCATTATGCTTAATTTTAGGGGTCAATAAAATTAGCAGCTAGCTATCAAAATACTATTTAAAGTACAGTTAATATACCTTATTATTCCACTTCTGATTTTATACGTAATGCAGAATGACCTTTTAGTTTTAAACAATCAGCTTAATGTATAAATATTTTCATGACAGTCATAATTAAGATAACTATTCTATGTTTATATATAAAAAGTACAGCTCGAATAAAAAACTTATACGCTTAACCAAAGTTATAACAACCAATTAAATCGAATAAAATATTCTTAAAGCGTAATAAAATAGTTTTGTATATGTCTAAACATTAAATAATAATAATAAAAACACTTAAACGGCTTTCAATGTGATTAATATGTGTAATTAAAAATACTCTAAAATTAAAAAAAAAAATTGTAATTAATAAACGAAAATTCCGATACTGATTGTTAGAAAATCTAGCACGAGTTTTTCATTGAAAACCAGCTCCGTCTTGGATATCTTGATATAATTTTTAGTATTTGGCGAAGCAAGCAATTAGTACAGTAATTTCACTAAATTTTTTATTTAATATTTTATGTATAAGTTTTATTTATAATTTGCGTCAAATATTTCATAAATATGCATAAGTATGTGTGTATATATGTTTTATGTTTAATGGTAAAAGGTGTTTACATAGTTTTTGTTGGGATTTTGAATTGTTTTTTTTTTTTTTTTTTTTTTGTGTTTTTTTTTTAATGTAACATTTTAATTATGTATGTTTATTACTTGTATATTTAGTATAATATGTTTTGTTATATCGTTTTAAGGTTTGCTTTAATAAAAATATTTGATTTTAAACAATGATTTTCAACATTTTGCTTTTCCGTTGCAACTTTTTAGTACGTATGTATGCAAATATTTACTTTTTCGCCGTAGAGCCGAAAGTTTCAGTCAATGCTCAGGAATGCGATTATTTACTTCATTTTCCACAGCGGATCTAGTTCGTTTAGTGGGTCCTTAATTTCTTCTTTTTCCTTCGATGCGATTTGGGGTGCAATCTTCATTTGATACGATGTCATGATGCCACCTGTTTTTTTAAAATAAAAGCAGTACAACTTTTTATTATAAGAAATGTATGAGAAAATTAAATGCAGTATTGAATCCCAAATGTAAAGCTTACAAATTTCGAAAAATATGTCTGTAAGATCTATAAGAATTATTTTCATTTACTCACGTTTATTGAGCACATCATGGGCGTGATTTAGTACAATTTGCATTGACTGCTCCAGGGTTTCCATATCACGTAAAGCATTTTGCCGCTGCATACAAATGCGATACCAAATGTCAACCACATCTACAAAACATAAATGAAATCTGTAATATAATTTCAAATGTGTGTATAAGAAAATTTGAACATACTTATGAGTACTGGACGCGCCGTTTGTAATGCTAAAATAGCACAAATCCCAACTGAAATGAGTTCCGAGCGTTCAGAGCCAGCTAAGCAATTCATTATTAGCGGTGATGTTGGCGTATTAAATTCCAGACAACGTTGCTGGTGCGCCTCCAAAGCGTTACGAGCAATGCCAATGGTTTGTGAGGGTAAACTGCGTGGGGAGAGAAAATAGTGAAAAAATGTGTTAGGTCATATTATGATAAGTTAGCTTGATGTTATTGTTCTTGTACTTTTGCTAAGTGATAGCATGGTGACAACTTTATTCACCTTCAACTATCATAGTAAAGATTTAGTAATGTCACTACCTTTTAGTCCAAGCTTTAATTTGCAGCACCGACAAATCGATTATTGCATCAGCGCCATGCATGGACAACTTTAAATTATATTCCACACAATGTGAATGAGTAACGACTTTGACACATTTCACAGTAAAATCATCATACTGATTTTCAACGTTACTTTCCTGTGGCCAGTAAGGATCCAACATCTAGAAGGTAAGAAGAAACAAGTTGAGTAGGGACTCATTAATGTATAGGTTCCGAGTTCTCAAGTGTCAACCAGAACTCTAAATTTTAAAATAACTGTTGTTTTTATTTTGATCGGACTTACCTCGTTTGGCGTATGCAAACAAGCAACAGTACGCGCTTTTTCTGACCAAATCATTGACCAAAAATCATTGATGGTATTTTGCTGTGGAGTTTGTGCGATAATTAGATTTGGACAACCAGCACCGAGATTCTACAATAAGAAATTTTCAGTTACATAATTTTTTGTAGATAGTTTTTGAAAATATGGTGTTCATATGCAAACCTTAATATAAGCAGCATTTATATAATCATCAGTGTCCTTATCTAATTTCACACGTGCATGATCATATGGAATACAATCGAGTGAACGATTCTTTTCTGGAAATAATTTTGCAATCGATGTTGTACGTTTATTTGTATCCTTAGCAAGTAATTCGTGTAACTCTTTCCATTTAGCTGATAATTGTGTATTACCATTTAACATTTTTACATTAAGACTTTCAATTAATTTTTCATAACGTTCAACTTCTTTATGGAAGTATTTCAAAACTTTATCATCGTTAAAGGGATCGAAAGGTTTCAATTGAAATGTTGTTGCATTAGTAGATAAGTGGGAATGTTGCTTAATATTTTGTTGTTCGTTTCGTACAGACACTGAATCCCAATCGAAATTGGTGTCCAGTGAACTTAAATCGGAGCAGATAGAAAGATTATCGCAACTAGGTTTGCGTGTAGCTGGAGAATCAATTGGCGATGTCGAATTTCCTTTGATTGCAGTGGTGGTGGTACTGTTTAGGGATGGCGAAAGTGGTGCAGCTGATGTTGTTGGTGCAGCAGAAGTGGCAGCAACCGTAGTTGCTACTGTTACGGGGACCACTGCGACAGTTGTGTTGTTCGAATTTTTCGCAGGTGGCAGCTAGAATAAAAACATTTGTGAGTTTTTATCATTTCCATTTTTTTATATGCAAGTATAAAGTAATTCTAGCCTCCTGCTTTCGAAATAGAGCTATGTAAAGTTGCTGAACTTTACAAAATCGAAAGGGTTTGATTTTTGTAAAAGGGATAAAATTGAAATGAGCCCAATAACCAAAATTCGCTATTCATGCTCCTGGCACAATTTTTTCGGCATTGATAATATACAAATTAAATCGCTTTTTGACTTATTTTTCAGATTTTCGAAATTTTATTTTGCATCCTATTTTTCGAATTAATAATTTTTTATAAAAGCTTAAACAATTCGCATTGTTTGACACTCCCTTTCGAAAAAGTTGAGTATTGATAAATGCCACTACTTGATATAAATTTACCCAGACTTTCTTACAACCTTTAGCTATTTTTAAGATTCACAATTTCCTACCTCCTTCATTTCAACATCAGCAGCCACTTGACTACCTGCCGGACTTCCAACAATTTCCGGCTTTAATACGGGTTGTGGCAGTATGGGTGGCGGTACGCTTAGGCCAGCAATGGAGAAATCAATATCAGTTAATAAATCAATATTGTTTGACTTTTTAGGTAGTTTTGCGCTTGGCGATTTGGCGACATCTTGCGATGCTACTAAATCTGGTTTTGCTGCACTTGGCGCTGGACCATCATTTGGTGTTGGGCCAAAAGTGTATTCAGTACCACTTTTTGTTGTTTGTGTGGGTGCTATGGAAGCAGCACCGCTTTGCATATAAGTCGATTGTTGTTGCTGGTAATTGGTTTGCTGTGGCTTTTGTTGTTGCTGTTGGTTCTGCGCTGAAGCCAGTGATTGTTGTAAATGCAGCTGATGTTGTTGTTGCATTTGTAAAGCGTATGGCGATGCAATGCCTTGCGATTGATAACCATATGGTGTTGAGTAATAACTTAAATTGGACACGCTACTATCTTGGTTAGCTGAAGGTGTGACTGCAGCCACTGCTGGGGAAGCTGTTGCTGTTGCTGCAGAGGGAGGTTGTTTGGTGTGCGATACCACAGGTGACTAGGAAAATATTTAGGTAAGTTTTGAAATATAAATCTTTATAATATCATATAATAAAATACTACAAAATCTGTAGATGTACTCACATCAAAGCCTGTAGCTACATTTGTTTTATTTGCATTCTCCGAATCGGTTGTGCCAACATTAATTGATTGTGGTGTGCTTGATGATGTATATTGACCATAAAATTTATTATTTCCTTGTTGATATCCGCTACCATATTCATATATACCAGTTTGAGGATTAAAACTATAACCTGGATGTTTTGTAACAGTGGAATAGACGGAAACGTTTTCCGAACCTGCTGTATTGGGCATGTTGGTCGGCGCCATTTGAAAAGCTTGTGGACCTACAGGCTTTGATTCATTGCTGGCTACATTTGCTGTCACATCCGGCGTTTTCACTGCAGCCGGATACGTGAGCTGTTGCTGCTGTTGTGGTGTATAAGAGGATTGTTGCCAAGTATTGACAACGTACGGCGCTTGTAGAGAAGGTGGTGCCACCGTGCCGGAATTTAGTTGGGAATTATCAGCATTGGAAGTAGCTACATACAGAGGTCGCGAAGGAGGCGTGTTATAATTGGCCGTAGAAGCTTGTGCATATGGCTGTTGATACTGTAAATATATAGAAAATACAGAGGTAAATTTAAAGTCACTAGGCAATGCGACACGTATTATTTTTTTCTTATGGGCGCCTGGTGCTCAGATTTTATTTGCAGGCAAAAATTATGTAGCAAGACCAGGGGTCGAATCTAAACAGCGTCTTAGGCATATTTTTCTATTTTCGAAATCTGTTTGACCTATTAACATAAATGTATGGTGAACTTTTACATCCATTAACATAGGAAACAAAATAAGATACAGCGTGGACACAAACCATCGCGAGGATTGAAGTTCACCACATGGTTTATTTGATCTAATAACATTTTGGTGAGTTGGTGAGTATCTATGTTTTGGTTATATTTAACAATTAGCAATTAACCAACTCACTTTAGCGTCGTACACCGAAAAAAGTGCGCACGTGAATAGTATAGTATATTTACCACATTCATCTGATTTGCGCCGAAATTTGTTTGCTGCGTGGTTGCAGAGGCAGCTGGTACGACTGTTCCGACCATACCCGGTTGTTGTTGTTGCATGAAATTGCTAGGGTTAGCGACATAAGCGGCAGTAGATGCCTTCTGTTGCGTCTGCATTTGTTGTTGTAGCAACTGCTGTTGCGGCTGTTGTTGTTGATGTCCAAACATTGCACTATTACTAACAGTTTGCTGCATCATTAGTTGCTGCTGTTGTTGTAGGTGATGCTGTTGCTGCTGATGTTGCTGATTTAGTTGATTATATTGTTGCTGCTGGCTGAGCTCGTCCCGCTGTCCATTTCCAGTTATTGCGTTATTATACGCAGTCGCCGGTCCCGACATACCCGCATTCAAATTTCCAAATTGTGAATTTGGTGAAGCTTGCAATTTGTATGCGGGTGGTGCAATATTTTGTTGTTGCTGATGATACATGGGATTTGTATAGCCAGCGGTGTTAGGATCATAATACTGTTGTTGTTGTAAGCTATATGGAGGTGGTGGTTCGTTGGGTGCAACCGAAGGCACAGTACCACCAGAATTCATTGACTGTGACGCATAATAGTTGCCTGAAGAGCATACTGCTTGTGTTGGGTTCTCTGAACCCAAAGGATTTGGTCGCACTAGGGGAATGTATGGATTAGATTGCGCTGTCGCATTGGCCGATGTTACATCAGACATGCCTGAGGCCGCAATGCTGCTTGCTGTAGTATTTTTCGATTTCAAATAATCACGTAATTTTGGTGCACTTGAAGTTGATGCTGTTGGTGTAGTCATATTTGAAGCCACTGATTTGGTCGGCATGTTTCCAGAGAGATTGCATGTGCTATTTGCTTGATTTTTTAGGCGTTGCTGTCGTTCTTCTGATTGTACATCCCGTGATGCTTTGAAACGAGTTAGTAACTTTTGAACGTTACCTAAAAACAAGTTAACACTAAATTAGAATTTAAATTTTGTAGGTCATTTATATATGAAAGTTATATATGAATATATCCTGTCTTAATAATCCCAATTGATGTCGTATGACTATTAATTCTTGATTTTTCTTAATATTTCTGTTCATTTCCTAAGTTTTAAATGGAAAGACTCATACCTGACAACTTTTTATAAAACTCCAACCCTTTAGCTGATTTCGCCAACAAATCTTCGTAGACATCGTACGAGGCTGCTAGTGAGGAAAAGAAAGCCTCCCGCTTATGCTTAACATCAGCTAGCGTTTTCAAAATTGGTGCCGCTTTTGCATATGACTCGGTTAAAGCTTGTAAAATATTACTTTGAGCTAACATGTTTTGATCCAGTAGCTGTGTTAGTTTTTCATGTTTGGCTAATTCACGTTCAAATAGCAATTGTAAGCCCTCCTCACTGCCATGTGCTATAACTTTTGCAGTAACATCATCTTCATTTACAGCTATACGCAAATCAGCGTGAAATTGTGCACGCTGAGCTTTCATTTCATTTGCTTTATTTAAAATTAGCTTAACATCTTTGAATAGCTCCGTTGTATTTAGCTCTGCACTCAATTTTGGTACAGATTGTTGTATTTCTTGTAATGGACGTGACAAAATTTTCAGATTATTCACATGTAACTCCATTGCTTTACGTAGTGTATCATTCGATTCACCAGCGCGCGCATGCGCTTCATTATATTTTTGAAATTCACGAGTTAACTCGGTCATGTGGGGATTGGGCGTACGTTGTACGCCTGTAAGCTTTTGAAATTCATTTTCCTGGCACTCTTCGTCGGTGAGTATGGAGGAAATTTCTTTAAGATTCGTTTCGACATCTGCGCATATTTCAGCCAGCTGTGACATTGCAGCAATCAAATCAGGTATAGCTGTTTTATTAGCATTTAGTTCGGCGCAACGATCCACAATGCCTTGTGGTATTTTATTCGCTTTCTCTTCGTTGATGTTTAAATTATCTAAAGTGAGGGAACTCATAAAGCTTGCTAACTCAGAATCTTTTTCCTCAATCCGTGAACCATATTTACGAAGCAATTTTGCCTTTTCTTCGCTATACATAGAGCTGGCTTCGTGTGCTTTCATTGGTACTAAACGTGCAAAGATGTCTTCACCAGCTACGTCAGGATCTGTGACACTAAAACTAGTTCCATTCACTAAATTTGCACCTTGTACGGCCGCAATTGTGGATAGCTCTGGTATGGATTCGTGGTAAATGAATTCGTTTTCGTTTTTGGCATTTTTACGCTTCCCCTCCACAACGTCTGCGGTAAAGATGAGGGATTCATTGATTTCCTTTTGATCAGGTAAACCTTTAGACTCCTTGCGTGCCTCTTCCAATTTTTCCCAAGCGGCCTATAATATGAAAATGAAATTCAAAAAAATTTTACTTACAGACTTAGCAGTTACGTAAGCTTAAAGAATATATTGCAAGTAGTTAACCCGTAAAATATATTTTTGCTACTATATTTTTAAAGTCAAAGTCGTTTAATAGGAGTTCACCTGATACAATGTTACTCTTTCGCCCATTTTTTGTTGCTCCTCTGAATGTTGTCCTTGATACAAATATAAAATGCAATTCAGATATGAAATTTTGAACCGTACATATTTTTTCCACAATTTAAACACTGAACTATCGACCACTTGCGCTACTGGTCCATCATCGCCACCTGTGAGTAGCGCAGCCAATGCAGCACCGTAATATACCACAATTTGTGCTGTCACTTTAGCTACAATATTTGGTTTACGATTATCGATTAGTGATTTTTCCAAAATACATTCTTGCGCTTGCGCAAAGGAGACTTGTTGCATAAAAACTAACAACTCATTCGTCATAAAATCTCCACCATCACTGACATTCGCATAACGCTCACGTAATTCGCCAAATGCCCAGGCGGCACATTGGAAATGTGTACAGGCCAATTTCATTCCATCCACATCACCACGTGTCACCGATGCGCCCATTTGTGTATGAGAGGCAGCAATATTGAAGAGTACAGCAGCCATTTCATAACGTAAATTGGTGTATTCATTTACTTGACTCTGATATAGATCCTTCCATGTGAACGTGAACATGCTCCGGTCGGCCAATTGTGGAAAGCGACTTTGAAGTGAATGCAATTGACAATAGTAACGTTTGAGTATTGCACATTTGTCTTTTCCAGGATGTAGCGCCTGATTTCGGAGTGTTTCCAGGGCGAACACTTCTTTGGAATAAGCATCGGGATCTTCCTGATAGAACTCAGCAATGTACTAAAAAAATATAAAAAGATAAACCAAATTTATTAAATAGACTAAGAACCGACGGAACATAATGTTGTAATTAGAGCTCTCAAACTTCCTTGTCAACGAATTTTCTGCGATACAAAACACTCATATTTTAAACCTACCCAGTCAATAAGTACTCTCCTAATACAAATACAAATATCTGTACTATTTAGGATCGTCCAACGGAAGCACAGGAAGTGCTCAATTTAGACGGAAATAGAACATTTTAATATGTACTTAGTTCGCATTGGACTTGTGCATACGTTATGTAGTATGTCGGAATCCAACATGAATAAGTTAAAGATAAACATGGTAATGCCTTCTCGGTCATTATTCTATGAGCCAATTGGTCAACACTCAGTTCAATCGGTTGTTGCTGTGAAAGTATACCGCCCCCTTAGTCGACAAATGTTAGAACTTATTAGATATCATTAACTGAACAGGACGACGAAGCTTTTTAAAGCTTAGCTGTTCAGGTTATCCGTTTCAACAAACCTTTGGAAAATGTTCTTGACGCTTCCCGAACCATAAATAAACAATTAAATTAATTAGCAAACCCCAACAAAAGAATTATGTATTTTAAGCATACCCAAGTTTACGTTTATAAACAAATATTTAAAGCAAGCACAGCAATACAATAATAAACAATAATTGATTTGAATGACTCAGAGGCCACTTAAGTCTCGAAAATCGTGCACTCTTTACCCTCCATCCCAGGTAATTAGATATGCGATGCAACATACCCAAGTGCACGATAAGATATACTTTTCTTATTGCGTTGTTTATGCTGACTATTTACATACATTTTAAGGTGGAATTTGATCTTCCAGCAATTTCGCAAACATGAAGAATTTATAAATTTACATTATAACTTATAACTCCAATTGTCTGGTGACACCTTTTGACTCACCTTTTTCAAATTCACAAAGGAAGTGCCTGTCGGGCTGGTTTTCAAAACAAACCACAGCATGTGAAGCCGTGGAACAGCTTCCATTTTTACTTGCTTATACTTCTTTATGTATTTTTATTAGTTTTCTTAAAAATTTCTGCGCTAAAACTAGTAAAATTATTATTTTTCCAGTAAGCCGACACAAAAGCAAATAATTTGCTGCAGTGAAAATGCAATTTATAACCGGGTGTGTGTTTAGTGAAACAGGGTGGTTATGTTAAATTAATTAATAAGGTTACCATCTTTTGAGAATTACCTTAACTTCAGATTTTTACTTAATCATAAGTAAACGGCGCTAAGTGCTAAAGAGTCGTAAATTGAGAACTACAATAAAAAAAATCAACGTTCCACACCTTCTGCGAAAGCTTGCTCATTGGAAACTCCGAAGCACGGTCGTTAGCTGGTTCAATAAAACCCGTCGATACGCTCCCAAGGATTTCAAGGCTGGTTTACATGTAACTTTAACCGCAACCTTTCACTTTGACGGATTAGTTCTATTCATTCGTTGCTGTATAAACACAAACTTAGTTTTGACAGAAAAGCCACTGTTTATTTTTCCCAATGAAATAAAGCGATGAAGGAAGTTGAGCAATTCGCAGCTTGGGACAAATTTTATGATTGAGGCAATGCACTGCTATTTTAAGATTTGTTGTGTGGGGCAAACATAGCTAGCTCTTTGTTTCTCAACAAAAATTTTATGAAGCATCGTTCTTCATCTCCATGGCCTGGCTGTTAAATAAGCTTACCTTAATTTAAATTGACTTTCCGCACTCTGTTAAGGGCTTAAGTAACAGCTGATTAATAAAACTCATAGCAAAACTGCATTAGTGCTTGAATCTTAAGAAAATTAAATAAAGTGAAATAAAACCAACGATAATGGCTACATTAGAAGATAAATTAATGGGAGAAAAATTGGAATATTATTGCAGTAGTAGTGAAGGTGAAGATAATGGAGAGGACAGTGAGCGAGGCGCAAGTGGAGGTAAGCAAGGAGCTGCTGGTTACATAGATCCAGACGTCTGCCCACCACCACCAGCAGAAGGCTATCGCTCACAAGTTTCCACCAATACCGGACCCAAAGGAGTTGTACAAGATTGGCAACGTTTCAAGCAATTACAAACCGAGAAGCGTGAAGAATCTGAACGCCAACGTATAGAATTGGCTAAAAAGCTAACAATGACTACAGCTACTGCACAGGAAGAGGAAGAACGAAAGCGACAAGAAGAAATAGATGCGGAATTAGATGAACTCATGAGTGAAGATTTCTTACAACAATATCAAAAACAACGTATGACTGAAATGCTACGTCAATGCGGTCATATAAAACAATTTGGCAAAGTATTTCAATTATCAACACATGAAGAATTTTTGGATTTTATCGAAAAAGAGAATAAACACACCACCGTCATTATACACATATATGATAAAAATGTAACCGCTTGTACCACATTGAATCGTTGCATGGATACACTCGCTGCAGAATATCCATCAATTAAATTTGGTAAAATTTGTAGTTCAGTAGCAGGCATGAGTCGAGATTTTCGTGCAAATGGATTGCCAGCATTATTAGTATACAAAGCTCAGGCACTAATTGGAAATTTTGTTCGTGTCACAGATGATTTGTCAGACGACTTCTTTCCTTCGGATGTGGAGAGTTTTCTCATTGAAAATGGCATTGTTGTAGATAAAGCGCTGTATAATTAGAACTAACTATTTATAAATAAACTTGTATTGAGGCAAGCTATAGTCTACACTGCAATGCGAGAAGGGTGGTGAGTAAAATATAAATTCTTCGGAAATATGGTTTTTTAAAAAACATTCTATACTTACAGATATTTACTTACATTTATTCTGCAGTTTGGGCTAAAAAGAAAACTTGCATTTTAACGTGCCCAATATACATATATAGACCGTACTAAAAATTAAACTAACAAAGTAATAACTTTTGTAGATGGCTGACGGAAAGAACTCCTATATCTCAGAATTCGTCCAAAGTGTCACATGTCATCAAATTTTTACGGAACGCCCAATTACAGAATTTGGACCTAACTCTTTTGCCGATAATTTAAACAAATATTTTGGCAAGAAGTTTTAAAGTATTTGAAATAGTGCGTTGCCGATTCGGCTACCGATCTTACTTTCCGCGAGCGATGCTACAATTTTTTTGTATTATGAATGTATGGACATAAAATGTACGATGGAATTGGAGAAATTCGGATGAATTTAGCCCACAATGTGTTCCTCACGAATTTGTACAAACACTATCTATATACAACAAATGGATACATTGAAGTAATATGCTAAAACAGATACTAACATAAGTTTATACATATATATATAATTTATATTTTAATTATACTTACCGAGCTTTATATATTGTGCACTAAGTACTTACATATGGATGTTTATACGTACTGCGATTCTTTCGCATCAAGTATAAGTTGTCAGTGTGAAAATTATATTGCTTAATAAAGAAACAGCTTCTAAGAAAAGCCGTCAAATATTATGAAAAAAATGTGGTTTTTAGTATGTATGTATATTACTCTAATGACACTCCCACAAAAGATTTTCGTATGAACTTCGGGTGGTTTGTGATTAGCCTGTTAAATAGGTATAGTAGGGATTAACATCTGAGGTCGATTTGTTAGTGGAATTTAGTACTTACCATCCTAATCGTTGCTCAGCTACAGTCTTTTTAAAAAATGTTTTTAAGCTAATTTGTAAATACGATGTTTTTTAAATTTATTATTTTTTATTTATTTATTAAACAAAGCTGTTCATAAATATTTTTTGTATGATAGTGAAAAAAAAAATTATATAAAAGGCATACAATTACGATCAAAATTTGAGTACTGTTTATAACTAAGTATATATGTATGTACATACATACATATTTATGTACATGTATCATAGAACTCGAACGCCTCTCAAACAACTCAAAATATTAAATCAGAAAGCCGAAATTCTAGTATTAAAAAAAGTCAAACCGTGATTTTTCTTTTTCGAATTTGCTTTGTTTAACGTTGGGTTATAACAATAGTAAAATTTTAATCGCATCTGTATGTGAAATTTTTACTAAAATTTTGTATTGTAATGCACAAATTGAATAAATGATTCGAATTTAAATAATATATATTTAAATAATCCTCTAAAACTTCACAAATAGCTTCAAATATTTTCTTTCCTTCCACACGATTACTACTTCGGCTTAGATTTATCAGTTTTTGTTTTTTATTACATTCAATTTTTTATATGTATTTCTATAAATACTTAAGGTTTTCAACTATACAATTAAGTATTCATGTATA
The DNA here is from genome assembly GCA_951509765.1 of Sphenella marginata. Lineage (NCBI taxonomy): Eukaryota > Metazoa > Arthropoda > Insecta > Diptera > Tephritidae > Sphenella > Sphenella marginata. Next base: position 71,717,598 of record OX608082.1, read on the forward strand.
TAAGTATGTATGCTGCTGCACATGCATACGTAGTTCAATATACAACCTACATAAATGCTTTCGTACGGAATTTAATGTAAATTGGAAATTATACATATGCGAACAATGAGAAGTGAAGCATTTAAAGAAAGACGAAATACTTATATATTGATATAAAAAAAAGCAAGTACAAAATGCTCAGCAAATACAAAAGTTGAAACCTAGCAAATATGAATTAGCGATTTTTTTTTTAATTTTAACTTTCCAAACTAATATAGTATGTATGTATATTTTTTTTTTTGCATTACACTTATCATAAATATTCAGAGTCAAGTTTGCTATTGATATCTTATTTTTAAATTTTTAACTAAATTTAAATATTAATTTATTTTTATTAATTCCTATTTATTATTTTGATTCATTTTAAACCATAAAATGTTCACTCTTTTAGCTGCCATTGTATGTATGTACATGTAAACTTTTTTTGATATCTGCATATTATAAAGTACGTTAATTGTTTTTATATTAGAACAATAGTTTTGCGTGGCTAAGTTTATGTCATCTCCAATTAAGTCGTTATATCTTCACGTACTAGCAGCGATATTACATCAAGGTATGAATAAACACAACTGTAGGGGGATTCACATCCGGACCGGAGCGCTTTCATAGATCTTTCCAGCCCAAAGGGGCAGCACTGCGTGTTTCGGATGAGTTTGTCAACAGTGTAGATTTACTTTTACAATTTTATGTATGTATGTATGTACATATGTACATGTATGCAGTATATACTATAACAGTTATAAATAATATACCTAATAAACACACATTTAGCATTTTTTTGTTTGAAACAACGATTTAGAATATTTTTATTAAATTTATATACTAAAAATACTTTCAACATTAACATAAAGTATTTTAGTTTTTCATGTATATACATACCATACATATAAACTAAATTTTTGAAAATTTCACTCGTTTCTTTATCTATTTATTTCAAAGATGTCTAGATTAATACGCCAGATCTCTAAATAAATTTAATAAGAAAAGCCGCGATTTATTTCTGGAATAAAAAGCAACCTAAATAAATAGTTCGTAACTTTTTTAAACCACTTCTTGCGCACGTATCCACGCATATGTAAATATGTATCGTCAAATAGGTTCGCATGAAAGTTTCCACAGCCATAACCATACCTTAAGCTGGAATTATTCGTGCGAAAACAGCTGATTCGACCAACTTTATAAAAACCAATGCAATCAATTTTTGGTGCTATCTCTAACATAACCTTACCGACCAATTACATGTTGGTTTTGCTCTTAAATAAGAATACGACTACAGTGTTGCGACAAACGCACCAATGACCAGCAAATATGAATTAGCTTTAGGGATAACCATATTTTGTACCTTAACCTAAAAACTATATTAATTTCTGAGATAAACAAAAATGGTTATGAAGGCCACAACTCATTACATTAAATAGAAAATCATTGAAAACGGAAAATTAGTTCCAAAAAAAGTAATTTATTCATTTACTATTTACAGCTCAAAAATCAGGTTATGGACACGGAGGGAAACCAAAATGTGTTTATTTGCCTATAACAGGGTTATTGGTGTCTATTATTTTGTAGTTTTGACACCACTAATCTACTACATTGATTACCATAAGGTTGGTTCGATCAGCTGTTTTATATGAATATGATCAACGCATCATTTATTCAGCTTTGAATTTATTCCTCACAAGTTATCAAGGTAAAAAAATAAAAACTTCTAAAAATGCATAGGATAGATCAGCAAGATGCTCAGTTCTTTATATTGCTGCTCAGGCATGTGATGTAGCTGCTAGGACTGCTAGTTTTGTTGTGCCTAACCTAACATACAGCTATGTACATATTGAAGCAATGCCGTTGTGATTACGAAATTCTGTCAAAATTAACCAAATTCAACTGATATTCAGTAGTAGGACATATTATTAGGTTATTAAATTATAAGATAATCCCCCTATTGTGAGTGTCGAACAAGAATAGTTAATCGACTATAATGCTACTAATATACCTGAATAATTATTTATTATAGCTACTAAAATATTATTCGTTTTTTTTTTTGCTTTTTATTTTCATACACGTGGTGCCTTAAAGGTCATCGTTGAAATTCCTTCTGTTGCATCATTCATTTGATTTTGTATTGCATTTTTTTGTGCTTGTCCCACTGCAGTTGTTCCGGCGAGATTTTCGAAAGTTCGTGCCGCCAACAACATTGATGGCGTTGCCACATTACTAATTGTACCCGTTGTATATAGTAAATTATTGTTGCTACTTGTATTCGCAGCATATATGGTATCAACATTATCATATATTTTTATTGTTTCACTAGTATCCATTGGTATGCTACCGCCGAGACTGCTGGCATTCGAGTCCCTTACCAGCTCAGGATCCATATTATCCTCAATACCGCTGGTACTAACACCCAATCGATTAAATGGAAATGTTGGTGTTAGTATATGTTGATTATTATCGTGTAACAACGATATTGTACCAATGCTGCCACAACATTCTGCAATCGAATTACGCACTGATGATGGCGCCGTAGCAATTGGTAGCATCCCACCACTACCGGCGCTATTATCAACAATACTATTACCGCTGCCGTTGACTGTACTACTGCCGCTACCGACTTGTTTTTCACGATTACGTCGCAATGATGAACGTAAGGGATATTGACGTGGCACATTGACGCCAATTAAACGTCGGGTGGATGGACGTCGTGCGGTTGTGGCAGGATACTGAATGGATTCGGCGCTATTACTCAAACGGATGTTGCCAACTAATTTTCGGTTTGGCGTGCAAAAAATGTAAATCATCACGAAAGTTGGTTAACGTAGATAATATGACGGTAATTTTTTTTTTTTTTTTGGTTCGAATATTTTTTGTTGGAGCCGTCACGGGAGGTGTGCAAAATAGACAGAAATTGTAAGATAGAAGGTATTAGGATATATGTACAATTTACAATATTTGATTGGAAAGAATTTTCTAAATAAAAAATTTTTTTCATTATTTTTATTTATTTTGTTGTGCTTCTAAAGCACAAACAAAAGGCATAATTATGTGGTTTGCCAATTATGAAAGTGTTGTCTTGTTATTTTATGTTCTCTTTTTGCTCTTTTTTTTATTTAAAACTATTTTAATATACCATTTTTTCCCCTTTAAAATTGTTTTTTAGTTTTAAATTTTTTTTGAATTAAAAATTTCGTTTTTCATAAAATTCCTTTTCTTTGATTAAACTTTTCTTTTCAGTTAAAATTTTTTTATTTTTTTTTTTTAAATAAAAACCGATAAATGAAAAAAAACTGAATTTTTAAGAATTTTTTTTTTTACTTTTTTTAATTTTAAACTTTTTTGGAATTAAAATTTTAATTTTTTTTCAATAAATTTCTCTTTTTATAAAATTTGATTAAATATTTTTTCTTTTGAAAAACATTAAATTTTCATTCAATATTTCATTTTGGAACGATTTTTTTTGATTGACCTCTGTTCTCATTTGAAAATACTTAATTTATTACAGTGTACTCGAAATTTATAATCAGCCACGATCGATATCGATTCCCTTGCGAAAAGTAGTGCCTGATTGTAGAACCTTTTAAACCTCGAAGTATCCCAAAAACACTTTTGAAAAGACAAACACAGATTTTTGAAGCTAATAATAATAGTAAATGTAGTATTAACAGTTTTAAAAATCCTTCCGATTAACTTGAAATCGCATGAGCCGAACTTCAGTACACTGCGAGAAATAAATTTACCCATATAATAATTTATAATGGAGCTCTCACACTTTCATATTTGTCATACCGTATTGTGGTCTTTTTTCAGTCGCACAGCTTTATTTATTCTTCATTAAATAGTTTAGTGTGGAATTAGTCAATATTTATGAGTGTAGGTACGTGCATTTTTATGGTTTGTGAGTTAGAAGTTCGAGGATGGGTAAGTATTTTGAATGGCTATAATTGGGCTTTTGTAGGTCCTCAATGAAACGGCAGGTCAAAATTGAAAAAAAAAAATCGCGCAAACACAAAGTTTATTGAACCCAAAGAAAGGTAAATGAAACACATTCAAAATCAATGAAATATAACTAAATTAATCAAAACATCAAAACTGCAAAACACTAAACAAATACTAATTGTTAAAACAAACAAACCAAGCGAAAAGGAACAAAAATAAAATTATTTAAAGAAACGAAAATTTAATTGACGAAATTGACGATTTCTGTAAGAACTAATGATGAATGATTAGCAATTCCAGACCGATGACCAGATTCTAAGATCTTTATTATTATTCTGATTTGGAGTTCAGCTAAATACTAAGGTCTTGCCAGCATCGGGGCTCATAAATGTTAAGTCTAAGCTTTTTTAATAAATTGTGGTACACCCCTTTTAATTCTGTAACGGTAACTAAGCTTTCTCCAAGAAGCTTTTCAATGCAAAAATACGCTCGGAAGGTTTGGGAACATTGGCTCCTGGCGAATCCGTTTAAAAAAAAAAAGTATTTTTAATGTTACTTGTATCTGGATTTTAGCTTCGGTACCTATTAGTAAAAGAAACGAGTCCGAAGTTGACGCTTTAGTCACGGAATTCCTCTTCAGAGGTATTAAGGAACAAGCAACTCCGTGGGCCCGATTTCATTTTGTGAAATTTACAAATTATCTGTCAAACTTACTGGGTTAGAATTGCAGATCGTTATACAGTTTGTTTCAAATCCCAATTTTGGAAAAACTTAAATAATCAAACAGACCAAGACACTTATGTATGTATTTCAGGATTGTTAAATAATATCAGAAGCGAATGACAAAGCCAGCAATAATTACATTGAAACATGTTGTTGGCACGTCTGAGTTGCATATAACCTAAATTGATTGCTAAACCTAACCTCAATTTTACTTTCATGTTTGTATTTACAAGTAGAAAACGTAAAAAAAAACACCTGGGTATTTATCTACAAAATCGTTCACATATACATATATAAATTAAACACAAATTATACAGATACAAATGTACATATATTGAATAATACAAACATATATACCGTTAATTACAACAAACATACATACATAAATACATATGTACGCATATGACATAAAGCTTTTTTTTTTTTGATACAAACACAAAAAAGTACAATCAATAAGCGCTTATTAAAAACTAACAATAAGTTTAAGTAATTACACTAAATAAAAATTGTAAATCCGAGTATTAAAATAAAAAATCTAAAACATTAAAAATAACTGTAACAAAACTGTTGCCGCCACTTTCAGTACGCATAGTGCTGCCGCCGTTGCCACCATCACCACCACCACCAACATCCGACGACATCGCCGCTGTCGTCCCCGTAACATTACTAGCTGCCGTCGAATTCAATGATTGATATTGTGTCGATGATGATGAGGATGAAGTCAAACGTTGCCGACGTCGCACTAATTGATGCTGGCGCCGATGGATGCGTGGTGTACTTTGTCTATAACGTGATGTATGAATGAAATCAACTTCTTCAGCAGCTGCCAGTGGCATTTTGAGCGTTGCCGTATCCAGTGTGGGAAAAGATGTTTTTACCTCAGCAGCGGCGGGAACATCAGCAGCTGTAGAAGGCGCATCAATCAGTGTGCTTGATTTCAAAAAACTCATTGAATCATCATTGAAGGTCTCACACAACATTGATGAGGTGTGCGGTGGTGGCGATGTGGCATCAAAGTCGCTCGCATTCAAATATTCACTACTGGGTAATGGCGTGCAGCATGTGAGATAATTATGTACGTAATCACTGCTGTGAGCTGGATATTGCTCAGCATTGGCATCATGTAGACCCTTGTGCTGCTCATCATCATCTAAGTCATCTTGATCAAGCGTAGATTTATAAAGATCGAGCGTGGATGTGTAACGTCTTTTGTGAATGTTTGCATATATTTGCTTACGTGGACTAAAGTATAAGCGTATTGGGGACGGCGATGGCAGTGATGATGGCATTTGCACATCATCTTCAATTATATCCACATCCAAATCGACATCACAATAACGCACAGAATCGGTTGAATGGTAATGATTGGGCAGCAGCATTGAGGAATAACGACGTTCTTGTGTTGCTGCCGCCTGATTTGATAAGCAACGGCGTTGTGGATGATGATGATTCGGTGGTAGTTTTGATCGTTGTTGTACAGTGTGTAATGGATATGAAGAAGTTGTATCAGCAATACTGTTTCTAGGATGATGTGGATGATGATGATGATGATGGAGATCGTGATCATGAAGATAATGGTGGTGATTATTACTACGTTGGTGTAGTAATAGATCAGAATGTGCGGTTATTGGTTTGGATGTTGTTGTTGTTGTTGCTGAATGTGAACATTTAGTGTTAGTTAAATTATTTAGTAGATGTTTTGGTGATTGTTGTTTGGATTTGTTTTTGTTTACTTCACTAGGGTGGAGCGTGAAGAAAGCGTAGCAATATTTCAACTTCTACAACCACTAGAACCATTCGTGCTGTGCTTATAGAAGTTGTCTTTATGGGTTATAAAAAAAAACATTTTAGTAACGCTCCACCCTAATGTAAACGTTTTTAATGACAACTTGGCCAAAATATATGTATGTATAATTAGTGTTATTAACTTTTAGTTTATTTTCTCTACAAAATAATTATTTTTAAATATATATATATTTTTTTATTGTTACTATTTTGATTACTACTATTATGATGTTTGTAGTTGTACTTGTGACTACTAATATTAAAAGAAAATTTATTCATAGGAGAAATTAAATATTTTTGGCGAGCAGGCAAAGTTGTAGTAAAAATAGTACTAGAAAAAGGGGCAGAAATAGTAGTAGTTATAATAAAAGTACTAGTACTACTTGTTGTAGAAGCAATTGCTTTAGAATCATAATAGTTAATAAAATCTTGTGTATAATAATTATTATTATTAGCAGTAGTAGTAGTAGTAGTAGTAGTAGAAAAAGTAGTAGTAGAAGTAGAGGCAACATAGCTACCGATATTTGTTGTATTCGCTGCTGCCGCCGCCGTTGCTGTATTCACATCCAAATACATGCGCCGACCGCCACAGCCATTTTGAGCAGCCGTCGCAGCATGCTGGGGACGTAAACGCAAATTGGCTGTATCAACTTGAAGAAATTGCTGTTGTTGTTGTTGTTGCCCTTTAATATTTGCACCATAATCGTCGCAATACACATTGCCAACTCCTGTATCATCCGTATCCATCATATGTTCGGCCGCCTGTAATTGCTGTCGTGTACCATTTCTTTGTTGTTGTTGTAGTCGTTTTTTATAGTACATATAGACTGCACCACCACCACCACCAACTGCACCAGCACCACTAACACCTCCTCCACCACAGCCAATCACCAAACTATTCTCATCATCATCATCACCGATGACATTCGTACGATGTGTGCGCATATCGCGTGTACTGCCACCGCCCAGATAACTGTGCTTTGGAAATTGCAAATATTGTTGTTGGTGTTCGTATTGTTGCTGCTGTTGTTGTTGTTGTACAGCAGCCAAACAACAATTACTGCATGTGTTGGGCAAATTGAGTGTCAATTCACTATCCCTAGGACCCAAAAACCATTCGGAACGTGTGCGCATGCGTGCAGTTTGACGTTCATGGACCTTCAATTTTCAACATTTTGTAGGTAATTTGAAGTTTTTTTTTTGTTTTTCGTATAAACGAGTCATTTTCGAGAGCAGTTTTTATTGGTGTTGGTGTCGGATTTTATTGTTGTCGATATTTTATTTGTAACCAGAAAAGGGCACATCATCATTCATTTCCAGAGCGACATGAACAGTGTGATTACAGTTGTTGTTGGTGTTGTAATTATCGTTGAACATAGTATAACGTTTTTTTTCGGGGAGGGAGGGAGAAAAAAGTGGGAATTGGCAGAAGAAAAGTTACGAGCTTAGTTTGTTTTTGTAGTTGTATTCTATGACATTTAATTGTAAAAATTTTCTTTTTTTTTTTTAAAATAAGTGCATAAAAATGAAAAGTGTTGCCATTGCAGCAAGAAAAAAAATTTGCAAAACAAAAACAAATTAAGCGAAATTTTATGCACAGTGTTTATTATTTATTAAATTATGTGTAAATTAATGAAATGAACACAAATAGTAGTTATGTAGTAAATAAAAATAGTGTTTGACAAATAAATTTCCAAAAAAAAAAATTTTTTATTTTAATTTATAGTTTATTTTGCGACGTTTTTATTGCCAATGATTTCGGATGTTATAATTTGGCAGGTGTAGGAAATGAAGGTGCGTTTATGTGTTAGAAGTGCCAGTGTTGTGTGATTATTATTAAAATGGTGAATACAATATGCGGCAGCGACGTTTGTTGTAATTTTTTTTTTCAAGTAGAATATAATTTTTCACTTGAAAATTTAATACATAAATATTAGTGTTATTGCAATTTTTTAAGCGCAAGTGCAAAAAAAGTCGGAAAGGGGAACTTAGCTTACTTATTATAAATTTCCAATAAAGAGCAATTTCGTAGTATACAGTATGTAGTAGTAAAAGTAAGGTTTGCATTTTAAAAAGTTGTGCAATAAAGTAAAAAAGGAATATTTTTCTAAGTAAAATTTTGGTTTGCTATAAAATTAAAACATAGTATTTCTGCTTCTTTTTGGCAAATAACTATGCAGCTAGTACGACCAACTGCATACATAAATAGTAGTAGAATTTTTTGCAACTTTTTAAGCAGAAATTCAACCACTACAAAGTTAAGAAAAATTGAGGAGACTCAAAAAGGCGATAAAGTACTTGAAAAAGGAAAATAAATACAAAAAAAGTAGTATTTTTAAAAAGTAGTATGTATTTTAAAAAGGTAATAGTAAACAAAACAGGAGCCTTAATGTTATAAATTCAATAAACACAAACTATTTTAAGAGAAAGTTTCTGTGTCGATGGACGAAATTAAGTGAGCAACAAAACAAATTAATAAATAAAATAAATAAATTTAATCGAAACAGTGCCTATAGTGGCAAAATTTGCAGGAAGCTTTATTCTGGATGCTGTTCAACTCATTGTTAATCTAACTTTAGTTGGAAAAAATTAGAAAAAAGTAAAAAAAGAAAGGAAATTAACATGTGAAAAAAAAAAAAATTAGTAAATAAACGAAAATTTACGAAAAACATGCTAATACGAAAAAATAAACAAAAAAGGTAGTTAATTTTGCAACACATTAGTAAGTGTTTCTTGTTCCTTAGTAAAATTATTAAAAAAAATGTAATACAATTAAAACAAAATAAAAAAAAAAAACAGTTTAATTATAATAAAAAAGAATTTATTATCGTATACAATTTTTCGTTTCACATTATAAATATTAATTTACTGTGAGAGAAATGGGTGACAAAAAAAATATATTTCAACAATTTTAGCCTATATTACACAATATTTGTTGGTTTTTTAGCATAGCATAGTACTAATAACAGTTGTGCAAATAAAGAAATATATTTACAAAAATAAAATTTAGAAATTAAAAACTAAAATAAAAATACATCAAACTAGTTTTTAATAAGAAAAAACAAATTATTTTGTACCAGAGCAAGTGCGTTATGTTATCAATCCATATATAGGCTGAACTCCTATTTGTCCAGACTGAACCCCACCATACCGAACACATGCCCTGCATGCGGTATGGCCCCCCATGACACGCAACATCTCTTTTCGTGTTCTTCGGAACATACTCTTCTAACCCCCCTATCACTTTGGTCCAACCCTGTTGAAACAGCGCGTTTCCTTGGACTTCCGTTAGAAGAGCCCGATGACAACTAGGAGTGTACTGGCCCTTTGGGCAGGGCGAAGCACTGCTAACAACAACAACAACATCAATCCAACCTGACTGACAACATGACAAGGGCGTTGGACATTGTGTTCAATATGGCGCAACAGCCGTCCCAAACAAACCTACATTATCGACCTTTTTTTTAGAACAAAATTCAAAAAAAAAATTTTTTGGAGAAAGTTACATCAAAAATGTAAATCAAAACTAACTTTATTAGAGTAAAATAATTTATGTTAATTGATCCAGTGGCCTGAAAGTAATTATTTTATTAAACATTTTTAATTTTCTACTTCTACAGTGAAAACAATTTTTTTTTGAGCTCCAAGCTTTGCTAAAATTTAATATGCAGCCAAGCAAGTGAGAATATTCACAAATTTTAAATAAGATCGAGATTATTATTATTTTTTTTAATCATATCAAGTTTTAATTAAATATTGGTGCACAAAATTTAATAAATAATTTGCATTTAAAAATTAATTTAAAATACATACATACATACTTAAAGGGTGGCACAGTAGTGGTCACATAAATAGCATACCTTTTTATCAAATTTATGCTTTAGAATTAAAAAAAAAAACATTTTTTCTCTATCAAATGGCATACACACGCTAGTTTATAGCTTAATAATAATATTAAAAAAGCAACAGGCTATTTATGTCACCATTACTGTCGTTGTATGGCCACTTGTGTACGATAAATATTAAAAAATTACTAAAATCCCATTAAAATATTAATTTATGTATGTATGTATATACGGAAGCTACGTTTTCTACATATACAGTTTAATTAATAAGTTAATAATTATAATAAATGTGATTAAAGTAATTCAAAAGTTAGGAAATTTAAATAAATATTACCTAAATGATGAGCATTCATTTCTTATAATTCATGACATCTGGCAACTACATAATCGAATGCTTAGAACGAGCACATGGACATGAAGAAAAGAATAATTTTAAAATTAATTTTTCATGAATTTGAACAAAAGTTTAATTGAAAAAATTTGTAGAAAAAAAAACTGTATTTAAAAAAAATTTATTTTGCGGAAAAGTTAAACAAAAAAAATGTTTTGAAAAGTGAAATTTGTACACATTTGGAGATAAATATTATAAAAACAACAATATATTTTATTTCAAGTAAATATATATATTTTTTAAATGCATGCTTGATTTTAGAAACATACCGAAATTTCCAAATTAATAGACTTGCGTATCACGATCGTGGTATATAGCAGGTCAATAAATGAAAGTGTCTAGACTTAGTTTTTCAAAACAAAAATATAAGTAGACTTATCAAAACAAAAATTAAATTTAAATTATATTATTCGAGCTTTGACGTACGATAATATTTTCGTAATGACCGGAATCCGCTGTATTTACTCAATTATTCGATATAGAAGTATCCACTATCTTGACTTTGATAGTATAAGAGTATCGATACAATGAGTATTAATGTGAAATCTAGAAATTACACCATCGATAGTGACAATGGCCACGAACAAGAAGGGAAGCGAATTTCGATAATCCGGTTTTTCAAATGCCACAAAGCAATAACATCTTGAAACGCATAAATTGCAGGAACATTTTTTCTCAATACCGTTCAACACAAATTTAGTCAAAAATAATAGTATGCGCCGCACTCTTTTTTTCGCTGATACCCTAACCTACAAATTTGTGGGCATACTTAAACTAATTGCCTCTTAGGGATGGCAAAAACAATGTATTAAAAATGTATATGTCTCGTTAAGCTATATTGTAGTTTTTGTATGCAACGTACTTAAATATTCGTTATATTATGTTCATTTACGATTTCTTATCGAAAGGAAAATGTGAAACCTAACCTAACAAAAAAACGTGTAGCCTAAAAAGTGAATTAAATCTAAAAACTTGAATTAATAATTAACTTGTATGAAATATTTGTGTGTAAAGCAGAAAAATGAAGTGAAGGGGGAAGGGAGGAGAAGGTTGAACTAAAAACAACAAATTATTAAATTCGTATTTTAATAATACAAATGCATGTGAGTTTACAACAAATATCGAAATCAAGAAGAAAAAAAATTTAAAAAGAAATATCTAAATAAAAAAAAATAAATTGTGGATTAACTTATTATTTGTTCGTGCATATGCATGTAGTAGCAGTACAATATACATATATGTATGTAGGTATTTATACCGAAATCCGTGAAGCAAGCAAGAATTCATCCCTCACCTGTGGCAAATAGGACAGACTCTTTGTACTCTCAGCATAACGATTGACGGCACGCAATTCTTCCATAGTCATGCCACTACCATTTCCTATGCCGCCGCCTCCGCCGCCAGCACCAACACCACCACCCGAAGCTGAGGAACAAGATGAAGAATGACGTATACCACGATTGCAACGACTACAAGTCCGCGTTGTCATTTTACTAGAGCCAGCAGCGCGTGCGCCATCTGCATTCATTTGTACTTGTTGTGAGGCGCCATTATTTTGTTTTTTAATATTTTTCATTTCATTCAGAGCCGTTGCCTGTTGCGTTAGGCGTTGTTCGCGATCACCACAACTGTTGGCGCCACCATCAAGACTTTTGGAACCGGCACGCAAACGTCGTTGATGTTGTTGCATACGTGTTTGTGTTAGTATTTTCTTTTTTGAATTTTGACGATAACGACGTCTAACAACGGTCACTTCATCATTATCGACATCATCATCATTCGAGTCCACAATCACAACACCAGCGCCACAGCTGCTGCCATCGACATTGTCCACACCAATTGTGTAGGTCGTGTTTAAAGCGGCGGCACCCGCATCATTTGGATTATTGTCTCCTGCTGTAACTGTTGTTGGTGTAGTTTTTGTTTTTCTTGTGGTACGTTGGTGTGTAGTAGGTGCTGCAAACGCGCGTGGCAAGTTAATTCTTTTCTTAGGATAATTTTCAAAATCTTCGTCATCGTTACTTAATTCGAGTTCGGCGGCAAAATCTAATTCATCATTATTATCGTCATCATCATCATCATCATCGTTAGCAATGTCGTCATAATCCAAATTTTCTTCATCTACATCAGCATCATTATCGGTGTCACGTTGATATTGTAATTGTAAATCCTGTAAATTACGTTTCGGTATCGGTGATGATGTCATCGCAAATAGACCAGGTCCTTCTAGGGAAACAGATAGTCGTGCACATGATTCAATAAATGAGTGTTCTGGTGTTACGCCCAATGAAAGCACACTGTTGTCTAAAGCTGAGCTAGAGCTGGTTAGCAATGCAGGAGTGGAGCGGGATTCTTCCTGGGCAACTGTGTTTTTAGTTTTTTTGTTTTTTTTTTGTGACATTCATTCATCATTCACATATGTTTGTTTGTATGTCAGTCAAACAATTGACATTTGCAGTGTCAAAGTAGTATTGTACATAAATATGACAACACACACAGGCAGAGGATGAGAATAAGAGAGTGAAAGAAAAGAGAGATTTTTGGTTTTTACAAATGTTTGGGTGTTAATCGTTTTAAAGAAAATTTGTTTAAGGTTTTTATTGTTTTTCATTACAGTTTTAAATAAGAAAGAACAGCGCAGATTACAAAAACAAAAATATAAACTGGGTAAGACAGTTTGTATTGTATTGAAGCTTTCTAATAGACTATAATAGGGTTTCATCTGGAATGAGAATGGAAACTCATATACATAAATATGTCTCAAAAATAGCCACTTCAATATTTCTCCCACGCTTGAAATATTAAAAGCCTGAATACTTCCTAGGTGGACTTTGTGGAGCTAGACAGCTTGACCCAGGTCGTGAACTTTAGTCGCCATTTACGGCAGGTATTTTTTAAGCCCCCAACATGATTGAGTACTGCAATGGAATCTAATGCTAATGGAATCAATTGTACACCGAAAAAACTTTCAATCACGCTGAAGGCCGAAGGGATGTTTGGCTCTAAAGCAGGCGTGTGGAGGTGGGACCTAACCAAAAGGCTTCTGAAAAAATACACGGAAAGTTTCGTCACGAAAATTACATTAACCTGGTTCCCTGACATAACTAAAATAAAAACAAACGTTTTTTAAAGAATTCAATATTGATTTTTTATAATCCTTGGCCTTTAAATATTTGAAGCTGTGTATGCGAGATTGCATCAGACTGGTGCAGCTACTTTTAGAAAATTAAAATATAGAGTTTCCAATTTAATAACTCATATTCACAGATTGACCCATTTTCTTGGCTTAACGCGGAACTAAATATAAATAGCTACTAGGTAGATAACAAGCAGAAACTTTGTGAAAAGTAAAAACCAAAACCAAAATTTATGAAAATGCATTAATATGACTTTGTTATACAAATTTTGTTTTCAAACAGCAAGCTGTATTAGTGACTAAAATTTGGAAAATGAAAACCAAAATCAGTTAAGCTATAATGAAAAACTCCATATACCTTTGCATATTTATGTATTTATGTATGATAGGACAATTTTATGATGCATGAATAGTTTTGAAAAATGTGTTTAAAATAATAGACAAATGAAATTGTAAGTATATACTAGAAAAAGAATAAGAGCTAGTCACAATTTTGTCACAACTACTATTTGTTAGCTTTAGTTTGTTAAATTTTTTTTTTTGATATTTCTTTTAAGAGTATTAGTGGCCAATTACACTGATGTTAGAAAGCTAATGTAAATGAAGTTAAGTCTCATATTGGTTTAGTGAAATAAATAAATTTTTATATAGAAAAATTAAATACTTACGCAAACCCCATCGCTCACACTGACACTGCAACCATGTCTTCTCAGCCTCCAGGGAGTGTTGAACTGTTAAGTAAGAAAGGAAATGGTATTAAAATTGTAAACAAAGTATAATAAAAAGATTTTAAAGTAACGTGGTAAAAAAATCACACTAGGCTACATTCGTAATTTTGACAAACACTTCACTTACGTGCATATTTTTGTTGAGCCAATTTACCACGTGGTGGGGGTGGATATTGAAAACTGCATATCCATTCGTCTTGTACTTTGAGTATACGTCCAGTAACTCTTGCATAATATTCATAATTTTCACGTCCAAATAAATCATGTGTAGCAAATTTATCGATTATCTGCTTCATAATTTTTGTGGCGACCTAAAAATATCAACAAAAACGTTTAGACTGTGAGTTTGATATAGCAAACATAGTTATTAAATTTATTGTTTAATGATGTGATTATCAAAAGAAATATGTAAATATTTTAAACACACCTTAAATTTAAGCACATCCTCCATACGCGCCGTTTTTCCATCACTAACGCATGATTGAAAGAAACTTGGTGCAACTGAAACGCCCAGCGCCTCGCTGGTCATGCCCGTACTGGCTTGTGTTGCATTGCTGGCAATAACACGGAATGTACCAAATAGTAAAACTAATAAACGTTGAGTGTATTTCGGCAGTGATGTAAATAATCTGAAATTTAAATAAAAACAACAACGAAATTCTTATTAAATTAAGATTTGTCATAATATAGTAACAATGTACTAAATAAAAAAATCAACAAATGATTCATAAATAGTAGATAAGTGCTGACACTCGGCTTAACCCTTGGCATGCGACGAAGCCCTTTCTACAGACTGTGTAAGTAGTAAAAATGTGCAGTAGAGCGTATTGGAAAATCACTTTGCGCTAAGCGACTAATAAACTCGAATTAAAGCTGGCAAAAGGGTATTCAGTTCAAGTTTTTTGTTGACTTTCGTCATCTGCTATCAAATTTGGTTTCAATACAAACCGGTTGGGTTAACTTCAGTTTTATTTTTCGTTCTGGAATTTAAAAAGTTTGATATCATATGTTTATGCCGGAGGTTATCAGGCTTTTAAAATTACGCTTTTTGTTTTTGAATTTCGACACGTATCGCACGATACCCAATGTTCACCTGTTTGAATGATATCAACTAACCCTTTCGAAGGTTTAGTTGATTAAAATAATAAAATACTGACACAAATCAGTTCTCAGAAATAAAATATTGCATATGTACACATTTGTATGTAATACATGTAAAATGAGCATTTATGTAAGTCAGGTAACTAGTCATCTTCATCTTACTAACTAGGCCATCTTATCGCATAGTTAAATAAAAATTGTGTGAGTCATAGACAGTTCTGTTCACAGAAGTAGCATATGTTTCACATACACACACATAGCGACGGATGAGTAGTAGATCGCCCTATATCCGACATAATAGAACATAATTAAAAAAATTGAAACCTTTTTATTAATTTTTTTTTTGTTTATAATTTTTTATTTTTTAGATATTTATTATTTTTTTTATTTATGTAGATATTTTTTTTTATTTATATTTAATTTTTTATTTGATTTTTTTTGTTTTTATTTAGTTTTTTATTTGCATTTTTTTTATATTTTAACTTTTTCAATTTTTTATTTTTTTTATATATTTTTTTAGTTTAATTAATATTTAAATTTTTAATTTTTTCCGTTTGTTACTTTTAAAATTCTTTTATATTTTTCATATTTATGTTAATATTTTATTTTTATTTTTTTTTAATTTAGTTCTAATTATTTTGAATCTTTATTTAGTTTTTTAATTGTTGGTTTTTCAGGTCTGTTCATTTGACATATTTTTGCAAATTTTATGAGCTCAAGACCAGTTGCTTATAATTCTAAGTCAATTATTATCTTAAGGAAAAACTAAAACGATAATCACAGCGATGGCACATTTAGCTTTATTTTTTTAATCTTTTTTAAATGTAATTATTGTTTCTATTTTTTTTTTCTTTTTTAATTTTTTTCAGTTTTATTCGTTTTTTTATTTTAATTCAATCTTTATGCATACATATTTATTTTAATTCGTTCAAAGACTTTTTTTAATTTTTATAATTTTTTAAACTTTTTATTTTATTTTTAACTTTATTTTATTATCTTTTTTACTTTTTCTATATTTTTTTTTAATTCCTTTTAATTTTTAATTTTGTTTTTCTTTTATCTCTTATTGGTTTTTTTATTTTTCACAATTTTTTTTTTATTATTATTTATGCGTCGTACTCATTTAAATTTTTTATTTATTTATTGTTTATACACTTTTTCTCATTTTCTTTTCTAATCAGACTCCTTTCATTTGTAACGAGTTTACATATACGGTTATAATATGTGTAATAACTTTTAAATAGTAATAATATACCTAGTGAAAACTCAAAAGAACATAATCTTCATAAATTCACCAACGCATAAACAGCATTCGCTTGATAAATGTCAGCAATAACAAATGACCCTAATTGAAAGTGCTCTCTTGACAAACGCTTATATCATTTACAGCCCGCTTGTCTGGTGCAGCATGTGTAATATCAGAATTTACAAAGTTTAAAAGCGTTAATTATGCATACATACATGATATTGCTACAGTCTGCTAATTGAATCGTCTCACATACTTTATAAATGAATATATATAACTAAGATAAGTAAGAATATCAAGCTCTACTTTGGTGTGCATGCAGTACGGTCACAGGCGACTTAACAAAATTAAGCTGCACGAGAAATTAAACTGACTAAGTTGCAGGAGAACAAGGGTCGCAATGTGGTCGCCGCTAAGTGGCAAAAGGATCTAAAATAGCATTGTAGCGCTTTCTTGTAGATTCCATGTTTGTATTTAGAAATCTGCCAATTGTATGATAATGAAAAATTCACATTTTTATACAGCGAAATACTCGTATTCAAAATGTCATAACTTTTTTTAAAAACACCCGAAAAGGGTCCATGAATATTATTTTCGTTTCGTTAAAACAACAATAAGATTATTCCACGTTTGTGGTGTAAAAAAACCAGATTTAACAACTAAAAAACACCTTACAAATTTTCCAAGGCAGACAAGCGGTCGAATCGATCGAATGCAGCCATAAAGTGTGTCAAAGACGTCAATGACATTTGAAAAAAGAAGAAAAACAGAGAATAAATTATCAAAACAGGTTCAAATGCATACAAGTTCTGTGCAAAAAAAAAGTTAAATACTTACATATATACCCTGTAGGAAAAATCTTTAATACTGAACTGCACTGAAATAAAAATGTTGAAAGTGCACATTGAAAGTAACATATCAAAACCACTTTCAAGCGATTGATGGTAATACTGTAAATATTACAGTATTTACTGTAAAATTGGCAGTAAAAACATGTGATTTTTGCATAATGATATGAGTAATTCTTGTCAATATGATAGTATATTCGAAGAATGATAGGGGCTCACTTTCAAAATTTATATTACCCACTGTTGGACGAAAAATGACAGGGTTTACTATCAATTTGACGGCCGTTTACTGTAGATTTTTTTTTCAGTGTGGTGAAATTTTAAGGTAGGAATTAAACTCACTGTATTTCATTTTATAAATGTAGTTGGTACTAGTTAAATAGTCTACAGTTTAGATACAGTTACTTCTACTATTGCGAACGAGAACAAAATTTAAAAAAAAATTATAATTTTTCAATGTTCTTTTAAAATAAAAAATAATCCAAAACTTATTTTTATGACTAGTTATGATGTTTTATAGAACTACTTTTATTTTACACTTTAAATTCAATTTCAAACAAGAAATTTCTTTCACTAGTTACTGTGCTCCCTACAGGGTAATTACATACATTCTCACATTTACATATGTATGTACATATGTAACTGATTCTTATTTCGTACGCAAGCCATAATCATTTTCAAGAATGTCACAAAAAAAAAAAAATTTAAATAAACTTAACAATGAACTGGTAAAAAGGCGACTTAACTTGCATACATATAATTAAATTTGCATGTTCCACTTTGTTGATGGAAAGACGAGAGAGCGGGTGGACTTACAAATGTTTGAGATTGTGTAGATTTTTGACACATTGAAGGTGTTAAATTTTTGTTTTAGATGAAGACATGAAATTGTTGCTAGATTGTAGATATTAAAAATGATAATAATAGTAAATAATAAGAATAATAACAGGAATAATAAATATTAATAGGAATAAAAAATAATAATAATAAAAAAATAATAAAAAAAATAATAATAATAAAAAAAATAATAATAATAAAAAAAATAATAATAATAAAAAAAATAATAACAATAAAATAACAATAAATAATAAAAAAAAAATAACTTACAAAAATAATAATAAATAATAGTAATCAATTACAATACCAATAAATAATAAATTATAATTATAAATAATAAATTGTAGTTATAAATAGTAAATTATTGTAATAAATAACAAATCATAATAATAATAATTATTCCAATTTTTTTTTTTTTTAATTTTTAGAACTTTTTTGTTCAGGATTATAAAAATTCAGGGAAAACTTTGCAGCACTTCTAAGAAGCTTCATATTATTATAATACAATTTTATGAGCTACGAAACTGCCTACTTAAATATTTTCTAAAAAAAATATTAAAATTTTGATGGCAATCGATCGATCCATTTTAATTTCACTACTATTATATTGAACACAACTGTAAATAAATACATTTTACGAATAAACTTATTTTCAATTTTAACTCTACTCCATCGCACATCAGTCTAGATATGCTTTGTATTTGTAGCATTTTATTATGACAAATCTACTACAATTTCCTTATCTCAATAATTATTTGTCATCGGTTATTTTATTAATCCATTTGTTTGTTTTAAAAAATATATACCCTTATGTATGTTTGTTTGTATGCACATATGTATGTATGACTGTGCGAATGTGGGTACGGTAGCAGTCTGGTTTATCGGTAATTTTATCGTTGTAAAAACAAAAGTATATATTCTGTTTTCCTTTTTGTTATTTTCATTTATATTCTTTACTGACTGCATCTGCTATTTATCTTTTAGTTGCCACTGCATAAATCGAATAATATTTCTGCACAAAGGCACAAACAAAGTCATTACAATAATCAACATAAACAAAAGACAATGCGATAATGATGAAATATTTGAATGTATGTAATAGAAAAGCACGGTTGTGCGAGGCTACGACAAAGGCAAATAAAAATTGGATATATACACTGGCAAAGGAAAAGTGTGTTCTATATGAACTTCCAATACATTGATGAAGAATTCATTTTATTTCAGGTAGAGAAGATTCATGAAAACCTTGTCGATACGTATCACAGTTTTAGTTACAGCAACAGAACTGAACCAGGGTTAGTGAAAATAATATGAGCAAAGAAATTCAATTCAAACAAGTGTAACTTTGAACTGAGGGTTGAATCGAGAAGTCAAGTTCACTAGCTAACCTGTCTTAGTCCTTCTTAACGGGGCCACTACAATAATACAAATAATGACTGATGCGTTGGAAATTGATAAAATACAGATGTTGAAGGTGCAACATGAGCGACCAACCAACTCCAATACAAAGTTTAAAAATGCTTGCATTCCGTTTCCTTTTTTTTGATCGAATTTCAAACAATAAATATTATTTCAGTTCCGTTTAACTTGTTGCGTTTGCAAAATTCATAATCAAATCAAGTAAAATACGCACGGTTTTGTGTATTTTTGTTTATGCTCAAGTTATCTGTATTTATTTATTTACGTGTTACTATTTTTGTTTTTCCCTTGAAAGAGTCACATTTCATTCATAAATATTATAATCTTTTATTTACTGATTATGTATTTGGTTATCTCGTGTTATAGCGTATTTTTGTTTTTGTTTTTGTATTTGTATTCAATAAATGTTGTGGTTTTCTATTTCGCGCTTTGTTTTTGTTTTTGTTTTTTTGATAAACACATCTTGCCCATTTTTGGCATTGCCTAATGTATGCACATATGTATGTACATACATATTTCTTGACGAGTTTAGTTTTTATTTTTATTTAGTAGGTAATAGAAATGCTAATTGATTTGGGCATCAATTACGGCTTTCGTAGTAAAACGATTCAAGTTGATGCGTAAGTAAGTATATTTTGATTCATTTATGTAATTTTTTGTTTTATTTTTTGCTAATCGTGATTTTATTTTGTTTTCTAATTAATTTTTTTATTTGACTTTCTACAGTTATGATAGGACATAGGAGGGGACTAACAAGAATTCGTTGAGTTGGCAAAATTAAGGTCTTTTACTGAGTTTAAACCAGACCTGTTAAATAATGATTACTAATTGTAATGCTTACCGATTTGATTGATCATTTTCCTGAGAATCCATTCAATGATTATTTACCATAATGGTTATTTTTCAAATAAAAAAAAAAGATCATGATTTTTCACGATTATTAAAAATAATCGAAAAACAATTTTTTTAATCACTTTTGATTATTTTGGTTTTTTTAATTTTTTTAAATTTGTTTTCATGTTTTTTGCTTCTTTTTTAATTTTTAATTTTTTTTTTTTTTAATTTTTTTGAAACTTTTTAAATTTTTGAAATTTTTTTTTGTTTTTTTTTTTGAAACTTTTTAAATTTTTTTTATTTTTACAAAATTTTTTTTTTTTTCTTGTTACATTTTCTTTTTGGTTATTTTTGATTTTTGGTTAATTGTAAAAGGTCATATTTTTTTTTATCGCAATCAATTTATTAATTTTGTTGAAAAAAAAAATGTTGAAAAACTTGTTAGAAAATCGAACACTCCACAACAACGCCAGTTCGTATTAAGATTTCTAATTATTTTCAAGACTTAAAAGAACCGGAATAATTGGTAAAGTTAGGCCAAATCTTGATAAACTCAAATTTGGGAAACGATATATTCAGAAACACTAAGATATGTTTCTACAAGAACAGAGTGTAAAAAGACGGATTGAAAACAAAGGCGATCGATTATGTTGCAAAAATAAAACTAATCGAACTTTTGTCGATCCCCTTATATGTATATGACTAGCTTTCACTTTCAGTTTCTATTATAATATTTCGTATATTTTATTGAGTTAACTATTTATGTCATAAGTTCACACTTTTATTGTGTTTATGACTTTTATTGTTGTATATCTTCAATACAATTCATTTATGTTTACTTTTTTTTTTTCAACACTTCCCTTTGGTTGTATAAGCGAAGTTAGTTGATGATCTTTTGCGCGTTGCTTTCATTCACTGAGTGCGTCAGTTATCTTATGCGTAATAGTCATATTGTCACGGAACAATGGAATCGCATGATATGCATAAGTGATCGTTTCGAGCTTTTGCTGATCTTCATTATCGCTTTGATGAATAGTTTGGTTTCTTTGAAAAGCATTAGCACACATATTTTTATTTTTATATAAATGTTATATATTATGTCTATCCTAGGAAGTAAAAGATGACGATGTGTACGAGTATGAATCATTGGATTTATATTTATTTCAACGTAGGCTCAAGACTTTTCGAAAACTCACTACTTGTCGCAGCATGCTCCATCAAAAGTAAAGTGAAGTTTGGAGCCGATAACCCGATGCCTTTTCGTCATTCTATTATAAATGTTTCCAAAGTTATTAACATTTGAAATTGTAAAATCTGTTCTCATATGTGGGTGGTGTTACGTCCATTTTTTTTTTTTTTAATTTTGCTAAAACTTATTTCTAGCATGACTAAGTGAAGTTATATCATTTTCAAAGGTCAATGAATTATCGCATGTGTTTATCAAAAATTGCGACATCGAAAATTGAGGAGTGGTTGTCATTCGATTACAAATTTGAATAGCAACCTTTTGCTTGCCAAATTTGATTCAAATATCTCCTTATATACTCAAGTCTGGACATATGGAGATGCACTAACTTGAACTTAATCTAATCCCCTACTCATCCTGCGAACTTTGATCTATATTAATCTCGATTCCTTCACTCTTTATATGTAAAAAATTTATAAGACCTTATGTAAAAATGCAGCTGGGTATATAAAAATCATACCGCAAATTGAAGAACCGCGACCTAAAACTGGTTCAGGATTAAATTTATGTCGAATTATTTTTATGACTGTTCAATAACCGAAGCACATGTTAACCTACCAATCTGTTAATTTGCCAAATTTTAAACCACTGGAGATAACTTCAATCAAAGGCTTTTTCGTTTATTTTTAAACGAAGTTCAATCACTCCGAAAATATCCTCATTATATGTATGTATGTATGTATGTTTGGAAATTGACTATGTGAATATGTTAACACACAACTTTGCACCTTGAAATGCGTTATTTATTAGATAGACTCCCTGCCTAATAATAGCATTCACAAAATTTATTTATTTATATAGTACATTAGGGATGCACGACTTTCTTACGATGAATATTTATTTAATTTTTTTTTTTTTTTGAATTTTAAGAAATCGATAAAATTCTCGATGTTATTAAAGTTACCGATTCGATTTAAAAGTTGAAAAGAAAAAAAGCAAGTGAGAAAAAATTGACAAAATCTCATTTCTTACAAAAAAAGAAATATTCTTAAATTAAAATTAGTCTAAGTGCTATGGAATGTGGGGGCAAGAAAATAAAACCCTGCATCAATTTTTAACATTTTTCTATAATATGACATCTTCGAACATACTAAATTTTATCATTGTGTTGGAGAAAGCGAGGCATCCTAATGCACTTACATACATATGTACATACGTATATTTTTATGTCCAAAACTAAATAGGTAAAAATCTTATTAGGCGAATAGTACGTCACACATTTGCAATAAAATTTCCGCAAATAAACGAACAAAGTTTTTATTATCAATTTACAAATACAAATTTACAACTAAAATAGAATCAATAAAAGTATATTGATAAAAGTAAACAATTTCAAGTCTAGTCGAGCAAAACGAAAAGCCGTTGAAAGGTTCAATGGTAAATATAGTGTTTGTAGGTATGTATTTACACATGTGTACAACAAATTTAGCATCATAAACTTACTTAAAATAAATGCTTACAGTTGCGTGCATTTTAAAAGCAGTGACAATAAAAGATCATTTTTTTATAAAATTAAAAAAATTGTACGGTTAAGATATTCTTTAGCTAACGAGAAACCACTCTGAAGTCTACAAAACAAATTTTTCATATCAAAAAAAATAGCAAAGGTAAAAAATTAAAAATAATATAAAAAAATTAAAAAAAAACAACAAATTTTTTTTTCCAAAATAAAAAAAAAAGTGTATAAAAATATGAACGATTTCGCTGATATGCGCACACTTTGGACCCGAAGCAACCCCCTTTATCCGCCCCTGATATGTAATGAATTTAAACACATTTTTAAATACTTGTACATATGTAGGGTAACTGCACCAGTATCCGGACAGCGCTAGTGGCCGGACACTATGTCAATGTTTTGGGATTAAAAGGCAAATCCCCAAAAAATATTCTCAAATAGCAACACTAATGGAAATATACATGTTTTCTGAGTGTCCTTGGAAAATTTGGGTTGAATCAGAAGTATAGTTTAAAAGTTACACGTAATTTAAGAGACAGAAGTTTGAGCATCCGGCAAAATTACAGGTTTTTGTAAAAAAAAATAGTGAGAACTGTTTAGGAAAATAAGTGCAGAACAAGTATTTATTAACATATTACAAAAAAGTTAGTAATATCTGTTTGAAATATAATAAACTTTCATATTATAAATAAAAAAATTTATTTTTTTTAATTTTCGGCACAAATTATTACTGTCCGGATACTAAAACCCAAAATTTGCTATGATTTTCAGTATCCGGACGGGCTGTCTGACCACTGGAAAGTAGCCGAAAACTATGAATTACCATCTTAATTCTACTAAATGAGAGTTTATTATATTTTATATGGATTACAAAAGGATATTTATGTTTCAAAAATACAGTGTACATACAAATCTCGGGTGTCCGGATACTAAAACAAAAGTGTCCGGAAACTTAATTTGACTGTCCGGAAACTAGAACAAATCGAACTTTTTTGGATTTTTAATTTAATAATACTAAAAACGTTATAAATTTAAATTATACATGCGTCATATTATTTAGAAATGTCTATATTTTTATAAACAATTTAACTTTTTGCGGCAGCGTATATAGTGAGAAATTGAGTGTAAGTCAAAGATGCGAAAAACGCTAAGTGTCCGGATACTAGTGCAGTTACCCTATGTATGTATGTACACACGTTTGTTGAAAGCATTTGGTGGCACTTGAAAAATTGTTGCATGCAACAAGTTGCTGTGAAATCTTTTATTCAAGTATATTTGTAATAGCAGTTTTGTGTTTGAGTAGCAGTAATTTGTATCAATTATATCTAATATATCTTATGATACAAATCTCCATGCAATACGGATAATAATTTTCGCTAGGGTGGCCTAAAAAGATGCATCGGCGAGCAGAGGATGTTTTGTTATGAGAAAACATAAATTCAAAATGATAAAATTTATTGAATTTACAGTTCTGTTCAATATAATAGTGTTCAGAAAACTGAATTAAACTTGAAAAAGTGGCTATTAAAATCTGTAGATTTTTTTGGCAGAATTTCTAGAAAACTTTTGAGTATGCAGTTTTGTTAGGTTTAAAAAAAATTATAACTATCAAAAATTATCAAAAATAATCAAAAAACAAAAACATAATTTTTTACTATTATTTTTATCAAAAAATTAACAATTGTCAAAAAAATCTAAAATTATCAAAAAAAAAAAATCAAAAATTATCAAAAAAAAAAAATCGAAAAATTATAAAAAAAAAAAATTTAAATTATCTGTAAATTTTAAAGTTTTTGAGCTCAAGACCTTTTTTCAAAATAAAATAAAATACAATTTTAACTTGTTAATTAAAAATTATCAAAAAAAGTTTTTTATTACTTTTGATTATTTTTAAAAATGGTGAAAATTAATGATTTTTTTTAAGAACTTTTTAATTTGTTTAATTTAATCAATCATCAAAACGGATTCTCAAGAAAAATATACATTGAAACCGGTAATCATTATTTAACAGGTCTGATCGTGCTAGATGATCTTCTGTATATTAAGACTCAAAATGTGCATTCTAGTAGTTATGTAGTCCTAGAACAAGTCAAGGCCTAATTTAGGTCATACATACATACTTCTACATATGTACATACATTCAAATTCACATACAAACACGAAAATATAAAAATCTATTCTCTAAACCGGATATTTCTTTTGGGTCATATGAAAGGTGATAGTGAAGAGCATACATATACATACATACAGACAAACATACGCATCTATGCATGTAAATACCACAGACACGTTACTATTACGCTTAACACCAACGTTAAAGAGCTTGCTGTTTAACTGATATTATCAAAATGGTAGGCAGTCATTATTTTATTAAAAGTAATTTTAGCTTTTTTATCAACACAAATACATACATACATACATAAATACACAAATGGAAACACAACACACAGACTATAGTACATAGCATAAGTACATTATAATTGATGTTTTCACCAGTTAAAAATAAAATAAAATGCTTCATAGTGCGTAACGTCCTCTTTATTTTTTTGTTTTGAAAATCGAATGTGCAATCGTAAATATGTATACAAATACAGTGGCGGTCATGAAAAAAGATGCACTAATAATTAAGCTAGCCCAAGTCAACCCAATGGGATATTTAGTTGTTTTTATTTGTTGATTTTCCGACAGGCTGGAAATAACTCCCTATTTCAAAATTCGCTTAAAGAACACCCTATCTCAAAATGAGTTTCAAAGCACCCTATCTGAACGAAAACTTCATAAATTTTCAGCTGAGATAGGTCGTTTTTTAAAAATATTTTGAAATTGGGTGATCTTCCACTCAGCAGTCGATATGTACATATTGGAACGATTTTCCGTCATCCACTGTCAAATTTGGTTCAGACTTAAGTTTTTTATCGATAATAAATCATATCTCCCTTGCAATACAGAAAATTAAATTGAGTTAAGAAAAATATCAAATTTATTTTAGAAACAGCTTTAGTCCCATTTTTAGCATTTTCAAGGAAATGCAATTTTCTGAATCCAATTCTGGTGCCTTTTATATGCCCATCACTGTAAGTGGCTATGTGCATTGTTTGATATGAAAAATATGCTTTACGTGTCGATTCTGAGCGTAACCGGAAACTTTGTACCCAGAAGATTAACTAACCAAAAATCGTAACCGGTGCATGTACCCGCGATTCTAGCGCGCATGGTAACGATGTCAAAAACAAACAATGCGCAAAAGAGAATAAAAGGCAAACGCGCACGAAACATCACGTAAAAAAGTGCTTATATTGTTTATTAATTCTTCTGAACTAGTATGTGTATAAAATTTGTGCTATTTTCTGTCCAAAAAAATATTTACAAAACACGTGCAATTTGTCGCGGTTACTTGGCGTTACCACCTCTTTCGGTGGTTACGAAATTTAACTGCAAATTGAGCCGGCAGAATACCAAACGGGTGTAAAAGTTTCCAAGATATTTGTTTGCCGGGTAAATCGAATGTTGTTACCACTATAGAATCGACCCGTTAGTCAGAACTCTCGTTTAATCGGTGAGGAAACGAGTTTTTACATACATACATATGTACATACATATTTGAGCATTTTGCAACGCCACAGCTGGCATGTTATTGTTCCCAATAAACATTGTAGTTGCCGTAGCTGTGGTTGTTGTAAATGTCAGTTATTGCATTGCGCCATTACAAACTTACACAAAATTTTTGATTGTTTCTGTATGTAGTTTGTTGTAAATGGTTCGATCACTGTAACCTCAAAAAAAAAAATTAAAAATAAAACATAGTGTGATAACACACTCATAAATGTATTCGTATTCATGGGTTTATAGCGTAAGTATGGCATTAGCCGGTCAATGTTCAGTGACTGCATACAGTTCATTCCAATATAACCAAGAGTAGAAAGTGGGTGAAGTGGCCATGATTTTGGCGCGATGATTTTGGCTTTGTTGTGTAATTCTTTCTCCTATTTGCCGTGTGCTTCACTATGAATTGATATCAAGTTACTCTAACTCAATTAGAATGCCCAAAAACGAAGTTTTTTTTTTTTTTTTTGGGAAGTTATTGAATTTGCCGTTGTTGTCGATATATTAGTAATGAAATTAAATTGGCAATTATAAATTAATTTCAATTAAAAAAAAAACAATTAAGAAATCATAATTTTTTATGATTATTTAAACATTATCGAAAAAATCAAAAATGTTCAAAAAAAAAAAAAACAGTTTTATACGATTATTATAAAAAATCAAATATTATCGTAAAAAAAATCAAAAGAAAATAATCAAAAAATATTAATCCAAAAAAAAATTATCACAGACTTCAAAAATTTAAAAAAAAAGTTAAATTAGAATGCCCAAAAACAAATAATTGCATTTTATTTTTTATTTTTTTTAGGAAGGAATTTGTAGTTTATAAAAAAAAAAAATTATATCCGATCACAGGCCTATTCACCCTACACTGTCTTCTTCAATTACAAGCGTGCAACACTTGGCTTACAGAGAGAAGGAGAGAGAGACAGTTGCAGCAATATTAAACTAACTTATCTTTTTTGTTGTTGCTGCATTTCCGCCCATTACGCTTATGCTCACCCATATTTAACGAAGTTGGAGTTGAAAATCTGAAATATTTTTTGTTACAACAATGAATAAAAGTAAGTACGAAAGTGTTATTTTTTCGTTCGTTTTTTATTGTTTGTTTCATTTACTCACATAATTTCTATTCGGATAAATTACTAAACAGTTCATTACTTAAAAGCTTATTACGATCGCCAATAACTTTGACAGCATTTTAATTAAAATTGTTTATTTATTTCTTAAAAAACATTATGTTAATGTTAATTGAATGAGATTTTTGAACAAAGGCATATACATTTTTTAAACAAGTAAAATTTAAATCAACACGATAAATTACATTGAAAAAATGTCAAAACATAAAAAGGCAATCAGCAATATATAAAATCAAACATTAACAGCAACAATGCTATTGGTAGGGCTATAGGTCCATTAGTAATGGATTGATGTTTGTAAATCAATCCCAATAAAGATTTTTGTCAATTGTGGGTAGGTACTAATTTCAATTTGAAAAAATGGAAAAATTTAACAAGTGCAACATTAGCAAACTAAATTCCAACACATGGTTAGAAATAGTAGTTAAGCTAAAATAAACAAACCATCGTTCTTTTAGTCTATTGGTTAATGGAGCGTGATAAAACCTTTTTTGGCGTTTAACTCTAAACTTCCCTTTACTATGGGAAAAATCACTTTTATTAATTAATAAGAATCACTAAAAAAAAAAAAACAATCTATATTATTATTCTAATACAAGGCGCTTAGCTAGACTAAACTACAATACGTGCATAAATGAAATGTGTATAAATGAAAGCTTATCATGAGCATGTTTGCACAGAATTACAAAAATTTCAATTGGTTAATTTGTTCATAAGATATAAACGTTTAAAGTTTGCTTTAATTTTTTTCTAAAAAAAAACCACCCGATTATCGGGAGTTACATACTAGTATTATTCTTATTCTTGTACTTGAGCTAATTTATAGTCATAACAATTGCCAAAATCTCAATTTATTTGCTAAGTACTAGTATTCTTCATTTTTTAACATCGATAGTTCCATAAAAAAGTAGAATTTCAAGTGCTTGAAGTGACGCTTTTCGTTTCACACGCTGCACAAAACATTGAATACTTCTTTATTTATGCAGCTAAATTGTTTGATTCATTTTATTTTGACTAACTATAAATGCGTAAGTATGTTTGTACGTAATACTTGCTTGAAACGTGTTCTATCTTACAAATACTGGACGTTAAACCGATTACAGCAACTTCTGCTCGAACGAGTTAAGTAGACATTCATTATTTATTAATCTTTTTTTTTTATAATTTTATTTGTTTTCCTTTCACGTTTTTCGTAATTAATGGAGTACCAAAAAATTTTGTAAAAAGAATTATTATTTTTAATACTTAATTAATTTGGTTCTGCTCTACTAAAAGCGTATTTATGTTTAAATACAAAATAGAAATAAAAAAGCGTTAACTTTATTGGCAAATTTTTTAATTTTTTTGAAAGTGATATGGTTTGGTGAACTTATTTAGCGTTACCAACATTTTTAGTTTTGATCAAAATTACTTAATTAGTTAGCTTATTGCAGTTGCTATTAACTGCTTTTTGAATCCATGAAATTCCTGTAGTTCTTGACTTCCATATGCACGTAGCGCTGTACGAGCTTTAGATCCATAAAGACTTCTTCCTAACCCTAAAGCTACGACTAGAATACATCCACGGTAAGGAATGTCAGTTTTATGGCCCGATTTAACTACACGAGTCGGAGTCAAACAACTCGCTTTAGGGACAATGGGGCTGGTTACCGTAGGTAAAAGGCATACAATAACGATGAATATTTCTGAGAAGGAAAATTGGGAGTTTGTTGTTTATCCTTTGCTATCACTAGTTAGTCCAACTATACTTTAAATGGGTTTTACAAATAAAAATAATAATAAACACAATTCCATTTTTAATTTTGCAGCTATTTCATTGTCCATGAGTGTAGTTGTTATTGCCTGATTTGCAATTCAATGTTTTCATCTTACAATTGCTTTTGGAGTTTTCGTTTGTGGTTTCACTACACTTCAATTTCAATTTAGCACTCATTCTGCTTATAAGAAAAATGTTGTAAGCAACAAACAGAAAAATATAATCGCCTGTGAAATATACAGAGTAAAAGTAAAAGCGATTTGTCGCATGCAATTGTTAGACATTGATTCATACATATAAATATTTATAAGTTGCAATTATGTATGAACATCTCCATATATGAATTTCTACACCTAGTTGAGAAAAAGTCATAACACTAGAAAAGTGGTTAAAATTGCCACAAAACTAGTTCAGTCAGTCACTTAAATTCGTGTAAAAAGCGAACTACATAAATAAATATGTATGTACACATGTACATACAAATTCAAGTATGGTAAGCATACTTACATATATGCCACAGGCCAAATATGGTGTAATTTAAATAAATTAAAAATGGGCATTCCTGGAGATTTCATGTTTTTAAAGCGAAGGAATTCAAAACATTTTGTTGCAGTAAATTAGAAAAAAAAAAAAACTTGTAACTACATGAGAAATGAGTAGCTTTCAAGCACCCGATCAATGTTTCAACTTAGTTTAAAGCCAAGTCATATAGAGAGCGATTTTTAAAACGCAATCTGCTGAGTATAACGTAAAATTAATTATTAATACCCGGACCAATTTTGGAAAATGCAGGTTAGCTCAAAACAGCTTTCCTTGACAGCTCGAAATTCGGAGTTGACAGGGCCACCTAAGGGAAGGAAACACGATAGATAGAGGTGAACGTCATTCCCAAAACAGTCGGTTCTATCGGTTTTCTACCTGGCCAAGGGCTGTTATTTCAGTGACCTGTAATTAGTCATATCACACGTACTTCGATCAGCCAAATGGGTTCGAATCTGTATCCGTTGTGATATCTTGCTTGATATAGTCATATATACTATTTTAAATTAATAATTTTGTAAAAAAATTTACCATATTAAACAATAGCCAAATAAAATACTAGTTCACAAAAAATGAACAATACCTACCTATGCAAACGTTCCATCTGCTCCGTTTCATTCTCCAACTCAATGATATCAAATAATTCCTTTTCACCAGAGCGTCCAAAAATTCCATTAGGTATTTTACGTAGAAATTTTTTGAGTACACTTGCAATTGTATAAACGGAATAATTGTCCACATTGACTAATCGTCCAGATTGTAGAAAGTGTATTAATTTTTTCATAGCGCCCTGATGACCGGGTGCACGAAAAACGTCACGCCTATTTGGCGATTCTTTGTTAAGTTTAAGTATAAGAACCAGCAAGGGCCCAGGAATGTTGTCATTATTTTTGCAAACCTCCTCCAATGGTACACCAAATTTAACTTTTTCCAGCCTATAAATATAATCTGGCGCCGATGTGCCGGGATGGCCGCATGATGTGACAACACTGCTAATATCTGCAGCACGTCGCGCCCAGCTGGACATTTTTGCTGTTGCTTTTGTTTTTACTTTTTTACGCTGTTTCGTCAAAGGATTTGTTAATCGTTCGGGTTGTGCTGTTATACTAAATATTTAGTTGATGAAAATTTTATGTTTTTATTTTTCTATCAGCTATTCCTTTGTGTTAGAATAAAATGCACAAAAGTAATGCTTGTGGCAGCTGTTATGCTGCACAGCAAACTCCAGCCCTGCCCAAGCCCTTCCAAAATGTTTCCCCTAAACCTTTTTGTCAAACTATGCAGCAGCTGCGTGTTCCATGTTCCACACGTTTTAAGACTTGTTTTTTTTTCTCGACACTTTTTTTATAAAAGCAATTTCAAAGATTTCCCTTTTAAATCGCTTTCACTTTGTTTTAATTTGCTCGTTTTGGTGCTTCGATTTTTTAAATTTATTTATACAAAAATTTCACATATCTTTTATTAACACTGCCCTTATGGAAAATACACAACTGACTCGCCATTTTTGGAAATAATCTTATTATAAAGAATTTATCTTTGCTTCCCGTACAACTGCAGTACACACATCAAATCGTCTGTAGAAACTTTAATTTATTTCATTAAATTTTTCGCTGTTACAACGCTTCATGTTGCCACTCCTGTGTGAAAATTTTTATTTTTTTCACTTCAACGTTTTCATTTAGCGCCGTTGAGCCACGTACATATGCACCGGAAATACACACATTTATTACTCCGATAATTTCAGCAATATGTGCATTTTTTCTTTAGCTATCCAAAAAGATAAGCACAATTTTCACTTCATTTAACTTAATTTAATTAATCTCCATGATTTTTAGCATTAACGTTGTTGTTGCTCCGCGGCTGTGTACACGAGAAATGAAATGAAATGAAAGATGTCAGAGTTGTATTTTGGCATTCCGTGATAGTGTTGCCATTGCGAGTACAGACCATTTAAACAGCATTGATAGTTCACCATACCTTCCACATTAAGGCCAGCTTTCATGAGCTTAATCGGTGGTTAATTTGACAGCTAACCGTACAAAATACGTCTATTGTACACAGATTAACGAATACCGACTTTAATAAAAGCGGACCTAAGTGCAATAAACTGAAAACCATAAAGGAAATCAGTTAGTAAAACATCATCGAATTTCGAATGTAGGTCAATGAAAAATTCTTCATATCAATTGACCGAATGGATGGAAACTGATATCTGGCATAATGAGCCGTGAAAAATCCCTTCAGCACGTAATCTTACAGCCCTACAAACAACACAACACGTAATTTCTTCTGCCATTAGCAAAAAAAAAATTTAACAAAAATACGTATCCCCTTCACCTAACATTGTGAGTTCACCTCTACGATATTGAGAGCTCACCATGGCTTTCACAAGCGTCTCCACACAAAGTTTTTCATGGGAAAATTGGCGCTGCGTCCACAGTTTACATCGGATTTTCAAAATTCAAAAAGTAATGGAATGTCCACATTGCTCAAATCGGTAGTACTAGAGCGTACCATGTCGATATCCGGCTAAGGACTGTCGAAAAAGCGTCGCTTTATATGGAACCGTATAATAGAAACATTCACAAATTCATGCCAAGTAGTTCTGTAGTTACTAGAATGGGGAAAAATGTCCATATCTGGCAACATTGCGAATGCTTGACGTTAGATGCTTTAACAGATAGTGAGCCGGAACCGCGATTTTTAACTAGCGGAAACGCCATCAAAAGTCTCAATATAGAAAAAACAAAACTTGACGAGTTTCTTTAAAAATAATTTACAAAACACTTTCAATTTCGAAATTTAAAGACAACTTTAGTCCAAAGAATGCAAAATGGTTAAAAGTTCCCAAAATATTACATTGCCGTTGCAGGGTAAATTGCAAAACCAAACTACAAACTATACAGCAAGGCATACCTATGCCATGCTATACAGTAAGTATTACAAGCGCAAACATTACCTTTCGTAAAAAAATCCATGATCATGTTTTTGCTGTGAAGTATTTTTTTCTGGTTAATTGCTTCCACTTAAGAAATGCATGTTTTTAATGGATTTATAACACATTTGAATTCTAATTTCATCGATCTCAGTCACACCATATCAATACTTTTAAAAATTTTACAACATACAAACAAGATTCAGTTGTATACCTACATTCATTTGCATTTCAATAATTGGCCAATCAATATTTGTTTATATTGAAAAGTCGTACGCCATGGAACTGTGGCAATTTTGGCAGCGTAACTATAACAAGCGAAATGAAATTAGCAATAAAATGATCCGGATCATTCCTTGTATAGATGCATGTCAATAAGAATCTAATAAATTAAGGCATTAAAAAAGTTTCTGTTTAATTAAACATTGTTGAACAAACTTACAGTACAATAGGTACGGCCGTAAGAAATTTTCGAGTTGTTGTAAATTGTTCCCCATTGTCGATTTGTTCCCAATGAGTTAGCCGGCGTGCACAATCGTTTTCAATGCTTAGCCAAGGTGCCCCTTTGATAAGATGCAAAAAGTACAAATGCGCCTGGAATGCAATGCATAAGCCAAAAATATATCAATGGATAATAATTCAAAGCTACTTACCATATTGTGTAGCAAGTTTGTTATAGTCCATGCCATAGGAATACTAATAAATGGAACGGATAAAAGAATTAAATGCACAGTTAATACTCCAAGTCCATACGCCAACCACATTCCTCGCGCGCCTAACCATGAAGCATTCGGATTTGGTTCACCATGTCCACCCGCGATTGATGTCATTGTTATTAGGAGAATCGAGCAATGGAATCAGTAAGTATGTTATTCTAGAAAATGTAATGCTGTTTGTAAATAGATGTTTTTACATTTTGACGTGGGTGCTGCTAGAAACAGCTGTTCGACAGTGTTGTAAAATCGTTAAAAGAACTTATACCGTGGCCACATTGTCGTTTTGCTTAGTCTCATTTCGTAGGCAAAATTTTGTGCAAACTATGGCTTAATAAATTACTTCATGAATTTATTTCGTATATAAATAGTATATGTTTTTTATGGTAAAATAAAACTTTAGATTTAAGGATTAGGATAACATTTTTATTAGCCGGATTAATATTCATCGTGAAATGGGTAATAAGGATGATTGGATAATCTATAACATATTAGATTTATGCAATGAATACAGTATTATTATTTTGGTTTAATCGGATTACCTTAGCAAAGGCACAAAACGATGATGACAGTCCAATCCGTCGATCGTTTTCATCTCATAATCTGACAATTCCAAATCCGCCACATCGTAATTGCTTTTAATTCGACCGGGCGTCACTGATTTCGGTATAACGATGTTGCCACGCTGTATCTGATATCGAATGCAAATTTGTGCCTCTGTACGACCGTGTTGAAATGCCATTCTATGGATCTTCATATATGTATATATGATTGAAATGATTAAATATAAATAAATAAATTGACCTCAATCATAGTCATGAAACTTTAAAAATGTACAGGCCGCTTATTAATGTAAAAAACTCAAAAATTAAAAATAAAATGATAAACGACAAAAACATTTAAGTGGGTCTAAATATATGAAATGAAAAAAAATTATTACATATAGACATGTAAAACATACCACTTTATCCTTCAAAATATTCGGTTCATCTGGTTTCACCCATGGCCTACCTGGAGATCCCAAGGGACTGTACGCGATAAGGGCAATTTTTTTATTTTTCAAATATGCCATAAGCTGCTTTTGATTCAAATATGGATGGCATTCAACTTGATTGACAACCGGCTTTATTTTTGCTATTTTCAATATACGTTCGATTTGTTGTTTATTGAAATTTGATACCCCTATTGAACGTGTTAAGCCATTCTGTACTAATTCTTCCATTGCTTTCCATGTCTCAACGTAATCAACACGCGAGGCCAGTATACGGCCACAGGCGTCATATGGTATTAAGTCACCTCCCTCTTTATATCCCATAGGCCAGTGCATAAGGTAGAGGTTTAGATACGATAAATTTAAATTATTTAAGGTTCGTTGGCAGCCGTCTATAACCAAATCAGGACGATGAAATGTATTCCATAATTTACTTGTAATGAACAGTTCATCGCTAAAAATAAATTTGAGTTAGACAAAAATCTCAGCAAAATTTTGAAACGAAATTGTCTTATTACCGTGTTATGATACATTTTTGTAAAGCCTTATTTATAGCTTTACCAACATCTTTTTCATTTCGATAGATATAAGCACAATCGATCATTCGATAACCTACATTTATTGCATTCATTACCGCCTGTGTAGCATCCTTTTTTTCCGCCTATAATATAAATATGTAGGCTTGTTAAATAAGTAAGAGCCTGTGGTCGATGTTGAAGTCAAAAAGGAATTGAGATATTTGTTTACAACTTCAGAAACTAGGTTATATTTCGATCAGTCTAGGCAGGATAAACTCAACTGATTATTTAACTGCCTAGTGATGGCTGATATGTCGTCTTTCACTTCTAACCATTAACAGCTTCACGTTAGATGGCGCTGTTACCTCCAACTATGTAGACCGTTAAAGATGATTGCGCGTGTGTGACTCACATCCGGCAAAGGACTACAAAACCATAGTGAGTGTTTTAGCCGCTTAAACGCGAAATGTATCGACCGAGCAGTCCTAATTTCAAGGTGAAAATTATTCTCGGAAGTGTATCTGAGCAGACTTGGAATACTTGGTTTCTGAGTAGTTTAGTCTTTATGTTCAAGAACTATAAAAGTCTTATTTATACTTACACCCCAAGTACCTAGTCCTAGCATGGGTATAACACAACCATCATTTAGTTTTAATGTTGAAATTTCGGCCTTCTTAGCATTGCAATCCTTTGGTGTTTCAATGACTGGCCTCAGCCGAGGAACTGGTCTTAGGCATTTTCCACTTGGTGGTTTTTGCTTCACTTCTTTCTTATCGCATTCTTCATTTTTCAAAGTTAAGGTTGTTGTGAGCTTTTCAACCGATGCGCATATCTTTTGAGCAGCTTCTATGACGTTTTGCAATTTTTTCGATGCTGGTATAGTAGAGTCTGGTAGCTTTGAAGTGTTTGGAATAGGCAGATCTGCAGTATTCTTAGCAACCTCGGCAGGGTTATTCTTTCCCTTTAACAAACTGAAACAAAAAAATCAATAATTACGTACCCAGTTATACTGTTTGTATCATTTATTCAAACAACTCACTTCGTAAATGCCTTGAAATTAAAAATACGATATTCCCCTGAATATTTACGAATACAAATTTTGCTTATGAATTTTCGCATTCTTCAATTGCTAGATGAGATAACTTGTTAATTTGTATTAGATACTAAAACATTATAATTAAATTGTTTCTATTTTTTCTATTAATTTAATGCATTTTAGAAAATTAAAAAAAAAATATCACGTATTTATGGATTTTTGTAGTTTTTAATTTAGTCCTGTCTTTCGTTTTTAGCATTTCAATGACAACTCCCAACCGTTTTTGATACTCATGTACAGTGGTGCTCAAAATTTTGTATATTGCAGGGTAATACATGTACAAAAATTGTGTGTTGACTGAGATTTTACTGTAGTTTAGGAAATAAAAAGAATAATTTAGGCTGACCTGTTAAATTTGATTATTAATCAGTAATCAATTGGTTATACAGATTTTTTAATTGGCAATTATTACTTTAATTTTTTGAAGAAAATTGAACGCAATTAAAAAATGTAAAATAAAAATAACAAAATAAAAAATGTAAATGTAAAATTTTCAAACAACTATTAACTATTAAATAATGATTTTTTTAATTGATTACAAAATAAACATTAAACATTTAAAGTACTGTTAATCAATCATTAAATGGATTACCAGGAAAATAATCAATCAATATTATTATTATTACTAATCTTAGATCATTATTTAACTGGCCTGTTTTGAGGCCATCACAAAACTAAACTTAGATTATTGCCGTACTCACACTTAGCAAAAATTGACGATTCACACATTTTTGAAATTTATAACACATTTTCGTTTGCTGCTCTTGTATTTAAAATATTTTATTTTGAAATTTAAAATATCGGAATTTTGAAATACATATACAGGTTTTTTTTGCTAAGTTTAAAAACGGAAGACTTAATCCAAAATTTGTATGTTTGGTTTCCTAGCATTTCAACAGTTGTGCTTTGTTCATCAGCAAAAAATTGTTAAAAACTGATGTTAAAATTGTTAGCCAATAATGGAAAACATGTTGTTCTATAGCAATTTCTCGTTGATGAACACAACAAAGTTCTTTTATTCGTTGGCGATATGAGGTTTTGATCCACGATTGGAATATGGACCGCTGTACGCCTTAAATGCAGTCATTTTCGAAAGGATGATGGGGATGTCCAAAGGCACTGAAAAGTTCAAACAATTAATAATATATTAGCATATCAAATTGATAACATTTAATAATAAATAATTAAATATACATCACATCCATGCTATATGAAAATGGTGACTTACTATGGTAAATGTACTTTTCGAATATTGCAATTCATTGCATCAAGCTTCTCCATATCTTCACGACTCAAAAGAAAACTTTCAATACTTAGATTCTTTATCATATACTCTTTATGAAACGTTTTAACTACAACAACATTGCCCCGTTGTATTTGATAACGTATCAATATTTCTTCTGGGTTTCTTCCATATCTTTTTGCCATACAATTGATTTCGGGTGTTTTCTTAAGTGGCGTAATTTGTGCATCGTTTGTGTACCGACCTGTTGTATTGTAGGCCATAAAAGCTATACCATGCTTGCAGCATAAATCCATTAACTTAATTTGAGTTATATATGGATTGCATTCGACTTGTAAATTGGATGGTGGTATGCTTGCGATTTGCATTATGCGCTCAACTTGATTAGCATTAAAATTGGCTAAACCGATAGATCGTACCAGACCAAGCTCAACTAATGATTCCATTGCACGCCACGTGTCTATATAATCAACATCGGAAAAAATTATTTCACCTCTTGTATTACGCGGATAAAACTCGGTACTCTCTTTCAAAGCCATAGGCGTGTGCATAACATAATTGTCTAAGTACGTAACTTGCAGCTGTTTTAAAGTCTCCTCTAATGTACGACGCACCCATCGTGGCTCATGTCGTGAGTCCCACAATTTGCTTGATATATAAAGTTGTTCTCTGGAAATAAGTTACACCACATAAGACTAGGTTCTATTTGGTAAGCAATGCGCGAAAAATGAACGAATTTCATTCTGGTGGGACAGAGAGTTTGGTAAAAACTAAACGGTAGTGGGGATAGGACACCACACTGTGGCACCCCTTGTACAATGCTCCCTAGCGTTAATTACCTCTTTATGAAACCTTCGTCAATTTTTTCCTTTATAGCTTCCCCGATTTCCTCTTGGTTGCAAAAAGTAGGCGAACAATCGATATGGCGAATTCCAGCGTCTAAAGCATCCATTATGACACGCTTTGCAACATTGGCAGGGATCTATTATGAGCATACGTTCATTTATAAATAAGTGAACAGATAATAATTGTGCATAATTTGATTTAATTCTTACTCACACCTGCAGTACCCAATCCTATAATAGGAACTGATACGCCATTGCTAAATTTGATAGTTCGAGCAAGCGGGCTTTCTGGAACTTTATCCCGCACGCAAGTCTTTATGCAGGGAGCGTACATTATCAAATTTTGAAGCTCACTATGCCACGCGTATAAGCGCCCTGTTTAATTTATTTTTTTTCTTAGCATAAATATAAAACCAGGAATTTACTTTAATAACGATTGATGTGCAATATTTTTCATTTTCAAAATTTTAAAGCGGCTTTCAAAGTGACAAAAAAAAGACAAGTTTCAAAAACAGTAGTAGCAGTTGGTATATTAATATTTTATAGGGGCTTTCATATGCGCAGACTCCTCCTAAAGTCGTCCCTTGCTTTGGTATTAAAAGTTTTTCATTTTTATTTAATTTTCCAAAAAAAATTAGCGATATTTCATCCCCCCTATGGCTTTACTGATAGTAAAATTTGTGTCTTCGAAGTAAAATTTGTGGAGACACAATTGGATTGAGTCAATCTGGTATTTTTTTTTGCATTTACCAAGTCAGACGCCGCACTGTTTCAAGAACTTTGTAAACAAAT
Source organism: Sphenella marginata (assembly GCA_951509765.1). Taxonomy (NCBI): domain Eukaryota; kingdom Metazoa; phylum Arthropoda; class Insecta; order Diptera; family Tephritidae; genus Sphenella; species Sphenella marginata. Next base: position 71,757,333 of record OX608082.1, read on the forward strand.
AAACAAGGTTGTGAACGATGGGTTTTATTCAGTCTTTTGTCCATACATTTTCGAAATAATGTTCAAAAAGTACTGTAACGGAAAATCTATTACAAAGCGAAATCGAACTGTGCCTTTTCAGCAAAGAAAACAACCAAATTTAAAAACTAAAAAAGCTTGTCAAATCAATTATAATACATTTGCACATATGCACATACATACATATGTTCGTGAAAATTGGAAAGCTTACGAAAACTCATTTCGTATTCTCCTTAAGCTATTTGGCAACTTTATGTAGCGCATTGGTGACGAGGAGAGCAAAGACGCATCATTTTGAAGCAAATCGGGTGAACTTGTTATTCTTTAGCGATAAATCGGATAGAGGAATTTCCAAAATGACAATACCAACAATAAAGTTAAATAGTGGCCTTGATATGCCTATTCTTGGATTTGGCACTTGGCGTGTGAGTTATAAATAGATAATAAACTAATATTAAACAACATAAATAGACGTTTAACAAAATATGAATGAAATATCCTTGGAGTGTTGTGAATACTTTTACATCGTATATGAGCAAGTCGCAGTAGTGAGCGCATTGTACCTACATATTTAAAAAGCTCAACCAGCTGTATCAGTTGCATGTGCAACAAAAAAGCTGCAGTTCAATGTCAATGTCGACACATATGTATTTTTTATACCCAGTTGTGATAAAACACTAAGTTCGTTTACATAACGGTACATTGCGACTGCATAGCCGAACAGATATTCAATAAGGAACGCTACAAAGCTTTGATTCCGACTCCGAAATGTTGCCACTTCCGATTGATCCGGTTTTGGTTATTCTAGCCAGACTTGTAGAATAGTGATTATTAATCGTAGTGATTACCGGTTTGATTGATCATTTTCCTGAAAATAAATTTAATGGTTAATTACCATTACTTTAAATTTTTAATGATTATTTTCCAAATAATAAATAAATAAAATAAAATAAATTCACCATTATTAAAAGTTTAAAAATAATCAAAAGTAAACAAAAAAGTTTTTTTTTTGATTATTTATGATTATTTTTTTGATATTTTTTTAATAATCGTAAAAAATCATTATTTATTTTAAAATTTTTTTATCGTAATCAATTTATTGACAATTAAAATAATCATTTCCAAATCAAAAATCCCTCTAATTACTAATCAAACTTAACATGTCTGATTCTATCCAACCATAAATATCGGGAAATTTATCAAAAGGCGCGTTTTAACCTCGGTAACAATAATCAAGTCATTTTGTTTTATTAGTGGGTACCAAATAGTTTTGAAACTTTAGTTGAAACTACCGTTTTTTTTATTCTTGTATTTGTTTATATAACTAGATGCCTGCCAACCGTGTCGCGGATTTAGTTAAGGAGGCCATTGATGTGGGCTACCGGCATATAGACTGTGCCGATAGTTATGGAAATCAAGTAGAAGTGGGTGTTGGGTTGGAGGAGAAAATTAAAGAAGGTGTAGTGGAGAGGTAACTTTATTAAGTACTTCACTTGAATAATTCCTCAAAATTCAAACATACAAACTAAAATTTCAGAAAAGACCTTTTCATCACAGGCAAATTATGGAATACTAAACATGAACCCAAACTAGTGCGTTGTGCTTGTGAAAACGCTTTGAAGGAATTAAAAATTACATATTTTGATAATTACCTTATACATTGGCCCACCGGATTCGTGGACAGTGAAGAAATGTATCCCAAAGATGCAGATGGTAAAACTCGATTCACCGATATTGATTATGTCGACACATGGTGTGCTATGGAGGCTTTGGTTGATCTTGGACTTTGTCGTTCGATAGGATTGTCAAATTTTAATATTGAACAAATAAAACGTGTAATCGACGTGTCGCATATAAAACCAGCCAATTTACAAGTGGAATGTCATCCATATTTAAATCAATGCAAATTAATAGATTTTTGTAGGGAGCACAATATTGTTGTGACCGCTTATAGCCCTTTAGGTTCACCTCATTCGCCATACAATAAACCGGGTACACACAAGCTATTGCAACATCCGTTAATAATTGAATTATCGCAAAAATATCAAAAGAATCCTGCATTGCTGTTGTTGCGCTATCAGGTACAACGTGGTAATGCTGCAATCACGATGTCGACGCGGAGAGAGCATATGGCAGATAATCTTCAGGTATGCAGTTTTGAGTTGAGCGAAACGGATATGGCGGAAATTGACAAATTGAATTTTAACGGTCGTTTTAATTTAATGCAAAAGTGAGTAAATGAAAACAGTTTAGCACCACGAATTATTCTTGTCTTGTCACCAAAATGTAGAACCTTATAAGTTGAACTGTAGAGCACAGGATAACCTCTCAGCACATGTTAAGTTTTTCTCATAGAAGGGTTTATAACGTTCCTAAGAATTCATTTAATGATTGATTACCATTACTTAAAATTTTAACAATTATTTTCCAGTTCATTAAAAAATAACCAAAAAAATCACAATTATTAAAATAATCAAGAAAATCTAAGGAAATAAAAAAAATTACATTTTATGTAATTTTTGATTTTTTAAATAATCGTAAAAATTCATAATTTTTTTAAATTTATAATTCCACAGAACTTAAGGTCGGAGTGCACACCGGCAGCTGAGAAATATGTATCAGGTGTTTTATGTAGCTTGAAGGGACTTTCAGGAATGCGTGGTGCTATATTTTATATCGAAACAGTATAAATTTAATTTTTTATTAATTACGTTCTTATTTCTTTTTTTAAGTGCAACTGGACATCGCCATCATCCTTTTGAAAATAGTCTTAACTAATTTGTATAGAGTTGAAACAACCAAGTGCTATTTACCAAGTACCGTCATAGAAAACGGTATAGGAAAATGTGATATGAAAACGATACCAAAATTAAATTCGTAATTTTTATTTTTATACAATGTATAAATAAATAAATGTTTGTGTTTGTACATATATAATCCTTATTTCGTTTGCGGGCGTCGTCATCTAAAAACCAGATTCTCATATCCGAGGCTTTGTTGGATTTCATTGATACGTGGTTTTATGTCGTCGGTCCCAAACCCAACGCACAACCCGTTTAAGACAAGATTTTCACTTCCGAGCAGGTTAAGAGGGGAGTACCAACCCGATAAAAGGATCAAGTGGAAAATGAGTTGCGTTTCCGTGGTATTTCTAATTACGCCACTGATGAGCTGTATAGACTAACATCCCCTCATCCGTAAATCAACCATCGAGTTGCACGTCATTACCTTTGTTCATATTAGTAGCCTTCTACCACCGGTATGCCTACCTGAGGCACATTCTAAATCCCTAACCCGCAGGGTCAATAAGGTTGTTCTTGTTGTTTTCAGCGAGTTTTTGCGGCGCGTTGCGTTGAAGCCGACAGTCATTTTCCGGTATGAACATGTACTCCCTTGCAATACATGGTCCACTGTCCCGCTAGCGGTTTTGTATGGCCAATGGAACCTTCTAGGCCATCTCACCTTAAAACAATAAAAAACATGCAATCGTCGATTCATTTGCACTCACCTTTAAAAAATTCGCCCTCAATCTGCTAGTTGTCAAAATTCAGATGTTTATTTCGAAAGGTGGCAATATTGTGCGTGTATTGTTGTTGCTGCCAAGTTGTCAAACGACGGACGTAATAGAAAAATTTTCAGCAGTTTTTTTTTGGAAGAAAATCAATTAAAAAAGGTAAATGTTAGCTAAAGTCAATAAAACTATTTTGAATGGCGCTTAAAAAATGAAAGAATTTACGGTGCATATGAAAAATTAAGAAAACAAAATTTGCCAGACAAATCACGCCACGTTGATGTTCTGGTGCTCTAATCAGCCACTCTGCAGTAAAATCAATAATCGTGTTGTTAATTATCTATTATATATATACATATACATATATTATATGTAAATGGTGAGCGAATAGTAATATATAAAACTTATTTAAATCTTACAGATTCCTCGAAGGAATAACAATAAACAGAGGAAAATCGTAGACCGTGCACCTAGCAAAGATTGCTCACAACGATTCACCTCTATCGAAAATTCTTGCTTGAATTGTAGCTGAGTGCAATAATGCATCCAAATTAATACAATTCGTAAGCAATCTCGTAAAGAACTAACAATCCATCACGCAATCTAATCGCAGGTGAATACTATAAAAGTGTGGTTCACTATAGATCAGGAAAAAGGAAATTAAAATATTTTATAGTGACAAGTTATTCGCTAATTGCGTTTTTACTTGTCCTACCATTTGTTTGGCTATTATTGTATTTCACACAAAGCAACAGCATGTCGATTGCACCAGTGATAATTGAAGCAACAGCAAAACATACTTCAACGGTAATAATAATTTACATACAGTATATACTAACATAAATTATGCTATATATATGTGTTATAGATAGTACAGATGTGTATAAAAGTAATATATGTATTTAACTGTTTCCGTTTTTGCAGCTCATCTTTATGCACGGTTTAGGTGATACCGGGTATGTTAATAAAAATGGTGCTAACTTTTACTTTTTATTTTTGCCTTACTACTTATAAATGTGTATGTATGTATATAATATGAGCATGTTAATTTGTTTATTACTTAACCTTTGCTTATGTTGTTGATAAGAAATCGTGCGAATCATAGTTTTAGTAAATCGGTCAATAACCTATTTCTTAGATGTTGAAGTGAGGAAGGTTCCACTTGACCTGCAATAGTGGTGAAGCCAGCAGTTTAACATTATTTTTAATTGAACCTTAACTTCTTACTTCTATCTATTTATAAAAATGTACCGTCATGAGTACATATGCAACTTAACATTATTTGTTCACTTTTTTTTTACATTTTATCTTCTACAACTTACAGTCATGGATGGAGTTCAGCGTTGGCACTGATACGTCCACCAAGCATGAAAGTCATCTGTCCAACTGCACCTACAATGCCGGTATCATTGAATGCTGGTTTTCGCATGCCTTCATGGTTTGATTTACGTACTCTCGATATATCAGGTCCCGAAGACGAGGATGGTATTAAAAATGCTTCTCAAAATATAAAAACAATTATTGATGATGAAGTTAGTAAGGGTATTGCATCGAATCGTATTGTATTAGGGGGTTTTTCACAAGGTGGTGCATTGGCATTGTACACAGCGTTAACATATAATCAACCTTTGGCTGGAATTGTAGCTTTGTCTTGTTGGCTACCATTACACAAACAATTCCCAGGTGCCAAAACCAATATCGATGAGATACCGGTAAGTCTAAGATAGGAAAAAAACTATTTCAGTTTTAACTCGTCCTTGTGTCTTCAATTTGATGCAACTTAATTTATCCAGTCATTAGTTTTTAAATGAATTTTATTTCTCATTTATAGATTTTCCAAGCGCATGGTGACTTTGATCCTGTCGTACCATACAAATTTGGTCAATTAAGCGCTAGTTTACTGAAGTCATTCATGAAGAATGTACAATTTAAAACGTATAATGGGCTTTCGCATTCCTCATCTGATGATGAAATGGACGATGTGCGGGTAAGAAGAATGAAATTGGAAGATATTTGTGATTTTTTTACAAGCTAACTTTCCTTTTCCTTTTATTTCACAAACAGGATGTACTGGCCTCTTGGGTAAATTAACTTAAAAATTATAAAACTGAACCAATAAGTAAAATTTAAAAATACACTAACCATTTGAACTTAAAGTTAATGTGCATAGCTTAGAGTGTACGTATATTTATTTAAAACCTCTACCTTATATACATACATAGATACGTAATATGTATACATATAGTTTTTACGCCAAAGGCGAATATCAAAATAGCTTACTAAATAAAAAGAAACTCCATATTTCAGGTTTAATGAAAAACCCAGTTTAGGAAGTAGTTGCAGCCTAAAAAATATTGCCAAAATTCACAAATTAAAGAAAAAAACAATTATTAGTACCAATGTTAATGTAACCAGTATACATATTATTTGTAAATAGTCTGCTTAAAAGGTTTTAAAAAAATAAACATTTCAATTAGCATTTAAAAAATTATATTTTACTTCTTTACTTACAACGAAACTATATACTCTTTAATCAATGCAATAATTACATTAATTGGATTTCGAATGACATTTTGATTATATTTTCAATGGTTACGAAGTGCCATTAACGTTAATGGATCAATTTAGATTTGAACTTTTTGTTTGCCTATCCTAAAACGAGTTTGATCGCTTCCAGGGATTACAGTTACAATAACCATTCATTTAAACCCCAGCTCTGTTTGAGAAAATATCGAATAATAGTCGGAACAGCTTTGGTTTACATATTTTTCTATGAGTGTTTCGAAGTATTTTGAATCTATGGAAACAATTTCTTTTGTTTGTTGCCCTCATAAAAATTTCCAAAAATTAAGTTTGACCCAATCGCCAGTTTCACGTCAAAAAAATAGTGTAACAAAATAAAATGTATAAGAAAAATAAAATGAGACAAATTGTTATTATTATGCTTTAAAATTTAAGATTTAAAGAATTTGGTCCACATGAAACTCGTGATAGGGTCACATAGAATTTATGTATAAATTTTTTTTGTTTATTAAAAGCACAGATATCTGAAGCTGCACGCAATAAATTTTGCGAAAATAAAGGAATTAAATAAAATTCAGAAGGCATTTTTAATTATATTTACGGTGAATTTAATACTAATTTAATACTTACCTATCATAATATTTAATTTTCAATAAGTTTTAAAACATGCCCAAACAGTACAGATTTCCGATCTAAACGAAATTCTAGCAGATCTCATTTCTTTACACAACAAGTACTATTAGTTTTAGTTATACCGATAAAAAGTCGCCTATTAAATTCTCCTAAAGTTCCTATATAGGGTCCTCCGTGAGTAAAAACCTTCAATAAAGTAGTACCGATAGTGATTTGAAAGCATCTACAAAATAATTCACTCACAATCATTTAAATCCAAATATTTGTCTACACTAGCCTAATACTAGTTTTTGAATGGTAAAACAACTATATTTTTTTATAAAAAAAAGTTACCACTCTGAACACACCTTTCTCTTGAATATCATCGTCCATCGGTGGAGATTAAGGCATAAACTTTAAACTACAGTTATTGTGACTTTTCTTCAATTGATTGAAACACCCTTGGTATATTTAAATCCTTTTTCATATAGATTTTCTCTGTTATCATTTAATTTGTGAAAATTACAAAAACCGACGGAAAATAAGGTCTGTTGTTTTTTTACACTCTCTTATTCATGATGCCTTCTTTAATTTTGTTTCATTATTTCCTTTCATTAGTTGTACATTAGTTGTATCTATCTTCATATTATATTTCCAGAGTGGTGACAGTAAAACAAGAAAGGATGTCAGCGGAAGTGCCACAGCTCAGTGCTGTATAACATCATAGTAGCAAATCTGTGATTTTTGGCTTAATCATTATTGTGATGAGAAACAGTGACAGAGAGATGTATCAGGCACAAGCACATTTTTGCTAATGCAAAAAAGAAACTCAACACGTAACTCATAAACTCAAAAAACTAATACTAAAGGTTTAAAAAAAAGTAAAGTAAAAGCAAAACAAAAAGAAAAATTAAACAACAATACTGCAACTCAAAACTATATATTTTTTAAAGTAGCGATTAATGAATTAATATCTAAAATATATAAATCTTTGCAAAGATAGGTGCACTGGTAATAAATTGGCACGCATTAAAATTGTAAAAGAAATCCGTTCAGAATTCTTTATGCACAGTAACAAATTAAATATTTTTTTGGTTTATCTTTGAAAATCATGAAAATTATTTAGTTAATTATTTCGGCTGTTACAAATTGTTAAATTTTCATTAGTGTATACCCCTAAAACAACTATAGCGTAGTAGAATGACTGAATTATACATGCATATATATTACTATAATATTAATACAACAAGTAGCAAATTGTGAAGTGGAAGAACTTAAAAGAACTAAGTATAAGAAAATCTTAAAAAATTAATTAAATAAAAGACAAAAAATTCACTATACATAAATATAGTTCATAGTATGTATATTATACCACTTCAAAAATATTTGGCTTAGAAACTGATCAAATTAATCATGGAGCAAGTTTGAGGTCTTATCACTCTAGCGTATTTGACTTAGTTAAGTTCCAGGCACGGCTGCGCTGAAGACACGCCTGTACGAATCTTAACCAAAAAACGATTTATTGTCCTTACGGCAAGGGTGTTTCATACTGAAAAATTATACCTATCTATAATATACTGTTTTACTAAAGTTATACATCCAAATTTAATTTAAAGCATGTGAATCTATAGTGACGACTTTTGGGGCTACGCATTAGACACATTGGCTGACGCATGTTTACTTGACGACACAATGTGAGTAGTTCTTTTAACCCGGTTGGTGTTACATAGCCCACCGCACACACTGTTGCCTCTATATAACTAAAGTGCGCAGTCGTTGCATAGCCGAATACTTCACGCTGACATTGCTTGCGTACGCTATATAATGTCGAATGTTCCTCTGGCAACCAAAGCTTACACATGCGTTGAAACTGTGCAGCAACAATTGTGGCTGTATTGGCTGGTCTGATATAAACGCGCATTTTACTTGTCTCCTGTGAAAAAATTTTGAGTTAAAAATACTGGAGGGGGGAATAAAATAGGATTTCGCATACCTGTTGTTTACGTTTTTCGCGCACACGACGTGCACGTAAACGCTTCAATAGCTTTTTATGTGCTTTCCGCAAAAGTTTACGTTCGCGTTCAGACAAGTCCGGTAAAAGTGGTTCGGTAAACACTGGCTCGTGGTTTGCCTTTTTAATCTGTTTGAGATTACGCTTGAAATCACCACGTGTTGGTAGGCAAATTAATGAGAAATCGGCCAAATTTCCACGTGATTTCATACGTAAATGCAATTGTATGAGACAATTGTCTGGTATTTCAGGTGGGAATATTTTATTTTTTCCTTGCATATGCAACAAAAGTTGTTGAAGCAATGTACGATCACGTAGAATGTGAAAAGTACTTGATTTGGCAGTCATTTGTTTGGGATCTACTGTCCAGTCTCTTATTAATGCTGAGAAAGGTGCACGAAATGGGCTTACTACTGCTAACTTTTTATAGCTGTGACGTTTATTTGGTGGTTTGCGGAAATATTTGGCACGCAACTCTTGATGCCGGTTGGTGGCAAGCACGTGACCTATAAAATGAATTTAAAAAAAAAAATTATAATCAAAATGTTTGGATGAAATGACAACGCTTCCTCTGGATGGATTAATTAAAATATTCGCTTACTGGCAACAGTATCTGGCAAATGCTCCTCAGTTCCCATTTCGCGTGCTACACTGTCGAACTCACGTAGTCCTCCTGGTTTGGCTCCCCACATTATAAGTGAAAGCCAAATTGACATACCATAACCAGAGGGCGCTATAACATCCCAACCGCAGCCGTATCCTAAACGTTTATATTGCGCACGTTGTGAGCCAGGTCGCTGTATAAGTATTACTGGCACAGCCTGCATTTCCTCTTCGAATTGGCAACGAGCGCCTGGCACTGCCGCATGTTTAGCACGTAGCTTACTATACGAACTAGGTTTTATCATGCTTTTACATAGGCCATCACGTACATCAGCATTCCATAGAGGGCTATGCGCCAAGTCATTTGGCATTGTTAACAGGAAGTCTATATTCTGGTTTTCTGGTAATTCAGGTACCGCTTTTGTACGTTTTTTAGGTCGTTGTAAACGGGGATCTTCAATATTTAGTGACAATATCATGTTTGAAAGTAATTCACCAGGCGAATGCAATTCCGTACAATTTCGCCAGAATTCAGTTTGCTTTTCATGGGCACTCTGGAAAGACATATTTTCTTTGAACAACTTGTGCAGCCAAGTACTTGGTGTAGCTTCGTTAAAAGTCTTGGGTTTGAAAGTTTTATTTAGCACACTTTGTGAGAGGTGCCCAGTGAGCCGAAATCGATTCATAACATCTTTTAGGTCATTGAGTTCAATGTTTGAGTTTGAGTTAACATATCGTTTAATACGTTCAAAACTTAGATTTTTAGTTATAAACTGTAGGCTTCTTTGGCACATAGGCTTTAATAGTTTTGGTGCTAAAAAAATAAAGAAAAAACATTAAATATTACGGTACGAATAATTCTAATTAATTTAAATTACTTTTCTTAATGGTGTTTTCGATTGCATCATCTATTTTTTCTACTTTTTCTAACGGCACTTTAATGCTATTCATCTTAATAAGCTGGAACACTTTGATTAGTTCTTCTAGTACAGCCGGATATGCACTCGGATGTACCCAAAGCCATAATGTCCGTTTTATCTCTTCCTCATTAGCAGACTGGTGAGTAAAAATTGGTTGCCACATAAAGTTAATACGGCCAAGTGCATACTCTGGATATTTACCATCCCGAAAAAGGTCTATGCTGCCTTCTCTGCGTCCATTGGCATATGTTTTAGCATTAATACTGAGTCCACATTTTGTGCTACTTAATCTTGCAAATCCTTTACTTAAGTTCGCCATGTTTCCTTTCATTTCAATACAAGTGTAAAACGACATATCCTGTAACAGACAATGCTCTGCGGATGCACGATAACATGATCTGTACGTCTTATCACAGCTAGCTTGCGGTAATCTATAGCCCCAGCGATTGACCATATGAAAACGTTTTGCATGCCATATATGTGTTTCCAGCCATACGTTGCGCCGCTGTCTTCTCAAATAATCACGCAAAAGATTTCCTGGCCGACGGCGATGTTTTCGCGAGGGTCGTTTTGCTTGTTGTGGTTTACCAGCTTTAGCCATTTGAGACCGATGTGCTGCACGATGTTTCCTTGGTAGACGCTTTGTATGATGGGACATGGCTCGTCGGCGCATATGCTTTGGTAATGTCTGGAAGACGAGCTTACGGCTGACTGGATTGCGTACCTCATCAATAAGCTGACGCATCTCCTGCACAACGTTGGTGGCATAGCGAAATGTGGGTACATGAGTGGGCAACGTCACAGATCCACCCAACGTGGAATCGTATTCTAGCTTGTTTGATGACATTATAATCTATAGTTTTTACTACACAAGTGTATTTTAGTTTTTCATAAACGTTAAGCCGGCAGAACCAATTCTTTTAAAATAATAAATTTCAAATTAATCCATGTGAATTTCACGTGTGGTATCCTCCTATCAAAGAACATAAATATATTTATGTTCTTTGGTTTATCTTCTTCTTTGCTTATGCCCGCACAAGAATGCTGTTAAATTCCAGAATTCTGTTATCATCTGTCAAAATGCGAATGTCAATTGATTTTGTTTTAAGTCCGTGATTCATCATAATAGTACATAAGGGCAGATCAGCGAATTTTTCTAAATTTCTTGACAAGTAGAATTTGGAAATTTGCTAAAGGGACGGTACTAAAATTAAAAGGTCATTCGGCGGAGAAAAGGAATAGCGAACCAGCAGTTAAATGGTAACAATGCAGGTAAGTACAGGGTGCTTACTAGAAAAATGGAAAATTACCGACGACGTGTGGAAAGTCGATTAGTCCCTTCGTACCCTTTGGGTTGCCTTTTGATAAAACTTTTTCCACAAAATAGGCGTTTAAAAAAACATGGTGAATAGTAAAATAAGCGAGGAGAAAAGTAAAAGAAATAAAAGATTTTTACCTATAAATTTTGACTCCATGTATTTAAATTTGTATTCTCTGCTTTCGGATAATTGATACAGAGGTCAAAAAGTGTTGGACATATTTTCTTGTTTTTACACGGAGTTTTTACTATACTTTGAGCTCCCAAATTACCAAAAAAAAAAACATATGAGAAGGTCATGTACGGATGTATGTATTCCGCAATGCTTCCACCTTACTAAATCCGCCATGAATTCGACATAGTTGTGCATATCGTAACACTTTTACGATAAGACTAAACATTAAAATATGGCAACATTTCAGTCGGATGGGAGTTTGTGTTTGTGCAGTAGGTGAATCGAGAAAAAATTACAATTTCCGCAGTTTTTCAAGAAATTTATTGGAAAAAATACCATTGTAAACTTTAAAACAATGAAAGTAAAGTGGAGTGCAAGGATAAAACATTAATATAACGAAAAACGCCATTGGTGCGCATTAAAATTTCATTTGCAATTATTTTACTAGCAAAAAAGGAAAGACAAGACAAAACGTACTGAAAATAGAAGCAGCAGCAGAGGCAGCGACAGCAGCTGAACGGTGTGGTACCATAATAGGGCGGCAGCGATCAGGCCATCGAAATAATATTTTGGAAGGAACTACAGTGGATTATCTGAGGGCTGAAAAGTGTGATTTACAAAAAGTTCGGCATATTTTATATCCATCACGTATGAAAAATTGACAGCAGCAATTAATTTCGATGTACCGACGCAACTAAGGAAACAGCGAAAATTGCATTTTCGAGAATCGCGACTTGGAGTTGGTCTTGGTGTTTTGGACTTGGTGTTGAGAAAAACGCTAAGGTAAGTTAATGAATATTTACTTCGTATACATCTTCATATATAAATAACCAAATGTCAACGTTTTTCAATTAAGCAACTTTATAACTTTTATGGCTCAGAAAAGGTAGACAATAAATGATGGTAGTACGGTCAGTCGTCAGACAATGACAGTGGCATAGATATGCACGCAATTGCTCATTCAGTGTTGTTGGGTAACAAGTAGGTAGATTGGAAGGTAGGTAGGGCGGAGCTGTCTGAATACAGCTGTTGTGTATAAAAAATAGTACAGTGAATCAAATGGTGGGCGAGGCGAGGTAATGGTTTCAGCTTTAAATTTGCTTATATATTTTCGTGCATATGTACATATGTACGTATGGATGTATATGTGTGGTGGTAGTGATAATTGTAGTATTTTTGGAGCTGAATTAAATCAGAAATAGACTATTTCATGTTGCTTACTATTACTTTCTAAACTCAACAGACATCTTACTCGATCCACCAGCAGCGAAACAATATTTGTGTAAACTACTATACTAGGATCTATATTGTTAAATTGAGATCCAATAGGAGATATAATAAGGGGTATTTTGTGGTTTTACAAAAAACTTAAGTGTAGCAGACCTTAGTCACCTTTAAGACAGACTAACTTTACCGCGTGTATGTTCAAAGTCTGTATGTACATAGTTCTTAATATAGAATTTTTACTTATTTCAGATAGACGCGGTGTGGGGTTGGGCTTCTGCCCCGCTGCGTTTAGCGGCGAACAGGATGGGCGATCCTATGTTGCCTGGCGCAGGTGGTAGCGCAGGCGCCTCAACTGGTGCTATAGATCGACCACCATCACCGGCACGACTATCGCACACCTCCGAAAAACATCCCAAGGTTACATTATCCGAATTGAATATGTTACGTCGCCATCGTGAACTTTGCGATGTTGTACTAAATGTTGGTGGTCATAAGATATTTGCACATCGTGTTATTCTGTCCGCATGCAGTCCATATTTTCGAGCCATGTTCACTGGCGAATTAGAAGAGTCAAGACAAACTGAAGTAACCATTCGCGACATTGATGAGAATGCTATGGAATTACTTATTGATTTTTGTTATACCGCTCATATCATTGTTGAAGAATCGAATGTCCAGACATTACTACCAGCAGCTTGTTTATTGCAATTGGTAGAAATACAAGATATTTGTTGCGAATTTCTTAAACGTCAATTGGATCCAACAAATTGTTTAGGCATACGTGCTTTCGCCGATACGCATTCATGTCGCGAACTATTACGCATTGCTGATAAATTTACACAACACAACTTCCAAGAGGTAATGGAGAGTGAGGAGTTTTTATTACTTCCAGTTGGCCAACTGGTTGATATCATATGCAGTGATGAATTGAATGTACGTTCAGAAGAACAAGTATTCAATGCAGTTATGTCTTGGTTAAAATATAATGTTGCTGATCGGCGACAACATTTAGCACAAGTAAGTTAATTAATTACAAGGTATACATTTAAAAAATTAATAAACACATATTTTATAAACTACTTCCAGGTACTCCAGCATGTGCGCTTACCTTTATTGTCTCCCAAATTTCTTGTCGGCACTGTTGGCTCAGATTTGTTGGTACGTTCCGATGAAGCATGCCGTGATCTCGTCGATGAGGCAAAAAATTATTTGCTACTACCCCAAGAACGTCCATTAATGCAAGGCCCACGTACACGTCCACGTAAACCTACACGTCGTGGTGAAGTTCTTTTCGCCGTTGGCGGTTGGTGTTCAGGTGATGCTATTGCTTCTGTAGAACGTTTTGATCCACAAACGAATGATTGGAAAATGGTTGCGCCGATGAGTAAGCGTCGTTGTGGAGTTGGTGTTGCTGTACTGAATGATCTGCTCTATGCTGTTGGTGGTCATGATGGTCAAAGTTATCTAAATAGTATTGAGCGTTATGACCCACAAACGAATCAATGGTCTTGTGATGTTGCACCAACCACTTCCTGTCGCACTAGTGTTGGAGTTGCGGTACTGGATGGATTTTTGTATGCCGTGGGTGGACAAGATGGTGTACAATGTTTGAATCATGTTGAACGCTATGATCCTAAAGAGAATAAATGGTCGAAGGTATGTGCATGACGATGAGATATACATAGATCGGTATATTTATTTAATTTTGTTTATAAATTAAATTATTTGGTAAAAAAAGGTTGCACCGATGACTACGCGTCGCTTAGGCGTGGCCGTAGCTGTCTTGGGGGGCTATCTCTACGCGATCGGTGGCTCTGACGGGCAATGTCCACTTAACACTGTTGAGCGGTACGATCCTAGGTGAGTTAATTCGAAAAGTTCATGTGAGTTTGTGCTATAAATGTCATGCCGTTTCTTATGTTTTATTCTTCATTGTTTATGACGCTATGTTATTTGCTTGTTTGAATGTACATACCAGAATTATTGAATAATCAATTATGTTATTCACTCATACTATTTAATCAATAATCAGGCAAAACAAATGGTGTGCTGTCAACCCAATGTCCACACGTCGCAAGCATTTGGGATGCGCTGTTTTCAATAATTACATTTATGCCGTTGGCGGGCGTGATGATTGTATGGAGTTATCTTCCGCAGAGCGGTACAACCCGCACACAAATACTTGGAGCCCTATTGTAGCTATGACTTCACGCCGCAGTGGTGTAAGTGACTACTTACAGCAACATACAAATCAAAATTGGAATTTAAACGATTTTTCCCCTATAGGTTGGGCTAGCAGTAGTTAATGGGCAATTGTATGCAGTCGGTGGTTTTGATGGCTCGGCCTACTTAAAAACAATCGAAGTATATGATCCTGAAACAAATCAATGGCGCTTGTGTGGTTGTATGAATTACAGACGTTTAGGTGGTGGCGTTGGTGTTATGAGGGCACCACAGACTGAAAATTATATGTGGTAATTATAAAATTGATTTCAGTTCCAAGCAAGGTAAATAATTGATCCGTTTTTTATTTTAGGATACGAAAAGACTCCGTGGTTTGATTGAATACCTTAGATGAAAGCTATTGAAACAATAGCTAGCACATCGCAACTAAGTTTAAACTAAATTTGTAAACAAACATTCGAAATCAAAATCGAATCTGCATATTCAAAGAAAATGAAATTATTATGTACGGCCTTCTGCGCGTAAATTCCATTCATAAAAGATCAAATGAGATGCATTATTTTCCGCTTACCTGTGATGATGCCTTGGGATTGTATGTTTGGATGTGATTCAACTACTATACGCGCAGTTAAAATTTAATAAAACAATTCCACATGTCTGTTGTTGTAAACAGCTATGTCCCGTGCGCTGCTGTAGCTGCTAAATAATCAGTTGCTACTGTAGTGCACGGGCCAAACGAAACCTTACTGACTTACATCTTTGTAAATGAAGAAAAGAAGCAAACATTAAAACATTATTAATACAAAGCAAATTAAATGAATATGAAATAGTTTAAAAAAAAGGTTGAACAAAGAAAATAAATAAAAATTTTAACTGCCTTCTGATTGAAAATAAAAAAGTAATAATAATAATTTTAACTAAGCTTGGAAGAGCATAAGCTATCTTGAAAGAAAATTCCACTGGAAGCGTAATCAATTATAAGTTTGTTAAATTTAAATTATGTTTTCATACTGGTTTTGTTGTTTCCTACTCTCAAGGTCTAATAATGAAAAAAAATTCGAAGTATAACATTTGTGTAAAAACAGTACAACTCTAACAATTATTTTATAAAACTAGATTTCAAGCTTAAGAATGAACCTGAAACTTGCACCTCCCGCACTCGTAGATTTAAGATATGTATGCAATTAAATTATAAATACATATGTTAATAAAAAAAAAAATATTAAAAATTTGTATAAGCGTAAGAAATGATAACCAAATATTTATGTATGTACTCTGTCTAAGAATTGTGAAAAGCTGATTAATAAAAAGCCAATAACGCTATAAATATTTTCTGCGGCTGCAAATTAGCCAAGTACATTTACTGCACATTCTTTTTTATAAATACAATTTGTGTATAATTTTTTGCTTATGATTTCCTATTAAGACAGTGAATGCTTTTGTAAAATTAAGTTTATCTATTATTAGTGATCTTGAATTCATTAATTATACTTATATATGAATGTTATATAAATATCTATAAAAATTTGCATCTACATATTTACATACATACTACTATATGCATATAATTGTGTGTAGACGTACATATGTGGGCGTTGTTCTTATCTGGATATAACAAAAAATATGTTGATAAATAAAATTAAGAGACTATTATCTAGAATTGTATGAAAAAAGATTCGAATTGGAGGTCAGCAACAACTGTAGCATAAGTTGCTTATTTTAGTTCCACACACTGTGAAAAAATTAACAAAAATATTAATAAATGATGTATCATCAAAATATCAATTATTTGTAACCATTTTTTTTTTATTTTCTTTACCAATGTGGCTCTTATGGAAACCTTTTTTTGGCGAATTATGTTTATCATGGTGATGTTTAGGTTTTAGGATTATTTTGTCTGGTCATTAGAGGGTTTCATAATAAGCAAGTGTAATCAACTGCCCCTTCTCCCTAATTGGACATGTTTCAAAGTTCTAACTTAATCTACATTTAGACCGCAACCTAAACAAGCTAATATTAAGAGTACTTGGGTTTTCACCGCCCTTATCAGAATCGCTTTTTAAGCCAAGTACTAAGTTCACAGCCGTGAAATTCCGCCAGCAACATGCATTTTCCTCGCCGTGAAATGAATGCAATGAGAAGAAACGTCAAAATGCTAGCAACTTTGAGTGTCAAAAGAATAGAAATTCATAGAAATTTCAAGAAATGTCACTTTTCCCTCAATTTTAAATGACATTCACCCTTATCGCAGAGTTCGCCCGAACAAGTGTTCGCCTTCATTTTTTTTGTTCGGGCGAACTAGTTCCGCCTATCGGCAATTTCGGGCGAACGAATGTTCACTTCGAAACAGCTGATGCTCTATTGTGAATTAATTGCGAACAAATAAATTACTTGCAATTGTGTAAATTTTGTAAACAAGCACACATTTTCTTAAAATAAAACAAAAATAGAGACTAAAAAATTATAAAAACATGTTTAGTATTGCGCTTAAGTTAGCATTGATTGAGCGCGAGGAGAATATGAACGTGAAAGCGATTCGGAGGCAATTAAGGGACAGTTCTAACCCTTTGGAGCTAAGTGATTCACTGTAAGTTAAAAATTACTATTTTCTGCACTTTTGAATAACAAATTAACTTTTTTAATTTTTCTTAAAAAAAATAATTTACATACATAGCAATAAAGGAATTTTACTTTTTTCCACTCCGCTTCACTCTTAACAGGTGGGCCAAGGCTGTTTAAAGATACAGTTAGCTGCTTCCAAAAGTCCGCCACTTTTTCCCGATTCTCTTTTGAAAACCCTCTTGCAATGTCGGGTTTTTGCAACATTTTATCCAGCAGCATTTCCGATTGTGCATTATTAATAGATTTACTCCTAATAATAAAAGTACATATACATATTTATAAGAATATCAATATTCAAACAAAAAATTACTTACATTTCTTTTTCTCTTGTTCGCTTGTAAAATAAGAGTGAACAAATTTGGCATTTTCCGTTGTTCATTTCGCCCGAACAAAGCGTTGCCAATAAGGCGGAATGCTTTTCGAACATGAAAAATGTGTTCGCCACTATCTGCGATAGGGTGAACAAAAACTGTGAATACTTTCGGGCGGAAATAAAACTCGCGATAAGGGTGATTGTCAATTTAAAAAGTCGTGAAAAAATGTTGCTAATGTCATGTTGCGCTACATTTACACGCCGTGAACTGAGTACTACTTTGCCGTGAAATACAAGCGAAATTTCACGGTTACTTCACGACAAGAAATGTTGTATGGATTTTGATAGCTGTTTCACGTGAAACTCGATGTTAGTACCTAGCTTTAGTGTTTAGTGAAGTGAAAAAAGGAAAACGTCAAGGGAACAGATATTTTTCACTTCACGATAACGTAAAGCCAGAATTGACACAAGGGTTCAGTTGGCAAATCTACAAACCTGTTGTATGCTTGGCAGCTCTATATCAAACTGACGTTTTGAATGACGTTTAAAGATGTTTGTGTTTTTTTTTGATGGCGCCATTACTTCGTAGTATATAAATTCAGACAAAAATTATAAATAATACTACAAGAATGAGAAAAATTAAAAATATCCAAAGTAATAATCAAAGTATTAAAAGATTTCTATCGCCACAACCACCTATGATACAATACAAAAAGCGACGCAAGGTCACAACGGATGCTGATGAGAACAGAATTAGCAGGGGAAACAACAACGTCGATGGTTTGGCTTCCCAAAAGTTAGAAATTTGCGGTGACCCCAACAAAAATAATGGCCCTTGCGTTTCCAATAATTTTAATGATGCTTTGGCTCAAAATGCAGAGTGAGTATATTTGGCGTTTTTTTTTTCATACAACAAGTTAAGGGTATGTCGATTATATTTTAGTGTCAGCGTTACAATGCAAGAAAAAAACCTTGATTGGAATAGCTTTGTCAGTGATCCTGGCCAAATATGTGAAACTCGATATCCCATCACATTAAACACTTTTAAAACAATGACGCATTGTGGCATAGTTGTGCAACGTATACTGGAAGATATGAAAACAGCAACTGGTCTCGATTTTCTTAATGATGAAATAATTAAAGAGCGTGTATTGAGGAACTACTATAAGCAATTTTATGAACAACCGCAAATACGAGAACGTTATAAACTGGATATAAAAGCATGCCCTACATTTGTTAAAAAGAAAATAATGCAAACACCGGAACTTATGGGCAGTGAAAATGGTAAATCTCAAAATAAAACGCAAAAACTAGTTTCTTGCAATTTTCAGATGTTAAAACGAATACGGTAGTGTTTCGACTGCCGGCGTTAATGATTTCTTTGACTACTCAAATTATTCCTTTTTATTACATTTAACTAATTTTTAGATATTTCAAATAATAACGACCGTAGTGCATCTCTGGAACCTGATGCTGCCCGGGAGCTAGTGGGTACCCAAAAAGTGCCCGAATCAGTTGCAAAGCAGATAAACCATCCAAATGTTAACCCAGTTTCTCAGCAAATGTAAAGCTTATAGCTTAAAATTATTTATCTTGTTTTTTCAAAATTATTTATTTTTTTTGCATTCAGCAGCGCTGGAACACAAACGAAACGTCATCCAAATATTTTACGTCTTTCAAATAGAGCTATCCTTAGTGATTCTGCATTTTTACTTAGACATATAAAGCGACATGTGTCAGATAGCAACAAGCAACAAACAATATTAGAACGCATCAAATCTGAGGTTTTGCATCCAGTGCAGTGCACGCAAAGTATTGAAACAAACACAAAAAATATGCCGAAAAAAAATGTAACAGATGTAGAGCACTCTGTCATTAGCCTTAGCTCAAGCAGTGAGTCGATTGTGATAAATTCAGTAAAGCAACGTTTGCAGGAAGTACAAGACCTATATTTTAAGGAATATGTTAAGGTAAAATATAAATATAACATTAGTATTAGGAACTAGTCCATTTTTTTTACTTTCTAGACAAACACTTTACCGTACGCGCTGCGTATGTCAAAAGGTCTTAAACGACAAATTATTACAACTATTTTAAAAATTACATTTGAAGAATTTAGTAAATATACACATATATATAAGGGAGCAGAGATCTATGAAGATCTTGAATTGCTGGGTGGCTATTATGATTATGCTATTAAGGAACCTAAAATATGGCCTATAAATCTTTATATGACTGTAAGAGACCTTTGTGAGTTCCTTAAATCGAAAAGTATTATACTAACTACGGCAAATTTAAAAGATATACCACCAATATTACTACATTGGGAAGAGTTGGCAGCTTTAACTAATTTTGATAAAATTGTACGCTGGGATTACTATCGCTGTAAAGGTGAAAAACTTAATAAAGAAGACACCCAATTAATGAGTGCTTACCGCAAAAAGTTTTATGAGAAATGTTGGCACCAAAATCAATGGTTGCGAAATGTACCACAATTTTTGTATATGCAAGGGATGCTGTGCATTCCAGTGATGAACGATCAACGCCAATGTATAGAATCAACCATAAACAACGAGCAAAGTTTGAGGGAGGAAAAAGTTGTTGCTGAAGATGAAGATCGTATTAATGTGGTTGCGGAAGTAAATAAAGCGGGTGTGACACTGACACAGGTCGAAAGTATACCCAATAGCTCAATACAAGACGCGAGAAATACATCCGTAAGGGAACAAGCGGATGAAGTTGGCAATGATTGCGAAATGTCAGATGTTGGGCTGGAACAGGTATCAGTTGCTGTTGATAATGATGAAAAAAGTCAGGAATCAGTTGTTATAGTAGATCAGCTTCCGCCGAAATGCTCCCTAACGACTGTAACATCGCTCACTGCTATAGATTCAATACAAATTGATGATATGAATGTGACCGATAATGCGGTTCAACAACGTTTAAAGAAAGCACAAAATTTATATTTTAAAGAAGTTGCAAAAGTGAGTAAATTGTGAACTTTTATATTTATCCCAAGCTGTAGAAATTAACCTTACGTCTTGTTCACTACTCCTAAAATTTTTAATAATCTCAATTTCATTTCTCTTTATCAGTCATGTACACTTCCATACCTTTTACGGTTGCATACTGGCCTAAAGCGGCGTGTAATTGCTGCAGTCGCGAATATGACTTTCACAGAATTCCAAAAATATACAAACATATATGGAGGAGCTGAAATTTACAAGGATCTGGAACTTTTGCAACGTTGTTATAATTATGCATGCAAAGAACCACAAGTATGGCCTATTAATCTCTACATCCGCCTAACCGATTTATTTCAGTTTCTTGAAACAAAAGGTGTTTCTCTAACAATAAGTGACTTAAAATATGTTTCGCCAAAATTTTTACATTGGTACGACTTAATTGCAACGACAAACTACGACTATATTGTTTATTGGGATTACTACCGCAATAGTGGTAATAAATTTAATAGGGTTAGTACCTCAATAGATTCGTACTGCCAAACTTTCTATGCGAAGTGTTGGCATGAGGATAAGTGGATATGGCATACGCCAAGAATTTTACCAGATGTTCCGCAAGATTTAGGTGTATCAAAATTTGAAGCGGAAGCAGATAATGAAAATATAATATTTGAGAGAGCTGTGATTACGTATTCTTTAAGGAGACAGCAGGAAGTAGAAATAAATGAAAGGATAGAAACTGCGGTTATGGATTCAGAAACACATACTGTTGCCGTTGATGATGCAGAAATGCAAACTGCACGTAAGTGAATGTTTTGTAATATGATGTGTGATTATTAGATGTTATATGATTTGTTTATATTTGATGTGATATTAATTGAATTGATGCGAAGTATTGTTGTGCTTCTTGATGTGATGGGATGTTTCGTATTCGATACAGTTTTATGATATTTATGTTACGTTACGTTGTGTCATGTTTCATTATATTAGTAATAAACAACTTTTTTATATCTTTTACTGGTTGTAGAAAAAATTCAGGAAGATGCTCCTCAACAAGAAATAGGTACAAGCGGAAGCAAAAGCAGGGAAGCGCCAGAGCAAAGTGGACGCCAGAAAACGGCAACAGTGGATGCCGAAATTCAAACGTCACGTATGTTTATTGCGTTGCTTTGATTACATCTATATTATTTGCGTTTTTTAATTATTTGTTATTGTAGAAAACCTAATTGGGCCTGCACTAAGCTCTGCGGATCCTTCAGATATGCAAAGCTGTGAGTCTACTTCATTTCATATAAAAATATAATATTTAATGTTATGTCCTTCCAGCTAAGCCCTGTCTTACTCTACCATCACGTGATATCAAAGAAGAGAAACTTACACCACTCAATAAACTTCAATTTAATCTAACTGTAGATGATGGTGATAATTATGAATGCGTACAAGCACCCGATGATGTAATAGAATTAGACACCACACTAGCCTTATCCCAATCACCACAAGACATAATATTGCCATTGTCAAATTCTGAAAATTTGGATGCAAATAATTTCAATATTTTATTGTCAGAGGTCCATGATTTGCGAAACCCCCAAATTATAAACGAAGAACAGCAAACTGAAGCAAGATCTGAGCAAGAAATTAGTGAACTAATTTCACAAGGAAATGCTTTGCAACGAGAAGAACAAATGAGAGATGAAGTGAATGAAAGTCAAGCAAACCAAATTAAACCCCAACTCAATCTGCAATCAACAAAGGCAACCACATTAATTCCAGAAGTTGCTGAGCAAGCATTGGGCAAGAAATCGCAAGATCCACTGGAACAGCAAGAGCAGCTTGTGCAAGTTGAAGCACCTCTTGCAAAGTTGGCATTAGAATGCGAAGAAGAATCGAATGCCCAACAGCAACATGAAGATACGTCTTTAGAGGATCATATGCCAGCTCTAGTAGAACAGGTTTCACAAGAGTTAGAAACAGAACAGGAAATGGTAGTAACGAAGTCACAACAAGAAAAACAACAGCCTATAAAACTACATGAAAACCAGTACGAGCTGCAAGAACAAGAAGTACAATCACAACTAAAAATACTAGAAAAACAACAACAAGAATTACAATTACAAATAAAGCAATACCAAGAAAGAGAATTGCAATTACAGCTACAACAGGAAAAATTTGAAAAATTGCAGTTACAAATTAAACAAGAAGTAAAAAAATCTCAGCCATCCCCAATGGGACAACAGAAGCAGACCGTGCAGCAGCAACATGAATCAGCATCAAAACAAAACCAAAAGAGAGCAGCTCGAAATTCTGAAAATCGAGAACGAATCCAAAAGCCCCCAAGGGCTGAACAGAAGACACAGACGCAACAAAATAAATCCAAAAGTATTTCAAAACCTCAACAAAGTTTAACTTCTGAACATAAGCAATCCCAACAAACAACGTTAAAACAAGAACCGCCTGCTGAACAGTTAGTACGACAACATCTACGACAAACAGGACAACAAACGACAAGCATGGAACAACAAGATTTAGTGTTGGAACAGCTAGTAGCAATAGCTGTGCAGGAGTCACCCCTAATAGAGGAGCAGCCTCAGCAACAACCTCGAGCTGCAATCGAACAGTCAACACACGTCTATGTGCAGCAAAATGATGAAGATCCACAAGAAGAAGACCAACAACAAGTAGAAGAACAATTTGAGGAACCAATAGAAGAGATAACAATAGCAAACCATTCCCAAGAACTTAAAGTTTTAGAGCAGCCAAATGTGCGAATAGAATCCACAAGCGAAAACTTATGTATAGATGATAGAACGAATACCGAATTTGATGCACATGAACTGCTTCAACAATTGACTTCCACACAGGAACTGCACAAAACTGCGGAACAACAATATTCCGCTACAGCTCCACAACAAAATTCGACTTTACAAACACCACAAATAATTCTGCAACGTACAAGGACACACGTACAAGAACAATTTATGATTGGACCTACCATAGCGTCCACACAAGATGTGACAACTATCAATAGACCTCAAGCACGAGTTTCTAAGCAACAAATGCGTACCACAGAAACAACGACTTTGACAAAAACGAAAACGAAAACTGTTAGAGGTGCTAAGACAACAACAGCAACAGCAAAACGTAAAACAGGAAGAAAAAATAGCGATTATGTACCACAATTAACACATGTTTTTCCAGCGCTGCCTGTCGCATTGAATAACCAAAAGATGTCCCCAGTAGCTTCAACGCCAGCACCTACTACTGCTAATATTATGACACTTCCATCCACATGCGATCCTTTTTCAAATAATCCAATACAAATCAATAATCAATTAGTACCTGTAACAAACGATCAAACACTCATGTCAAAAACAGCAACACCAAATACTCCTGTGTTATTAACACTTCCGTCGGCAGCCCCAATGGCTTCCACAAACTCCATCAGCACCAACAACTCATCTTACGTTTATGGCTTGAGTGGCGATAATACTTTCTTTAATAGCTCACAGTTGTTGCAAATACTTGAACAATATCAGTTACAAAATCAACAAACAAGTCTGCAACAACACGACTTACAACCCATACAACAGCAACATATGCAATTGTTACAACAACCGCAAGCAAACTATGAGCACCAGGCACTGGAACAACAACAACCACAACAGCAATTACAACTTTTCCAACATTCATCAATACAACAATTTCATCAAATGTTACCGCCGCCACTTGTGCCTATCCAAACCAATAATGTGGTGCCGAAACAGCAGCAATTTCTGCCAGAAGAGCCAAAAAGTCAACATGAGCAATTGTTACAGCCATGTGAACAGCAAACACCAGAACAACATCCGCCATATGCAGCGCAACAACATCAACACCAACTGCAATTTCAACAACAACAGCATTATATACAACAAGAACACCACATACAACAGCCACACTATCCTTTACACACAACAACACATCAACCAATTGTCTATCAACTTTTGGATGTTACACAGGTAAACACAGTTGCACAATATGCTGCTGCTGGTCCAGACATTCAAATTCATTCTAATAATGAATAAAACACTCAGCATAACTCTAGCTAATAAGAAAAAATAAAGTAGGTTCGAACAAAATAGTGTTATGCTCACACCGCTCTCCTTCTCATATAGGCGCCGCAACCGCAAAACAGTACAGTGCAACAACACCTACAAAAACTGGAATACCTGCAACAGCAAACTCGAAAAGAACAAAATACACAGTTAAAAGACGAAATTGGAATTGGACTAGAAGATGGTCACATAGTGCCAAATAAAGATGAGGTAGAACATCAAGAAATATTAGATGCATTGAATTCCAAACATTTACAAGAACTTTCGTTACAACAAGCAAAATACCAATTTAATTCAACAATTGAAATGTTGTGGGCAAATATTAGAATTGAACACAATTACACCAAATTAACGCCTGCGTCATCATTATTGACCAAACTATTAGATGCACCAAAGTTATCTTCACCCACCAAAGGCAATGCATCGAGTCGCATGCGTCCAAATGTGCGTCTCAAACCATTCCTCTTTCGTCAGATAGAAGCATTCGATTTTTTCAATCAAATCACAACTCTAAATATCGCTGATTACCAATTACAATGCACAAATATTGGCCAACCATATTTACAAGCAAAAATACGCACATCACAGGGGAGAAACTTGGTCGTGTTTGGTGGTGACATGCTAAAGTCACTATTGCCACGTTGTACGCCTACATTGGAACAGGATGTGTCTGCTGTATTACAATATCTTGATGAATTTCATTACAACAAATGGGAGCAGCGGCAGCAACGTAATCTAATTTCAAAATGTACACATCGTACTTTGCACACATTATGTGCACAAACTTTATTAATATATTTTGAATTTTCCTCACCATTTCAAATACAAAATGATTGGCTGAACTTGAAACATGATGCGCCTAAATTTGAGCAGCCGAATCGTTTGAGTGCCGCTGCTACAAGAACAGCTAGTACGGCAAGCCTGAGACCAGTTGATTCTCTTGATGATCTTAGCATGGCTATTGAACCAAGCATTCTAGAACAAATGGCTGCGCTTAGATGCCATTTTTAATGTAGAAGGATGGCGGTAGTTGCAATTTATTTAGATATTTATTCAATACATAATATTTTAAGCATAGATTATGGAAGATTTTGATATTATTTATAATATTACCATTGAAATGTTATGAAATTTTAAGTATACATTTTTATTAATTAATTATGTAATACAAATTTAATATTTTCAAAGTGATTTGCATACTTTTTTATTGATATCCAACCGCTAATAGGTCTGCAAAGTATATATGTATGCATTGTTTTCAATCAACATTCACCATTAATAGCACCAGGAACCAGATATAGGGTAGTGGTGCTATTTTATTTAGATATATTTGTTATATATTCAGCTGTTATTAGGTAAACGCGATATTTTTAGCAATAAAGTTAGCAACATTGAAATGTAAGAAAATTTTAAGTAAACTTGTCAAATTGGGAGAGGGGACAAAGTGGTATCTACTCTGGAGTACATATGTCTGTGCAACATTGACCACTGGCAATTTTGAATAAAAGTGGTATTAACTCGCCACGCCGCCACACCAACCAACTCAAAGTTCGTTTTCACGCAAGCGGTACCGATCAAGCGCACGGTAAAGTTTTTTCATAGCTAGTAGTGGGCAGCATGGAGGATAGTGTGGGTTGATAAAAATTGAGAATAATATTGCGATATGTGTAGCGAGAGACAAAGCAAGAGTGAGAGCAACTATGACGTGATGATAAAGTACTGGTTTGCAGTTGGACTCGCTCGCCTTATGGCCAATCCATTTAGTAATTTCCTAAGCAGAAAATTCGTATTCAACCAACAGTCAATAGCCAACAGTTGAGCGTGAATATCCGTCAGTGAAACGTGCGCTTGATGCAAACGAACGATCGAACGGGTTATAAAGTGTCGTTATTTTTATATTGCTTGTGGACGCCAAAAAGTGTTGGTGGGGGTGTGCACAAAAGCAAAATAGCAACAAAGAAAAGCAAAAAAATAAAAATAAAAACGTAAATACATACATATATTTACATAAATACAAATATATGTACATAGTATATATTAGATACATATTTACTATTTATACTTCAGTTAAACGATTGGTACAGCATACATACTTACATAGAAATATACACAGATATAAAGTGCAGAAGTCAACTAAGTATAAAACAACAAAAGTATTAATTTGAATAAAATATATCGAAAAAGTTGTGGATGTGTGTGTGAGTCTTGTGCATTGAACAAAAACGAAAAATGCAATAAAATCAAATACCTAACAAAGTAAAGAATGTTGACCCAATTCAATAACGTCAAAAAGCAACAACAAATGATTTACATTCTATTAAATCAACAATTAAAATTGAATCAATTGATTAATTGATGGAATCGTTGAAGTTCTAGCTATATTTGTTTTTGGTTTTTATTGATAGGCATATATTCAATACATAGAGAGTAATTTCTGAACGCATGTAGTGCAAGTGGAATGTAGCAAAAAGTGTTCATTCCAAAAAAAAATTCGTAAATTTTACATATCGACGGTTGAGTGGAAGACCATCCTTCTACAAAATATTAGAAAAAACCGGCATATCTCAGAACTTGTTTTTTTTTTTTCAAGAACGTTTTTAGAATATTTTGCTTAGTTAACATACTCAATGCCTAGCCGATTTGAATCTACCATAAAAAGCCACGGAAATGCCGCGAAATACGGAAAAAAACAAAATTGGGCTTGCTTCATAAATATTCATGGTGCTTTAGTTTTGTTGGATACTGTATGTATTTACTGATAATGTATGTAGATAAAAGCAATCAATAAATACTTAACGGACATTTTCGGGATTGAACGAAATTAATTATGATTAAAAGCATTGTTGTTGTGAAAAAATGTCCAACTCACTATAAACTATGAATTGCTTGCTGAATATATTTTGATAAGATAACTTGCCAAAAATTTCAACAATCAGTAATCTAAAAAAATTTTGATTTGGAGATAGCCTGCTCGTTCCACCACAGAATTCAAGTAATTGATTACGAGATTGGCTGCTCTATTTAAATCTTACATTCCACTTGTTATTTATTGTATGCAAATAGCTTGTTGCCATATAAATTAATAGCATTCGCGCTATCGATCGCCTGGTTATATTTAGGAAAAAACAGCTGCTTATCACAATCTGTCTCACTTCATAAATGCAACAAAACGATTAAGTTACAATCTCTAGTTTTTTACTCTGTCATTCAAACGTTTAGCGATTAATTATAATGTAGTTAAAATGTATTTATAATTATCTCAAACAAAGTATACATTTAAAACTTGCAAGGAAGAATTGATAAGAGAAAACTAGCAAAGTAATTTTTTTTGAATTTTTCCGTAGATGACTTTGAAAGTTGAATTTGTAGTGTAAATGTATGGAATTGAGATAACTTTTTTTTTGTCCATAAAACCTACAATTTTTGAACAAAAACCGGAATAAAAAAAAAAAGTTCGGACTGCCGATAATAGTCAGAGTCGATCAAAATAGCAATAAAGTAAAAGTCAAATAAACAATTCGAGTTACAAAAGACCGCCATTTTTTTTACAGAATTTGCTTACGAAATTTCAGTTATACATATTAATACATAACTATTTACTACATACATATGTACGTATATACTTAAGTAAACCAATATATGTCGTTAAACGTACATACATATTTCAAGCAAAGATAAAGCGTTGTTAAACAAAGAACAAATAGCTGGTTTTATCTGCATGCTGAAATAATATACAAATACACTGCATATAAGACTATTTATGTAGATATGGCTCTTCTTAAGTAAATATGTACATATGTATGTATTTCTTTGTCAATCTTTTATCTCTTATTAACATTAATTATAGCATTTCATTTTATTTTGCATGCGAATGTGAACGATATATGTAGGTATTATACATATGTACATATATCATAGCAGTGTGAACGCACTTGCTGGTATTACCTATCAGAGGCGCCTTATCATTGAGGTTACCCGTAGCAAAATCGAGTCACATGTGAGTCATTGAACTTATTGTAAAACACCCGCATGAGTCACATATGACTCATTAGACAGGGAAATTGTTGATAAAACAAATATTCCACATAAAGATGTTTTGACGAGAAAATTATTTTTAGGCGACTGCTACGGTAGAATAATGGTCAAGGACTGGCCAACCCTATCGAAGTTATCAAGTTAAAATCATGAAACTAGCAGCTTTAAAGATGCTGAAGTAACAAGTTTTCGAAAAAAAAAATTATTTAGAGAGTAACTTTTTGCTTTTGCTTTTTGTAATTTTTTAGAGTTAGCTGATTTTTTTTATGGCAAACTCTGTACTTAACTTAAAAAGACAATTACTTAAAGACTTAAGCTAAAATAAAAAGTAGCAGTGCTCCCTTATAAAAAAAATACGTTGGTTAGTGGTATGAAGAAATTTTTTTAAGTTTTGCTAGGTTACCCTGTGACAACTATTTAATTCACAAACCATCGCATAGCTGTGGCAATAAGCGAAAAAAGCCCTAACTCAAGTTTGGAGTAAGCGATGTCGTAGGCACAACCATAGACACAAACCATGATTTTAAAATGTTAAAATGAAATTTTCGTCATTTTTAAATTAAAACTCCGGTTTCGACAAAGAATGTATTTTAACAGTTTATGTTCATCCTTACTATTGGGACAACTGTGTCCCACAGTTTATTACGGATGGGACAATGTTTTCCCAGGACATTTTCTCAGTTCCTAGAAATAATATCCTAAAATCCACTCAAGCATATATTATTTGTACCACTACCAATAAGTTTTCACCATCACGTATCTTGTAACCTTAAACAAAAAATCCGTATTGAAAGGGTTAAGTTGACTATGACCGACAGGAAATGATGTTTATTTTAGAATCATGTCAAAGTCGATGAAACTATATTTTAATTTGACTACGATTCTTCCTTCCTTTCGCTACAAATTGGAGAAAACACCCTCCCCAACAAGCTTTTGCTGCCTAAGCTGAAATATGTTTTAAAATGGTCCACAAAGTTCATCAACAAGTTAATTGACCAAAACCAAAACTTTATGCATAACGCCACCCTAACACATCCTAAGCTTAAAGCTCTTATAGATTTATAAAAGCTTCTTTTGGGACTTTTCATGTCCTGTTTTCACAGCTGATGGCTTGCAACAGGAAAATGATTTTACTCATAGCAGTGTGGAAAACGCAAGGTTCAACTAAAACAACAAAGATTTCGACAGCATTCGGGGTTTTAAAATATGCTTTCATATTAGCTTTTGCCTGATATATCTGTTTTTTATTAAATTTTTGCACTTCTTCTCTTACAGCCTCTCCAGCAACATGCCTCTCCAAGTACTTACAACGAACAAACAGCATTGATATTAACCCTGTGATGATACACACACATACATACATATGTACTTACCGTTACTTAGTTCCTCAAAGATTTCTTCCACTTTACAAAAGAACTAAAATGTTGAGCACAAATTAATTATACATAGACAACACAACCTTTGACCTGTTATATGATTAAGTTTTGATTCCTAATCAAACCCGAATAAACAATGGGCAACTCGAGTAGTAGTAGTCGCTTAAATAAAGTACAAAGACTGCCTGAGGAGGTTGATGATGGCCTCGAAACACTGGAGGAATATCAGAGCCGTTGGCGCTCGGTGCGCGTTATTTATTTCACAATGTTCCTGATGTCACTAGGCTTTAGTATTATACTTACAGGAATATGGCCGTACTTAAATAAGGTAAACAATGATTTTTCATTTCACTGGGAGCCAAGTTAACCTTAAAGCTGCAGTTGGTTCCAGTATATTTTAAATAAAAAAAAAAACGCTAATTAACTTATTTCTCATAGCTAGATCCACATGCAGGCAAAGAGTTCATGGGTCTTATTGTGGCCGCTAATCCTTTGGGTCAAATGATTTTCAGTCCACTCTTCGGTTGGTGGAGTAATAGGACCGCTTCAATACGTTTACCGTTACTCTGCTCTTTGGTGCTCTTTACATTTGCCAGCGGTCTCTATTCATCGCTTGAAATGCGTCCTAATGATGTTAAATACTGGATGTTGATCTCACGATTTTTGATCGGTGTTAGTTCGGCAAACATTGCTGTTTGTCGTTCGTATCTATCAGCTGCTACACGTCTTAACGAACGCACCAAAGCCGTTTCAATGGTATCATTAGCACAAGTATTGGGTTTTATTATTGGACCGGGTCTACAAACTGCCGTAACTCCACTGGGCAATGATGGTTATTCTTTCTTATGGGGCAGTATTGTTTTTAATATGTATACCGCTTGTGGCTGGATAAATGTACTTATGAGTATCGGGAATTTTATTATGTTCCTACCGGGCTTATTCGAGGTAATTGTTGGTGTGAACTTTGGTATACAAAAGCTTATGATTTGTTCTTTCTAAATTTTTAGGAGCATAAAATTGCCGCACGTGAGATAATGATAAAGCAGGGCAAGAGCTCTGAGCGTGAAACTTGGAAAGCTATCAAACCGGACTACATGTCGGCATGGACCTTAATTATGGCATTCTTTGTGTTGGTCTTCAATTTTGTATTGCTCGAAACGTAAGTACTTGAATGAAGTGTTTCAAATTAAATAACGAGTCATAGAGTAGATTCCGAGAAAAAGAACAAAAAAAAGTAATTTCCTAAAAACTCCATAAAATTCTCTCCCACATACAAAATCGATATTTCTTATTATTTCATCTTTTTTTCTTGTTTCAGTCTCGGCACATCACTCACCATGGATCAGTTTGCATGGAGCAATCACGAGGCACTCTACTACATGGGCATTCTAATGTCAGTGGGCGCTATTGTGGCTCTTATTACATTTGTTGCAATAAATCCGCTCTGTAAAATCTTTCCTGAACATTATGTACTTATCTGGGGTGGATTTTCGCTAATGGTGCTCGGTCGTGTGCTCTACATACCTTGGGGTGATGGACCAGCCAAAATAGCAGAAGTTTATAATATCACAATACCATTAACGGGCAATGCAACAGTCGATCTGGGACCGAATGATGAAATCTTTCTTGGTTGCCCCAAAACACAGTTGTGGTGTGAGCGTACACCAGCTTTAACAACAACACAATTTATAATTGGTTATGCATTCACATCTATCGGCTATCCAATTGGTGTAACATTAATACAAACAATATTCTCGAAAGTTTTGGGACCACGCCCTCAGGGAGTTTGGATGGGCTTGATGACCGGTGCGGGTTGTTTGTCGCGCGTCTTGGGACCTGTATTTGTTGGTGTGATATACACACGTTATGGTACTTATTGGACGTTTGGTATAACGTCCGTAATGATGTTTATAGCTATGATATGGCTACTCTTATCGAAGTGAGTGTGAAGGAGAGTTTTGCATGTTGGCGTATAATTTTTTTTAAATATAACTTATTTATTCCAGAAAACGCTTGATACCGCCTAGTTTCGATAATCCTTTTGGTGCTGAAATGAAAACAATAAATGAAAATAAGATGCCATTGTCTAGCGTGGAAGCAGAGTACAATGTGGTGAATGTAAATGAGGAAGACACACCAGCGTTATCAGAAAATGGAGAGGATTTAAACTTATCACTCAATATAGCGCTTTGTTCAGATAAAACAAAAACAACAATACTTGTGAGTGAAAAGTGATTCGAAGATAGAAAGAAACAAAGCGACGTCATGCGTAATAAGATGGGTCACGTTATCTTTCAAGCAGTGATATGGTGCCTTCCTGTATATTAGACTTTTGTGCGTAGTTCATTTTTGTTTACAGGGAGTATGTGGTTTCACACACGTTTTGTACAGTGCGAATGGGAATGGAAAGACTAAATATATTTATGTATACATTAAGCAATATGTACTTTTAAAATTAGTTTTATAGATTTTATAATGCAAAAGTTTTCTCATAAGATTTTATATGTATGTATATATAAAAATATTGCTTTTTGCTGTACAAAGTACTTAAAACACCTTAGAAAATAGATTTTCGTTTTAAAGCGCTGAAAAGTATGCAATGATTAAGAATGCAATAATATTTAGAAAATAAATATTTGTATGTACAAAAAATATTTTAATGTAAAAATTAAGCATGAAAATTGTTAATATACATATTCAAATATTTAAATAGGTTTTTCTTAAAAAGAAAATAAAATAAATTACAATATGTTAAAATGCGTAAGCTTACTTAATTGCTTTCTTCGCGTAAGCAACAATTAATGTTGGTATTTTCATGGAATGAAGCGCAGATTATGACACTGCCTTCACGTAGATTCTAGCAGCCGATGTCTACATAGTAATAGCGTGGCTAACCAAAAAGAAGTTTTCGAGTATTCTAGTCGACTTTAAAGCACATCAAAAAGGACTATAAAGCTTCAAACGACCAAAGAAATGCCATACGGAAACTCCCAACATAAGAGTATATCGCCACTATTGCGAGTGTCCTCTTCATTTTCTGATAATCCACTATTAAGCGGTTAGCGATCATCGAGCAATCCATGAATGCCCAATCGATTATTGGTTTGAAAAGTGATAATAAAATGAATAAAAATTAAATTATTGGCAAAAAAAAATAAAATTACATTGAAAACATGCAGTTTTAGTTTGATCAAGTTACACAATACCAAAAAAAATTCTATTCTACTGCAAATCGACACTCGCAATAGGGGTGTATATGTACCCTGCCAACCATGATCGGATAAAAATCTGGATAATCATTGAGTCGCGCTTACCAAAAAAGAGGATAATAAAGTGGGTAATTTTGTTCAGAGAGGTTCACTTTTTACCCATGTTGAAAAGATTTTTGCGTGTAAGTGTGAAGCATACTTTTAGGCACTTGTCGTTTTCCATACAAATTCTAAAAATATGCGTTGGGGTTAGTAAAAATTTGTGAATTTTTGGAATCAGAGTTTCACCATGGTTAGCCATGGTTGGTAGGGTGACTGCCGGAAATTAACAACCTTTTCCCCACTCAGTCTAATGTACATAGGTACATACATACATGTGTTAATAAAAATAATCATTTGGCGCGATATACCTTCGAGGATATTAGGGACAAGCCTCAAAAGTGGTTTAAAAACAAATCAGCGACTTACCGCAATACCACGGCGGTCGCCACAGATACGCCATATCTTCATATTTTTTTATCTAGGCGCATATGTTTATTTTAGGGATGCCAATCAAGAAAACTCACACTTTCTTGAGTCCCGCAAATCCCGTTTCCAACAATGACAGGCTTTTCGGGATATGATATGACATGCTGTTTTTTGTTGATATGCAATATTTTTGATTATTTCTCAACCTTTTGCAACAATAATCTTTTTTTAAATGAGAATTGTTTGGCATTGAGCTTTACAAAATGATAATTTTTTAATTTCGATTAAAAAAATTAGCAATATTCAGCAAACAAAATATAAAAGTTGGTACAAGATAGCCGAATTATATGTCGTATGAAAATATTAATTTATTGGAACTTGAAAGCATCATTGATCCATTTGATTAGAACTAGGGGCATGAATGTGTAGAAATGAAAATGTTGTTAAAACAAATTTTAATATTTATTAGATAGCTGTTGTTTCAGAAAAATAAAAATTCTTAAATATTTAATTATTTTTTAATTCATTTATTTTTATTTTGAACTAGTTGGTGCCCGCGACTTCGTATGCGTATAATTTATTATTTTTTTTTCTCTTTTTCCGTCCGTAATTTTTGAAGATATATAATTGAAAAAATGTTAGATATTTAAATTAAGCGCATCGCATATGTATAACAGAACCCATTGGCACCATTCGTTTGATACCCATATGATATTTCAATTGATCACATCGCATATTACAGCACTCATTGACACCTTTCGTTTGACATCCATATTGTACTAAGACATTTTTGGTCACCCTGGTCCATATATTGGGCGATAACTCCAAAACCGGTTGAGATATCGAAAAAAGTAATATCTTAAATTTTAAGTTGAGTATCTAGCAATCCAACGAAAAAAGTTTCATTCATTTCCATTCAGTACTTTCAGAGTGATACGGCCACAAACATACGGACAGACAGACAGACAGACACACAAAAATTAAAAAAAATGGTTGATTTGGATTCTACTCGTTTAATCATGCTTCCCCCAATCAATTTTTTGTTGATATCTGCCATGTACAGACATCGACCTGTTACAATTTTATTATATGTAGAGATTACTTTTTAACTAACTAATTATATTTCTATATTTTCAAAGCTAAAATGTTGGAGCATTACTAACTCGGGACTAATCCCGGCAACGTAAAAAATGTGCAACGCTTGTACTCGTAAATATGAATAAAGAACTGATTGTCAATAACAGTATACCTACTCTGCATTGTAAAATCTACATAGTCACGATCGTATAAAAGCTTGATACTGTCTCTCACTCAAACCACTGCCTGTTTTCAAGTGCAAACATCAGTTTTTGCTTGTATTTTGTGGAGAAAAGACTAGCGCGATTTTAGAACAATTTTGCACGATGGAACGTTGGTCTGATTGTATAGCCGTGGTTACCGGTGCCAGTTCAGGTATAGGTTCTGCCATTGTGAAGGACTTATTAAAAGCCAACATGAAAGTTGTCGGTTTGGCTAGACGTAAGGCACGTATGGATGAGTTGCGCGCAGAATTACCTGAGGAGCAAAAAGACCGTTTCCATTCTGTTGAATGTGATGTCACTTCGCTGAAATCAGTTACGGATGCCTTTGATTGGATCGTCAAGAATTTGGGTGGTGTCGATGTGTTGATAAATAATGCTGGTGTTTTTAATGTTGGTCAAGCTAGTACAATGGATCCCTTGGAAATAGAAAAAGTTTTGCAAACTAATGTAATGGGCGTGGTTTATTGTACACAACGTGCATTCAAATCGATGAAAGAACGTAGTAAGGATGGGCATGTGGTGATTATGAATAGTATTTTGGGACATTCTGTACCAAATAGTGAGCCAACTACAGCACCGAGATGGAATCTGTACCCATCAAGTAAATATGCGTTGACCGCACTTACCGAGACGTATCGACAGGAATTTAGGGGTTTGGATACACGTATTAAAATCACTGTAAGTTTATAAGTTAGAGGTTGTGAGTTTTTTTTTGAAAGCTTTTGAGTGTATTGAAGAAAAATTTGTATTGAAGTATTAAGGCTGATGTCTGAAAGTTATTGCTAGTGATCTGTTACACTTTATTTCTAGAATAACCATTTCCTTTTTGTTTTCTAGAGCGTCAGCCCCGGCATGACCGACACTGATATGGTAGCTGCACGCTCACGTGGTGGTAAAAAACCAATTCTACAACCAGAAGATATCTCGAGCTGTGTACTATTCACTTTGTCAACACCACCTCATATGCAAGTGCATGAGATTACTGTGAAACCGTTGCTGGGTGACTAAAAAAGGAGCGATCCAAGGAATTTTAAAGGATTTTACT
Source organism: Sphenella marginata (assembly GCA_951509765.1). Classification (NCBI taxonomy): domain Eukaryota; kingdom Metazoa; phylum Arthropoda; class Insecta; order Diptera; family Tephritidae; genus Sphenella; species Sphenella marginata. Next base: position 71,793,861 of record OX608082.1, read on the forward strand.
GTTGTCAATGTTAACTAAACAAAATATAAACAAGAGAAATAAAAATAAAAGTATGCTGGAAATGTATTAATTTGTAGATTTTTTTTGTTTCGAATGGTCGCATACAATTTCGGCTGTGTTGCATTCCGAAAAATTACCCTGGGTATTGTTGTCGAAAGTGCCGGATATAATCCCGAATATGCAGGGGTTTATGATTAAGCCAAACGAAAAAATTCATTTTTTCCACCCACCCTATTAAACATCTACTCACATATATGTACATATGTATGTATATGTGTGCTCTTTCTACTCAAGCCCTGCAAAAAACCGAAATACTCCGTTCCATAGTCCATAGAGTACTCCCTAAGGAGTATCGGAGTACTCCAACACAGCAGGGTGCTCCGATATGGATTAGGTGATCCAATCGCCGGACATGGGCTTATAAATTGGACCACCTTTTTGTATGAATGAGGATAAATGTTGGAGTACTCCCATACTCCAACGTTTTTTACAGGGAGATTGAGCATAAAAATGATTGAGCATTAATAATGTCTCAGTCACCATATGAAAGAGAGGCGTTGTAGCTGGAGTTTACTTGTGTGATTTTGTTTGTTAATGTTTTTTTTCATAGGTATCAAATAATAAAGACTTATCGTGTGCGGTTTATTTATTGAATTTACGATAACAGCTGAGACAAAGACATTAGGAAAATGTTTTTAAAATATATTCTAGGAAGTGAAATCCTTCACATGGCGTTAGGGTCTCAAGTTGAGGCATAGAAGAGATGCATAATTATTTATTATGCATAAGTTTGAAATATTGGGTGCATCAATAAAATAATTTTTATCGAAGGAATATTTAATGAATATTTACCGCTAATGCAAACTGCAAACTTATTTATTAAGATGTTGTAAAATGTTAGAGAAAGCTTTATTTCGGAAATTCGGAAATTTCCTGAGACAAACTCGCACTACCGTTTTAGATTCATACGAGGTTTACAATTAATTTTTTGATTCTTGATTTGTGAAAAATATAGTTAAGGAATATTTTTTTGGACCACCCTTATGTATGTATGTATATATGTAAATAAAAAGTAAATAAAAGCCCAACAAACACAGACTATTTTTTTCTCCAACTTTTGATAAAACCTTGATTCTCAAGTGGAGATTCAGCTTTCCTCACAACTTGAGGTTAAGCTTTGTTCTCCAACGTTATTTCTCAACTTGCGCATTATTTGAGATGAAGTTGAGAAATTGCCAAATAGGGATTTGCCCTTAAGATGAAGTTGAGTTTAATGCATTCTCAACTTGAGAATCACTGAAATTCCTATATTAAAAAAGTGCTTTGAAGTTGAGAATGCTATAACTAAACTATTGAAGTGCTGTTGAGAATTAACCTTGGAGATTTGAGAAAGGCATCTGACCTAAAATGCATCTCAAGTTGATATCAAACAAAATTGTTTGTTGGGAAGTATTTACATATACTCAGAACCAAGGCGAATTAATAGAAGGTGGAGGCCAGGCGAATTACAAACACACATCCGTACAATTTCAATGTATGTACTTTGTTTTTGTAATTCTTGGGCCTAATGTCAAAATCGTATGGCGGCTGAATGTGTAGTGTCAAAATTTGAGAAAAAAGTAGCTATCAGCTGATGGGATAGTACCACCTTGTATTAATTCGCCTTGCTCAGAACAAAGATCGCACAGAGGTACTACTCATGCAAAATTGAACCCTACTGAGAGCGTTTTAGTGTTGCCGCTGAAAATGGAATGAAAAGTTTTGTTTGCTAATTTTTATTAAACGTTCAAAGATAATTCGTTTTGCATTAAAAAGTTGAAAGTAGAAATGTTAAAATTAAATTTCGTCAACGGTATCAAGCGTATATTTTTACAAAATTAGTGGATATGAGGGGCACCTTTCGACTTTATTCAAACACTTGGGTAGATTTGCAATAAACAGATAATACTGAGAATAATTTGTTATTGTAAGACGAGTACGAGCAATAATAGAATGCATGTATGTAAAGATTTAGGCCCTAATTCTGCCGTTAAATTCAATACTCAGCGCTCATTTATAACAAATCCGGCGAAAGAACGTTCAAATCTTTTCCGAGAGACTATGCTTCTGTTCAGCGAAAAAGACAATTGATTAAAAAAAGAATATATCATTAGGTTAAGTTTGTTAGCAGATAACAGACTCCAGAATTTTAGCCGGCACTAACACACCATAAGAACGTACAGAAAAAAGACGGCGGTTCTCTCCACGTGCAAAAACATCATACAAATTTGCAGTGAATAAATTAGTTCAAGTTAGCGTTTCGGGGAGTAACATCATTTAAAGCATAATGGAACGTTGGTCTGATTGCATAGCCGTGGTTACCGGTGCCAGTTCAGGTATTGGTGCTGCCATTGCAAAGGACTTATTAAAAGCAAATATGATAGTCGTTGGATTAGCTAGACGTAAAGAACGTATGATAGAGTTGGGTGATCAAATGCCTAAAGAGCAAAAAGACCGTTTCCATGCAGTTCAATGTGATGTTTCCTCTTTGGATTCGGTGACAGCAGCGTTTGATTGGATTATTCAGAATTTGGGTGGTGTTGATGTGCTAATAAATAATGCTGGCATTTATAATAAGGGTCACGCTAGTACCATGGATCCCTTGGAAATAGAAAAAATGTTACAAACTAATGTAATGGGCGTGGTTTATTGTACACAACGTGCATTCAAATCGATGAAAGAACGTAGTAAGGATGGACATGTGGTGATCATGAATAGTGTTTTGGGACATTCTGTACCAAATAGTGAGCCAACACAAGCACCAACAAGGAATTTGTATCCATCAAGTAAATATGCGTTGACCGCACTCGCTGAGACATATCGACAGGAGTTTAGAGGTTTGGATACACGTATTAAAATCACTGTAAGTTTGAAAGTTTTAAGTGTTCTAATTTTATAAATAAAACTTTGATATCTTTCTAGAGCGTTAGTCCAGCTTTGACAGACACAGAAATGGTAGCTGCACGTCCACAAGAAGACAAAAAAGCAATATTAAGACCAGAAGATGTATCTAGCTGCGTACTGTTTACCTTGTCAACCCCACCTCATATGCAAGTACATGAGATTACTGTTAGACCGTTGATGGGTTAAGAGGAGCGTAACGTAAAGTCGGTCGCAGAGCTTACTGTGTTCAAGGATTATTCAAATCAAGCGCAATGCTATTACTTCTGTGTGTAGATCAAGTAAAATAAATAAGTTTAGCGTATTGATTGAAGAAAGAGCGTTTCGATTGTTAAGTGGTGGTGAAAAGAGGTACGCAGTATGGGTTAACAGACAACAAGTCTAATTTTTATTATTATATTTTTTTTTTTTTGTAAATACATTGAAAGATAATTGAAACATAAATGCTGCTATAAGAATAAAACCTGTATCAGTACTTGTTTACATACTCAAGAGTTATTCAGTTTTCAGTTTACAAAGTGATGTCATAATGGAACGTTGGTCTGATCGTGTCGCTGTAGTTACCGGTGCTAGTTCGGGTATGGGTGTTGCCATAGTCAAGGACCTACTGCTAGCCAATATAATTGTGATTGGCCTTGCACGTCGTCTAGGACGTATGGAGGCGTATAAAGCTGAATTACCAGCTGAGCAACAGGAACGTTTTCATCCTTACTTCTGTGATGTTTCTTCCCAAGAATCTGTCGATGAAGCATTTGATAAGATAATTAATAAATTTGGTGGCGTTGATGTGCTGGTAAATGCTGCAGGCATTTTGAAACGAGGTCAAGCGAGCACAATGAATGCAACCGATATGGCACAAACTCTGCAAGTCAATGTCATGGGTGTGGTGTATGCGACACAACGCGCCTTCAAATCGATAAAGGATCGGGACGTTGATGGACATGTAGTGATTATTAATGGTTATATGGGTCACACTGTACCGGTATTTCCAGACGTGCCCTACCTCAATATATATCCTTCATCTAAACACGCGCTCACAGCCTTAACGGAAATCTATCGTCAGGAGTTTAAAGGATTGGGTACTAAAATAAAAATCACCGTAAGTATTTCGTAAAAATCAAATGAGGCTGACCGAGATGTTACTTACGATACCAGAGAAATCTTATCTATTCCTATAATAAGCTATTTTGCCACGAGACAGATAAGCCCATTTGATTAATTTCGTTTTTTTTTTGTTATTACAGAGCATTAGCCCCGGCTTAACTGATACAGAACTTTTATCAAGCGACTTTAAGAAGGAAGGCCTACCCATGTTGAAACCTGAGGATATCGCAAGTTGTGTACACTTCACACTCGCTACACCGCCCCGCATGCAAGTGCACGACATTCTTTTGAAACCCGCTTATGGTGAATAGAGTCGGGTATTTGTTTAGATTGACATACATATCTACATATGTACATATACATACATATGTATATCTTCCCAGCAAACACACTACTGGTAATAACTCCGTATTTACCAGATAATTTCCCAGATAAGTTTTCAGTTAAACAGCATTGGCTTCGGGATAGAATTACCCTATATACTTCATGTACATGTGAATTAATCAAGTACAATAGCAAATAACAAAACTGGAGTATAGGAGAAATTTCTTTGATATTTTCCAGGTACTATACCAGAATACTGCTCATAATTTAAAAGATAATTTTTCGGTAGTTTCCATGGATATATACTGGTATTTTCCCAGATAGCTACTTGTAATATACGTACAAATATGGGTAAAGATACTGGTAGTTTATTTTTATTTTACAGATAACTAAAGGTAACTTACATGAATAGCTACAGGTATTTTACTTAATCGGTATTAGTAATTTACTTGTAAATATATTCTTGATTACCTGTAGCTTCGTAGTATTCTCCTCAATAGTTACTTCGTGATTTTCTGGTAAATACTCGATAAATTACAGGGAAGGTACCAATATTTTCTTTGTTAGTCACTTACTTTTTCCATACTTTAAATTATATACGAGTTGATTAATTGTATTAAAAATGTATTGTTAGTGTTGGTTATTTCAAAAAAGGAATAAGGGTTTAACAAACATTCATTTACATAACATAACATTTATTAACAAACATAATTAAACATTGAAGAAAATACTGTTTGTAGTACCGATAGTTGACCCCAGCTTGCTGAGTTAAAACGCATCTATAGAAAAAAGTGTTATGAAATACCACAGACTGTTATCAAATTTTATTTAAATTTTCATATTTAAGGCCGATTTTTCGTCGTTTTGGAAAATGAGATTTCATTTCTAATTTCCTTATTCAAAAAACAACTTAAAAAAACACAAAACGGGTATCCATAACGAAAATTTGCCTTAAATATCTTATTTGCAACAAAACTCTTAGCTACTTACAATTTCCCGCATTCTTTTGCACCTTTCTTCAGCTTTGCCATTCCGCTTTTCCACAAAAACCGAACGAAAAATTTTTGAAAGATCAATTGATCGTTCTGCATATAGCCTGCTTGAACGTAGTGTAAATTTTCAAATATTGTGGTAAATACTAAGTATTTCACTTGTAAAATATTTGAAAAATACCGGAAGAAGTATATAACTTGGAATTTCGTATTTATTTTGGATGTATACCAAAACTTTACTTATTGGAAACTTATGGTATTATTCAAGTAAAAATAAAGTGGAATACCTGGAAAATACCTAAAAAATACCCAATACATACTTTATTTATACATTGGTAGCTATGAAGGAGGGATACCGAAATTTTACCAAAAGCTTATTTACTTTCGATTCATTGGTATTAGTAAGTTTGAAATTTTTTTGTTTGTGTTTGTAGTTTCGGTAGCCGATGTTTGCAGGGGTTATTATTCAAATAATGTATCGCTGTTCATTTATCTAAATAAAAATTCTAATTTAAAAAGCATTGCTTTTCTGAACTTAACAACAAACAAAATTATAATCCAATGTGTGGTAAGCACAACTGGGTATAATAATAAGAATTTTGTGAGCTGGACCGGTTTGAAAATATTTATTTTGATCATTTCATACGCCGTAGCAGTAATTTCTCTCGATTTAAATGTTAAGCAGGTGAGTGAGCATTACGGCCATAAATGCTCACTTCTTGATAAATCTAAAATGCATATCTACCAAGCTGAAATTGTGTTTGTATTGTATGCATATCCCTATTAATTATTATGGAACTATTTTATTACTCAGAGTAAAAATTGTTTAAGCATCAAAAACTGAGTTGGAGTCACAACAGAGAGTTTTAAAGCCTAGGTTCTTGATGTTTTCCATACATACAAACGTGAGCACATTGACCTAAGAGTAGCCACAGTAGAATTAATGATCGATGCAAAACAAATTCGACTTCTGCGCAGATGTTGGATGACAATTTATTTACTAGTTTTAGTATTCTAAACTGTTCGCTCTCCGATTGGGAGGCTCACATCAAAAGCTATTCTCTTTCATCCTATTAAAGCATAAAAAAAATAAAACATATTCAATGCAAAGGCTAGTATAAATTCCCAGCTTAAAACTAAAACCACTTCAGTGCTTGTTCACAGGGCTTACAGTGAATTTCTTTACTTACTTTACATACTTGCGAGCGCTTCAGGTTTTACTTCATCAAGTGACGTCATAATGGAACGTTGGTCTGATCGTGTCGCTGTAGTTACCGGCGCCAGTTCGGGTATGGGTGTTGCCATAGTCAAGGATCTTCTACTAGCCAATCTAATTGTGATTGGTCTTGCACGTCGTCTAGGACGTATGGAGGCATACAAAGCTGAATTACCAGCTGAGCAACAGGAACGTTTTCATCCTTACTTTTGTGATGTTTCATCCCAGGAATCTGTCGACGAAGCATTTGATAAGATAATTGCAAAATTTGGTGGTGTTGATGTTTTGATAAATAATGCAGGCATTTTGAGACTGGGTCAAGCTAGCACAATGAATACAACGGCTATGGCCCAGACACTCCAAGTCAATGTCATGGGTGTGGTTTATGCGACACAACGCGCCTTCAAATCGATGAAAGAACGTGATGTTGATGGACATGTAGTGATTATTAATAGTTACCTAGGCCATACTATACCTGTAACTCCAGACGTGCCGGTCCTTAATATATATCCACCATCTAAGTATGCGATTACAGCTCTAACGGAAATCTATCGTCAGGAGTTCAAAGGATTGGGCAGTAAAGTAAAAGTTACCGTAAGTATTACATAGTATTTGAATGATTGATGTTTTCTTTTAACTTAATCAGCTGTTTTATTTATTTGTAAGAAGCAATTTTTTCAAATAACAGATAATCTCATTTATTTAATCTCTCTTCTTTTTTTTGTGTTATTGCAGAGCGTTAGCCCTGGTGTAACTGATACAGAAATTTTGCCCGATGAATATAAGAAACTTGGACATCCTATGTTGAAACCTGAAGATATCGCAAGCTGCGTACACTTCACACTCGCTACACCGCCCCGCATGCAAGTGCACGAGATTATTGTGAAACCGGCTTTTGGCGAATAGATTGGGTTGTTTACTTACGATCGAAATATTATGTAGCCGCTTGTCAATCTTTAATAAAAAAAATATAATAGTAATTCAAATCCTAAAGTAATCTAGAATTATCGTAATGCCATGGGGTGCAACATCATATACAGATACAGTCACTACCCCATCTCTAATAAAACAATTGAATGCCGAGGATGTCTGAAACACGTCTACAACGATCGAGAGAGTATTTGTGTTGGACCGGTTTGAAAACATTGTTTTTTTTTTTTTTTGTAATTTTATGCGGCTCAGCAATGATTTGTCTCATCTTTTAATGTAAATGTTATTGTGTTTGTGTGCTGCTTAAATGCTCATTTGTTGTATAGCTAATACTACATATGTATATTTAGAATACTACGTTTAATATTGTATGAACATTGTAATTATCATAGAACATCTTTCTCGCGTCCAACCGATGTCACAATGACTTGGCAAACAAATTTGTTGTACATTGGAAACCTCAGTCACCGTCATAACGATAGTTGTGTGGGTTTGTTGTTGTCTTTTTATAGGTAAAAAAATATTTCAATTCACTCAAAAAAATTGGAAAAATATCATTAAGTTTGTTGGTAATTAAAACTAAAAGTACCTCCGCCGACTTTCGCCATAACACGTCTTAAGTTATTTCGAGCCAACTTTTGGAAAATCAAGGTAGGAGTTAAGTATACCAAATATCCTTGAGTTCATAAAAAAATCGAATAGGTTCCATGATTTCTATATATCATTAAAACGGCAGTTAATATCTACTTAGCTATGACTTTAATGACCTTCGCAACCACAGTGACACTTATGAGAGAGGGGATTGGAGTTTGACTTTGACCTTTGCATGTCAATTTATTACTACTACCATTCAGTATTTTCTTCAGAAGGAGTACACACATACAAATGTATGTATGTATGTATGTGAACAAATTGACATGTTCATTACAAAAAATTACAGGTCAACCATAAAAATTTTCACTCACAGCGTTTGGTGACGCACTGATGCCCACACGCAACTACATATTTAAGCAACCGAAATTAAAATGAGTGCGTACCTTTCAGTGTTCGGATTTACGAATTTTATTTTATGGTAATGAAAAATAAATTTTTCGTTGTTCAATCATAATCATAATCAAATTAAAATAGAGTTTTATTTACTTAAATATGATTCTAATATAAACATAATTTTATGTCTGTTAAAGTCATTTTTTAATTTTAATTATTGACAAAATCGCCATTTTAGTATTTTAAAATCACGGTTTGTGTCTATGGTTGTGCTTTCGACATCGTTTACTCTAAACTTGAGTTTGGCATTTTGACTTATTAACAAATATATGCTATGGTTCGTGAATGAAATAGTTGATACAGAGTGACCTTGCAAGATAAAAAAAAATTCAGCCAGCTTAATGTTTTCTTTTATAAAGCAACCCTGCTTTTTTCATTTAACTAAAATCTTTGCTTAATATGACTATGATTTAACAATATTTTAAATGTCTTTTTAAGTTAAGTAAAAGAACAACAGGAAAATATTTTTGCACCAGAAAGAAGTAGAAAATATGTTCGTTGAAGATTTTCAAGCTTGCAAAATTTTTAAATGGTAAAAAATTGTTAGATGTAAATTAATAAAAGTTCGAACACTGTGGCCGAAAATAGATTCTCTTTTAATCGATTTTGGTAAGAAGCAAACAAATATTTTCAAAGCCAAAGCCAGTATAAATACCGCTCTAAAACCAAAAAACCGCTTCAGTGCTTGTGTATAGGGCTTACAGTGAATTTCGTTACTTACTTAACATACTTACGAGCTCTTGAGTTTTCTAACCAAAAAGTGATATCATAATGGAACGTTGGTCAAATCGTGTCGCTGTAGTTACCGGTGCCAGTTCGGGTATGGGTGTTGCCATAGTCAAGGACCTGCTCAAGGCCAACTTAATTGTGGTGGGGCTTGCACGTCGTCTTGAACGTATGGAAGCATATAAAGCTGAATTACCGGCTGCACATCAGAAACGTTTTCATCCCTTCTCCTGTGACGTTGCATCACGGGAAGCTGTCGACAGAGCATTCGATTGCATAATCAGGAAATTAGGTGGTGTTGATGTATTGATAAATAATGCAGGTATTTTGAAAATGGGTCAAGCTGCCACAATGGACCCATCAGATTTGGAACAAACACTGCAAGTTAATGTCATGGGTGTGGTGTATGCGACACAACGCGCCTTCAAATCGATGAAAGAACGTGATGTTGATGGACATGTAGTGATTATTAATAGTTACCTAGGTCACTCTGTACCTGTACATGCTGATCAAGTGCTCAATATATATCCACCATCTAAATATGCGATTACAGCTTTAACGGAAATCTATCGGCAGGAGTTTAAAGGATTGGGCAGTAAAGTAAAAGTTACCGTAAGTATTACATAGTATTTGAAGGATTTATATTTTTTATTCTTGTAGATATTTCGCCAAAAGACAGATGAGGCCATTTGATTAATTTCTCTTCATTTTTGTTATTGCAGAGCGTTAGTCCCGGATTAACTGATACAGAAATTTTGACCGACGACTTTAAGAAACTTGGATTCCCCATGCTGAAGGCTGAAGATATCTCAAGCTGCGTACTCTTCACACTCTCTACACCGCCCCGCATGCAAGTGCATGAGATTCTTGTGAAACCGGCTTTAGGCGAATAAAAGTTATTTAAATATTTAATATACTCGTATCTACCTCTTATTTAGATTTTAAGATACTCATAAATGAATAAATAATTTATTAATGTTATAAATGTGTATGTATGTATTTCATTAATTAAAATAAAAATAATAATTAAAAACCTTACACCGTCAGAAATTAACTTAATTTTAGGACCGTGTGATTTCGCTTATATTGAAATCTTCGAAAAATACTAAGGCGATCCCGATCCATTAGCCGCATGATAATGTTTTTTCATTGATGCAGGTTCAGATTTGAGCAGCAAAGGTAAGTGTGGATTCCTTTGTTTTCTCAGTTGGAATAAATCCGTCAAAAAGTACCTATGTACACTTGACAAATAAATTAGCTTTGTCGGAATACTGATGAAACCTTGACAGATATTAGGCCTTTGGTATATTTTCATAGTTTTCATCTCATTTTAGCTGTGTTCGGTGAGAATAAAATTTTAAAAATGTGAATCAAATTTTCACTGGAAAAAGTTCGATGACACAAAATATTTGCAGGGAGAGAACGCATTTTGAAATTTCATCGGGAGAGAAAGTAGCAAGTTTCTGTACGTGGGTTCAATTGGTGTACCTTATATGATAAGCACAGCTGGGTATAATGATTAGAATTATGTGAGTTAGACCGGTTTGGAATTATTATTGTTCTTTTTTTTTTGTTTTTTGTTTTTTTTTTTTCGGTTTACCAGTGACCTGTCTCATCTCATCTGTGAATAGGTGGTGAATGCTCATTCCATTTCTTTATGTTCAAAGTCGGTAAACCCCAATGAATAGTTGAAGATACACATATTTAGTATCTTCTAATTACCACAGACCGGTTTTTTCTATGTGAAATCTAAGTGGGGATGACTCGGCATAAAAAAAAATGGCTCGAAAGACTGAGTCACAGTGTAACGAAGAGCCAGGTAGTCAAAAAAAAAGTATGTAAACATGTTCAATTGACAATTTGTTTGAATGTATGCGTTGCAAATATTCATCAAATGTCGTTTGGCTTAACCCTAACGAAATAAATGTTAAATTCAGAACTGAGAAAATTACCAAAATGTGTACTGACTTAAGATTAACACCTTATTATTATTTTAAAACTCAATGGGTAGCCCATTGCATGGTTCAACAAATTCTGAAAACTCTGCAAACATTATAACAAAAAGTAAATAAAAAAGTTTGGGAGGAGATTAGAATAAGGATTGTTAAGGTCTATTTGTGTGGAGAATCACACAATCAACACTCGCAAAGAATCAACACAAATAAGCAATTCTAAGTTCGCGTGGAACCGATAATAAAATGTCCAACTGTAGTTCTGAGGTGCAGAACCGGCCCATGACTTGTTGTACCAAGTTACCCGGTTAGATTTAAGAATTTCCTCAAGAAAGTCAGGGTATTTTTTTCTGAGAAGTGTGTATCAGCCTTAAGGTTTTTAATTCCATCCAGTCTCTAACCTATTTAAGGGGTACATATGTATATTGCGATAATGATTTTGCCCTTTCTTTGTACATGCTATCTATAAAGTACACTGTAAATACGTGCTATTTTTTGTTTGGCTAGATTTTACATATATTTTTGTAAGAAGCTGTTTTCTACAAGATAACTCCATTTACTACTTAATCTTTTTATAATTTGCAGCGCTTTAGCCCAGGCATGGAATTTGATGTTACATATTTGTTTTAAACGTTAAGAAAATAAATTTGTTTAGTTGGCAACGCTGCTGTATAAAAACAAAGTTTGTACTTAACCTCAATTTTTAGAAGTATCGATAGAAATATTTTTTTTTGCAGATTTTTAGTTTCATTGCAAATAAATTATTAAGATAAAGAAAACAATCCTCTACCTGTCACGCCTGTCTTGGGAATCTTAGTACTCTCTCAAGTCAGTCATCAATTGCGAACATCAACTGAATTAAATTTTTGAAAAAGTTAAAAAGGTAAATAATATCGCTCTTAAAACAAGAGAATTTACCATTTTTGTATATACATACATACATAAATCAAATTTAAAACTATATTTTGTTTTATTTTTAAACAGCTGTAGACTGGTGTTATCAATTACTGATTTGTTTATTTGGAAATCGAGCGTTGCAGTGAGCGATTACTCTCCAACTGGATGCAATTCATACACAAGTTAAACTTGCAGTGAATATTAGGGTTTTTAATTATTCGACTTCTTTTGTTTCGAAAAAATTACTACAAAAAAAAAAAAAAAATCAGGGACCGTATTCTAAAATCATAGAAAAACTGGTTAAACTAACTTTTTATTGAAAAGAAAGGAAAAGCGAGGAATCGATTAATTGACTTTACGCGAAAATCGAACTTCTGTTCGAGTAATTCGAAACGAATCAATTACAAAAATTCCTCTTCTTCCTTCATAAATCAGAATATGTATTTTAAAATTCTTTTCACCCGTGAAAAATATATTTACACTGGATCTAGATTCTTAAAAACTGCAAAACCCCCGATTTCAAAAAAAAAAAAAAAACTTCCTCAATAACCCTAGTGAACAACAACATACTCGTACATACCGAGCTTGGTTGGTTTTCTTTTTTAAATACTTTCATCGTTTATTTTATAGTAAGTCATTGTTTAAACAATTATTTTCCAATCGCATATAAATACCCGCTCCTCAATAAAAACCGCTTCAGTGTTCAACTTTTACATAGTAAATTTTATCACTTACGAGACTTACGAGCTCTGCAATTTTCTATACAAAAGTGTTATAATGGAACGTTGGTCAAATCGTGTCGCTGTAGTTACCGGTGCCAGTTCGGGCATTGGGGTTGCTGTAGTTAGAGATCTACTCAAGGCCAACTTAATTGTCGTGGGACTTGCACGTCGTCTTGAACGTATGGAAGCTTATAAAACTGAATTGCCAGCTAAGGAGCAAAAACGTTTTCATCCCTTCTCCTGTGACGTTGCATCAAAGGAATCCGTGGACAAAGCATTCGATTGGATCATTAAGACATTTGGTGGTGTTGATGTATTAATAAATAATGCAGGCACCTTCAAAGTAGGTCAAGCTGTCACAATGGATCCATCAGATATGGAACAAACGCTGCAAGTTAATATTATGGGCGTGGTATATGCAACACAACGCGCCTTCAAGTCGATGAAAGAGCGTAATGTAGATGGACATGTTGTGATTGTTAATAGTATCGTAGGTCACTTTATACCTGTAGCTCAAGACGTGCCACTAGTCAATGTGTATGCACCATCTAAATATGCGATCACAGCTTTAACGGAAGTTTATCGTCAGGAGTTTAAAGGATTGGACACGAAAATAAAAGTTACCGTGAGTAATTCGTAAATCTAAGATACGTCTAAGGATTTCACACACATACATATGTATGTCGTAGTGATTTTTGAAATTCTGCTATTAATATTGTATTATACGATAGTTCCATATTTTCCCATTTTCGAAACAACCGTGGAGGAAAACAAAAAAATTATTGTGAATAATGAAGTGTCTGTGAAATTCTTGAGAGGTGTGCAATAACCCTCAAGTTTTCACTTTCAAAGGAAACTAAATTTAGTGCGATAAGGATTTTGCAATAAATTCCTTGATTTACGACTACATATGTAATCGATAACACAACACAAGTTATTTTTACGACAGATAAGCCATTTTGATTAATTTCTTTTTTTGTTTTTATTACAGAGCGTTAGCCCTGGCTTAACTGATACAGAAATTGTACCAGACCAATTTAAGAAACTTGGACGTCCAATGCTAAAAGCTGAAGACATCTCAAGCTGCATAATCTTCACACTCGCCACACCACCCCGCATGCAAATACATGAGATTATTGTTAAACCTGCAGGCGAATAGAGTTGGATATTTATTTTTGATCATTTTAGTGACTCTTTTTTGGATCTTAAGTTACTCATATACTCATAAATATTTACGAAATGTATACATATTTCAATAAAAAATACAATTAAGAATCTTACATGCATTTGAAACTTGGTACCGTATTCAGGTATCGGTGAACATATTATTAATGTGAGCTCTTTGACAATTTTGATTTTTTCGATTAGTATGAGCAAATGTAACTCTAAGCTGATTCGTCAAAAATCAAGAAGATTTCTACTCTTTCGCTTGGGTTTAAGTTATTCCGGTTTTATGAAAACGACATTGTCAATTCTGAAACTCAGCGATTAAGCAACAGCTGATTAGAAGTAAACTAATGAGACTACGAACTCTACTCTTCGATATCGCTTTGCTATCAAGTATAATCAATGTCAATATCAATTCAAGCAAAACTCCGGCATATAAATGCTCGTTCGCCAACCAAATCGCAACAGTTTTTAAAGTACTTTCCACGGCGTCGGCTATTCAGTCACTTCAAATAACAAATTATCTTAGCATATCATAATGGAACGTTGGTCAAATTGTGTTGCTGTAGTTACCGGCGCAAGTTCGGGTATTGGTATGGAAGTAGCTAAAGATCTACTCAAGGCCAATCTGATTGTAGTAGGACTTGCACGGCGTATGGAACGTATGGAAACTTATAAAGCTGAATTGCCAGCTGAACAACAAAAACGCTTCCACATACTCACATGCGATGTTTCATCACAAGAATCGGTGGACAAGGCATTCGATTGGATCATCAAAACATTGGGTGCTGTAGATATTTTAGTGAATAATGCTGGCACTTTCAAATATGGTCAAGCTAGTACAATGGATCCATCAGACTTGCAAACGGTTCTACAAACTAATGTTATGGGCGTGATATATGCGACACAACACGCTTTTAAGTCGATGAAAGAACGCGATGTTGATGGACATGTAGTTAATGTTAATAGTTACCTGGGTCATTGCATTCCTGAATTGGGTCAAGGAGTTGCAGCCGTTAATATGTATCCACCATCTAAATTTGCGCTCAAAGCTTTGACGGAAGTCTATCGTCAGGAGTTTAAAGGATTGGGTACAAAAATAAAGGTGACGGTAAGTATTATGTTATATGAACAATTCCCATTTTTTCCTGCTTGAATAATGCTGTTTTACCAATTTGGAGAAAGTGGTTTCCTTATTAATCTAGGCCAGATTATATTAGCTACACGCTTTATTGAATTTAATTAATGAATTCTTTTCTGAATACAGTTTTTTTAAATTTGGTCACCCTGTATCTTAAAAACCGGTTTGATTACTGTTAATGAATTGTAAAAAAATGTATGTCCGTTACTTTTCTACACTGAATATAGACATTAACTCTGATATCTTAACATATTTAACGTATATCCATACATACATACTTTTTGTATTACAGAGCGTTAGCCCAGGGTTAACTGATACAGAAATTGTGCCAGACGCTTATAAGCAACTTGGACTTCCTATTCTGAAAGCTGAAGACGTATCAAGCTGCATACTCTTTACAATTGCAACACCACCGCGCATGCAGATTCATGAAATTATTGTTAAACCTGCAGGCGAATGAAATTACTTCTATAAACAAAAAATAAAATAAAAAAATTTGCACATCACTGACTTATTTATTACATCATACATATGTATATGTATAGAAAATTCTGGATTTATTTATTTATTGAATGATTCTTTTATAAGCTACTGTAAAGAAAGAAATGTGTGCAGGAACAATGGAAGTGAAACCTTCACATAATGAAACAACGTTGAAAAGAGATGAATGCGCTTAAATTTTTTTCAGGTCAGGTTTTAACATTGTTTTTTTTAGTAATTTTTTTGTAAAATTTGCATTGCTCCCCTGGAGTGTATTTTAATAAAAACTCGCAATTGAACTCAATAACTCAATTAATTTCTACAATTATCTCTTGGTTCAATGTGTTTTCAAACAAATGGGCCCCTTATATTTATATATAGAACATCTAAAAAAATATATATACATATACATACATATATAATGAGTTTTAATTTCAGTTTAAATAATACTTTGTACAGTAGGAAGTACGGTGTACTTTGGACACCTATCAAATACTCACCAATCCAAAATTATTTTAATTTATCAGTTTGCCGAGCTTATCGTTCTTAACGACAGCTGCACATATGAATATGCCTATAGTTAAACAAAACAATAACAATGATGTTGGTGCTCTTGTCACGAGTTCATTGAGTCCGAAAGAAGTTTTCACTTAATAAAGGCCGGGACATTGGTGCAGTAGTCGTATCGCTGTAGTCGTATCCTTAACGTAAGAGAAAAACCAACATGCATTTGGTCGGTAAGGTTACGTTACAGATAGTAGCACCAATAATCGATTACATTGTTTCTCATAAGGTTGGAATCAGCTGTTTTATAAGGTTACCGATACGTCACCTCTGAACCCGACTTAAAAAATGTTGTTACAATGAAGAGCGAAGAAGAAGAAGAGTGTATACATTAGGCAATAGCTTGTTGTTGTAAATTTTTAAAAAATCCATAAAATTTTATAAATTTGTTACTGAGAAAAGTTGTGTTCGGTGGCAAAAAATTTTATAAATTTGTTACTGTGAAAGTGTTTGCTCACATAACACACTTGCAGCGAGAGCGTGCATTTTGACATTTCATTGACAGAGAGAGCTACAAGTTTATACTATGGGAACTGCACTCCGTAAAAATTGTAAGTGGAAAACAGCTGATCGTAACAAGGGAAAGCAACAACAAAAATTTTAAAATTTGAACTTGTAACCAATCAAAATGGCAACAGCTGTTTTTGCTGCAAATTTTTGCTGACTCCTGTTCGATTGAAACTTTTTAATTTTTTGCGTTTCGAGAGAGTTTTACGTCATTCTCTCTTTACTTACACTTTTTGCAAGTTATGTACGCGAACAAAGCTATTAAAAGTACACATATCTATGAAGATAAACGATGGGAAATCTCTCTTTTACTCGACCAATCACACATACATATGTACAATGTTAAGTGCAAATTAAGTCAAATAAGATAGAGATGCATAAGATGAAGTACTATACTTTTATATAAATACTCATCGCCTAATTAAATTTGTTCAGTGATTTCGTATTTTGTATAGAGACAATACTTTCTTAGTTATCTAACTCAGTAATAGCACAATGGAACGTTGGTCAAATCGTGTCGCTGTAGTTACCGGTGCGAGCTCGGGTATTGGAGCTCAGGTGGTCAAAGATCTACTGAAGGCCAATTTGACTGTCGTAGGACTAGCACGTCGTCTTGAATGTATGGAAGCTTATAAAGCTGAATTGCCAGCTGAACAACAGACACGTTTTTACCCCTTAACCTGTGACGTATCATCAAAGGAATCCGTGGACAAAGCATTCGATTGGATCATCAACAAATTGGGTGGTGTAGAAATTTTGGTGAATAGTGCAGGAACTCTGAAAATAGGACACGCATGCACAATGAATCCATTAGACATGCAACATATTCTACAAACTAATGTTATGGGCGTGGTATATGCGACGCAACGTGCTTTCAAATCCATGCAAGAAAGAGATGTTGATGGACATGTTGTGCTTGTCAACAGCAATTCGGGTCACTCTGTACGACCGTTTCATGAAGAATCGCACAGCAATATTTATGCGCCATCGAAATTTGCTATTACCGCTTTAACGGAAGTTTATCGCCAAGAGTTTAAAGGATTGGGTACAAAAGTAAAAGTAACGGTAAGTATGTAGTAAGTAAGATGTAAAAAAATGTTTCAGAAAGAAGATCTTGCGGGTATTCTTCTCTCCTTCAATTCGTACTACAATTATTTACTTGGTATTCTATTCAATACTTTTTTGTATTATTATTCCAGAGTGTCAGCGTTGGCTTGACCGACACAGATATTGTTAATCACGTGAAGAAATATGGATTTCCCATAATGAAAACTGAAGACGTTTCAAGTTGTATTCTCTTCACACTTTCAACACCGCCACGTATGCAAATACACGAGATTACTGTTCAACCCGTAGGAGCTTAGAATTACTTCAATTCAGTGGATGGATAAAATAAGACATTATTCCGACTATAGTCGAATTACTTTATTGTAGGCATATCTACTCGTGAGAGATATGAAGATATCATTAGTGAATAATATCTACGTATGGATTAAGTCAAATTCCTTTCCTACTAAGGTGATACAAATATAGGGCGTTTTTTTTACAGGTTTGTTTTTCGAATAGAGATAAAACTGGCATTTTGTGGCCAACATTCGGGGCGTTATTGCCGACATACGGCCCCATATGCTCGAAAAAGTGGTTGAAAATTGGACCTGTAGAATTGGCTTTATTCGAGCCAGCCGCGGCGGCCACATGCCCGAAATCATATTTAAACATTAATGGCATAAAATTATCCTTCCAATAAAGCCAAATTGATGGACCTTAAAACGATTTTCTTGTATTTTATTTCAATTCGAAGTTCTATACCCCTAAAAAAACACCCTATATTTGTTCAACTGTATTCAAGAAAAAGAAGAAGACTGAGATTGTAAATAAACATATAGAGAATAGCTTTGTTCGCGTACAAGTGCAAGTAAAGAGAGAATGACGTAAAGCTCTCTCGAAACACAAAAAGTAAAAAGTTTCAACCGAACAGGAGTCAGTAAAAATTTGCAGCACAAACAGCTGTTGCCATTTTCATTGGTTAAAAGTTCAAACTTTTAAATTTTTGTTGTTGCTTTCTTTTGTCACGATCAGCTGTTTCTCACTTACAATTTTTACGGAGTGGAATTCCCACAGTAAAAACTTGTAGTTCTCTCTGTCACGATCAGCTGTTTCTCACTTACAATTTTTACGGAGTGGAATTCCCACAGTAAAAACTTGTAGTTCTCTCTGTCAATGAAATGTCAAAATGCGCTCTCTCGCTGCAATTGTTTTGTGTAAGCGAACACTTCCTCAGTAAAAATTTTATAAAATTTCATAAAACTTTTAAAAATTTTAAGGTACGCGAACAAAGCTAATGGCTGTTGATGGGTGAAGCATATTAACAATGAGTTTTTAGAATATAAAGTTAAGAGATTGGGGACTTAACATAAACTTAAACAACAAAAATAAAAGTATATAAAGCTACCGACATAAATGTAGTTTTATTCCGTACCGGATTCATTTCCGGCCATTGTGCAAGTCTACCTTACCTTCGGGGAGTGTTTTAGTTGTTACAGCAACAACAACGGCGCTGAACCGCTTACCATTGCCTTTGCTGAGGTTTAAATGCGTTTGGTGTATGCGGCAGCCAAGCCTTGCTGGGTGCTTTATCTTGAGTTCGGTTCACTTAATCTGGTAACTCTAAGAATACATCACTGTGTAATTCACAGTGGCTAACAAACTCACAACAGTTTGGTTGCCTATGTAAATAAAGTGCAATCAGCTGGTAAGCAACGAGTTTGAAAAAAAAAAACCATTAATTTTTATTGTTATTTAAACAAATAAAGACAAATATTTTATACTAAGCGTAAATATTCAAGCGCAGTAGGTATGTGCATTTAACAGTATCTATTTATACCTATTCTAATATTTCAGGAGCGGCGTACATACTTTTTATATGGGAAAAATGCATTCTAAACAAAGCGTTAAAAAAGGAATTGGCGCATTACGGCATGGCAGAGTGATGAGCTGTTTGATATAAAGAAATCTATATTAAATTCGAAGCAATGGCTATGTACAAGTCCGGTCAAGTATATGACTTCATAGCGGATGTGGCTGGCAGCCGACAACTGCGCTGCGTAAATAGCGAATGAGCTCTAGCTTTGCAGACCAATGCCTGCCATTTCAGTATAAACCGCATTTCAGCAAAAACCCTTTTAGATCCACATCGGAGGAAGCGGAAGCTGTTTCTAACGTTTTGTTGCAGAGGACAATCCATATCGAAAGGTTAATTAGTTACATGATTCATAAACAATAGCTGTAATTAATACTGGGTTAGTTCAATATTTTTTCTTATTAGTCAATGTATGTATGTATTTTATATTTCTCTTGCAAATGTATGAAAGCCTCTTGATGGCACGCGAACTTTAGTTGCACATTTTTAATACGAATTTCCATCGATGTACAAAATGAATTCAAAACTGATGTGCACTGAAGAGTTGTAATGGTCAATGACATTACATAAATTAAAAGTAAATTGTCTTTACCCAAGAAGCAGGCCAGAGTAATTATAATTTGCATAAGTATTTGGAAATCATTTAATTGTGTGTGAATGACTGCAGGTTGCATAAATATATCACCGTGTGTGTACCTATGTTCTCCGTATTTTATAGCTGATGACAACTTCTTTATATGAAACAAGTAGATCCGGCAGACATTGTCAACCATCAGTACTTATTATTTTTTTTCTTCCTATTGTTATGTCGTAAATAGTTTGCCTCACGGTTTCGTCTATGATAATGTCAAGTTCCACGAGGTGTAATAATAGATACGATCGGAGGAGCCCTGGCCCAGTGCCATTAGTCAGATAACTATGGAAACTAGTTTTGGTAGGAGAGAGACTTTCGATACGTAGAAATTAAATAATAATGGATACCACTCTGAATAAGTTTAATTCTTCTCCAGCCAACCACTTAGGTTACTTAGAGCAATATACATACATACATACATCACCGATTGCCACTATAAGCACCCTTTAGGTACAATCGGAGCCTTATGTCATTTACCTAAACAACTTAGAAATCACTTAAACCCTTAATTAGCTTGCACACTTTAATCCGATTAGCTTCGCCCATACGAAAATCCTAAATCTAAACAAAATCTTATTCTCATTATCTTTAAACGTATTAACATAAGCTTTAAATTAACGTCCTGCAGCAAATATTCTAATTGTAAGCGCTTGCTGCCACAGACACAGACAAAGCCACCACTAAAACCAAAAACATCAACAGTCCTACGCATGAACATGCGCATGCGCCAGAGGCGTATAATTGCCACAACCAAAGCAACCGCTAGCGCGTAACACACAAAGGACGCGTCCAAATGTGGTCGCAAATATGGTTAAGGATGCTGCCACCGACACCGCTAGCGTGCTATCAACGCTGCAACTCTTTTCGCTGTAAATTTTTTTCTCATGAAATGTAAATTTTTTGCCAGCATCTGATAAAATATTTGCAACACCGCGACCGGAAGCACTTCAATAACGCCTTTGTAAATGAAAATCGCACGCATACGAGAGACTAGCGCTCGTACATGAATTTGTGTGTATTTATGTTTATACAATTATCCACTTAAGTAACATATGGAAATCGAGGACAGTGGGGTGGAGCCAGACTTCCAGATCTATAAGACTGAGAAAAAGATGTTCCTTTGCTGGTTGAGTTATGCTCATCGGATAACAACTTAATTTGTCAACCTAGCTTCTTCTCTAAAGACAACACTTGGAACATTCTAGCAGCGTGAAGCTAGTTTGTAAATTTGTGCCGATCTCATCTTATAAATGGATCAAACCAGTTTCATGATGATCTTATAACTTTAGCAGAGTTCACACAGAGCTGAGCAGCGATGCTCTCCGGAGAATGGTTTTGTCATTAAAACGCAACAACAACATTTAGTAAGACGCCACATGTTTGAACACATTTTTTGCCAAGAATTCTCGATATTACTCCCCACTATGCATCTCGAAAACCCTCATGGATGCATGTGTATGGATGTGTGGGCCTTACTGACATTCCCATTGCTTTTATTTGCCAGCAGCACCAAATCGCTAAATGCATTCATTTCCTTTTATATCCACATTCTTCCCCGCACGCATGCTGCGGTACTTTGCTTTGTGTTTGTGGCATCTGCAAATATAATCGCAAAGCATTTTTCCCCACCTCCTTGAATTTGCGCATGGTTATATGCGAGGTCACCAAGGCAACATATGGTTATAAAATGGCGTTGATATATAATTTCATTTGACACGCTCCTCTACACGTTGTGGTGCCCAACTCTGCTATTGTTGCTTGGTAATCGTTCTCTTTTGTTATTGGTGGTTGCGACGGTTTAACGTCGAAGGTCAGTCAAATGGAGTTTAAATTAAGAAAATTGGTATTAAAAAATGTTAGTAACTCATTAATTAAAGCTAACAAAGCGAGTAATTTTAGACGCCCATTATAAGAGTAAGATTTTTGCTGAACTTTCAAAGTTTATGGTTAAAATCAGTTTTTAAGCTGCTTGGGTGGACTAGAGCGTAGGTGTCATTCGCAGCTTAAAGGGCTAAGAGTAAGTATGTCATGCCAGCTATGTCCAGTTTTTTCATTTACTATTAGCTCCGAACCAAAGTTTTAATTCTGGTTAGAACTCCAGACCGCCTTCAAGCTTTTCGATGCTCTCCCTTCTGAAAAAAACATGACCCATTTAAATTTATGCAGAAAAAAATTATTTCCTCCTAGACTTAGCTCTCTTTGTTCATATACTTCGTGTTCAGCCAGCCCTACACTCCGAATGCATGGACTTGAATATATTATAAACACCACTTTACTTTTACCATTTGCCCAATATTCCAACTGGGCTTGCTCCATTTTTTGCCATAACAACCCAATTTAGAACCATGATTTCCCAGTGGGGTACATAACTGAGAGATTATTAATGGAACAATTTCACACTGTTATTCGGCAGTTAATTATAAAATGTATAGTATAGTAAAAAAGTCATCGGACATCAACAAAAACAACACCAACAATGCTTTGTGCATGAGCGCATATGACATTGCAGCTGCCATTCATTGGTCGTTACAAATATAACTAAAGTGAATTTTTATAACAAGAAAAATATTATAGTAAATGAGTGTGATAAGCCAATTACAACAAAAAAGCAAAAACCAACACACAGCCACAAGCAAAACAATAAGTAAAATAAGTATGACTAAAGCGAAGGACATTCAAAAGTGTGAAAGAAGGCCGAAAGGTGGGAAGGAAGTTGAAATGAAGCACTGGAAAAGAGCGGACATTTTAAATGAAATTTTCACAGAATGCAGGATGCACAAGGTCATCAACACACACACACACATAAAAACCAAGATTACAAAAAGAGCACAAACATACAAACCGTTATACAAACTACAGTAGGAGCAACCACGTAGCGCCATAGCAAGTACTCGTACGTTGCATGCAGCATAGTTTGTCCCTCGGTGACTTTAGCGCATTTTTTTTTGTTGTAAGCAGTGGCGGATAAAACAATGAGCTAAGGGAAAACAAATCTTAATGACCATAAGCTCTGCAAATGGAATTACATGGGATTGGTGAAGTCAAGCGCTAAAGTGTTGGCTATCCAAAAAGAGCAACAAAAATATGACAACAACAAAAAGAAAACAATCAAAAAACCCAACAAGCAGTAAAACAGGCAACTGCACATAACAAAGCGTTGGAGTAAGGCAGGTTCACCGACAAAAAAAAAAAACAACTACAACAACAGCAAGTAAGGAGAGCGCTGTATGCGACTATGCGGAATAGTTCATACCTTTCATGTTGCAGTTGCTTAGCGAAATTTAACCGGAACAGCCGTTTGTCTTAACTTGATATCTCTAAAACCGAGGAACTAGCTTGCTTTAAGACAGACAGACGGATGGACTTACACATGGACTGGGCTTATTTGACTCAGCACATCATTCTGACCACTGCTGTATACCTATTGATGGCCTTATCTCTTCTTCTTCTTATCATACTTACAAGCATCAGAACACAGTTATTATATCATTTAATTTTCATAAAAGGTATAACAAGAAGAACGCCCAACATGACCTTTTAGCAGATGGCGGATGGTTTGGGCGGACCTACATATATATGCGCTCTATATGTTTTTACTTAGCTGGGCGCCATGAAGACCAACAAAAAAAATAAAAAAATTACAAAAACAAAAACGAGAACTTATGCGACCACAATGTGCCATACGCTTGCAATTACCGGCTGGTTGTAGGTGGCGTACGTTGTGTTGGACGAGTCGTCGTTGGAAGTAGCCGCAGTTGCTTTTACAGGATGCTGTGCTTTTGCATTAATTTAAGCGAAACGTAAAAGCGTAAACCGGGTTAAGTTGTGGTGTGTGTGTTGACGTGCGCGCGAAGAGTATGTCGTGAAGTCTAGCACAACGTTGGTGACAAACAATGACTCTGTTAGTGAAAATGAAAGGAAATTATATTTCCTGTCATGCACTATATTTGCAGTATTGTCATGATGGTTGAGAGCTGGTGCGTTGGTGGATACTATTTTTGGCCTAACAGAAGTGAAGTGTTTAAAGGTGCACAGTCTTGTTGCGGCCTAAAAAATTGTTAATGTATACATAGCTTCGGACCTTTGGCTTAAAGAAGAACGATGAGCTTTAGAGATTTCTGTTCATGTTAAAAAAATCATCAAGGAATGACATTTCTAGGTTAGGTCCGCATCATGAAATGCTTTTTAGCACCAATTTTCGGTCTGGTGTTCTGTCTGCCACAGACTGCCGGGTGTCCTACCAGTATGACGTGACTGTCTGCTTAACCCCTGCTGTGTGTCCCTTTATCCTGCAAAGATCCCTCACACTAAACTTTCTTGCATCTAATTGTTGGTCGCTAATATGATTTCATAGCCTGCCAAAGAGCTTACTTCTTCATACCCTTCGCACACCTTTTCACTGCTATCATCAAAGAAGCTTTACTTTCATTACTCACGCCAAGGGCTTTTTTGTGGTCTTGCATGTCATAGTATTGCTGTCTTCTTCTATTCATTTTACTCTTGCCTGCACTTTTATTCACTCTTTTTGTGGGCGCTTTTTGTTTGATTCAAGATTTCATAACATTTTCTTGGTTTCTTGACATTGCAAAATTAATTAAAAATGATGATTGAGCTGCAGTAAAGAAATATTTTCAGGAAAGAAATAAACCCTAGAAAAGGATGACGTTGTTTTTCAGTTACTCAATTTGAGATAACATGCACATATACATACATACATACAAAAACATGGGCATGGTGCTTTTGACATACGAGTATACGCCATGGGGGTGTTGTTAGTGGGTTTTCTTAGTTAGCCATTTGCTTGAGTGTTCCAGTAATTGAATAGCTCCTTCTTCATATTCGTTTGATGATAATTCAAAAAGTTTATGACAGAAGTCACTAACTAACCGTTAGTTTACTCGTATATTTTTGTATGTATGTGTGTGTGGCATGCAAGGCCACTGAACAGTTTTGTGAAGCGCTAGAGGTTGCTGACTATTTCGTCTTTTGCAGCGTTGTAAGACTTTCTGTTCTGATTAAAACTTGAGTATATTTGGATTAATGACTAGAGATGAAAATATGGTTTTGCTAATGACCACAGAAAGGATGTGAATTTGGTGCTTATCGTAAATTTGTAAATTAAATTGCAGCTTAATGCTTTTGAAAATATTGATTATAATCTTTCTAAGAATTGTGGAACATACATAAATTGAGAAAACAAGATGAAAAGTGCTAGGTTTATTTGTAGTATACTCTAACGATGAGAGGTGATTGCAAATTTTTACACGAATACTAAATTTGCAGTAAGTGGCAAGCTTCGAGTATCAGCTGATTGGCACAGTGCAGCAGTAAATAAAATGGCAACATTTCGAGAATAAAAATATTATTTGTTTTTTTTTTTAACTAAATCATGCACAACTACATATTAAAAAAATACTTAAATTAAAACATAAAAATAAACTGTTTGGTTGAATAAAGTACAACCATGTGTTTCAATCAGCTGATTTTCTTGATTGTAAATTCTTGTTGCTCGAAATTTATTCAACAAGAATTGGCAACTTCTCTCAATTTGCTCTCACTTTAAATTTTTTGGACAATGCGGGTTTCGCTATCTACATATTCGCACAACTTGTTGGCTTTTGCAAAGTCTTACAACTTTTTTTTACTCTTCTGCTTGAATACATCAAAAAACAGTAAAGCAACTTAAATGTTTAAATGCAGTAAAAATCTTTTAGAAAATTTATTTTTACTTTCTCCCTTCTGTTTGTACTTTGCAAATAGAATTTTACTACTATTTTACTGGCATTATGAAACAATGTGGAAAATTCAATCGACTTCATCAAAGTTAGAAAAGTAAACTTGATTGAGCTTTTCGCTGCATAAAAATTTACTCGCTGCCAACTGCAAAAGCCCAAGCAAATAGAGAAAACACTTTCTTTGGCTCGCACTTTTTTTGCTTTTCTTTTGTAGTTTTACAGTGAATGCGTGCCGTAGTACTTACGCAAAATTGCATTGCTGCTGATTCGCTTTTTAACAGTTAAGAAGTTGTTGCTGTTCCATATAAATTATTTCATTTCATTTTTTTCCTTTCATAGTTACTTTCACTAGCTTTGATACAATTTTCGACTTTTAGCGTAATTTTTCAATTTACTTGTAGTTTGCTTTGTGCGCTTTTATACTACATTTTGATATTCGTTGTTGTAAGTGAATTCGTTTTGTTTTTACCATAGCTATTTCACTATTTCAGTTTATCCTTTTTAGAGCAGTACGCACTTCATGCTGTTAGCGCCAGTTTATAACTTTTTTTGATGGTAGTTTTATGTGGAAATATTTTTGACAGCGGCATATTAGAGATGTGTGAATCAAAATACCAAATCCCGATATAAAATTTTTGAAAAAACAAATTTATTTGTTGATTTTCCGAAATTATGGAAAGTTGAAGAAGAACGAAGCAGTGCCTTCTGCCTCGTTCGCCGGGAAGCCATAGGACCACTTTCTTTTTGTCTTCAACACATATGTAAGGAGTTTGATAAATTAAAAATGTCAGTTATTTTCACATCAACCAACTCGAGTTAGGAGGGATTCGGAAGTACTTCATACGAACGATCAAAGTTATGGTTTTGGTATTAAAACGCGGCCTTGATCTAGAAACTTCTGTCATATCGGCACATTTCCTTTTCCTGCATAAGTTAGTGAACTTGCCAAAGCTCCTCAGCTTTTCGGGATTATCATGTCTGGCATGTTTAGTGCCATTTAGAGTTCAAAAGCTGTACTAAAAACACGAAAAATTGTTATAAAATAAAATTATCTCTCACAAAGCATGTCTAGGCACTCAGACAAAAAGTTTCGCATGCTTTACGTTCTTCGCGAGCACACAAAAAATTGAAACTTTAAAAGCTTAGCAAGTGAGCAACTCAATCAAATATGCAGTCGATTATTTATTTTTGCGATAAAAGGGAAAATAAGCAAATTTACTTTGGATATCACTAAAAATTAGCAATGCTTTGGGATGTGGGAGATTAAATTTAACTGGGTAAAACCTCATCTTGTACGTTTCATGTGAAGGAACACATGTTATGTTAGGTTATGTGATGTTCTGTTATGTTATGTTAAGTTAAGTTAAGTTAAGTTAAGTTAAGTTAAGTTAAGTTAAGTTAAGTTAAGTTAAGTTAAGTTAAGTTAAGTTAAGTTAAGTTAAGTTAAGTTAAGTTAAGTTAAGTTAAGTTAAGTTAAGTTAAGTTAAGTTAAGTTAAGTTAAGTTAAGTTAAGTTAAGTTAAGTTAAGTTAAGTTAAGTTAAGTTAAGTTAAGTTAAGTTAAGTTAAGTTAAGTTATGTTATGTTATTTTATGTTATGTCACGTTATGCTATGTTATGTTATGTTATTTTATGTTATGTCACGTTATGCTATGTTATGTTATGTTATTTTATGTTATGTCACGTTATGCTATGTTATGTTATGTTATGTTATGTTATGTTATGTTATTTCACCGAGTCAATGAACCAGTGTCTTTTTCTTTTAAGCATTCTCTCTCTCTCTATGTGTGTCCTACAACAACAACAAAAAGTTTTGTAGTGAATTGGTATTTGTTTCCCAACTCTCGCTGCGTCTTTTTTTCATGGAATGCCTCCTCTAGCTCAACTCTGCACCCAAATAATAACGTAATTTCCGTTAAATTATTAAGAAATTTCCATGCCAGTTTTGTTGTAAAAAAAATCCACTAAGCACCCTAAGATTTATTCACTTAATGACTTCTTTGAACTGGCACTACTTCCGCAAATAAACTTGAGCTCTTACTAAGGCTCGGTACTTATTGCTGCTGCTGGTCATTACTTACGACGCACATTAACTACACTACACTACACTTCTTTGTGAGCACTTTGCCACTAACGCTTCATTCCTCAAAGTTTTTATGTAAACAAAAACAATTTCTAACCCATTGACCCAATAAACCATAACATAACCCCATAGGGACGCCGGTAACATAAATATTTCCGTTTCTTATGACCTCTTATGTGTTGTAGGAAATTATGTATGTGTGTGTGTGCATGTACATATGTGTGCATAGTGCAGTCTAGCGTATAATATTCCAGTCCTAATCTGATCCACTTAGCCATATAAATTTACATGTACTCGTATGAGCAAGCTCTAGGCTAAGTTTCCATTTCTTTCCTTTTGGTTTGCAAAGAGTGTCGAGTGGCAAGCAAAGCAATAACAAATTACTTGTAGCGCCTACAGCAACAAGAAACATAGTTCCGCTAGCTGTGTTGTAGCATCATCGCCTGCGTCCTGGAGCTACATAAGTTGCCTGCTACGGATGCATTTGCTCGCCTACATGTGCAGTGATCTAAAACCTCTGGGCACAGCTGGTGGCGTTTGAAAAATCCATTAATTATTCAAATACAACAAAAGGCAAACAAACAAATAAAATGCAGAAAATCAACAACAAAAACAATGAAAAGAAGCAACAACAACAAAGCGTACAAATTTATACGAAAGCAAGTTTATGTAGTCGTACGTGGAAAAAAAATGTAGAAATTATGTATGTCGACATAAGTCACTAAGCGCCTCTAGAGTAAGGTGCGTCGTAAGCGGAAATTATTTGCAAATTTTTTGTTGTTGTTGCTGAATTAAATTCATGTTTTATCTGACACCCTCTGGCATTCTGGCCTGGCACTATCATTGAGCTTAGTGTTTTGTGTGCCTGCATATTTTTCACTTAGAAAAATGCTTAGAGTGTCATCTGAATTGAACTTATTTACGCACAGTGTTGGGGAATAAAATAACAATGATTTTAAATTTTTTTTTTTAATTTTTAATCCATTGTTTTTTAGAAAAGTTTGCCATATAGAGACGGGTTTTTCGAAATATGTGAAATTCATTAAACTCGAATTAGATTTGAAGATAAAATTTCTATTCATTTCGATTGAAATTATTTCTTAGAATTCTTCTATCACATTTCTTTTCGAATTTTTTATATTGAAAAAAAAAAAAAATTTAAATTTTTCTCATGCATATAAGTTTCTAGTTGCTAACTTATTACGCAACACTGTACATATGTAAGTACAAATTTGTGTATGTAAAGGTATAA
Organism: Sphenella marginata; assembly: GCA_951509765.1. Lineage (NCBI taxonomy): Eukaryota > Metazoa > Arthropoda > Insecta > Diptera > Tephritidae > Sphenella > Sphenella marginata. Next base: position 71,823,192 of record OX608082.1, read on the forward strand.
CTGACTCGTGGCTAGAAAACATTTCGTGTTTAAAATAGTGTTAAGGATTTCCGGTACAACAACACCGCCAGATGTTAAGTCTAGGAATGTAAGTCACGAAATCCCGAAAGTTTGCGTTATGGCATAAGTAAAACCATTTTAAGTTGAAATGAAAAAAAAAAATTTATCTGTAAAGCATTGAATGCTTGGGTAAGGACAAGCAATGGGGCTAGATAGAATTTGAATGGAGATCTTTTTCAATGTGTCTCGACCCAATTTGTCTCAACCCAATATTTTGTCTCAAACACCAGAAATCGTCTTTCTAATAATAATCTTAAGAAATTCTCGCAAAAACTCACATCTCTAATAAAAAGACACAGTTGCGTTATTTCATGTGAATTAGCAGTTTATCGGCGCTTTTGGGTCGGCTGCATGAGCTTTGCGCTATTTAATTTCCGTTCTGATTAGAAAGTCTAGTCAAGACTTCCGGGTGAGTACAGTCAAATGCCGCAGAAATGCAGTTTACTTAAATGTTTCTGCATGTTTTTTTCTGCAGTTCGTTGCTTCTAATTCTTTTTTCTGTATTCACCCTGGTTCTTACCCTTTGACCCCTTCAGTAATCGCTGAAAATGCTTAGTCAAACATTTTTTAAAAAGGACCCCTAAAAGTATGCAACGTTTAGAACTGCATCTCTTGAAAGTAAACCTGCCAACCACCAATGGGCAAAAATCTGGATAACACACGAAAAATATTGTACCCAATGGCTTTCCCTCAACAACAAAAACCTAGTAGTTTTTTAGGCGCTCATATTGTCTAAAAGAGATTAAAACGCCTATCGAATTGTGGTTGCTGATACGCGTGATCTTTGTAACCAATTTAATTATATGTGTTCATATTGATAAAACTACACACTAAGGTCCACTACAAAGCAAAAATACAGTGTAAACTAGAAGTATTTGATTGCATGTCCGGGCAAGTGGCTGCCCAAAGCAAACGTGCGCCCCTTTGGATTGGAGACTGTTATTAAATGAAAATTGCACTCATAGCGACCACGAGCGCTGACAACATTCAAACTAAAACGCCCAGCAATAAAGCCACTAACAATACTAACAATGGAAAAGCAAACAACAGAGTGAGACAAAGCGCAATAAAAAATTTGAAAAAAAAAAATAAAAATACAAAGTAAATTGCAATACAGAATAGCAACAGTTGATTGTTGTTGGTAGAGAATGTTGCAAAATTGGTATTTCAAAGCTGGAATGGCGCATGTTGCACTTTATAAAATAAATAACCATACACAGGAACTATCCGCACATTGCAACTGTCTGAGTAGGAAGTACATAATTGTTGTGGTTGTTAAAAAAAGTTCGCTGGCATTTAAAGTACGCCCATATGTAGGCAATAAAAATTGAAATGCAGCTGGTTTTCACACAAATTACATGCATAATAGCAAGCTCATAATTTCCATGCCAACCACCAATGGGTCGCACCCTGAATAAAAAGGTAATTATGGAGTATTTAAAACTGGGATAAACTGGTCGAATTTTTTCACGGTGAATTCTTTATCAAAAAGCTCAGGAATCCTTGGTATCTAGTTATGTTTTTAAACAATTTATTAATTTAGGAAAAATTTGACCTTCTTTCATTTTTAACTATTTGGTATAAACTGGTCGAAATTTAATTTCTTTCGCTTTATACGCGGGTACTAAGTAGAAGATTTACTGTGATAGACAGCAAAAGACAGGAGAGCAAGTTAACTCACATTAGCATTGATTGACCTTAACCCTCACTTCTATGCGAAATTTAGTTGCGAATTAATCAAATAACTTTTATTGCGCAGTGTTTTTTTTATTGCTTTAATCGTAGTGTTCGGTTTGTATCTCTCGTTTTTCACCCTTTTTCCATGAATGTTTTAGGTTAATGCTGCTTTGTCTGTTGTGCTTTTCTTTTTGTTTTGTAATTATAACGAGCAACTGTTTCCGTTTCCGCTTTCCGGATGATGTTAACCGAACATCAAGTGTTACAACAAAAATTAAACAAAAAGTAAGTATTACAACAAAAACGGTAAAAACTAAATTCACCAGCAATAATTGCAACAAAATATGCTAACCCTTTGCTTAACATGAAAAAAAGTGAAAAAGAAAAACAATAACAAAAACAAAAACGGAAAGTGTTGCCATGCGTTACACTCCTGCAACCGACAAACAACATCCTTTAACATTGTTTCTCTTGCCTCTGCTAATGCTGCTTCTGCCAACGTGGGGGAGATACAATAGTTGAAAGTTCTGGATTTTGTTAAATCAAAGCCTTAAAAACCTTGATTCGACAGGAATAGTGGAACCAAAAACAGATAATTTATATAAGGGATTTAGAGAGAGCGTTTTGGAACATCCGTGATTCCATGTTTAACTTGAGGTAGTCCAAGAAAAATTTATTTAATAATTTTTCTCTTGAGGAATAGTTGTGTAAACAAATAAAATTAAAGACCAAGTGAAGTTCCAAGTCACCCAAAACACTTTAGAGGCCTAGTTATAAATTTAAAGTTATACCCCAAACTGCTTCGCTCTAAACCTACACACAAATACCACTATAAAACCTTTGCGAAATTGCTTTATTACCTACTTGCAACCACTTCAAATCTTTCACCTAAACAAGCGAATAAAAGCTTGCTACTTAAACCAGGCTACCAACAACCTTGTGCAAAATTATAAGCAAACAACAACAACAAAAAAATTGGACAAATATCATACGAGTAGATGTTCAATACGTTCCAAGAGCTTATCCCAACACCTACAATCTGTGTCACACTCGATACGAATAGCTGCTTAGGGCAGTCCCAACTCGCATGACTGCTAAGCTGAGTGCTACTAAAAGGAACTACATACATATGTGTATGTGCGTTTGAGTGTGTGCAGTAGCTTTGTTATACTCGCCAAACTATCTAAGCTCAAGTCCATTTCCTTATCTTTTTTGTTGCTTATTGCCGTTGTTGTTATTTTTCACTGTTTGCTCGTCTGTCTGTTTGTCTGCATGCCTATCCTTCGCTTCTATTGTTATTTGGTTTCTTGTTTGCAAACTTTCTTTACGGTTTTTTTTTTTGTCTGGTCTGTAACTTGAAAAGCTATGGACACTCAAAGCGGATGTGACATCGACTGGGCAATTGACCACATCGCTCTGTCGCGCCGGAGGCTTTTGAGTGCACTTCCGTCCTTATTCGGCTGTGTGACAGAAGTCCCTATACATGTGAGTACGTTTGTATGATGGTATTTGTGTGCGCTTCAGTGTCACTATGTGGCATATTGTTCATATTAGCCTTTAGGGCATTTGCCCCACTTTGTTGTACTTTTTTATTGTTGTTATGTAGGTGGAGTGTTAGTTTTGCTTTGTTAAAGTTTTCTGAGGTTTTTTTAAGTCTTCTTTTTATGACTTGAAAGTTTTTGGAAATTTTACAGTTTTCACTTGGAAAGTGATTTGGATTTATTTAAAGTTGAAGCGAATTCCAAGAGAACTTTAGTGGAAAAAAAACATCTGTGAAGAGTGATGTTGAAGAAAAAAAATCAAGGAAATATAACAAATTGTCTAACAAAAAGGTAGCACAAAAAACATCATAACATAACATATCATAACACAACATAAAATAAAATAAAATAAAATAAAATAAAATAAAATAAAATAAAATAAAATAAAATAAAATAAAATAAAATAAAATAAAATAAAATAAAAATAAATAACATAACATAACATAACATAACATAAGATAACATAACATAAGATAACATAACATAACATAACATAACATGATATAACATAATATAACATAATATAACATAACATAACATAACATAACATAACATAACACAACATAACATAACATAACATAACATAACATAACATAACATATGATAACATAACATAACATAACATAACATAACATAACATAACATAACATAACATAACATAACATAACATAACATAACATAACATAACATAACATAACATAACATAACATAACATAACATAACATAACATATTATTTCATGGAAACCCATTTAACATAATAAAACATAACATAACATAACATAACATAAGATAACATAACATAACATAACATAACATAGCGTTACATAATTTCACATAACATAACAGCAAAGGAGCACAACATAACCAAACATGCATATTATTTCATGGAAACCCATTTTAATGTGAATTTATTTCTGAATTTAAAAATTTCTCATGTTCTTCATTTAACACTCACAATAACTTCTTTGCCTTGCATCAACCCAAGTTTGTTTCTAGCTTTGTCCTATATTGCATTTAATTTGAGGTCTTCAGCAATTATGTCCACCACTTATGGGAAACTTGTGCGTACTAATACTTGCAAATGTTTTATATTTGCACTGTCCTTCATTCACTAAATATGCATCTTGTTCCTTTTCGAGTTATGCCAGTGGCCACAATTTGCCAGATGCAACTAGCTTTTGAGTATCTACTTACAACATAATTTACATATACACACGCACATGAGCACACACATACGCACATACACATATGTATACACTTGATATATAAAAAACTTTTCTACAAACCACAATACATACAACCGCAGTAAATAGTTACCCTGTAAAAAAAACGTTTAGTCTAGGATGCATCCGAGATTAGTCGCAAAGGAGCACTAGTTGTGATCACTTTGGGTGGTTTGAAATGTTTTACAATTGTTTGAGCATGTCTTCCGAAGCGACCAATTGTACCCATTTACGCCGAAACAAGTACAAAAGGACTAAGCCACTTTTTAGCCAAAAGCGTACTTTTTCTCCTATAAGTATGCTACAAAAATTGAAATTGACTCACACCCCTATAAGTATGCTACACAATCAAATATTTACTTACGTACTCGTATATTGAATTATAGTCAACTGTAGACTAAAGTGATTAATCGGGGTTCATTCTCTTTAGAGAATAGTCACACAATTTTTTGCCGTGTATGTACTAACAAATTTGGTGCTCATAACTTTTTGTGTGCAAAACTCCTTTTTGCGGTCTTTAGCCTTGCAATGATTGTTTGTGTTGTTGTACTTATTATTATAGTTTATGTTTGTAGTTTTTCTCGAAAACGTTCTACGAATTTATTCTACAATTTGTACAGTAGCTAATTAAAAGTTTTGAGGCACTTTTACAAACACTGACACCCACTAAATGCCAATTTCATTTTACACACACACACTCGAACACACATACGTATGTATATGTACATATATGCATAAGTTTTGGTAGATGTACTTGGACTTTGAAAGTTTTAATGCTAGAAGTATTAAGAATTTTCTAGGAGATATTAAACATTTCTTCAACTCCAAAGAAGTGAGTTGATATGAAAAATTTGTATGGTAAAGACCACATAAAAAGTTTTCGCAATCTTTAGGAAATATTTAAGTCCTTCTCTAAGTTTAAAAACCGTAACTGCCAGAAGCGTCGTAAAGCTCTTCACGACTAATGCTAAACTGGTGCCTAAATACAATTTCTTTGCTGGCAAAGGGCTAGCGAATTCAGCGGGGGTTTCCGAACTCAGAATAAATACACAAAAAATTTATGATGCCAGACCAACCCACTGATTCCTTAATAGCAATATATGTTATCCTCAAATTTTTAATGGCTTGTAGAGCGCTCATGATAAAACGAAAACAAGCTAGCGCACGTGTTTAGTAAAGCTCAAAGGGCTTAACCCTGTTACAAACATTTGTGTACGCGTACATTTTCAGATTTACCTCTCTCACTTTCACTGAACGTATTAACAACCAGCTACACACAATCCAATCGCAGCAAACGAAAACCCATTAGCAACATTCTTATATTCCTGAAAGCTTCGAACTCTTGGGAAAGGAATTTAAAATGGACGCCAATGGATGGGAATCGAAAATTTTGCAGCTTTAAGCTAAAATGCTTGCACAAGTGTGGGAAAAATTAGGAGTCATTAAATATAAATAGTATTTATTGTAAATGTATGTACCCAGTAAAAAATACGGTTAGGTTAGAATGAATAAGGGATTAGTCGTAAATTGCTAATTTTCAAATATTGCTAAGTAACTCAGCTGTGGTAAAAACTCTGATTCCGACATGTTACGCAACTATCACCCATTGCCAACTAGCCTAAGCTTTCAAAAAAGTACATTTTTTTAGGTAGGTGTGTTACATATAGATTTTGTATCGAAAAAAAGCGCCTAAAAGTATGCAAACTCTTGGAACCTCATGCCTAAACAAAAAAAACAAATATGGCCATGGTGAAGAAGAGAACCTCTCCAAACAAAGTTGGCACTTTTTTATCCAGTTTTTTTACACATAAAAGGTTGGCAGGGAAAAATGAAAATTTACTCATCTCCATCATGACCATAAAGTACTAGTTGGGAATAAATACATAAGTAGCTAACCGCCGGCCACTCTGGCAACAGATAAGTTCCATAAGTTTCGGCACCGTAAAACATATAGCCTTAAATCTATATGTGGTCTCCAAAGTTGGTCACGGACGTACTCATACGTGAGTATATGTTTGTGTGTGTGGGGCGAAATGGCGCTTTTCTGCAACTTTAGCGTTACTTAAAGCTCTTTTTTTCGGACATGCTTGGGATATTGAACTCGCGAGCACGTAATGGATGTAGTCTGTAGGAAATTTTGTTGCTAACTGGTTATGTAACTAACTTTTAATACCTAGAGGGACTTACCTGTATTCATCTTTCGAAGCAGTCTGCCTTTATAGTCAGCTACTCCTGAATTGAATTCATTATTTTTGCGTAACTTTAAACTAGCTGAAAAATTACTAGTTTGAAGCCAGTTATTTTTAAACTAGTTTAAAGTAAGTTAAATTAACAAGAACTTTTTTTGCTTAACGACAAACTAACTTAAAAATAACCAGTTTAAAATGAGTTAAATATTTAATTAATTAATAATTTTAATTTTTTTTAATCTAGTTACTGAAAAATAGCTAGTTTGAAGTTAGCTACATTCAAATTGATTTTTATTTGCCTTTTAATTAAGTTATATTAGCTTAAATATAGCTTAAATATGCCTCCACTTTCCTGTATTTCCTGCAGGGCACCTACAGTAAGGGTTGTGCAGCTACAGTCGATTACAGAAAAAATGGCAAAATATATCTTAAAATTATATTTCTATGAAAATTTTGAATTATAAAATCGTAAATAATTTTTTTTAAATGTCTAAGTGGGAAGATAGTGAAAATTTTGTTATGTAAGGACCTTTTAAAAAACTTTGGTTAAAGAAGCTTAATTTTTTTATTTTCATTTACTTAATTAAAAAAATTTTTTTTAGTAAAAAACATTTTCCTAACAATGCGTCTACTTTCTTTTGAAACTCTAATCTCATATCTTCCGATACTTTCACGCTTTTTAAATCTACAAAGTGCTGCCCCATTTCCATTGACCCTTACTGTCTGCACTCTTATCAGCTTAATTAACTAGTTAAACAACCAACTTGAACTCAATCGAACAAAGAGAATTATATGCTGACTATGCTTACTTATCCCAACACACACATTGTATTAACACTAAGCTATATGTACATTCTAACTTTTCACATATCCATATATTACCTATCCCTCTTTTTTGTATGCTGAAATTCATACTAATAAGTCCACTTAAAAGTTTTACTCAAAAGTCATGAATGGTAATGCTCACTTTGGAGCGTGCTTTTGTTGATTTGCCACTTCTACTTTTGCTGCTCATAGATTTTATATGATTGTGGTAGCAATAGAGATTTCCATTAAGTTGAGTGGGTGTGCATTTGTATCAGTGTGGCCGTGTGTGTGTGTGGGATTTGTGCTACCGTTGAACAATACTCAGTCACGTTTGTAACATTGTAAGTCGTATAAATGCTTAAAGGAATGCGTGCGTGCGTGCGTGCATGCGTTAAAGTGTCAAGTCAGGTATTTTCATAGCTATGAATTTTAGATTATCACGGAAAATTTTGGGCATAAAGTTGAACTTGTGAATAATTTGTATGTATTGTATGTGACTATACAATTGTGCATGAAGCTTTGAAATATAAATTCGATTATTTTTAAAATGTTGTAATTATTAAACAAAAAATTTGCTTAGGAGTAATTGAGCTTATTTTTTCAGTTGCTTGATAACATAATTTTTTTTTTTAAGCGAGTAGCCTTATTTTTAGTAAAATTGTAGGCTATTTCAGGTTTATTAAAACTAAATTTATATTTAAGAATTCGACGTCATTGACAGCTCACACAAATGCCAACCAAGCCTACAAACAAAAAAGGTAAAAAAAGAAAAAAATTTAAAATAGATCAACTTCAACAGAAAAAATGTTATCAAAAAAAAAAAAAAAATTTTGTCTATAAAATTATTTAACCGCGCATTGTTGTTTTCAACATTTGCCAATAGAAAAGAACAACGCAAAAAGTGCAGACAAACAATAACAACAACGCGCGGCATCATTTAAATAAACATACATCAAAAGGAAGTTATAATGCTTCCGCGCGCTTTCACTACACTTCCGGTGCGCTTTTTCAACTTTGTGCTTTATGTTATTGCAATTGACATTTTTTTTTAACGAACGTGTGCTAGATTACTGAGCGCCCAACCCTACCGCAGCATTACTCGAATGAATGAAGACAGTTTTTATAATAGCGTTTTGGTAGCTCGCTTAACTTTTCAAAGCGAATATTTAATAGCTTTGCGTGACTTTCTGCTTGCTTAAGTGACCGTCTGCACTTTTAAGTGACTATTTTTGCTTTTATAGTTCTTTTTTTTTTCAACTTTAACCTTTTCTTTTATTGCTGTCGACAATGGAAATAAGACTGTCATCCATAGCCACTCCTGTGTGTAATTCATTTTTTATTGTCTGTCTCATTTTATGCGGTTCATTCATAAAGCTCTTACTTCTACCACTTTTTTAATGATTTTTGAACTACGTTAAATACTCAAGGCAGTAGGTGGGTGCGCGTACAATTTTTGAATTTCAATTAAAAAAATATTAAAATGCATTGTAGGATTTCAGTGTGTTGAAGGTAAGGTGAGAAGGCTGTGTAAAAGGTGTGTTGTTGGGTGAGGTGAGTAAATGGAAAATGGAGAGGTAAAGGGGGAGGAATAGGTAGAAGAAGAATGAAATAGAGATAGGGCCGAAAAAGATGGTAGCATACATGGGAGAGAGACAGAGGGAAAAAAGAGAGACATAGAGAGATAGTGATGCAGAGGCAGATAGAGTGAGATAAAGATACAGATATATGTATATATGTATATAGAAAGAGAGGTTGACAGTAATATATGAACAGATAGTGAGATAGAGAGAGGAGAAGACAGATATAGAAGGAGAGATAGAGAGACAGAGATGGGGAGAGAGACATAAAAGAATAAAGACAGAGAGGGACAGAGTCTGAGAAAGAGATAGAGAGAGACAGGCAGATACTGAGGAAAATATGGACAGGAAAAGACATACGGAGGGTAAACAGAGAGACAGAGAAAGCCGGGAGTGAGACAGAGAGAGAAGGAGAGAGACAGCGAGAGAGAGAGAGAGAAAGAGCAACAGAGAGAAAGAAAAAGAGAGGAAGAGAGAGAGAGATAGAGAGAGGGAAAGAGAGAGAGATAGAGAGAGAGAAAGAGAGAGAGAAAGAGAGAGAGAGAGAATGACAGAGGCAGAGATATAGAGAGATATGCTTTTAATATATCAGCTAGTAAGGACCAAATTCTTAGAACGACGTTTGATGGTCCTCCGAGTTATTTTATTCACAAGTCGCTAAGTGCTTACGAAAAAAAAGTCAGCTTAAATAAATTACTTCATGGTTTTTCGCAAAAAATTTTGCTTTTAAAACGTTGTCAGCTAGTTCCATATAAACACAAACTAAATAAATTACGTCAATAAAGTACAAAGGCGTATTTATAGTAACAAGAACTTAAGCACATTAGACTGAGCAAAAAAAAATTTTTTTTCGAAAATTATTTTCGTTTTTTCAGAATGGGGGAAAAACTTAGCGTAAAAGCACAACTTATTGTAGATATACAAAACGCACATTAGACCGTTCCAATTTTTTTTTAAATGCCGAAAAATGATAGTGTAAAAGTTATTACACTGTACTTATTACAAATTTTTCCTGTCACAGCTAGTTTATAGAGCTTTTGTGGAATGATTTAATATTTTTTCTAAGCTGCTTTTTTTTGCCATCTAACTATGATAAGACCTTTCATGATACTCAAGCAAATATGCTCATAAAAATGTGATGCAAAAAAAAACTTCTTATTATGACAATCGTGTGTTTGCGTCAACCCATGTGTACTCTTAATGTAATTGAATATTCTCACAAAGCAGCAGACTACCTCATCTAACTAACTGTTTATGTGTGAGTGCATCGCTCTATCCACATTTGTGCAATTCTCTTTACAGGAGTTACATGCTAAGTTACAACTTCAACGCCTTTCATGCGCTTATTATTATTATTTCACAGCTTATCATTTGTTGTTGTTTCAAAATACTCAAGTACAAATATTTTTCTTAGTTCATACACAATTTTATTAGTTTTTTGACTTTTTCATTTATTTATTTTTGCACTTTAATATTATAGTAGCTACCTTTTAGTTTGTGATTACGGCAAGCGCAGCATACAAACACTGGGTTTATTTGTTATCATGGTAACGATGTTTTGCGCTATCTACCAAGACAATTTCAGTATCCTTTGAGCCAGCTGCAAAGTTCTTAAAGAAAATGTGTGCATAACCTGCAGTGAGAACAACTAACTAGTCAGTGAAAATACTACTTTTAAACTAGAATTTTGTAACTCAACTCAAACTAGTCCAAAAAGGAGCACATTTGTTGGGGTAAAAATTAAATAAAAAAAAAAAATCTGGGAGAAATTTCTATTTAAAATTTAATGAATTCGAGAATTCGAACTTGTGCCCTCTACCATATGGACCAAATACTTATGTATACGGCCATTTTCTTCTTGTTCACTTAAAAATTGCTGACTATGATTTTTTTTTATTTTTTGAACTAGTTCTAGCCTAGTTGGCTGTCTAATGCAAAACGAGTATGCCCAGTAAATATTAGTTTTGTATTAGTTTATAACTAGTAATTTTCAACGCTGTTTCTATACACTTACACATACATTTACACCCCAACATTCTCAACATCTAAGATTTCTCATTTACTATCAACTAGAATTACATTCATTTTTACTTATTAAAGCTTTCTTATTTGCCATTGCTTCTTGACACAGATTACACATGAAATGTCAACTCAAGATACCTAGTACAATAACAACAAACAAAAAGTAGCTATACTAACTTAAAAGATACAACAAATATTATACGCAAGTACTCAAGTGAATTGCAATTGACGTTGGTGGTTAGTTATTGAGAAAAGTGACAGACCAGGGGGGGAGCGTTGAAAGTGCAGAACAAAAAATAAGAAACCAATGAGTTTCATTTCAAGAAATAAGTTGGTTTGTATATATTTATATACCTACATGTATGTATTAGTGTATGTGCTATGAATGAAATGTAAAAATAAATCCTCTCACATCACATCAGCATGATTATCATTTTGTGGCAAATGTTATTTTGCGAAATTATTTGGTATGTTCTTTTCAAGCATAAATGAGATTAGTTGCAGTGAATGTAATGAGATTTGCTATAATAAATGCTTTGAATGCCATTTATTATGGTGCTCATTTGATATGGTCTTTTATGAAAATGTATATATATAGCCAATCCTATTAACCACTCGTAGTTGGTCTAGGGGTTACGTATACGCAGTGTCATACTTTTATAAACTTAATAGAATATACGATTAAAAAGTGAAGCTTTTTAAGTAAAGAAAGATGGTATCGAATAAATTTAAAATATTTAAATGCATTTAGGTAGATTTTTTTTTAAATTTGCTTGGTTTCGTACCGAATTTTTGGAAATAAATCTAAAATATGTAAAATCTGTGAATAAAAAAAAAATTGAGTTAAAATTGAGTTAAAATTTTTTTTTGGGAAATAAATTTTTAAATAAAAAAAAAAAAAATTCAGCTAACATTTTGTTTTCTGGCAAATAAATTTTTAAACTGAAAAAAAAAAAAAATGTCAATACGGTTTTTTTAACATAAAATTTAAAGCTCATTATACTGCAATTGCATGAGCTATAAAACTATATTTTTGGTTTTTTGCTTGAAAACTTTTGTAATTACTATTTTTTTTAATAACTATTTAAAATTTTTTCACAAATTTTTTAAGAAGCGCGAATATTTAACAGTTAATTTGAAGTCTATAAAAAATTATTGAAATTCGTTTAACTTGACTTATCGCAGCTGTCAGAATACAGTGACTTTCAAACTGTTCCCTGGTATTAATGCTTTCCAAACTTTCGGAGTTGCTGTCTTCTAAAAAGTGGTTTAAATTTTAAATAGATGCTTTTATTTACAAATGTTCCTAATTGCTTATTATATTTCTTCTTCATAGTTTCCTTTTTTTATTTTTTTTTCAAAAAATATCTGCATGTAAAAAATTCACGGTTTTGGCAATGAAATAATCGTTGCATAAAAAGAAGAATAATAGATAAAGAGTACAATAATCGCAAATAGTTGCATTTAAATTCAGTCAATATATCTTCTTAGTCCACATCCAATCAGTATCTTTTCTAATGACCCTTATGGCATCACTTTTTCTAAAAAAATCCTTTTCAACAGTGCCAACCAAGACCTCAAATATGCCCATTTTCTGCAAAAAAATTACTATCAACCTGCTCATATAAACAAAAACCAATTAAAAAAAGTTAAGACAAATTAATCCAAGCTGAAGCCCCGAACATTCACAGAAAAGACATCAGTTTTAACATGGCCCTCAAACCTTTGGCCCACGCACAACGCGCATTATCTTATTAAATTCGCATTTCGCATTAATTGAAAACGAAAATGCCATAACTTAAGAGTGAGGCGAAGCTTTGTAGAACTTCATTACTTAATCAGCTTAAATATGTATGCATAATAAATGTGTCTGAAATTGTCGTCAAAATGATGTGCAGGGTAATAATTACAAAATTATAAAAACAAAAAATGACCGTCACCTCAATTGACATCAATCAAATGCACCCACATGCACTTAAGACTGCTTAATTTACAACAATTTTCACACATTTCGCATATACGAGGGTGACTAACGAAAGTTGCGTAAATTTATATGAGCTCAGAAAAAGTTTTTAAATTTTTTTTTACTTTGTTACACAGTGTAATTTGTAATTATTTTTTTTTAAATATTTAAAATTTTTCAACCTTTTTCAAGAAGCGCACCACATTTCGAATAGTGCATTTGCAGTTTATAAAAAATGATTGAAACTCGCAGCTGTCAGAATACAGTGACTTTCAAAGTGTTCCCTTCTATTAAGTGCTTTTCAAACTTTCAGAGTTGCTTTCTTCTAAGAAGTGATTTAAATTTTAACTAGTCGCTATTATTTACAAATATTTTCAGCAGGCCCTTTAGTTAGCTCATAAAAACCTTCACAAATATTTAATTAGACTACGTTTTGTATTCTTAGCGTGATTTTGCAGTGATTGGCAACCCTCCAATTATATTCAGCTACTTTATAAAATTCTAATAATTGCTTTTATAGGAAAAATTTTCATACTTTTTTCCAACGGCTATTTCCAGCTTTTCAGTATCTATCTCAATTAAAGTAGTTTTGAAAATATTTTTTCATTCATTTAAGAACGACCTTTTGTTAATAACCACGCGCTTATAATACTTTTATTGTATCTGCTATCTGTCAGAATTGTTATTGTTTTTGTTGTTGCACTCATATTACATATTAAACGCACAACACGTAGATGTCTTAAATCTGTTGTTAATTTATTTTGAAAAAACGTGTGCGAAAATACAATTTGAAATGCATTACGTATACGCCATGGCAAGCCTGTCTCATAGTAAAACCGGTTTAAAGTATGCGCTGTTGCTAGCGACTGCAAAGTCTGTTGTGTGCGGGTGTGGGACAAGTATGTATGTACCTATGTGCATGTTTCTCATTAACTCAATGAACAATTCTTACTCTCTCCACGTGCGTATGATTGCATTTGTGGCTTTATCGGCTCTTCAACAACAACAACAACAACAGACACGTACAACAACCTTGTCATTCGTTTGCGAATGTAAAAATTGTTTCCATTGCAATCAATATAATTGTTTCATTAAATTAATCAAAATTGTGCAGCTTAAAGTATATAAAAGCGCAGTTGTAAAGTGTGGAAAATGTTGTTAAAAATTACAACAAAGTTGAAGTGCTGGAAATTTTGCTTGCAGAAGAAATTAAAGCAAGCTGGAAAAGTAAAAGGAATAAAAAGAAGAAGAAGCATAAAAATAATAAAAGTTTTGCTCATAGCACATCAATAAATGTTCAGCTTAAGAATGTACATATATATAATTTAATCTTTTCATTTCATTGCGGTTGTTTGTTGTGTTTTTTTTTTTTTTTTCTTTTGCCGACTTTTCTGCTTATTTGCTTACCACACTTTACAGCGACTTAATGTTGTTCGTAGTGGATAATGTGTTGTTGCTTTATGGCACGCGTACTCTCCAATCCTTTATAACAAGTAGAAAAAAATATCTGAAATGCAGATCTGGACGTTGTGTTGTAAAATTGCAACATTGTATATGTTAGAGTACAAAAATAACAAGATTATGCTCAGCGCATGGTTGGTTGCAGTTGAAAACAGCAAAAGTTGAAAGGAAGTGAGAAAAATGAAGGGTGAAAGTGGAATTCAAAAGAAATTCTGTCTATAAGACGAAATTATGTTGGTTATAGCAAAAATGCTGCTGCTGACTGGATTTGATGTATTGTTGTTGTTCCTCGTATAAGTTTTAAGTTAGAATTGGTTAGTAGATGGCGCTGTGGTAGGAAGGTTTGTATAAAAATACATACATATATTCTTTATCTGATTTTGTTTCTATTAAACTTGACTGCTTTCACAGTTGAAGCTAGAACAGTAAGCTTAACTAAGCTCGATTTGTGATTGACTAGATCACAGAACAAGCTATGAATCTTCCCGGAGAGCCTGTTCTAAACATATTTTCCGAATTTTTTTCTTTACTTTTTAAACTGCTTTCAGAATTCTTCTTTATAAATAAATTTTCAAAATTTCTTCTCAGAGTTTCTTTCCACTTTTTTGATTCAAGATGGTAGAAATTTGTGTGCCTTAAAGTGTGATATAATTCACTCACTGACGATTTAAAAAAAAAAAAAAAGCTCAATAGAGGGCGCTCCTGCAGAAATATTTAAAGTTTAAACACAGATGGCGCGCAACACAGCCTACTCGAAGTTTAAAAAAAAAATTAAAATGGAACTAAGAATATAGCCAAAAATTAAAAATAAAAAGAAAAACAAGAAAAAATGCTCTTGGAGGAGTAGAAACGAAGAGAAGAGAAACGAGGAGAAAGATGAATTAGTTCAAGGTGCTAGTGAGTGGAGAAGATAGGGAACGAAAAATAACAAAAAAAAATGAAATAGAGAGATAAATTTAGAGAACGAAAGAAGTTAGGAAGCACAAAAAAGTTAGTAAGAAAAGAGGGAGGCAAAGAAAGAACGAAATTCACATAGATAGGGAGTTGCCAAGAGGTATCGTTATGAAGTTAGGAAAGAGTGAGGGTGTCCTGAATAAAAAAAACGATGGAAGTAAAGAGAGTAAATTTTGTGTTAATTGGAGTCGCTATAAATTGCAAGTAGAGTTAGGCCAGAAGGTACTGAAGAGTAGCTCTTGAACTAAAATATAAAGCAGAAAATACTTCTTGATGTTCTCAATTTATCACAATTATCGTTATCATCAAAGTAATTTACATGTTTTTTTTTTTGTTTTTGTCTGTATTAACTCTTTAACCGTAATTTGCAAAGTCCCTTTTAACTCTTCGCCAAGTCATATCTATTATGCTTAAGTCTACAGTAAATTGCAAATAATAATTCTTTTCTTTAAAATTTCAAGTAATTTGCTTGTACACCCGCATGTCGGCAACACATTTTCCCCCAAGTAGCTGTAGGCAATCCATTTAACGGGCTCAATTTGACAAGTTTATTGAGTTTACTGTGTATGTGTATGTCTACATATGTATGGGTTTGTATTGTTAATATAATACATAGATATAAACATGCATGTATGTGTGTATAAGTATATTAATATATCATTTCATTTTAAAATCCATCACTAATGACTCAGTTGTGTGCCATTTGCAGTTAAGTACTCATTCGTGCATATATGTGAATGTATATGTATGTGTGTATTTTTGTATGTATTAATATCTGTAGTCCTTTGAGTGTTGTAAAATACAGCGTGTTATATACATATGTAAGTTGTATGGCCTTTGGGCTTTTGCAAATGATGTCGTTTACTGTATTATCAACGTTGCTTCCAGTAAATCATGCCAATTACTTGTGTATGTATGTGTATAGAGCCAGCATAGGCCGGAAAAGTAAATTGAATATTTTTCTTATGCCTTTGTGTGAAAAATAATGAGATGTTTGCACAGAAAAAAAGAAGGAAAATGAAATTAATAACCTTTTGCAGCAAGTCTTAGTTTTTAAGCATATTTATTTAAACGCGGAAAAGTGAGTGCTAAGTAGGACATGCAGAGTATTAATGGGTCAATGGATCACGTTAAAGTGGTCTCGTCTTAAGGTTTTTAATGTCGAATATGTTTTGCAGAAAAATTTTGAATTTAATTAGACGATGTGTTGAATGGTTGTTTATAGGGAGGAAGAACTTTCTTATCAAACTAAAGGTGCCGAGTTGTTTTACTTTTTTTGTGGTTGCCGTATAATTTATTTTATTCCACCTATTACATATTTTGGAGAAAGTAAAAAAATATTTAGAAATAATACGCTTATTGAAAAACGCCACAAATAGCCGTTGATTTAATTCTCATTTTGATATAAATCCTCTTTTGGTTTTCATTCCAGATAGTTGGCAACTCTGTTAAACATTCTATGTTGAAATACTTAATTCAGATATTTCACATTGTAATATATATAATTATAACCTATATACAAAATTGTGTTGCGATTCTGCAAGTCGTTTTCGAGATTTAAAAAGAGGAAATACAAAATAATGAATATAATTAAGACAGGTGGCAACACCGCGTGTTAAACTTACCAAGACATATTTTTGCTCAAAATGCTCCTCAAAACCAACTTACTTTTAATGTTCACATTGCAAAGCTTATTTTCATTAAAAAAAATCAAGAAAGCTGTAAAAACCATGTAAACACCTGCTGAGTGGCAACTCTTAAACAACAGACCCTGCAAGGCATTGCTCATCAATTACTGATAACTAACAGGCACCTCTAATTTTTATTTCCAAATACTAAAATAAGTAGCCTCACTTTTATGGTTAGTGATCGTCTCGCTCAGTCTTCTCTGTTATGCTGAGTCACATCCCTTTGGAATCGGAAGCTGTTGCCCGATCTTTTGAGCAGCAGCAAAGCTCATCAAGCTCTATTACTCAGAATATATGGAGGTAAAAGTTTTCACATATAGAACAAAATTCTCCATTCTTGTCCACACCCGCTCCAGAGTTACCATACACGACTTTGTTGCATTTCGTCCTTTTGCACTGCATCCAAATAAATGAGTAACAGTCATAAATTATTCTCATACGCTTTTCAATTATTTGAAAATCGTTAAGCTAAGCTCCAAGTGTTCCACACCTTGCACACTCATCATTAGCAAGCTCATCGGACTCAAGTATTTCCTCTGCTTGTTATTTGTGCCACCCCATTTATTCAGCTAAACGAGTGGGAAATTTCGCAAAAACAATTACCGCAATAAACGTCACTTGAAGAGCCACTCAGACGCAATGGAGAATGAGAGCATACAAATGTGTAATAAGACCAGGAAGCAGAGTTGGGCGATAAGACTATATATGTAATGTAATGTAACAACGATAACGATTACTGTAATCGAAAAAGCAATCGTCATTTTAAATTTGTATGTTATGAGTACTGTAATTGTAATCGAATACTCGTAATAGTTGAATTTAAGTAAACTGCAGGTTTGTTAAATAATAATTATTAATCATAATGATTATCAACAACAACATTATTAGTTGAAATCCTTATTTTCAAAAGTGTAATTAACACTGTTTTCTAATTTTAGAGATCATTTATCAATTAGTTAAAAAAAAAAGTTGTTTGCAATTATTATAAAAAAATTTTAAGAATAAAAAAAAATTCTAATATTTTATGATTAAGAAAGAAAATTAAAAAAAATTATAAAAAAAACATGCTTCTTCATAAATATAAAAAATAATTTTTTTTTCATAATCATAAAAATATAGTTTTCTATGATTATTGAAATAAAATAAAATATTTTTCAGGAAAATGAAATTTTTTTTAAAAAGTTTGTATTTTTTTTGTTCAATAATAGCAAATAAACAAAAAAAAAAAATGGTATATTAGAAAAATGTTTTTATTTTTATAAATACATTTTTTTGTAAATTTTTTTAATAACAATAAAAAACTACAAATTGTGGTTATAAAACAAAAACATTTTAAAAAATTCTATATTTTTATAGAAAATTTTTTTTTTTAATATTTTTTAATAATCATAAAATTATAGTTTCTTATAATTATTAAAAAAAAAAATTGTTTCGAAATAACAAAAACATTTTTAAAAAATTTATATATTTAAAGAATTTTTTTTTTATTATTTTTTTTAATAATTATAAAATTATAGTTTCTTATAATTATTAAACAAAAATTTACTTACTATACTAAACTTTTTTTGATTTGCTCGTGATTATTGAAAATAAAAATTACAAAGAAACATTAAAAAATTTTCAAGTTAATTAAAATAACGTTTACAATTACAATTACACTAATCGTAATCGTCTTAACTTCGTAATCCTTATCGCCCAGCGCTGAATAAGACACCCAACACCCAATGAAATATTTGCCCTCCTTGAAGCATATGTGCATACGTTTGCAAGATAATCACACTCTCCAACACACCAGACTTCATTACGACGTATGTACGAGTATGTGTAGTAATGCGAGAAAAGGGTGCTTCGCACCTCAGTGAGTCATTAAAGTAGAACGCGCTATGGTAATAGTGCAGTATGTGCCACTTTGAGGCTTGCTGTTGGCCGATGTTGGGTTGCGGCAACAACAAAATTCCACAACTACAATGGTACTTAGTCGAACTTTCAATTGCCTAGCCTCACAAACAAAACAGACAAACTAACAAATACGAGCACTTATGGGCGCTATTGTGCTGAAAAATTGCACAGAGACAAACACACATACTCATACACATTTGAGGTGATATACTTTTTTGGTGTGGAGGTAGAATGTGTATGGAAACGTTTCATTTGCTACCAATGCAAACATTCTTGCGACGGGCAATTTAAATCGAAGCTGAACTTTGCAAGTGGGATGCATGTGAACATGGTGCACCAGAAGTACTGGCGCTGATGATTGACTACCATACCGGAGCTCACTGCACTCTAGGAATATACTAATTTAACGTCTCACTTTTATTGCACACTGTACGTTTATACACCGTCGAGTGTGTTTTTTCAGCTGAATTGAAAATTTTTGCTGATTTTGTTAAACGATTCGGAAATTTTTGGTTCACAAAATTTTAAGTAGCGGAAAAACGCATTGACCGGCCTAGTTAAATTCCATAAGTACAGCAATACATACACATACAATGTATGCTATGTAACCGATTATGCAGCCTAATAACGTACCAACAACAACAACACCAACAACTACAGAGTATGGCACTAACAAATCCAAAAGTGAGGTTAAGGTGAACTTATGCAAATAAGCGGCCGGTTTTTGTGGCTTGAAAATACCGAAATGCAACGCTGTTTTTCGTCGAAATGAAAAATATGCAAATGTTACGCCCATTTCAGTTGGCTAAATGAAAATCTGTATGAGTTGCCATGAGTGTGGGTGCAATTTTAAATTTTCAAACTTTTGCTAGTTTGTAGTGCTGCTGCTATGGTACGCATTTTGTTTTGTAAGCTTAAAAGTACGGAAAAGCTGAAAATTAATTGGACATCGAAAAGTGAGCAAAACAAAAAAGTGAAAAAATAAAAATTTTTTTTTTTTAATTATTGACAAACAAAAAAAAAATTCATAAATTGAAATGGTTATTTAATATAAACATAAAGTATCAAGTAAATGTCTTAATAGCCACATTTTTTTTTAACTATTTAAATTTTTGCGCTCTTTTAAAATTTTGTTATTTCTTTGTTACTACCGATATATATCGATTTTACTTTCAAATCATCGAATTTTTATTACATCTTAGTGACTTAAACTGCCACCAATAATATAACGATATATGCCGATGTTTTTCTTAATTTATTCGATTTTTATTGCTTCTTAGCGACTTTTAAATATTTTTCCCAGCTATCGATAAATGCCGATTTTACCGTTTTTATTTAACTTATAACATCCAACTTTAGATATTGCTTTACCTTCTGAATTTTATTGACTCTATATGTACATAACATTGATTAATCGATTTTTTGTTAGTATCGACTTTGACTTATTTGTATTATCTATCGATAAATATAGATTTAACACTGTTTGGTTTCCTATTACGGGCTAAAACTGATAGTAATAATAACATTTTACACTATTTATTTAACAATTATTACAGACGAATATCATTACCGTAGCTAATTACGGAATTCAAGTGATGAATATTAATCGATATACATGTATCGAGTTTACTCTTATTATAATAACAACAAATTTGAGCTATTACCAATTAAATTATAATTTGTTTTCCATTTTAATCGATTTATGATCTTACTTACTTTTATCGACTTTTAAAATGGATTTAAAATCGATTTATTAAAATGGATTTTCTATGTTATTTATTTCGATTTATACTACTTCACTAAATTTTATACCAGTTTAAATCGGTTAGGCATTACGAATGTCTCCTAGTGAGTTTTTGTTGGATTTTTGATTGATTTTTATTTATCGATTTTTATCGATTGTATTGTTCTTATCGATTATTCTATATTTTCTAGTTTGACTTTAAGTGTTGTACTCAGTTTTATTACATTCTACTCATTGGTTGAAGTTATTTTAATAATTGTTAATAAATTTTGTTTTTCGATTTTTAATGATTTAATCGATTTTAACGATTTTTCGATTATTTTCCTATTTTTCCTACTATTAATTTTTCACTTTCGCTTTTTCATACCTATCAAAATTTTATGAACTGTTTTTATTGGTGGTTTAATCTTTTGGTTTTTAAAATTTTATCAAATGTATGGGTGTTATCGATAATATATTCACAGTTTCTATTGATTATCATTAAAAAACACCTCAAAAAGCATCATTCCACAGTACAAACTTTTCAACCCCCTTCAAGACAAACGTGTATTAGCCCAGTTGAAAACTTCCTGCTTCCAAGTGTTCCAAAAAACAAACCAACAAAATTGGGGTTAAATGAATTGTGGGCTCCACATGTGTGCCGTTGATTACCAAACATTATTCACATTTTTTAATTGACTCCGTTTGTTAGTCACAAATGCACTCGCACACACACACACACAGCCGAATGTTTTTGCTAAGTCAAACGCTTTACTTTCAAAGCTCACCACACACAGCATGTGTTCATTTTGGAGCCCGAAAGCTTTGCTAAAAACTTTATGCGTTAATTTAAAGTCTTCATTTTTGTATGCCTAATTTATGGCGTTTTAAACTTTGTTGGTGCTTTGCGTTTTGAGTGTTTGTCGACGCAAATTGAAAATACCCGAAAGCAACAAAAACATGAAAATTTTAGAAAACATTAAGGCGTGTCAAACTTAAAGTAGGTTTATGGATCAGCGAGTTTGCGGAAAAGGCTGGCTTTTTAGTGGTTTAGAAAGGGATTTTGATAGAGAAAAAATTTTGGTTGGATGTGAAAATAAACTCATGGGACACTAGAGGGATTAGTATGAAGTAAAAAAAATGCTGTAAATCAAGAAGGGGAAATTAGTCCACTCCATGCAACCTAAACCCTTTTTACGCTCTATTCACAGTTGGTAATAGACCAACGCAATTTAAGCTTGAAATTCACTTCCTCCTAACTTGAACCTATACACATTTTCAATTCTCATCAATACTCGCAAGGTCACCACCAAGACATATTAGACAATCTTCATTGGCATAGCCAGCAATATTTCTACAAAAACCTACCTTCGCACTTAGACATACAAACTCACCTACATGCACACACACATGTGCGCTATTTCAATCAGCACTATAGAGCACCCTACCAAGTAGAGATTAGTAGTTCATTAGATAATCCGACTTTCGATTTTTGCTGACGTCAACACCTTCTACGCATTTCAACTATCTTTGCAAGTACTCACTACCAAATACATATGTTGGCTAGTAGTCAAGTAGCACAATTCAGTGCATTATTTGGCCTTGGAAAATTGGAATACACATGGTGCACATTGGTTGTTGTTATCTACAAAGCAAGACTTGTATGCACTTTCTCTGTTCTCAGTTACCTCTTTTTTTTGGTTTTTTGGGCTATAAATTTGAAACTACTTTGTATGTAATTGGGGAACTTTTAGCCTTGCCAGTCATTTCACTCTTACACCGAATTCATAATTATCGTTTGGCATGTGCGTGCATGTTTTGGACCTTCGGGCTTATTTGTGGTGAATTTGAAATAGAATATGTACATACATATGTATGTGGGGTGAGGTGGTATGAGTTATGGTATGGTTTATGTGGTTTGCTACAGGGTGTCTCTTTTGAGAGACAAATTAAAAATTTAAAGCTTTGAACTTAGTTCGAATTCCAAGATGATTTTGAAATGAAGCTCGACAACTTCATGAAACTAGTAAAGGATATCGATTTAAAATAATCGATAATCTGCATGCATAATATTCACGAATGGTTCCAAATTAAATGACAAGGTGGGTAGTGAAATTGCCGTACTTCGAAGATAATTATGAGTCGAAAAAGTTACTAAAATAAAACACCCTTTGAATACCAATTGATATGTATAAAATAGATATGCTAAGCCCGCTGTCGAAAATATCGGGATTCCTACTGAAAAATAAAAACAAATTTTCTATACAAAATCCAAGTTAATTTAGGGATCCATTTGAAATATAGCATAAAAAATCTCTAAGACAATTCGAAAACGTTTGGAGAAAAACTAGATTTTCAGACCGTGACTAGTCCCGAACCCGCCTTCAACGTAAAAAACAAAAAAATTTACAAACCCAACACATGCACATGCGTGATTCATTCACTTTTTACCAAATTTTCGCTTTTCAAAAACTTTCTTTTTGTTGATTCTGCATGATTATTTGCTGAAAAGTTTTGCTCGTATTTGAATTACGTTTTTACCTTTTTAATTTTTTTGTTGGGCCTAATCGCTACTAATAGCAGTTAAGTTTTCTTTATATCTGATAATTTGCTAATATTTTGGCAAACGGTAATTTGTGCTTTACGCGCACAAAAGTTCGCTATTTTCCCCCAAAAACTTTCAATGTTTGATTTAGTAACTCAGCGATTAGAGTTGAATTATTATTGAAACGGGGAGCGTGGGCAATTGCTTACGAAAATGCCTAAAAGTTAAGTTTTTCGTGAGTACCAATAAAAAAAAAAAAAAAAAAATTCTTGGGAATAGGAAATTTATTAGATAAACCCCATAGAATATTTGGCTTTTCCTCAGAGGCATGTCGGATGGGATGTAGCATTGTGAGTGTGTATTAGGAAGAAGAGTTTGTGTTTCATTTTATTTAATTTAATTTTATTTTATTTAATTTTATTTTATTTTATTTTATTTTATTTTTCGTTTTAGTTAATTTTATTTTATTTTATTTTATGTTATTTTATGTTATTTTTTTTATTTTATTTTCTTTATTTTTTTAATTTAATTTAATTTAATTTTATTTTATTTTATTTGATTTATTTTTTATTTTATTTTATTTTATTTAATTTTATGTTATTTTATGTTATTTTATTTTCTTTATTTTTTTAATTTAATTTAATTTAATTTAATTTAATTTAATTTAATTTAATTTAATTTAATTTAATTTAATTTAATTTAATTTAATTTAATTTAATTTAATTTAATTTAATTTAATTTAATTTAATTTAATTTAATTTAATTTAATTTAATTTAATTTAATTTAATTTAATTTAATTTAATTTAATTTAATTTAATTTAATTTAATTTAATTTAATTTAATTTAATTTAATTTAATTTAATTTAATTTAATTTAATTTAATTTAATTTAATTTAATTTAATTTAATTTAATTTAATTTAATTTAATTTAATTTAATTTAATTTAATTTAATTTAATTTAATGGGTTTGGTGGTGAACGAAGGCAAAACGAAGTACATGCTGTCATCAAGCAAAGAGTCAGCGCATTCGCGCCTTGGCACCCACGCCACTGCTGGCACCAAAAAGTTCGAAATAGTGAAGGACTTCGTTTACCTTGGATCCAGCATAAACTCCAACAATAATGCCAGCCTAGAAATCCAACGAAGAATTGCTCTTGCAAATAAATGCTACTTTGGACTGAGTAGGCAATTGAAAAGTAAAGTCCTCTCTCGACGCACGAAAATCACACTCTACAAGTCACTCATCGCTCCCGTCCTGCTATATGGTGCAGAGGCGTGGACACTAACAACATCTGACGAGGCTGCATTGGGAGTATTCGAGAGAAAAGTTCTGCGAAAGATTTATGGGCCTTTACGCGTTGGCGACGGCGAGTACCGAAGAAGATTTAATGATGAGTTGTATGAGCTTTACGCAGACGTCGACATAGTACAGCGCATTAAAACACAGCGGCTTCGCTGGCTAGACCACGTCGTGCGAATGAACGAAGACGCTCCAGCCCAGAAGGTATACTTATCGGCACCCGCCGGTGGAAGCAGAGGAAGAGGAAGACCACCACTCCGATGGAAGGACCAAGTGGAGACCGACCTGCGATCTCGTGGGGTCTCCAATTGGCGCCAGTTGGCGCAAAGAAGAAATGACTGGCGAGCTATGTTGGACGGTCAAAATCGCTCAGGCGGTTAGATGGCCATTTAAAGAAGAAGAAAAGAAGAATTTAATTTAATTTAATTTAATTTAATTTAATTTAATTTAATTTAATTTAATTTAATTTAATTTAATTTAATTTAATTTAATTTAATTTAATTTAATTTAATTTAATTTAATTTAATTTAATTTAATTTAATTTAATTTAATTTAATTTAATTTAATTTAATTTAATTTAATTTAATTTAATTTAATTTAATTTAATTTAATTTAATTTAATTTAATTTAATTTAATTTAATTTAATTTAATTTAATTTAATTTAATTTAATTTAATTTAATTTAATTTAATTTATTTTAATTTAATTTAATTTAATTTAATTTTATTTTAAATTATTTCATTTTATTTTATTTTTGCAATGCTCTGAAATATTAATTTAAAAAAGCTATTTAAAAGTTTTGAATTAGTTTGACGTTATCAACCTAACATTGTTGCATTTCAAAAAGCATCAACTTCCATTTGATATCTCACAATATTCATTTACTCACTTTTTACGCATATTTAATAACACAAATAGCAATTAATTAAATTGAATAAAATCTGCAACTTTATGCACATATCAAATATTTATCAAAAAATACAATCAATTCGGTGAATCCTTTGCATTGCAGTAATGTAACAAAAGAGTTTAAATTCATACAAAATCTATGCAAAATCAATCTACTTCTATATCAAGTTTCCTATTGTTAAAGCCAATCAAATATATTAGAATTGAAGTGTAAACATAAAATCAATTTTAAATGCAAACGTAA
Organism: Sphenella marginata; assembly: GCA_951509765.1. Classification (NCBI taxonomy): domain Eukaryota; kingdom Metazoa; phylum Arthropoda; class Insecta; order Diptera; family Tephritidae; genus Sphenella; species Sphenella marginata. Next base: position 71,848,976 of record OX608082.1, read on the forward strand.
ATAAATACTGAATTTATTACACAAATAACACATCCGCTGAACGATAAAAGATGCAAAAAAAAAAAAAAAAATGAAAATCAAAGAATGGGATGCAGTTGTTGAAACTCACAGACAGATTAAAAAATAAAAAATAAATAAATAGGAAAATAAAACAAACAAAAAATGGAGTAATAGAAATTCGGGCATAGAAAGCACTGATTAGGATAGGTGGGTAGTAAAGGGAAGTAAAAAGAAATTCAAGCCATTTTTTTTATAGGTTTAGATAATGCTTGATATTGATAAAAATAAGCGTTTTGTAAGCCTAATATTTTTTTTATGAGTAAGTAGTTTTTAATTTTAATTTCAAAATGTTTTGTGTGTGTTGAATTTTATGGTCTATTTAATTCTAGTGTCACCAAGATTCAGTTTTTGCTGTTGTTTTAACTACCAATAACAACAGAGAAGTGTCCTCTTTGATTTTTGACCATATTTTTTTTCATGGTTTTTTGTTTTTTTTTTCGTTCATTCAAAGAGAAAGGCTATGACAACCTTATATGAAAAAAAAACCCTAAATCCACAGCCATGGACGTGTGCACAAAAAAATCTGTGTCACCAACCATATAAACATTTTAATTTTTTGTCCCTTATCCTTTTCTACACTTTTTGTTATTTTCTAAGAGAATTTATTTGTAAAAATTTCGCAATATAATCAAACTTTCTAAAAATTTACATAAAAAGAATGCTCAAGGCTAAGATTACACGCACATATTTGAGTTTATTTTTGCGAACAGCTGAGCATATGCTTAGCAGACAGATATCAATGTGTGTTGTTGTAGTTTAGTATATCTTTATATACGTTTAACATGTGCTGCAAATATTAGCATAATTTTTGATTTTGATGTATAAATTTTAATAATATTTGAGTATGAGGGTGGGAAGGGCATTTTAGTTTTTCTTAGTGTAAAATTAAAAAAAATTTAAATCGATGCTCAAACATAAAATTTTCGATTTTTCACGAAAAATTTAATTTTTTTGATTATAAAATTTAACTTTTTTTTTAATTTCCAAAGATTCTTTAAAATCAATCATCTAATATAATTTTTTGAGAAGCATACTGAATTTCAAATAATTAAAAAATTTAAACTTTGCATGCGCGATCAGTCTAGGATGGGTCCGAGATGAAACTTAACGGAGTATGCGACCAGTGCCAGCTTGAACAATATTCTAGCTGTTTTGTGATTTTCATTCAACTAAAATGTTGTGGTATAAGTAACAGCAAATAAAAATGATAAAAATGTCACATAATAAACACCTTAAATGTATTGTAAGATTTTATTAAATAACAAACTCATTTCCATATGGATGTTTATGATAGAAATTTGCATTTTTTAAATATGTTAACAGCAAAAGCAAAAGCGAGCAAGCTTGAAAATATGTTGTTTATGCTACTTACGTAAACATAAATTTGCATTACAATAACACAATCTGTATGACTCTTGCTGGGAAACTTGATAACGGGGTGAAGTTTCAGTTAATTTTTTTTAAATCATATTTCATTAGCTTTATTGGTTTTTATGCTGCAATGTGGTGAAAGTTGTCGAGTGATTTGTTTTTTTTAAATTTTTTTTGGTATTAAAAGGGGGATCCATTTGCATTTTGATTTAATTGATTTTATTTTATGATATTTTTATTTTATTTACTCTATTTATTTTAGATTTTGAGTGAAACATTTAGAATAATAATTAATTTTTTCGAACTTAGAATAAAAAATAAAAATCAATTCAATAGTTTCCAAAATAGGTATGTAAAAGAAAAATTTAGAAACTTATTTTTTTTTGTTTTTTGTAAGTTATAAATTAATCCAAAATTCCTTGTTAGCAAAGTTGAATTTTCATAATAATTAATTTTAAGTATAGCAGATCAAAAAATCATATATTATACGTATTTAGAAAAAAAAAAAATTGGAATGTTTTTTTTTTTTTTTTGTTTTTGTAAATTTTTTAAATTAATCCAAAATTATTTGTTATAGAGTTAAAATTTTTATAATAATACGTATAAGTCTAATTTTTTCGAACTTAGACTAGCACCTCGAAAAATCAACACAATAGTTTCCATAATAGGTATGTATTTGAGGAAAAAAAATTGCAATATTTATCTGTAACAAAATTTTGGAACATTTCAAATTTACAAAAAAAAAAAAAAACATGCCAATCTTTTTTTTTGTAAATTTTAAATTTAGCAAAATTTTGACTTATATTATAAACTAAAAAATCCAATTTTGTTCAAATTCCGAAACTGTAAAAATTTTATTTAAACATTTTTTTTGTAAATTTTAAATAGTGCAAAATTTTTGCAATTAATCAAAAATGTTTGTTATAGATTTATTTCTACTTATACATATAAAGTAAAAATTTTAATTTTGTTTAATTTTCAAAAGTGAAAAAATCTTAATTCGAATTTGGTTAAGGTAAAACCTTTAATTAAGAAATCATAAATACTGAATTTTTTTTTTAAATATTATTAAATATTTAGTTTTAAAATTTAAAATAAAAATTTCTCATGTTAGCAAATATTTAAGAATTTTAAAAATTTTTCTTTCGATTAAATGCCATAAGCCTGCACGAACAAGTCATGGAGCTCGTTTCACAAATCTAACTGTTCTAATGGTTGTCCTCTTAAAATTGTCAGACGATTCTATATCTCTACACCTTTAAAAAAAAAAAATTTTCATTCTTTAAAAAAAAAAATTTTTATTCCACTTTCCAATGCTTTTTTTTAATTTAAATAATTTCCATAGATTACATTAATTAAAATTAAATCACCCAATAAAAAGTCTCAACTAACCGCTAACATATGAAATCTTATTAAATGTCAAGCCTTTAAACCTTCCACGCTTAAACCTTAAGTCTTCACAAAATCTTATTACAGTCAACCAAATCAACAGCTAGCGTGTCCTTAACCCCAAGCATCAACAACAACAAAGAAAACAAATAAAGTCTCACAATGTGTTGAAAAAGTCGATGCTATTATTTCTTTGCGTCTTCTTCTTCTGCTATTTCTTTCAACGCTTTAATCCGTTGTAATGTGCTATTTTAAGCCGTTGACTTGCCTATTTACAAAATTTTGTTATTTGTTTGCTTAAAGGACTTTTATGTGAACACACACACACACATGCATGCAGAGTTGTTAGATGTAAGCACTATTTGTTGCTTTGCTGTGTAGTTGATAGCTATGCCTTTCACGTTTCTTTGGTTCATGCACCTCAACAAGTTGGTTTGGCAACTTTACTTGCCGCTACTTTGTCGTCATTTAATTCTCTGCAAATAAGTTTTGCACAAAAAAAAAAAAAAAAAAACAAAACTAGAAATTTTGCTCGCTTTAGTAGATTTTTGTAATTTTTTCTTTCTTTCCTTTTACTTTTGCTGCTGTTTTTGCAAAAGATTTGTGTGACACGTGCGTGGGTTGTTTTACTTCTCGTGCATTTTGATGCTCTCGTTTTTTTTTCGTTTTTTGATTTTCTACTCTTTTTCAGCCATAAAAACTCTCGTGTTAACTCTTTGTTTCATTGTATTTTTATTTTATTTTTGCGTTAAATAACAAACACACTGGGCCACCATGCGACCCCCACTGCTTCTAACTACCAACCAACTTAACCACAGCTGTGGGTCAACATGACTTATGAGCAAATGAGCAACAGTGCAAGTCGTAATAAATGAACTTTATGATGCCACTGCCATGTGAGTGAGTATTTTATTGTTATTTACATTGTAGGTGTTTTTGTTATTATTTTGTTTAAAGTTAGTTAAAATTGCCTTTACAACTGATTCTAAAAGCTAGAAAAATCTTGCACTGCATGTTTTCATGCATAGTCATCATCATGAATTAAAATCTTAGTTGTTTAAGTTTCATAAAAAGTGATATACGGTATAAGGTTTAGTGCATACTATATTAAGCTGTTATGAAAAAGTAGCACAGCGCCATCTATTGTCAGCTTAATGCGCCACAAGCACGTATACGAGATTTCTGAATGCAGGGCTTGGGCTTTTAATTCAGCGAAAGAAAGCAATCGTTTCCGGCTTTGGTTTTTGTAATTTTTATTTTAATACTTTTTGTGGTTTTAATTTTTGTTTTGACTGTTGTAGTTTTTGTTGTTGTAACTGTCATTATTGCTGTTATTTCGTTTTTTATTTTTTTGTGGTTGCTTTCTCAACTAATTTATACTTATCTTCCCGTTTTTTCTATAATTACTTTCCCTTTCCCATACTTCTCTTCTCTTCTTTTTCTGTTGCACTTGATATTAGCATTGTTGTTTTAAGCCGTAAGAATCACAGAAGTGCCGCACTTCATCCTCGAGGATTTTTAATAAAATTTAATTTCGCTTGAATGAGAATTTTGGGCTTTCCGACTTGTTCAGCGTGCTTGGTAGATCTTGGGTATTGGTGGTGCTTTGACGGTCCTCCTTTGATGTAACTATATAGATCCAGGGTACTTGGTCAACAATTGTATTTGCCTTCGTGAAACCTTATACATTATCTCTCTTGACTTAAAAGGCAAAATATTTTAAAGAAGCGTTTTCCAAAACTATTTCGACAGTAGTCGGGGGGCTGTCGAGGAAACTAAGCAAAAAAAAAAAAAAAATTCCCTCTTTTTCCTCATCTTCTAATATTCATTTATTCCTCTCTCTTTCTAATCTCTCACACCTGATTCTATTCCCCTTTATGCACTTCTTCAAGGCAATAGCAGCCCTTCTTTTGAATTCATCCCTTTTTAACTCAAATATGATTAGCCTAAATCACTCGGCTCAAAAGTTTGTTGCTGTTGTTGTAATTATTTGAATTTAACTCTTTACCCACTCACGGTTTTCTTATCAAAAAGTTTTTTCCGCAGATTTTACTTTAATATTTTGTTAAACTTTTTTTCTGATTTTTATTCGGCTAAGCATGGGGTTTCTCTAACTTTTCCTCTTTCAACTTTAATCTAAGCTTTTTACGTATTTATGTCAGTTTTTATATTCACCCCGGTATGTGTGCCAAAGGTATTATAATAATTTGTTGTTATATTTGGCTTATTTGCTCCATTTATTGCAGTGTTAAAGTAAAGTTTTGTAAACAAGTTGGTCCGAAATGGACTTTGTAAGCGAAGTTGTTTACCTCAATAAATATGTACAAGCATAATAGGGTGGGAGTCATGAAAAGTTTTTATATGCTTAGAGTTCAGGGAACCATGGGAATATTTTTTTTATTTTGGTAGAGTTTGGAGATACCGTCCAATATTTGAATTCGTTCTTTTTCATTGTCTGATATGTGATGGAATGCCTTTTTTAAAGAGATTGAGAAATTGACTTTGAGTCATGCTCTAACGAACTTACTTTCTCAATAATCCAAACGATATCATACCTATTAAACCACCCTAATACTCACATATGTATGCTTGTATATGAAATTATCCACCTAAGCACGAACACGCAAGTGGAAACCAATTTTTATTGTATTTGTGTGTGTGTATTAGCTCCCGTATATTTATTTAAGCTTCGCAAGTATTCCGTAAGTAGCATTTACTGCTTCTTAGCCATTTTTTTGGCATATTTGTTAGCCATTTGTTTGCTTTCACCTCTTTCTCTGCTTCTCACTTTATTGTTGTGATTTTATATTTCACTTGCTTGGGTCATGTTATATCACACATACGCCAAGTTTGAATATTTACACCAATAATTTTCATTGAATATGTTTTTGTTGTTTGTGCCTTGAAGAGTTGTTGTAGATTTTTAGCTGACATTAAAGTGTTTAAAGAGGTTCCAAAAACATTAAGTAAAATTGAACAAAAAAGAGTGTCAACAATTGCTGTTGTTTTAAAATTTGTTGAAAATTAAAATGGAAGGATTAAATAAAATATTAAAATTATGAAACTTTTACACATATTTTGTGTATTTAAAAAAAAGCATACATTTTTTTTGAAAAACTTTTTTTTTTTACAAAAAAAATTTTTTATATCAGAATTTGTTTTTAAATGTTTCTTGCTTTTAAGCAAGAAGACCAATTTTTTTTCAAAAAAAAAAAAAATTGAAATTGTTTAAAAAGAAATATTTTTTCGATGTTAACTAATATTTAATTGATGCACATCTTATAAATTTGTAAAATTCAATATTTGCCAATGTGGAAGAAAATTTAATGAAATGTATTTTGTTGAATATACGTATTAATAAAAAAAATTGTTGATGAAAACTAATTTTTTTTCAATTTCAAAATATTGTGATACTAATTTTGAAAAATTATTCAAAATCAAAAAAAAAGTTGTAAACATGTTATTTATTAAAAAAAGCGTAGCTGGTTACAAATTGAATTAATTTTTTTTTGATTCCAAAAATATTTATATGAAAAAAAGTTTTAAAAATAAAAATGTTTTAATATCAACAAAAAATTGTAAATGTGTTATTTATTAAAAAAAGCGTAGCTGGTTAAAAGTTGAATTAATTTTTTTTTCGATTTAAAAAACATTATTTATATGAAAATTTAACATAATGAACATTTTTCAATATAAAAAAAAAGAAACAAAAATCGAAACATTTTATTTAATCAAAAAAATAGGTAGCTGTGTAAAAATTTAACAAAGTTTTTGTTTTCACTTTAAAAAATTCTTTATAAATAATTTTTGAAATTCAAAATTTTTCAATAAAAAATTAAGCAAATTTATTTATTAAAAAACAAGTAGCTGTGTAAAAATAAATAATATTTTTGTCCTCAATTTAAAAAAAATTCTTTATAAATAAATTTTCAAATTCAAAATGTTTCAAAATCGAAAAAAATTAAAACATGTTATTTATTAAATAAAACGTGTAGCTTTTTAAAAATTGAATTAACTTTTTCGGTTCAATTTTAAAAATATCCTTTATAATATCGGAAAAAAATTTGAAATATGTTATTTACTCAAAAACTCATAGCTGGTTAAATATTCAATTAGCTTTTCTTTTCATTTTAAAAATATTAATATTATTAAAAAATCAGGTAAATATTTAATAAACAGAAATATTTGCGTACACCAGCAGACCACCAACCTATTTAATTTATTGAGGCTTTAAATGATGCCACCTACATATCAAGTGGAACCGTAAGCAAGTTAGTGCGCCATTAAGCAAACACTTAGTAGCCACTTAAATTGAGAAATGTTAACGTAATAAATTTTATGTAGGTGTTAAAGACCTTATGCAGAATTACAGCGTAAGGTGAATTTAAAGTCATAAAGCGGCCAATAAGACGCATTAAAGCTGAAAATGCTAGCAAAGGTTGTTGTTGGAGGGGGTGGCGTATGAGTAACATTTTGGCTGTAGCAAGTGGCTAAGTTTAGTGTTATTGTAATGCTTGTTGTTGTTGCGTGTGTGGTCAGTTTCTAACCGCTTAGCTGCTTTGAGGTCAATAAATAATATTTACCAAACAAAACCAACAATAAAACGGCGCGTGTAGCCAATATATATATTACGGCCAAATGGCTATGAATACGAATATCAACTCATGAGTGAAGATATGTATGTATGTACGAGTATGTTGGTGTTTGTGGTAAAATAAATATATATACATATATAGACACTCTGCCAATTATTTTAGTGTAAGCAAGGCAACAATGAAAATCTTGAAACAAAAACCACACACTTCAAAGATACCAACTTTTGTTCAACACCTTCAAAGGCCTCTTCAATCCCTTCTCCCCTTGTTTCAACAAGCATGACAATCTGTTCAACACAAATAATAGTCTTTTAATAGTAGGCTTAGCAACGCTTCAATAAACACCAATGGCTATAAACGCAGTAGGAGTAGCCACAACTAACTTGATATTGCTGCTAATATCGGAGTATAGCGTTTACTTGTGTCTGTATGTATGTGTGTTGGAAAATTAATATTTGCTCCACACTCAAATCAAACTAGTGGACGATGTGGCGTGGTGGTGAAAGCGGTATGACTATTGTGTTGTGGTGTGTAGAATTGGAAATTACAAGCTTGCAAATAAACAAACATACGCTCAAATGATTTGAACCTTTTGTATACTCGAATGGTAGTCAACATGTCTGTCTGCCCCTTGAGAGGGCGTAAACATATTAAACATATGTATTTATAAATATGTATAAAGTAATATACTCAATTCCAAATCGTTGGGTTATGATTGCTGCGAGCAAGAGGAGGCATTTTGAGTATTCAAAAAGCCAAGTAATAAGCACAATTTTCACTTGGCTTTAAGCGCTGTTTTGTTGAATGTGTATATGGTATGTTAGAAGACAAGCTGCTTTGTCTGTGCTTTGAGTGAAAGCTGCAAAGTGGCATGCTTCTTAAATTTGGGCGGATTTTTCGCAATGGTCTACTTAAGCGGCAGACAAATATTTTTGCAGAAGCAAATAAAATTTTCGGTGATTAATTTTCTGCAGCATTTTGACATTCTAGTGCCCCTTAGATAAAATTTAATTTTGTTCTTAGAAAATCTTTGGAAAGCAAAGCTTTTCCTTGCGAGCTTTCGGCTTAAAATGTTTGAAAAAAATAGTTCATATTAAATTTTACGACATGCAGTTGTTCTGCATATTGCGCTCTTAAGAGTTTTAATCAATTTTTGCACTTAAAGAGCAAAAATCATAAATTCGAAATAAAATATAGAGCTTTCAGATATTTTTGCTATTTGAATTTAGTAGCTGAAAAAATAATTTTTACTACGCACTATATCTTAGACCTTTTAAATCCTGTATTGCAATAAACTAAAAGTTTTACAAAATATTGAAAGGCTTTAGTCATTTCAAAAAGCTCACTGAAAGCTCAAAAAATTACTATCCTTGCAAACACAAAAGCTTTGAATAATTATCACAAATTACCATAATTAGTTGTTTACTCTTTTATATTTCCACCCATTCGTATATGCAGTAGTCCAATTACAGCCACCATTTTATCTTCTATTTCTCTTAAAAATGCCAATCAATGTAAATGCAAAATAAGCTTTGCTACAAATTAAGTATTTGAAAAGCTCTAATGATTGCTATGCTCTAATCGTACTTCTTAAGAAATTCTGCTTACACTTCTAATTAATTTTCAAATGCTTAATTGTTTCAGGTGCGAATTGATATAATTACAGGAAGAAGGTAGTCAGCTACTTGTTGTTGTCTTAATAGACTTAAATGGGTTGGTGCTTCATTGACTAGCTTACAAATGCGCAATGTTATCGGCAACGCGCACGCACTGCTTCAAACTAAGAGGAAACTGAGAAATTGCAGACACACAACCAATCAATGGGAATGCGCCATAGTTATTGCTAAACCAGTTGAAGGTGGCTGTTCATTTAACGCACGAAAATCAGCTATCAGGTAAAAACCAATTTGGTTTATTCACAAAACTTTGCAATGAAATTTAAGCACATCGAAGTGTAAGCACTTGCCAAGTTACTTTAATTAGATG